>OZ012540.1:45706527-46906527 GCA_963935595.1 Schoenobius gigantellus
GGAGTAGCGTTGTCTTTGCGTAAATCTATATAATTTGTCAACTTTGACACGTATCTTGTCACAGTCGAATTGAGCGAATTTGTGTTTATTGTTGGTGTGGTTAATTTTGTATTGTATTAAAATGGAAAGTGACTATTATTTAGGATGATTTGATGTTGATCGACGAAATCGAAGAAATTGAAAATAGCGCTCCACTAATAAGAAGTTTTGTCATGTTTTTGCAATATTGCGATCACAAATTGCGAACAAAATAACCACAAAATAACCTTGAAAGACAATCTCAAACTGAAAAAGGTGAAAAAAACAGAAAAAACTGTCATCCCATGTATTTCTGTCTGTCACACGATGCTCAAATCGTTCAACGACTCATTCTTTTTACTTTTAAATTGCAAGGGTTGCCATAACATACGCGTTAATCTGAGAGTAAGGAAGGCATTGTTAGTCTAAGCTTACTCCGTGTTTATTAATAATGTTATAAACACAAAGCTACTCCTAGCTTAAACTGGTAGTAACTACTCCAAGAGTACGTTCGGATTAAGGAGGGAATAGGCGATTTTAATTAATAAGGCAGATGTATTGACTTGTTACTCCAAAAAATTTCATATCATTGATATAAACAAGTTGACATGTGCCCCTAATAAGATTTATCTGACAAAAGATAGATTATATCTGTCTACCTTTTCAAAAAAACAATTAGCAGGTTCGCTAAGCTTTTATTTTTTATGTTTAGCCAAGAATTTGGCTACCGACAATGCTTTTATTGAGCAACACACTCAAAGTAATGTCTTGGAACAATTTCCAAGTAATTTAAATTAAATATTAAGACAAAAGAGGTAGCCTCTTGCAAGGTACTGACCAAAGGAAAGCCCAAATATTTACGGATATTTCATCAAAATATTCAAGGCTTTTCTGGAAAAGACTTAGAAATAAATTTATTTTTAGACTATGAAAACATAGATATACTTTGTATTACTGAGCATTGGCTAAAAAATTATGAGTTGTTAATAAGTTTAAATAATTATAGAATTGTGAGTTCATTCACTAGAAAAACAGCTATTAGAGGTGGATCCCTAATCATTTTACATAATGACTTACAGTTTAAAGAACGAAACTTGTGAACCAATGGCGTAGCTGCTTTGACGTTCAAAAGAGATTGTAACAATCCAATTTGAATAAAAGATATTGAATTTGAATTTGAAAAGACATAGTTTCTCTTTCCATTGAACGAATCATTGAGCTGTCATGTGTGGAACTTGATAATTTTATTATAATATGTGTATACAGACCCCCCTCGGGAAATTACTCAGAGTTTGAATCCAGTATGGAAGATGTATTAAGAATAGTATCTAGCAAAACTAAAAAAATCATTGTATGCGGTGATTTTAATATAAATATTTTAGAGGAATCACAATTATCTAGTAGATTTATAAATTTATCTAAGTCATTTAACTTGAATTATGTTTTTCAAGAACCAACCCGAATTACAGCTACTTCTGCTACTTGCTTAGACAACATCTTTTGTAACTGTAATGTACAAGATAAGTTAATTATTAACTGCATTAATTCTGACCACAGCGGTCAACTAGCTTCGTTCGAGCACCATCATGTTTGTTCTATACGCGAGATTACCTGTAGACCTATAACCAAACGCGGGATAGAGAAATTTAAAAAAAATCTTGTTAATCAAGCTGCAAATTTGTCGATCGAGGGGACGAACGCCAATAATCTCTATAATAATTTATTCCATGTAGTTAAAAATGAATGTAATGATATATTCAAGGAAAAGGTCATTAAAGTCAAAAACGGGAGTAAGAAATTCAGTGACTGGGCTACTCCGGGTATATACAAAAGTCGAAGGAAACTGTTTGACCTTTACGCTTTAAAAGTAACCTCTAGTGACCCCTCTTTCATAAATTATGTTAGGAATTATTCTCAAACATTTAAGAAAGTGTGCATGTCCGCAAAAGCTATGTACATAAGTAACAAAATCAGTTTATCTAAAAATAAAGTAAAAACCACCTGGAATATCATTAATCAGGAAACAGGTAAACTTAAAAGTACTGCAAATTCTTTCTCATTAGAAATCAATAATGAAACAATCAAATCAGACAAGGCAGTTGCCAATACATTCGAAGACTTCTTCTCTCGCATACCCATAGAAACTACAAGTAGTCTCAACTCGTGTTCTGATGAAGCTGTAGCTCTCCTAGGGCAGAGTGTAGAGAGGTGCAACAAGGTTTTCAAATTTTGTCACATTGACGCTGACACTGTGCTAAAAACATTTCGTATGATTAGTACGAAAAAAACTGAAGATCTTTGGGGTATTTCGACCCACATAATCAAATCGGTTATAATAGAACTTGCCCCGCAACTCGCGTTGATATTCAATAAATGTATTGATGAAGGTGTCTTCCCCGACCTCATGAAGAATAGCAAGTTAATACCATTATTTAAATCTGGGAATAAAAACGATCCTTCAAATTACAGACCAATTTCGATTCTACCAGCACTTAGTAAAATATTCGAAAAAATTGTATCTCAGCAGTTAATAGATCATTTTACATGTAATAACATTTTTCATATGAACCAATTTGGTTTTACCAAAGGTCGTTCCACGACAGATGCTGGAGTTGCACTTCTCAAACACATTTTTGCCGCTTGGGAGTGTAAACAAGATGTGATTGGTATATTTTGTGACCTGTCGAAGGCTTTCGACTGCGTTAGTCACAAGACTCTTTTAAATAAACTCAAACATTATGGTGTCACCGAAAAAGCAATTAGCCTTATGGAGTCTTATTTGTCCAATAGGGTCCAGAAAGTTGTTATTAGCAAAACTGAGTCTGTTGGTGCATCTATAACTATGGGTGTACCTCAGGGATCGATATTGGGACCTTTGCTTTTTTTAATTTACATTAATGATCTCCCACATTTCACTAACAAACTGTGCGATACAGTACTATTTGCAGATGATACTTCTTTAATATTTAAGGTTGACAGAGGTAATGAAAATACTGACGTTGTAAATAGTACTCTTTCTAATGTATTGCATTGGTTCACAATTAATAACTTATCATTAAATTCAAATAAAACTAAATGTATAAAATTTTCATTGCCAAATGTAAGGAAAGTGGATACTATTGTGGAAATGAATAATCAAATTATTGAATTCATTGATTGTACCAAATTTTTGGGCATTACATTAGATTCACGTTTGCAGTGGGATCCACATATTGAGTCCTTGGCAAACAGACTTAGTTCTGCGGCATATGCAGTTAAAAAATAAGACAACTTACTAATGTTGAAACGGCAAGATTGATTTACTTTAGTTATTTTCACAGTGTTATGTCGTATGGACTACTACTGTGGGGATCGGCTGCTAGTATAGAAAGTATTTTCGTACTTCAAAAAAGAGCAGTTCGCGCTATTTATAATTTACGAACAAGGGATTCTCTAAGAGATTTATTTAGAGAAATTAATATATTGACCTTAGCAGGACAATACATTTATGAAAATTTGATTTGTCTATAAGAATTATAATACATTTGAAACCAATTTCCACGTTCACCAGTTAAACACAAGAAATAAAAATAAACTTGCCGTTCCAACATACAGACTCCAAAAAACTTATGGGGAAATGTATAACGTTTTACAACAAAGTTCCACATAGTGTAACTGACTTGCCTTTTCATAAGTTTAAAGCGCATGTAAAAAAGACTCTAATGAGTAAAGGATATTATAAAGTCAACGATTATTTAAATAATGCCAATGCCTGGTGTTAATATGAAGTTATTATTCGTTATAATGTCAATAATCGTGTTGTTGTGTATAGCTATTGATGTTAACAAATGTTGTTGGCAGAAAAGAACTGACACTGATTTTGAATTAGACTAAGTTATCAAATGTTTGGTAACAACATAATTTATTGTATTATGATTAATGTATACGTCTATAACTTATTTTTTGACATTTTAAGTGTATGTAAGCATACCGATTGTATTTTTAAAAAAAAAGTTTCAATGACTATGTAACAAAACCAAAATTGTAAATGGCGATTTAAAAGAGGAGATAAAAAATTTGACCTTTCGAGTTTCTTGCCTGTTCTTCTCGAGAAGGCTCTCCCAATTTCCGAACAGGTGTAGATTCAACTTTTTTTTTCATTACTACTTGTATTTGCAGAAATCTTGAGTAGGTATATTCAGGATGTATGCACATACAAGGTTAAATTTATGTTTCCTTTAAATTAGAATGTTTTGCTTTGTTTTGACGTCAATAAATGCCTGTAAAGGCCTAAGTTGAATAAAGATTTTTGAATTTGAATTTGAATTTGAATTTTCTTCGTGTTTTAATTTTTTTTAATTCTTTGTTATTTATGTTTTAGGGACATCCTGTATGTATATTATATAAAATAATTTGATGGATACAACTAACAATAAAGAACTCGGTAGTCATTAAAATATTTCGTATTATTTGAGCAATTAGTTTTAAAAAAGTTTTTTTAAAAACAAACTTTTATTTTAATGCCTTAAAAGAGGAAAATAAACTAATTTATTACAAGATACATTTTCTTATAAAAATATAAAAGCTTGTCCCGAGAATTGGCTAGATGACAAAAAAAAATGTTTTGCTTTAATAGAAGCTCATTCATATAATAAACAGAAAGAAAAAATCGATTTTCGAATAACTATAAAAACAACCAAGATATAAGGTAGTAAAGATTTTTCTCCATCTCTTTCTAGCAAAACGGCATTTTACATGAAGTTTATATGGCCATACTCAACGATGACGTCACGGTTGATGTCGGATCTCTCTGTCTAATCGCTTCAAAATTAACAGCTTAAAATGCTTGTATCTTATGTATTTCTAAGCCGATTTTAATTCTAATTTCACATGATTGCATCTTTTTTTACGCTATTTTAATATTTTATGTCGAGATGTGAAAATTAGAATTCAGTCATCATCCCAATTAGGATAAACAATAAACAATTTAACTTGATTATTATATTTATTTTTTGTAATAAATAACGTTTTGCACAGCATTGTCATACACACATGACATACCTGAAATTTAAATGCATATATGTACAATATATGATCCCTTTTTTGAAAAACTGTTTAAGTACCTTGCCCGTATGTATTTACTTGGTAAGCCTTAAATAAATAAATATTGGTAATTCTAAGAAAAAATATTTGTTTTTTAAAAAATAGGTAAATCTTGCGACAAGCTTTTATATTTTATTAAAAATGTATCATGTAATAAATTAAAGTTTATTTTCGTCTTATTAGGGCATTAAAATAAAAACCTAGTGTGGGGCGACGTTTTTTTTTAATCTTTTTACTATAATTTTATATTTTATCATTTTGTAACCGCATGGCCGCCATTACGAAACAAACGAGCCCAACACTCGATGGGCTTGTGTCGTTTCATTGCGGAGTTCCTATGGTCACCTTCCAGTTCCAGCATCACACCCTGGTTATCATATAAGATCAAAGTACTCGTCAATACAATTCATACGAGCCCAAACTCGATGGGATTGCGTTGTTTGATTGCGGAGTTCCTATGGCCACCTTCCAGTTCCAGGATCAGACCCTGGTTACCATATAGGACCAAAGCACCTACTCGTTAATACGAATCAAACGAGCCCAAACTCGACGGATTTCTGACGTTTTATTGCGGAGTTCCTTTGGCTACCTTCCAGCTCCAGCATCAGACCCTGGTTAACATATTAGGACCAAAGTACTCGTCAATATGAATCAAACGAGCCCAAACTCGCTGGGATGCATTGTTTTATTGCTGAGTTCCTATGGCCACCTCCCAACTCCAGCATCAGACCCTGGTTACCATATAGGACCAAAGTACTCGTCAATATAATTCAAACGAGCCCAAACTCGATGGGGTTGCGTTGTTTGATTGCGGAGTTCCTATGGCCACCTTCCAGTTCCAGGATCAGACCCTGGTTACCATATAGGACCAAAGCACCTACTCGTTAATACGAATCAAATGAGCCAAAACTCGACGGATTTCTGACGTTTTATTGCGGAGTTCCTTTGGCTACCTTCCAGCTCCAGCATCAGACCCTGGTTAACATATAGGACCAAAGTACTCGTCAATATGAATCAAACGAGCCCAAACTCGATGGGGTTGCGTTGTTTGATTGCGGAGTTCCTATGGCCACCTTCCAGTTCCAGAATCAGACCCTGGTTACCATATAGGACCAAAGTACTCGTTAATACGAATCAAACGAGCCCAAACTCGACGGATTTCTGTCCTTTTATTGCGGAGTTTCTTTGGCTACCTTCCAGCTCCAGCGTCAGACCCTGGTTACCATATAGGACCAAAGTACTCGTCAATATAAATCAAACGAGCCCAAACTCGACGGATTTCTGTCCTTTTATTGCGGAGTTTCTTTGGCTACCTTCCAGCTCCAGCATCAGACCCTGGTTACCATATAGGACCAAAGTACTCGTCAATATAAATCAAACGAGCCCAAACTCGATGGGGTTGCGTTGTTTTATTGCAGAGTTCCTATGGCCACCTTCCAGCTCCAGCATCAGACCCTGGTTAGCATATAGGATCAAAGTACTCGTCAATTCGAATCCAACGAGCCTAAACTCGGTGGGGTTGCGTCGTTTTATTACGGAGTTCCTATGGCCACCGTCCAGTTCCTATTGCATTGTCACGATATACTCGTACATATGTGCAAAATTTCAGCCCAATCGGAAACCGTGAAGTGGTCAAATCTACATACATACATACAGTGCAAGCTAAATAAAAGTAATAATAAAAATAAAAGTTGATCAAACACATCCCTGTATTTACTATAGGAAAAATAATAATGTGGAACAATTAGAAGTTGGACTTTGAATAATTAGGAAAGAAAGGCCGGCACCGGCCGTACCCATTACGCGACCGAGTTCGCTTGTGTGCGTGAGCGACGCACACAAACGGAGACTAGAGAAATTTACCTAAACTAGCTCGGGCTCGCGCGGATGGTGGGCCCTTAACGTCAGGCGGGTTTTCACTCGGAGTAATCCGTCGCTGTCTTTGAAAGTATGGACCTTTGAAGTTATGCCGGCTTCATTTTCTCAAGTAAACCAAGCAAACGCTTCTCAGCTTCACAGTACTCCTCGCCCGTCATATCGCCCGATCTTCGTATCAACTCCTTGCGACTGTTATTACTGAACCTGAGACACCGACCAATCATCCTTATGATTTTAGAATATTTTCCAAAATAAAGCAGTCCTTGAAAATAAATCTATATTTACAGATGTACAGCTTTTACTTTACTTCTCTCAGTACCTCTTCCTCATTTGGTTGTTCTACCATTACCGGCCATTCCTCAGCTGATCTCTTCAGCCACGCTGGGCCAGTCCACCACTGGGTCTGTAACAACTTCTCCGCATTACATCCGCGGGACGGTAGATCAGCCGGATTCTTCTCCCCGGGCACATGACGCCAATCTTTAATGTTAGTTTGTTGTAAGATTCCAGAAACTCGATTTTACACAAAAACATTTAGGTCATCTTTTCGTTTGAGCCACGCCAAGACTATGCTAGAGTCAGACCAATAGAACACATTAGAGTTTGGCTCCATACCATCTCTAACTTGACTGATCAATCTAGTAGCCATCAGTGCTGCCATCAGTTCAAGTCTTGGAATTATCACCTTCTTGGTAGGTGTCACTCTTGACTTTGCTAAGAAAGACCAGGGGCCTTCTCATGATCGCTTATAGCAAGGTTAAAACATTATTGAAACAGAGACACCGCTCTTGCTGCGTATAGCGCCATCCCGCTCTAAGCGCCTTTTTAATATTGTTTTGGGCGATCATGGTTAGGGGGCAGCTGACCATCGATATCATTACCCTTCTGCGAACGTAGAAATATGCAACATGCATACGCCGCCAGACTCGCATCGCAGAATACATGTAGCGCATTCTCACAACTATCCAAATCCAACTTACTCATACGTCGTGGAATTTTACATGCCTCTAATTTGGATAGCTCTTGTAACCAGGCAGTCATTGCCTTATTCAGCTCTTCGGTTAATGGCTGATCCGTCTTTGTTTAAAATCCAGCTCTTCTGTAAAACAAGTTTTGGTATTAGTGCCACGGGAGCCACAAATCCTAGTAGATCAAATATACTTTGTGCGAGAGAAAGAACATAACTCTGTGAACCTATCTTGGCTTCATTTGACAGATGGCATCTTGCAATATAATACATCTTGGCGTAGATCCCACATCACACCAAGAACCGAGATAGCAATAACTTCTTCATCTGTCAACACTGGTCCGGTAACCCAACAACGCAATTCAAACTGTCCCTCTAGTAGAATGCTCTTTGCTTCCAAAATGAATTTATACGAGTACCTTTCGTCTTCGTTCTTCACACTTACTACACAATTATCAACGTAAAAACTTTTTGAAACTTGCAGACCCAAACTTCACAGGACATTGTGCTACAAAGTGCACAAACACACACTATTTGTAAATACCTAAAGATTTCTTGCATTCTTATCACTTAAATATTAATATCACCAAAATATTTCTAGCCACGGGACGCACAAACAAAACCTAAAGAATTCTTGCATTCTAATCACTTAAATATTAATATCACCAAAATATTTCAGGCCACGGGACGCACAAACAAAGATTACGAACAATTCAAATAGTTCTAACTCGGATGGTCTATCATTGAGACAAGGTACTATAGAATTTAGCCGTGTCACGGGGACCCATCACGAACAAAAGTAAAATAATTCTATAAAAGCATCAATAGATGGCGCTACTTTAATCGATTTTTGTAATGACTTTTTAGTGAATTTAGTAAAAGTCAACAAGGAGATTCAGAAAACTACTGATTATATTTTAAAAAATAACTTAGCACGTGGGAAGTATCAAAATACGTTTTTAAGTCATGCTAGAACGGTTTAACCACAGATTTAGAGTAGGCTAGATACCACCTGTTGCCCGGCGCAGCGTGCCCCGAGACGCCCCGAGTTTGAGCAATGCTCAAACTAACCGCGCTTCTACTTTAGTTGGCATTCTAACGTAACGTTGACGAGTCCTGTGGTTGAAAACGAAAAATGCCAAATTGCGCAAATTGTAAACTGTAAAAACTCTTCAAAAGTAGTAAATCGTGTCAATGGAGATGTATCCTATCATCGGTAAGTAACTTTGTTTCACAAATAGCTGTAATTCATTTTAAAATCAATTATTTATGATTTGTTGTGATATTCGCGTGATACTACTGCGATAAATTCGTATTTGGGAATGTTGATAGATTTATTTTACATTGCGGGTTTGGCTTTGAAAGACCACCATCGGGTGTTCTGGCCGTACGCAATGAATTTTAAACGACAGAATCACTTCAAAGTAAACAAGTTTCGTGGTACAAGGGCGTTTATCATTCGTCTGTCAAATTTTGCGATTAGTGATGTACAATGGTTACTTTCAAATCGATTCAAGCAATCGAGCCATCAATTCGGTTTAAGAACAGAATGATAATTGAGAGACCAATGAAAATGCATTTTCGAATTAAGTATAGATAGGGCATGATTGTTTTCAGTTTTCCAAGCGATCCCATTGTAAAAAATAAATTGATTGAAGCGACAGGTAATAGAAATTGGTTTCCTTCACCACACAGTACAATTTGCTCAATCCACTTCAATAAAGAGGACTATGTAATCAGCAAAAAGTTAAGACGATTATCCGGAACAGCATATCCGAAAATTTTGGTGCTGAATACGACACAAAATGAAGAAGTAAGTGGATAAGTGTTCTATGCTAATGACTAATGACATATACCTGCTACTGATAATGACATTTATTAGTAATTTTGAGAATCTATTCTATTCTTTAATGAGCCTACTTGGTCAAGTCTGAATCAAGTGCGCTAAAAAAGAAATAATATTCTATTTTACAGAAAGTTTACCACCAACCAACAACAAATGAAAATTCGACATTTTCTGATTTAACCAGAAAAAGGAAGCTATTATTACAGGTAATTTAGGGATCAAACACATTTTGTTACATCCTATCAATTTTATTATAGGTACATGTGAATGTTTGTTAGTGTGTCTGTGTCTCAATGTTTGTTAATGTGGATGACGGATTTGGATGAAATTTGGCACACAGATAGTTTTTAAACTCGCATCGTCTCTCGTCGAAGTCTGTTGGCTCACTGAGCGAGCGCGGCGCATCGCGCGTTGCGATTGAAACGATTCTTTTTATGTGTGTACATCACTAAATGACTCGCGTGACGTCATAGTGAGTGGGGATACGGAGGCACGCTCGGTTCTCATACTATTTAATGAACAAGTGGTATCTAGCCTACTCTAAATCTGTGGGTTTAACATTTCTTTTTACAAATTTATAGCACTCCTAGCGACAATTGTCTGAACTTCAATGTATCTCTCAAAAGCATAGCTCAAAGTACCACGCAATGTCTGCTTTAACTATTTGATTATATACTGCTCACTCATAGATGGCACTACTTATGTATGCTTGTTCGTATGGTCACAGATTGAGGTGAATTATTTTATTTTATTATATTACCTACAAGGTGTTTGGTATGTAGGTATTTTGACATAATCATAATAGTAATGGCGTCATTGAAAATTCGAAACTGCAAAATTAATTTTCTAATTCCCATACATTTGAAAGTGTAATGTCGAATTATGGTCGAATTACACAAAAACATGACATCGTAAATTTCACCACTTCCAATAGGTCAGGATTGGTCTACTCGTTAGATCTTCGTTTTTAAATCTGTGTGGCAGTGGTTCGATCCTGTCCTGATGTAGTTATTTTTTTTAAAAATTGCTTGTTTTATTATTTTGTTTTTCTTTATTGCTTTTTGTTTATTAGGTATATCAATTCCTTTTATTTATATCTTAATTTGTTTTTTATTTATAATTTTCTTTTAAGAACAAAAAGATTTAGGTTAGGATTAGAGAGGCGATTTTAATAAGTAAGAACTTACCCTATTTAATATTTTTTCGGAAATTTTCAGTTAAATGCCTACGAACCGAAAAAAAGTTTCACTTGCATGTTGGTTTCATAAAACCACAGTGATTTTTTCACTGACCTAACTATTTTGTATGGGGGATTTCAAAACTAATTTTACAAATCTGAATTTTTAATAACAGCATAAGTATTATTCAACTATGTTAGGTACATACATAGTCATAGATAATATAGGTAAGTAATACGTAAAGTACAGTCAGCAACACGTCAAGCTTTACATTTGCATTACGAAAGCCGCCGCTATTACGAGCGACATAAGGGCAGTCTTAAGGTCAACATTTAAAGCCCAGCGTGAGTATTAATGAAAGAAAAAAGAAAGAAAGAAAGAAAATGGTTTATTCAATGGCACTAACACAGAATAACAAATAAAAAAGGGAAAACACTAATAGATGTGCCACGGAAAGGGTATCTACTCAGCATAAAGCCGAGGCGTCGCAGACTCCCCGGCGCTGGTCTTCCGTAGACACCCTGAAGAGGCACCACTATGGCACACACACACTAAGCTATAAACAACAACAAAAATCTTAATATTTACGTAATACACTCAACATGGAATAATAGAAATATACAAATATATATAATATATATAGGTACATAAAGCTCCACGTATATATACATTGTATCAACAGCATGACGTGTCATATTACATAACATAGTAGGGTAGATGCGCCTGTTTCCCGATTACTGCCAATTTTCGACCATTTAACGGTCCTCCCTTGTTAAATGATCAAAAATAGTAATATTGGTATACTTGCATCACCAAAACATAAACAAGTAGCAACCTGAATACATTGTTCCCCCCCACACACACAAACTAGAAGAATTGAACGAAAGCTGCGAAAACTAACCAATTATTTGTCTGAGGTTAGCAGCGGAGAGCGTCACATGCGTTGAATATTAAGAAAAAAATAGTAAGGTGCCACTACTTGTACGGAAAGTTTTTAATTAATCTTAAGTAATATTGGATTATTTATTGTTTGTGCAGCTAGTTTATGACCTTTACTGTGTGGATTAATTAGATTTTAACGTAAATTTCATGACCAAATTCATAAAATGAGGTGGTCAAGAAAGGGTACAAGCTTTACTCAAAAAATTCAGTTTTCGACCGGGTGGTCGAAAAATAGGTAAGGCACCTACAAATAAGATTTCTATGTTGTTTTAAAATGTATGGAAAGATATTAAATCTAATTTGATAATGTGAGCTTTATTTACATATATTATCTAATGGCCAATTTTCGTCCAATATTTTACTTTGTTAATATAAACTGAATATGACAAACAATGTTGTTGGTCGAAAATTAGAAATATGGTATAATCATCCCAGTTTCCGACTGCCTTTTTTCGTTTAGCTAAAATCAAAAGAATTGAATTAATTATTCAAAACTATTTGAATGAATTCTAATTAACTCCCACTTCTTAATCAAAATAAATTTTAGATTGTGTTTACTTTTTAAATAAATACTTCGAAAATTCGATAAGTCATGTTGGTCGAAAATTGGGTACCTACTTATAGTGTAAAATCATTCCAATTATCGACCGTTTTTTGGTTAGTTAAAGTTTAAAGTTAATTAAAGCTATTTCATAAATATTATTATACATTCTAATTAGAAATTCATTGTAAAAATATTTAAATTTAATTAGTAATATTCAAGCAAGTTGGGGATGAAATGGCCCGGCCGGCCGACAACCGGTTGGGATACATTACTTTTCTACCCCTGGCCTGCCCGTCTGGGGCATTATTGCACTTGGCGACCCCTCCGTAGAGTAAGGCCCTGCGCTTGGGTCAGTGATGCTGGCTCACCGTCGTGCCAGTCTGCAGTGGGCGCACTCGGGGAATGGCTAACGCCGATCCTGATTGTGCCTCTATGGAGTTAAAAGTTGCTGGAGGGTGGTTTAGCCAGGTATGGGGTTAATACCCGAGTCCAATGGCATATCCTTGGGGCGGCCTTGTCAGCTTTTAAGTCCCTTGTCGAATCGTAAAGAGATTACCCCTCCTTAAAAAAAAGGTTAGATATTGTGACCACATGAATCTGAATTAAAACTGCATGTTTTAATACTCCGGATTTGATTAGGAATAAATAGACGTCCGATTAGGACCCGTTGACGAAGTTGACCAAAGCAAACGGAGAAATCGTCGCTTCGAAATCGGAGATTCTTTCGGAAGTTAGCACTAGCACCTTCTACAGTCAGCTATACGCGTCGCACTCACCCCGTCCCGCGCCGGATGAGAAGGATCCAAGAGCCACCTTAACCCGCCATGCAACGAAGGATCTCCCAGACATCAGCCTAGACGAAATCGAGAAGGCTCTTGGGCAACTTAAAAATGGAAAAGCCCCGGGGGAGGATGGAGTCACAACGCAGCTTCTGAAAGCTGCTGGCAAGCCGATACTGAAGGAGCTCCAGCGTATATTTAATTCTATTCTTTTCTCCGGGAGAACTCCTAAGGCATGGCACATGGAGTTTAGGCGTATTCTTCTTCAAGAAGGGCGACAAGACTTTGTTGAAGAACTATCGACTAATTTCACTCTTGAGCCATGTCTATAAGTTGTTTTCAAGAGTCGTCTCGAACCGTCTTACACGAAGACTTCACAAAGCTCAACCTCCGGAGCAGGCCGGGTTCCGACGGAGTTATAGCACCATAGACCACATTCACACAGTAAGGCAGGTTATACAGAAGACCAATGAGTATAACCAACCCCTGTGCATGGCATTTGTGGGCTATGAGAAAGCTTTTGACTCCGTCGAGACCTGGTCTGTTCTAGAGTCTTTGCAGAGGTGCCAAGTTGATTGGCGATATATCGAAATGGTGAGATGTTTGTATGACACTGCTTATATGTTCGTCGTTGTCCAGAATGGTCAAACTGAGCCTATCCTCCTGTGACGTGGTGTGAGGCCGGGGGATGTAATATCACCGAAACTCTTTTCTCCGCTGCGCTGCAGGATGTATTCGGAACGCTCAACTGGACAGGACGTGGCATTAATATAAACGGCGAGTGCATCTCACACTTACGATTCGCGGACGATATCGTAATTATGGCTGAAACTCTGCAAGACTTACAAGAGATGGTGAACAGCCTGGTTGAGTCTTCCGAACGTATCGGTCTCTGGATAAACTTGGATAAAACCAAGGTCATGTTCAACGAGCTCGTTGATCTGGGACAGGTTGTAGTAAATGGAGTATCTCTCGAAGTTGTACAGGAATATGTGTACCTAGGGCAAACTCTTCAGCTAGGCAGAAACAACTTCGAGAGGGAAGCCAACAGAAGAATTCGGCTGGGCTGGGCAGCATTTCGTAAGCTTCGACATGTCTTCTCGTCACCCATTTCTCAGTGTCTTAAGTCGAAAGTCTTCGACCAGTGCGTCCTCCCAGTCATGACATACGGTGCCGAGACGTGGATACTCACGGCTCGACTAGTCCACCAATTTAAAGTCACTAAGCTTGCTATGGAAAGGGCTATACTCGGAGTATCTCTGAAAGACCGTATCAAAAATGATGTGATCCGTCAGAGAACCAAAGTCACCGTCATAGCCCACCGAATTAGTAAACTGAAATGGCGGTGGGCTGGCCTAATGAGCCGCAGAACTGACGGCCGTTGGAGTCGTAAGGTGCTTGAGTGGAGACCGCGACTCGGTAAACGTAGTGTGGGACGCCCTGCGACTAGGGTTGCCAGGTCGCCAAACCTAATAGCCGGACAGACCAGCCAGTTTGGCCGGACATTTGGGTAGAAAGGACACCCTACATTTTAAGGAATTTCCGTATTAATAGGTACGACAAAAAAAATTGAATGAATTGAAAAAGCTTGATTTTACATACAATCAAGCTTTTTTTGATTATTATCATAAATCTTGTTAAATTCTAGTGAAATAATAAACAAAATCGAATGCCAAATCAGTCTTAGGTACCTATGTACTTTATTATTAATCAGTCAAATAGTCATCACTCAAAATTAAATTCTAGATACAAACATTTATCAACATATTTAAATTCTTCTTGAATACTAATGAATCTTATCACAAATAAGACTTTTTGAACTAAAAAAAATAATCAAAAACTTCTCTTTATGTTAAACAATGCAACAAAACAAAAATTCTTCTCTTAAATTAAAACAATAAATCAAAACTTCTTCTCTTTAAGTTAAACAATAAAACAAAAAAAACTTCTCTTTGAGTTACACAATAAAAATAATTATTCATATTTTTGGTTTGCCGAAAGCTTTAAGAGCTCAGTTTCTTTCAAAATGAATCCTTACATGTCAAATTTTTTAAATTAAATTCTACAACCAACATTTTGGCAACACTGTCAATATGTAATCTGTTGCGTTCTTTCGTCCACTGCTGACCTATCAAGGAAAAAGCTCTTTCAACGTTTAGTTTGCGTTATGTCCTGTCGCCTGCGCTCAGCCACGCTCGGTGCTCGCTCGTTTGCGAAATGTAAAAAGCCTGACAAAAGCCGGACGGGCCGGACGCAGTCAAATTTGGCCGGACAAGAGGTCAAAAAGCCTAACCCTGTCCGGCTTTATCCGGACGCCTGGCAACGCTACCTGCGACAAGATGGGATGACGATATATGTAGGCTGGCTGGAGTGGGCTGGATGAGAGTAGCCGAAGATCGGGAGCGGTGGCGTGCATTAGGGGAGACATATGTCCAGCAGTGGACGAGTGTAGGTCGATGATGATGATTAGGACCCGGGTTCAAATAGACACAGCCTTAATAAATATTAAAAGCTGATTATTTTAGTATTTGTATTTAAAAAAATATATATATTCTATCATACTTTTATTCATAAAAATCTTTCTTAATTAATTGGTCGAAAACTGGTCAACAGATGGACGAAAACTAGAATTTTTGGTCGAAAACTGGTAAAATCGGCAATTTGACGCTTGGATTTAATAATAAAAAAAACTGTTAATTTGACTATTATAAAATATATAATTATAAAAAATAGACTATATGAGGAGTTACCACAATTTATTTTGATACAAAATACATGTCAGAACACACATATTTTTATTCCCAAAGTTGGCAACTCCACTAATTGGTCGAAAACAGGCTAATCTACCCTATCAGTAATACAAAACTTTGAGGTAGTTTACAAACACAGCAATATTTTTTCTTTACATACACAATTTCTGTAAGTTTCCTGACTATAAAAAATAAATAAAATTAATATAGGTACTACTTGAATTATTTTTTAATCTCAATGGTGATTAGGTATATTTTGAATTTTGCCAAATAAAATATTATAGGTACAGTGTTTTATTAGATTTTACCATTTACAAATATTGTGGCAAGCGCGACTTACAATAGACGTCACATAATTTAAATAATAGATTCGAAATTTCAACATCAAATCTAAGTGAACAGATGGCTCATGCGGAAATACTGCGATATTATTAAGCTATACCGCTAGAGGTCTGTGGTTCGAACCCGCATTAAGTATCTTTTGTTTCAATGATTTTTTATCACAGAATTAATAACAACATTCTTAAAATGAAACAGAAAATTAGATAACTGGTAAGAAAGAACAAGGAAAAATAAAATTTTGTTTAAAAAATAGTACTAAATTATATAATTTCGATATTTGATAAAACAGACGAATAACTTAATTTCAGCCGGCTATAAGAATATAAATTTCTCAATTATATTTTATATTATAAAAAATATAAGTAATTAAGAATTAAATTTCTCAATGATATTTTATAATATAAAATATCACTGAGTAATTAACTTGCTCAGTTTTTTCAGATGTATAAATATAAAAATAAACACTTATTTTATATAAAAAACAAAAATCATAAACTGAAAAATCTTGTCAAATAATTAAATCACATTTTAACAAAATACAATATTATGTGACTTTGATTTTCTTTAAAAATACTAAATAAATTGAAAAAATGATACTTAAATAAATCAGTGAAAAAAATCGTCTTGGGCGGGATAAAAAAAGGTCACATATAAAAAATTTGCAAGTTTGCTTTATTCTTAACCAGTTTTTTGAATTTGAAGTTACAGATATAATAGAAAGTACCCACTACCAAAATGACTTATACCTCCAATGATATCAAATTTATTTTACAATTACATCTTAAATGTCAAACGTATATAAAATGTATGACATAAATCGTATAACCATGGCGGAACAACCCCTTAGGTATAACATTGATTTATACGTCAATTTTTTACCAAATTGTAACACATTTAGCTTGGTGCAGCCGGCCGTAAGCGTATGATGTTTTACAAGACCTATTTACTTACGCAGTCATGAACTAAACAAAGCATAATAAGCATAGCAGTTCACAAAGTGCCATCTGTTGAGTGCGTGCGAGAACTACTGAGCCCTATGTAGCAAAGGCTCGATGGCTCGAGCTTGCTGGTGCGTCATCTCGCGGTGAAATGCTGAAATAAAATAGTTCGAAGAATAGCCCGATTTAAGTAGGTCCCATTTCGTTGTATGGGATGGGGCATCTGTACTGTAGTATTATATTATCTGTGGCCGTGTTATGTTTTAACCAATTTTAACCAAATGACAATTTATTCTTGTTACCACCTTGTGATATGCCAAAAAGACAATACACTTACACAGTTTTGTGCTGCTTGATAGAAAGAGACAAATAGCACACATATTCTTGTTTTAATGTTCCTTCTATGCTTTAGTTATTGTTCTGAGATTAGACGTTATTGAAAGCCATGGTACTTACACTCGGTTTTAGAACCATCACACCCCACAAATTTCCTATTTTGGGTAATTTTCTATTTTACACTTTACCAAGATAATGTCATATTTTTATACTTGATAAAACCCGTTAATAAAATTAACAAAAGAAAGTTTATAATCCTTCAACTTTATTGTTTTATTTTATTGTAACTAACACAAGTTCCAAGGGTACTTTTATAAAGAAACAGGTTCCCGGTACAAACTTGCCGCCCGTCTAGTAGCTGTGCCGAATCCCGAATGTGTGTTGCAACCCTAGGCTCAATTCATACCGAAGTGGCAGAGGTCGGCAGTTTTACCGTCAAATAATTTTAAGACTAATCTTCATTGAGACAATATGGTTTGGCAAAAGTCAAAAGGCCGCGCGGCAGTGCAGCCTTCGTGTGGCTGACCCCAACCGGGCCACAAAAAAAACTGTAAAAATAGATTGTTTGAGTATGTCGCTATAATGTCTAGAGTTTGTCAGAGTTTGTCGGCAAGTTTCAGAGTTTGTCGCTTGCGCGTTTCAGAGATCTGTGTGGCCCCCTTAAACGCGAGCCCGATGAAAACTCAAACTTGTCCGACAAACTTCGACACGGTGATATAAGCGGCCGCGCAGCGCCGCTAGTGGCATCTTCCACCCGCTGCCGGCTACTGCCGGCCGCTGCCGACCGCTGCCGACCGCTGCTGACCGCTGCCACTTCGATTTGAATTAAGCCTTAGAGCCGCCATACACGGACAGCTTTAGCAACTGCATAGTAAACTACAGTCGTCTACGGAACCGCGCGAGCAGTTGCGTATTTTAGTATGCAGTCGCTGCTTGCAGCAGTCCAACCTGACTGCTTCAAGCTGTCCGTGTATGGCAGCTCTTACTTGAAATGAAGGTCTCGCCGATTTTCGTACAAAGTTTTTCATGCAATACTCAAATACTGCGTTCTATTTATCATAGCGATCATAGCCTTGTCAGTGACTGTCAGTGTCTAACAAATTGATAACAGGTTCGTTACTTAAGAAATGTATGTTCAAGCGAATTTCAACCTACTTTGTATAGACTAGGAAAATGATCTTAAGGTGGGTCATGATTCAATTTGGTCGACTGTACTATACAAGAACTGTACTATACAAATACAAGACTAGTATGTTCCTACATAAGCATTATTTATGAATGAATGCATGAAAACTTTAATGGTTGAAAAACATGACTAAATTAATCAAAACAAATTGCGTTGCCTGGATTTCAAGTAATTCAAAGTTATTTCGTTAACTATTCAATCAATCAAATTGTAGATTTGCACTATTAGTGTTATTCAGAATCAATGAATACATGAAAACTTGAATAGTTGAAAACATGAATAAATGCGTTTATTGCCCGTGTTACTACCATTCATGAATAGTGATTATGCCTAGATCTCTTTTGTACTAGGAACCCTAAATAATCAACTACTCATAATAACAGAATTATGATAATGTTCAACAATTTAACATATCACATTCGAGTATCAATTCAATCAAAATTCAATCAAGATAATTTTTTATTTTATTAAGACATTAAAATTATCATATAACATTCAATATTCACAGCAGACCCCGTTTATGTCCAATTCACATTATAATACACTTAGTATTAAATACAAAGTTTCTTAATTCTATGAATATGCAATATAAAATAAGTAAGTATACTGATATAATATTTTTCAAATATAGAAGTATAAAGTCATGATAATATACACGAAGAAGAAAGGCACAAGAGTATACAGACATATAAAACTACGTAAAATGACGTATAAAACTACAGAAAATAAATTTAACCAACTGCGGCCAACAGCAGAGTAGCAACGGCTTCGAATGGTGAGCGTGCTGTTAGTTGCATTGTTACTGCTCCTTGGGCAGCCACCAATCGTGCTCTGATGAGAACCGGGACTCCTCCACGCCAAATACCTCCGCCGCGGATCTCTTTTACGGCATCTCCAGAAATAGCCGCTCTTGGTAGACCCAGATGTTCGCACACTGCTGTGGCGGCTTCATCTACATCAGACTGCGACAAGCCAAACGTGTCGCTCGCTTCGGAAGCACTCGCAGCACGCTCCCAAGACCCTTCCCAATCGTCAGTCGGAGCTCTTAACCTGAACTGATCCGAGCATCCAATCTCAACGTCTTCTAACGGATACGTGTCTGCATACCCATCACTACCGTCCGGCAAGCCTGTTGCCGGGTCGCAGTCTTGGCAAACGAACTCTAACGTAGCTCCAAACGAGCCCAAAGTTTCTATCGTATTTTCGGGAAACTTCAATACACAAAATATACTACCCTGTTTATTATACGGCAACTGCGCACACGGAAGTTCATCCACCATTTCATATCCGGGGATACAATCCAATCGAATATACACTTGCTCCAGAAGCATCGTGCTCAAGGTATTCAGGCACTCAAACTGAAGTACCAGATGGCGTGCGTAAATGTGTTTAACAACACGCACTTGATATTCTGTCTCTGGCTCCGTCAAATCAACGCTTTCGCATGTCTTAAATATAGGCCCGAGCTTCTCAATTCCCGTTATTACTTTCAATTCATCCGTATATTGTTCTTCGCGTGATACAGACGGCGCTTTTTGTGTCTCGATTTCTGCCGACGCTTCCTTTACTTCCGTTTTGTCTTCTTCTATTGGAACTGAGTCAATATTAAACAGCTCTTCAGATCCAGAATTAATATGATCTGTAAGAGCTTTCTCAAGGAGGACCGGATTGGGCACACGCACATCCACAATGTAATCATTGATAAGCTGGGGATCGCCAGAATTTAATATCATGCCATAAAAAACAGCCCTATCACGTACTTCATCCTCTTCGTCTAGCTGAATTCTACCTAACAAAACTTTAATGTTATCTAAGAGCTCCGGTCTAGTAGCTCCGAAACGGGCCAAAGTGGTAACCGCTTCGGCGCGCACTGCCCCAGATTCCAATATCACTCGATTGTATATGTATCTTATGTATCTAGACGGCTGACGAGCTTTAGGCCCTTCCGTTGCAAGAACGTTTAGAATACGAACAGCCAAAGATGTATGTTCACAATCCTCAATAAACTCGCAAAGATGGGCTAGCCCTATTTCCTTAGCATCCGGATTTTCCTCGACTAATGCGATAATTGCTTCGGCTATAGCAGTTTTATACTGAACGCCACCTTCTTCTCTGAGCATGCCAGCCAAAAAAGCCGCCAACGAATGGTGTTTGCGCGGATACTTAGAGCAAAGCCTTCTAATAGCTTGTACAACAATTATTTTAAATTCATCTGGAATGTCTGACAAAAATCCTGCAATTTGCTTCATCAGTCTATCGACGGAGCTTTCAGCACCAGTAGCAAGCAACGTTGTCACCGCTAACGTCGCAACGGAGCGATTTGAATCACTTATTAAATTTTCCAGGTCAACAGCACAGTCAGCCACTGCATTGGGATGTTTCTCGGTGAGTTTAGCAAGTGTGCGGGCACCGGCTAGACGCAACGTAGCTTTAGAAGAAGCGCAAAATATTTGCAAAACAGATACAGCGTGTTTTAAAGTGACCCCTGTGACCTTATTGCTGTTGATAATTGCATGTGCTGCTTCATACACTACCATCTCAGATTTGTGACGCAAATATGTTTCTATGAAGTCGTAGTACTTGGCAGACGACTCTTCTTCTTCAGCTAGATTCGCTGCATATCGAATAAGTAGACACAGGGCGTATGGAGATCTAAGATGTGCGCGCGACATCTTAGTAATCAGTTTGACAGTAGATAGGCGGTCGTTGCGACGAGCTCCAGCCACTAGTCCCAAGGCGTGGTAGGACACCATGTTGTTCTCGGAAATTATAGCCTCCTGAAAAAAACATTACAATAATTAAATAAAATATTTATTTTTATATTATTATAAATTTTTAGTGACAGACGTCGGCTATATATCCACATCCACTTATTTAGGGCTACACTAGGATCAAAAAAGAATTTATTTACTTTGTATGGAAAAATCACTTGATAAGCCCCAATAACTTTCCAACAAAATCTCCACTTCTGATGGATAAATATGTTACTGTAAAAGCCCGAACTACGGTAAATCTTAAGATTTACCGGTAAAACTTATGATTTACCAACTGTTAATGGTAAAAGTCCGACCTGTTGTGTGATCATTGTCTATTTCGGACTTTTACTATCATATACTCGGTAAATCTTAGAACTTACCACCAAGATCCGGTAAATGTTGAAAATATGGTAATCATACAAAGGTTAAAGCTGAAAACTGTAGGTTAGGTTAGATAGTGTTGGCGGAGCGTCTCGCCCCCCGAACGGTAGCCCTCCTGCGCAGGCCGCAAAGGGTCATTGCCACCCGGGCCGTGCGTGCCTACCGCACGGTCTCGGCGTGCGGTAGGCCCGACGCGAGGCGAACAAAACCCCCAAGGCAGAGATCTTGAGGGCCGAAACAGAGTCGTGGAACTCTTTTATAGAGCTCCTCGACTCCGATCCCTGGGAACTGCCGTATCGTCTGGTGAGGGGGAAGTAACAAGACGGTGCTCCCCCGATACACCAGATGGACGCGGGGCTCGTGCAGAGGGTTCTAGTGTCATTCTCTCCCGACCCTAGACCTTTCGAGCCCCCGAGGATGGCCGCCCCCAGCGCCTCCCTGGAAGTGGATGAGCCGAGTCCTTCCGTGTCGGAGTTCGACGCGGTGAGGAAGCGGTTCCGGCGCAAGGGGAAGGGGAAGGCGCCGGGACCGAACGGGGTGCCAGCGAGGGTCCTGTGCCTGGTACTGGCCCACCAAAAGAGGTGGACTGAGGGGGCCACGTCGGCGGGGGTGGTTGTCGTTGCGGTGTCGTTAGACATCCTACGAATGCATAGAGGAGGCGCTCTGTTTCCACGGAGTGCCCCTCTATCTCCGTTCCCTCATTACCGATTACCTACGCGGGAAGAAAATCGTGTATGAAGGGGCGGATGGTCGCGTCCACAGGTGGCCAATGGCGGCGGGAGTATCGCAGGGTTCCGTGCTGGGCCCTCTGCTCTGGAACCTGGGTTCTGCGGCAACCTCCTGCCGAACATGGAGGTTGTTGCTTCGCCGACAACACCCCTGTCGCGGCGAAGGCGCACCTACGAGGAGGCGGTCTACCTGGCGCCGGCCGGCACGACGATGGTTGTCCGGCGCATCCGTCTCCTCGGGCTGGACGAGGCCGTCAATAAGACAACGGCCATGACGTTCAGGCCGCCGCGTCGCCGCAGACCCCAAGCGGTGCTCCGTGTCCAAGTGGACGGGGTCCAAGTCAAGATCGAGAGATCGATGAAGTATGTCGGTCTGGTACTGGACCCCCCATGGGAGGAGCACTTTAAGTCCTCGGAAGGAATGGGGGGGGGGCGAGCGCAGCAAGCCGTCGGCTTTATCAAACCGTGATAAAGTTGATGGCGCTGTACGGAGCCCCGATTTGGACGGAGCGTCTCGCCCCCTGAACGGTGGCCCTACTGCGCGGGCCGCAGAGGGTCATTGCCACCCGAGCTTGCGTGTCTCACGGGGCGGCCTGCGTCCTAGCGAGCTCGCCCCCTCAGTTGGTGTCGAGGCACACATTCTTGCGGCCATGCACCGACATCGGGTGGCAGCGAGGAGTCGGGGTGAGCGCCCCCTACCGCAAGAGGTGGCACAAGGCACCTGGCGCAGAGGGAGGCTCTTCGCCAGTGGGCCGAGACGCTCGCTCACCCAGCTGGCGGCCACTGGACGATCGAGGCCGTTCGTCCCGTGTTGGAGGAGTGGGTTGAGATGATGACCGGGTTCGGCTGCTTCGGCCATTATCTGCACCATGTCGCACGGAGGGAGTAGACACGGCAGTGTCACCACTACGGCGCTCCCGACGACACGGCCGGATACACCCTTTTGGAATGCCCGGCCTGGCGACCCCAGCGCGACGCACTAGCCCTGGGGCTGGGCATAGGTAGGGGTGCGCCCGTCAAGCTGACCAGCGTCATATGCAAGATGCTGACCGACGCGACAGCGTGGGAGGCTGTCATCCTCGCAGAAGGAGGCAGCGGAGCGGGCGCGAGAGGACGACCTTCTAGTCTAGACAAAGGCCACACGCTAACTTTTCCGCAGTCGTTCCTCAGACAAAATGTAGGGAGATGACATTAGCTGGGGAAAAAATAGCGTGAGTTGTCGTAAGCTACTGTCATTTCCATACATTTTTTCTACGGAACGACCTCGGAAAAGTTAGCGTGTGGCATTTGTCTAGGGCTTCTAGGATGAAATGGCCCGGCCGGCCGACAACCAGTCGGGAGACATTACGTTTCCATCCCTGGCCTGCCCGTGTTAGGGGTCGCGACCCCTCCGAGAATAGCCCCAGCGCTTGGGTCAGCAGTGGTGGCTCACCGTTGGGCCTGTCTCCGGGGGGTGCGTTCGGGGAATGGCTAGCGCCGATCCCAGGTATAGGATTTCTACCCGAGTTCAATGGCATATACAAGGGGCGGCCTTGTCAGCTTTTCAGTCCCTTGTCGAATCGTAAAGAGATTCCCCTGCCCAAAAAAGGTTAGATATTGTGACCACAACCTCGGAGCGAGCGAAGCGAGCGGAGCATGAAACTGTTAAGAAATTCCCAAAACCAATATTTACCAACCGTCATTGGTAAATCCTAGCATATCTCAAATTCCCAAACTCGAATGGTAAAAGCCCGAAATGTCATCTATCTATTCTCTATAAAATCCTTACATTTACCAACTCATGTTGGTAAATCCTAAGATTTACCGGCAAAACCTAAGATTTACCGATATACGGACTTTTACAGTAACATATATTTTAGTGTTCCTTATCTTTATATCGGAAATAATTATCATAATATTAAAAGCAATAAAATGATTATTTTTACAATGCATCAAATTAAAATCGTTGGAAAATACTATTTCTATGTAAAAAAAGACAGTCAAGATGAACACTATTTTAGCCAACTTCTTTCAATCATACAACACCTAGTTTGTACCACGGAGGAAACACAAAAAGATGTTGTTTGACGTTTTTCGATCAGCTCATGTGCAGCCGAAATAACCCGTGTTAAGGGTTACAGGGTTAAGGGGACGATTAGAGCAGAACAGAAGTACTCGAAAAATACGCTTTGTGGATGCGTCCATTACAAGTATTCCATTTTCTCACGCTGGAACGCGCTACTTTTAATCCAAGCAAGTGTAGAATGTTCAGGAAAAAATGCTTCTAGTGAAAAATAAATACGCCGTAATCATACTTTTTTTATGGAGGGCCGGGCCAATGACCTCCTCCCGCCTGATGTTAAGCAACGAAAGAGGCCCAAATGAGTAGACAGATAGGGGAGGGACGACATCCACTATCCCACCTGCCCGCCCCTTGACGCCCGCCCCTCTTTTGAAGGAACCCATGTTGTAGGATGGAGGAAACGCGTGCGCAGGTAGGGAATTCCAAGTGTGGGATGAACGATAGAAGAAGGAATCTTGGAATTTCTTGGTACGGTGTAAAAAGAAGGATACAAGACCTTTTCGCCGAGAGCGCGCACACCTGTGTTTTCTTAGCATTGAACTCAACAAGATTGTTGGAACCCCATTCGGAGACGAGGTCCAGCGTCATATTGAGCTCAGTGATAAGATTCTGCCTCTCCCTTCCAATATTACCACGAGCACCCCTCAGCATACGTGATATCCCCCATGCACTGTACTGTCGTCTGCATAGTAATGTATACTTCCCAAGGAAAGCATGTCATTGATATGCAGAAGAAACAATGCTGGGGATAGAACGGAGCCTTGTGGAGCTCCAGCGTTCACTGCCATTCGAATATCGATTGACTGTAGCTCCGCCCGCACATCACGCTGTCTGATGCGGATGTCGGGCATGGTGCTGCCACAATGTGACAATGTCGGAGGTTGTGCACCACGGTCATCGACACGAGAATGAGCCGCTAAGAGTTTTGCCAGGAGGTCGGCTTCTCCTGCGACTGATGAGCAAGTGAGCCATCGGCATGTCTCAGCGGTGGCAGCGAGGGTTGGCAGAAGTTTGAATGCACAGCTTTGGCCAGGCGCCAGAAAGAACGGGTACCCGTAGGGTGCGCTAGCAGTTCCTGACCGACTTGTGCAATGCGCTGAGCATTCGCAAAATGTAAGCCCTTTTATACAGCTTGGTGGCATTACTGTAGCCCGTTTTTAGTAGGCTAGTATTGGGATCCCTAGAAGCTCGATCTCTGATCCAAACGCGGCAAGCCAGCTGTTTGTTTTCAACAGCAGAGGCGCACTCGCGATTGAACCAGAGGTTACGTCGTCGACAGATCTCATAGATATATACAATTCAAACTTAAATTAGGCCTTACATCTAATTACAGACTTACATTCTAATAATTATCTTATAATGGGTTGTTGCTGTGTGTGTGTGTGTGTGTGTATGCGTAGCGTGGGTGTGTGTGTTCGTATTTTCCATGTTCATTCGCATAACATAGCATAATAATCGCCTGGAAGGACTCCTAAAGAGCGTAGCCGGGGTAATTAAGGTAGCTTGTATCGGCCGGGCAGATAATTTGCGTCTTCGTCAAAAACAGCATTGCTGAACGGGCTGTCTCGAGAAGGTGGTGGACAGCCAGGAGGTTAGAGTGGAGCCCGCGATGTTAGTGAGCCCCACCTCGAATAGTGGTGTTTTGGTGCGATAGTGCCCCGCTGTACGACCAGTCTTGCGCATTTTGCTTGAATATTTTGCGCTGACATATTTGACAGCTGATTTGCGCTGACCCTCTTTCTTCGGGCCTTCCTGGGCGGAGAATCAACGCAGTCAACCTGACACTGGGTCGACGTAAGCCCACACAAACCACACGAATCGCAGCAACGACCGCTCAAGCTCTGGCTGTGCGCTGACTGATCCATAGAGGCCATGCCTGCGGGCTTACGACTTTGTAAAGCAATGGCGAACACAAAGTCGAATGTACTTACAGTAGTAAAAGATGCGAATGGCAAACTGACAGAAACGGGGAAGGAGACACTGGTCACTATGTTTGAGGCCCACTTCCCTGGTTCTGTTATCATAGGTTCAGAAGCAGATGACAGGATCTCGAACGATGAGCCAAACGCTCATACCACGAGCGAGAACTGGACATCTGCTAAAAAGGTAATAACGGAAGAAAAGATCGGTGGGCGTTGGAAAGTTTCCAGCCCTTCAAGTCCCCTGGACCTGACGGAATTTATCCAGCCTTACTACAGCATGGTAAAGAAACGCTGGTGCCGATACTATGCCGGCTTTTCAGGGCCTGCTTAGCATTCGGATACATACCGGAATCATGGAGGCAAGTCAGAGTCAGCTTAATACCAAAACCAGGGAAGGCTGACTATGAACTAGCTAAATCTTATAGACCCATAATTTTGTCGTCCTTCCTATTGAAAACACTAGAAAAACTAGTTGACAGACACATATGTGATGGGCAACTCAGAAAGCGACCTCTGCATCATATGCAATGTGCTTATCAGGCAGGTCAACGGATACTGCTTTGCATCTGGTTGCAGACAGAATCGAGAATGCCTTAGACTCAAAGGAGTTATGTCTGGGAGCCTATCTTGATGTAGAGGGAGCCTTTGACAAGACCACCTTTGAATCTATTTAAAAGGCAGCAGAAAAACACGGCATTAGCAAAACCATGACTAGATGGGTAGACTATATGCTTAAAGGCAGAACTATCACTGCTGACATCATGGGTGAGAAGAGGATGCCCGCAAGGAGGCGTGCTCTCACCACTATTGTGCAGCCTAGTGGTGGACTCATTGATCTCACAACTGAATGAAGGGCCATTTCGCACAATAGGCTATGCGGATGACTTGGCCATCTTGATTAATGGAAAAGTACCGAGTGTAGTATCCAGCTTAATGCAAGAAGCACTGCGCAAGGTAGAGAGATGGTGTGACGAAACGCATCTAACCATTAATCCCAACAAAACGATGGTTATACCATTTACGAGGAGAAGGAAACTGAGGAACCTCATTCTGTACGGTGAAGAACTACCATGGTCCACGGAGGTTAAATATCTGGAAGTAGTACTCGATAAAGAACTTACGTGGAGAAAGCATGTAGAAGATACTCTAATAAAGGCACAAAGAGTTTTTAATATGTGTCGATCTACCTTCACGAGAACCTGGGGTCTTAAACCGAGAATACTTTACTGGATATATAACATCATGGTACTCTCCATTATTACATATGGAAGTATTGTCTGGTGGCCAAGGACAAACCTAACCACATTGAAAAACGGCACTAAATAAGATTCAGAGACTTGCCTGCATGGCAATCACTGGTGCATACAGAACCACTCCGACGGCAGCTATGGAAAGATTTTTGGATCTCACTCCGCTGCACATTTTCATACGTAGTGAAGCAAAGAAAGCGCTCCTCAGATTACAGACTGTAGATCTGTGGAATGCAACTAAGCCCCACACGAGACACACAGCACTTGGCAAAGAAGGGAATTGGCTACTGCAAATGATCGATGACAGGATGATACCCAGGTACATCTTTAGGAGCTCATTTAGTATACAAATCCCAACAAGGGAGGACTGGAACAAAGGATTAGCGCCTCCTGATAGGAATAGCATGATTTGGTACACAGACGGTTCCAAAATGGACACTGGTACAGGTGCAGGAATTCATTCCAAAGGCTTTAAAGCTAGTGTTAGCATGGGCAAGCTTGCTACAGTTTTCCAAGCAGAAATGTATGCAATCCTAGCCTGTGCGCAAGTAAACATTGATAAAAGGCGCAATGGACTCAACATATACATCTTAAGCGATAGTCAAACTGCGCTAAAGGCACTAATGTCACATAAAGTGCACTCTAAACTGGTCCTGAATACCATCAATGTACTAAACAAACTTGCGAAGAAAAATACAGTACAGCTGATATGGATTCCAGGACATGAGGGTTTCTATGGAAACGAGAAGGCCGAGTCTCGTCGTCTCGTAGTCTCGCAAGACAAGGATCGGAAACCAACTTTGTGGGTCCGGAAACTTTTGTGAGTCTCGCACATTGTTCAGTTAACTCTGTCATCAGAGATCAAGCAAAGAGAAGACACCAAAATGAATGGGTCGCTCAGAAAGGAATGGCACACACCAAGCGGTTCATGGGCCTGAATAACTACAACAAATTCTCAATGAATTCAGGCAGAATGCAAATCCGACTCCTGTTGGGGGCTCTGACTGGTCACTTTGGCACTAATCGTATGTATCTTTGGCCTGTAGGGCCTGCACTCATTGCAGGCCCTACAGGCCAAAGAGAGGAGAGCATGGAACACATATTGTGCCACTGTGATTCCCTTTCTCGTAGGAGAACGAGTCTCTTTGGAAGTGGATATCCCAATCCCGACGACTTCAAGGCTATCCCCCCTGGACCAATTGTGAGACTCATGAGTGCACTCAATTGGTCTATGAATGGTGATAGCAATCAATGAATGAAGAAATTGGGGAAGTACAAAGGATCCTTAAAGATCGAAGTGCAGGGCCCCCTGGGGCCCCGCCATTATAAGATAAGATAAGATAATGTAAAAGATTGTGGTACCATGACATCTAAAAAGAATGTTTTACAAAGGTTTTACAATTCGCTTGAGAAAAGAACATATCGCATACATATGTGTGTCGCATACATATGTAGGTAGAACACAGGATACTTCAGCTCGCTTAATATTTAATTACAAATCAAGGTGGGTATACATATCGCTAAGAATAAATTAATAAATTATAGATTTCAGTTTCTACCAATTGCGATGACAAACAATGTTAACAGCATTATTGAGTTAACAAAATGTAACTAGTTTTTACCTGTGCCGCTTCGATTGCCTGGAGTACTGCATGGATGTGAACATTTATAATGACAGGATTGTGAAGCTGTCCTTACGGTAAGTGCAAAATTTTGCAAGCCCAGCCGTAGTAAGCAAAGAAGTAAGATCTTTTTACATCTACCTCGTGACTCTCAGAGTCATACTAAGGTCGACTGGCAGAAAATGCCTATGGCATTAAGTGCGCCTTGTACACAATTGTACTAAAGAATAAATAAATAAATAAGATATCGGAGCCGACAGCTAAGCTGATGGAGGTGAGGCGTGGGATGGATCTGCAGTCTTCTGAAGATGCTCGTCGGATACTCAACAAACATAAAATATCCTTAATTGTACACAGTTTCACAGTCACAATGGTGATAAACAGAAAACATTAGTTCAAAGGCGAGCTTATATCTTTAAGAGATATCTTACAGTCAACCCTAGCATCTGGTAAAAATAAATGTAGTTAGCGGGATCATTGTCTACAATGCCATGTTTATTGAAAGATGGCAAGGCAAAGGCATTACACTGAAGACATCCCAGACGTCAGCCTGTGCGAGATTAGTGTAGCTCTCAAACAGCTTAAGAAGAACAAGGCGCCGTGTTATGATGGAGTTTCAGCCGAACTCCTCAAAACGGGTGGACTACCAGTCCGGAAGGCGCTGCAGCGGCTATTTAACTCCGCCAAACTCGAGGGCACAGGCAAAGCATGGCACAGGGGTGTGGTGGCACTCTTCTTCAAAAAGGGCGACAGAACCCAGTTGAAGAACTATAGACCCATTACGCTCCTGAGTCATGTTCACAAGCTGTTCTCGACGATCATCACGAATCGTCTCGCACGCAGGTTTGACGACCTCCAGCCTCTCGAATAAGCCGGATTTCGAAAAGGCTGTATTACCATAGACCACATCCATACGCTGCGGCAGGTTATACAGAAAACCGAGGAGCATAATCTGACATTATGCTTGGCGTTAGTGGACTATGAGAAAGCCTTCGATTATGTCGAGAAGTGGGCCGTGCTTAGATCACTACATAGGTGCCAAATAAACTATTAATACACCCAAGTGTTGCACTCATTGCACGAAAACACCACCATGTTAATCCGCCTTCAGGACCAAATCTCCAAATCAGTAGACTTCTGTGCGGTGTCAGACCGGGCGACGTTATATCGCCGTAACTGTTCACAGCTGCGTTAGAGGATGTATTTAAGCTTTTGGACTGAAGAGGACTCGGCGTCAACATAAATGGCGAATACATGACTGACCTTCGTTTTGCTAATAATATCGTAGTCATGGCTGAGACCACGGAGGATCTCGGCACAAAGTTCCAAGACCTCTATGGTTTTCTAACAAATGGGTCTTAATTTGACATTATTTTAGTCTTGTCCATATTCATTACATGGACAAGACTAAAATAATGTCAAATTCCCGTGTAGTACCCAGTCCTGTGAATGTTCGACCGACTCATTGAGTACGTCGAAATGGCTGCAGACTCCTTCGTATGGGCTTCCCGAGAAATTATGTGGATACCGCACTGTCTATAAATGCTGGAGTCCCCCAAGGATGTGATCACCTACACTATTCCTTCTGCATATTAATGATATGCTGCAAATCAGTGGCATTCATTGTAATGCAGATGACAGCACGGAAGACACCTTCTATAAAGGCCGTGCGAACATGTCTGGGGAAAACGTCATTGAGTGCCGGAATAAACTTGTGTCTGAAATTGAATCTTCATTAGAGAAAGTCTCTAACTAGGGTCCACTTAATTTAGTCCGTTTCAACCCTACAAAGACACAGGTTTGCGCGTTCACCGCCAAGAAAATGCCATTTGTCGTATCTCCTCGCTTTCAGAACATTCCCCTAACTGCCTCAGCCAATATTGAGATCCTTGGTGTTGACATATCGAGCGAAGTCCAGGGGTCTTATTCTGCTAGTGTTAACGCATTTGTGGCGTGTCAATAACGCTTTAATAGCATCGCTTTTAGAGACAGTTATTGTTGGTTAACTGAATACTAACTAAAATATTTGTCACTATTGACTTATCAAGAAATTTTAGTACAAATAATTTAAGCATCGATTCGCATTGTTAAAATGTCTAAAAAGACATTAGAAAAGGGATTTTGAAAATTAAAAAACCTAGCAAGTACACAGTCGCTATGCAGAATAATGTAAAAGACAATTTAAAAAACCAAGCAAGTAACATTGACATCTTTTAAACCTAGCAAGTCATGTCCCTTGCTAGGTTTTAAAAGTTGTCATGTGACTTGCTAGACCTTTGAAGTTGTCCACGAGTGTAAATTTCACACGATAATACTAGTAAGTGACAATTAATTGAAGAGTCTGCATTATAGTTTTTACAAGGAAATTAACGTTTTTTAAAGAGGTTTCTTCCTATATGTCCTTACGGAGCCGAATGATACTAATCTATAAGTTGCATTATTTATTATTACATAAAACAAAACAACAAGTTTTTATAATTAATTGTTAAAGAGGATTCTTCCTATATAAAATGATTTTATGGGTCAAAGATGGTGTTCACTATTTTTATGGAGCCGAATGATGCTGATTTATAAGTCGCATTATTTATTATTACATAAAACTTAACAACAAGTTTTTATAATTAATTGTTCATTACATCAAAAATATATAAGTAGTTTTTACAGTGTCCAGCTTTTCGCTTGAGAATGTGTTAATATTTCTATTTTATAAGAGGGCTTGCCTATTGTCCATAACTTCAATAACATTTAAGTAAAATTAATTGCTAGTATTTTATATGAGAGGGATAAATAACTTAAGTTATGGTATTAATTTAACATCGACTATATTTTTCTACGATAATGAAAATATACCCTGCTCATTTTTGTTAGCTGCCTGCCCTAGTTATTTACGTATAGGTAACATCAGATTTACCCTCAAGCCGTTTGGTGCACTATCCTATAATAATAAAGTTATTTTTTTGCTATTGACATATAGGGATGAATTTAGATGAAATCGCAAATACACGTTAATATTATACGTAATATTTATATATATACCGTTATATTATAGTACGTTATATTTATGTACTTACGAGTATATCCAAAGTAGCAGACGGACTTATTCCTCACTAAATATTTTAGCATTCTCTGTTTCTTTAACACTTATTCATATTTTTGTGCTATTTAATTTTATAAAGATGTATTATAATATAGTTATTGTAACCAATCGACCTATTTCATAAAAAAATATTCGTTTTTCAAATTCAAATTCAAATAGTATAGCTTTTATATTTCAAGTCGCATTTCAATGTTGCCCTGAAGACATTCGTGTTAAATTTAGTAGTGTATATAAAATTTGTAAGCAGCAGCAACAAAAAATCATTATAATTGTTTTGACGGTTGATACAAAGAAATTGCATTCCTTGTGAATTTTTTTGAGTTGTTATTGGAATTGGTAACAGTCCAAGAAGCGTGAAACCAAATAATAAAGATAATTATAATCTCAGAATTTTCTGCATCACCTAAAGGTTGAGTGGCAAATAATTTCCCAGGGCATTAAGTCCGCCTTCATACACAAACTTACACATTGAGTGAATAAATAAATTACGTATAAACTGGTACCTTTCACGGCATCAAACAGAATACAACGTTCACCGAGAACTACTGGACACTGTAACTAGATATCTGCCATAATTTATGTCTTGGAGACAGCTGTGGAAACAATCAACATGATTACCACCTGGCAGTCAAGGAATACACCAATACCCTAGTCCACACAAGGTGAGAAAAGTAAATATGTTTTATTATTTTGTGCTATGGAACTTTTCCATGAAAATAATAATAAAAAGAAGCTTTGCCAAGATACCAATCGCTGTGCTTCTAGGTATTGTTTTAAAATGTTTTGTTCGTGCAACCAAGGTCTTCTTCTTCTTCTTTTTTAATTTGTGTCAATTGGTTGTTGGAGAGAACAACCATTACTGCCAGTGTGACTAATTACTTAATATTAAAATAATCAACATCATAGAAAACATAAAATCATTTGATTAAGCAGCACATAACAAAATGTAACTACAAGAGGTAACAATTACTGTAGAGATTGAAAGAGAAATGAGAAGAGTCTGTTATGGTCTATGTAGAGAAAAGATATTATACTTAAACTGACCTGAGCCTCGTTTATCCAGCGCCGGACCAAATCAGGCACAGTGTTGGATAAATGCAAAGCAGAAACTAAAGCTGCCGAGCTCACTGCAGGGTTCTTGTCGACAATGGCTTGCTTCATATACCGCTCAATCGCTTGGAGCATTGTGCTATCGGTTATACTACACAGAGCTCTAATAGCAGCCGCCCGGAACAAATCTTCTTTTCCAGTCATATCTTTGGTTAAAGATGAGGTGACAATGATCACATCTTGGGCCATTGGACTCAGCTCCTTAATGCATAAATAGACGAGCCGACGTAATACAACATCCTTCGATTGAAATAGTTTGGTGGTAGCGAAAAAAGTGTCAGTAGCCTCCTGAGTAGACAATTGTTCACCCTGGTTTAACAAGTATATGATTTTGTTCAATATTTTTATACATTTTCGTGGATTCACAGGAGTAGTGTTGAAGTATTTCGCTTCTTGAATGAGACTTGTTTTGTCAAGATTGCGAAACACCCTGGCAGGTCCATCTTCATCTTCTTTATTATCCCTGCGGCTCATGGCGACTCAACTCACCGGCGGCTGCTTTTCGTTAACACTTGTTCAAGGAATTTACCTACTTCTTGACTGAGGTATTATTTCAAATTGATAAGATTGTTTTGCAAGAGGAGCGAATGGGCACGGGCCACCCACAGAACACAAATCAGACAGAAATACCCACAGACAGACTAATAGAGAGAGATACTAGGCCCGTTCCAGTTAAGCACGGATTTGCAACATTTTCAACATTTTTAACATCAACTCGTTTCATTAGCCTTTGGTGCTACTTTTCGTGCTGGTTTTTTCTGGTAAACCAAAGCCAGTCTTTTTAAATCTGGGATCAAGAAGCGTACTCAGGGCTACCGATTTATGTGTTTCTAACCCTCCCAATCTCCTGGCTACAACTTCCGTCAAAGAGGATTCAAATCAATGAAGCGTAATCCGACCTCAGTCATAGGATTTTTGCCCATAAATGCATATTGCAGTCCTCTTTTATGGGTATTATTCTGGATAAGGTAGTATATTCTTCTCCTGATAGTTCTTCCGTAACTTTGTTAATAGGTTTCAAAAGTGGGAGTATGCAGACTTATGGTGACAAATAAACCAGTAAATACTGTGAAAAAACTATTTAAATCGGACTTAAAATGACGGAAATACAGCAACTTTAGTGCATTAGTTTCAGAAACGCGCCCGAGAATGAAGCGACTCGTTGTGACGTCATTTGTTATGATCGGTTCACTGTCCCGTGTGATCGGCAGCGTGGTCAGCCGGAATACTTGATTTGTACGCGTTATTGTCCTTCGTATTTAGTTTATTTGATTATAATGTCATCATACAAATATTGTATTGTGCTAAAATGCAAAAATACTACCGTTACTACACCCAATAAACTATATTTTTTCTGTTCGGAGAGATGCAAAGATAAAAAAAATGGTGTAAAATAATGAGGAGGGACGATAAAACTCCTCTTGCAAGCAAAAGTGTTTTGTACCTTTGCCAAGATCATTTTGATGTAAGTTTTGTGGTATCTAACACTACCTAGTACGATTAACCTATAAAAATTAAAATAAAATTTGATGAAGATTCTCCTAAAATCCCACAAATATTATAAACGGGAAAGTTTTTACATTTGTTTGTAACTCAATCATGCGGAAACAACTGTAGTATAGATAAAATTCATTTAAAAGCTAAAGGTATGTATTTATTTACTCGTACATACTGAGTGTATGATGTGCGCTCGTGACTTTATTTAAACACGTGTAGCGCGGCGTAAGCCGTTGCTAGAGTATAGCTATGGGCGAGTCCGGCCTGGTGGCAAACGAGCTCCTCGCGTTTCTGCAACAAAAACTGGACGTGATGGACGAGGTCAGCGCGATGCAGATTTGTAAGTCCAGCTTTACCGAGGACGACATTAAAGCTGCAAAGTTGCTGTTGTACCGGCCCTTAAACAAGCTGGACCAGATGGTGGCTCGACGGCGTGATGGAACGCAGAAGAGCCTGCAGGAAATCATAACCCTGCTCAAAGAAACCGATCTAGACGACGTGCCTACGTTCGTGGCGAGAAATCTCAGCAAGTTAAGCCACGACCGGCGCTCTGCAACCCGCCAACCGCACCCCGCCTGCCGCCTAAGCCGCCGCCGCATGCATGGCCCGCCGCAATACATGCGTCAGCGGTACGAGCGTCGATAGTGCCAATCACAGGAAGCAAGGTCACGGTATCGTCTCCTCGTGACTACGCGACTGTTTTGGCTCAAGCAGTGCCGAGAGGAGACGTCTTGAGATCCGTCGTCGAGGATCGTGACGACGACGGCTTCGTCAAGGTCGAGAAGAAGAGAGTGCGCCGCCAAAGGGGAACACAGAACCGCTGCGGCACCGCACCGACAGGGCCCAACTTCCTGCTGAGGGCCGCGGCACCGACTACGGCCTTGTACCTGTCCCGCCTGCACTACACCACCACAGAGCAGGATGTGGGACAGTACATCCAGAAGAAGGCCAAGGGTGCAGCCACAGGAGTCGCGCTACAATGCCAGTTTTAAAGCATTTGTGGATCGGGTCCCAAACATTGCGCTGGACACTTTCTTGAAGGACAACTTCTGGCCAAAGGGTGTGGTGTTTAGGCGATTTCGGGGACGAATACCTAATACCATCGGCATGCCGCAGAACACGGCAAAAATTTAATTTTCTTTACTAACATATCTTATAAGTTCTATTACACTAACCACATTGTTATATATATTATGTATGTTAGTTTGTAAGGTATATATCTATGGGCCTAAGTTGCCTGATAATAAATAAATAATAAAATAATATTATGTAATCTGACTGTTGAGAGTGGACTGTATGTAGGTACTTCTTCAGTTAAACGCAGGTTTCTTTGTGATAATTTTGGAGCTTTATTTACTTCTTGCAAGACGACTTCCACTGACCGACTACAACTGACTACAATTTATCAGTATTCGGCCCTATATTTATACACTATCCCCTGGTTCGCGGGGGGACATCCCGCCCGCGGACCAATCAAAAGGGGCCGAATTTATTTAAGATATGGTTCATTCATGGGGACTTGGCCCGCATAAGCTTAGACTACGTCCGCTGCTTAGTTCTGGGTCCCCGGCACTTGCGAACTGTCGTCAACATCCTCCCCCCGGCAAGAACTCGTACTCGCCTTCGCCGTAAGACAGTGCAGCGCGTCCTCTCCCTCTAGTCCGGGGAGAGTGCGGTAGATCAGACCGATGTGCAGCGCGTCCCCTACCTCTAGTCCGGGGAGTGTGCGGTATGTCAGGCCGATGTGCAGCGCGTCCCCTCCCTCTGGTCCGGGGGGAGTGCGGTCGATTCTTTTTACGCCGTCCGGTCCCGGGAAAATCTTGTCTATGCGTCCCCGCGGTCAGACATATCGGGGAAGCATGGGGTCTGCGATCAGGACCACATCTCTGTCGTCGAACATTGCTGGCGTCGCAGCTTTGGGGCGAGGTACAAGTTTCGGGAGGTACTCCCGCACCTATCGACGCCAGTAGTGATCGGTCAGCGTTTTTGCCGACCTCCACGTGTGGCGACTCCTCGCGCTTGCTCCCGTTCTCCATCCAGTGGGGCACGGCTTGTGAGTCGCTCCAGTACACGGCTTCGTCCACGGGAATGCAGTGATCCGTCTTGACGCTTTGAGCGAGTCTAGCTCTGAGGAGCGCAGCCTGCATCTCCAGCCGTGGAATCCTTTGTGGCGGCGCGGCCTTCACGTTCCTGAGGTGCCATCTTCATTTTTGTGCACCCAATATGCCGCCGCAGCGTATGCGTCTTCGCTCGCGTCGCAGAAGACGTGCAGTTCGCGACGCGTTACTCTTCTCCCCCCGTTATAAGACCGGGGCAAGCGCAGTCTGCCGACGGCTTCCAGGCTCGTAAGCCAGTCTTTGGACATCGACGCAATCTCGAGAGGGACTGGCTCATCCCAGTTCGTCTTCAGCCGCCATAATTTCTGCTGCGCGATCTTCGCCGTAGCAGTGTAACAGCTCAACAGCCCGAGAGGGTCATAAATGCTCATGACTGTTGAGAGCGCTTCCCTCTTCGTCGGCGGCCGAAGTTGCGTCTTCACCTCGTTTGGGACGCGAGCCAACGCGATGTTGAAGCTCAATGTGTCCTCTTGCGCGTCCCACATGAGGCCCAGTGCCTTTTCTGGCTTCCCAAGGAGCGTAGTGGTCGCGCGGCGTTCACTCTCTACGTTCTTCAAGAGCTCCGCGCTGTTACTATTCCACCCCTTCAGCTTGAAGCCAGCTTCTATGTGCACTTCGTCGACTTGTTGAATTGTTCTCGGTGCTCGCTTGTCATTGGCCCTGGTGTGTGCTGACTTCAGCGAGATTCCCAGCGATTCTAATTGAAAGTGCTCGCTGACCCGTCGTTCGATGTTTTGCGTCCACACGTGCAGCACTTCATCTTGGCGCTTGGTTACTACTTTGGTGGGTGCCGTTCCGTGCACCACCCATCCGAGTTCCGTTCGGGATGCCGCGGGCTCGTTCCGTTTGCCCACGCGCAGTTTTCGGGTAACAATCAGCGGCCAGTTATCGGATCCGATGAGTATGCGAGGTTTCGCGTTCTCGTACATCAACTGATCGTGCAAGTCAGTGAGGTGATCGAACTGCACCTCTTCCCTTGTAATTGATTGAGTCGCGAGGTTCAGGTCCGCCATTGTTCGCGCAGGACACGCCTTGAAGTTTCTCGCGCTTTGCTCGGCGATGCGTAGTGAAACGACGCGGCTGTCAATTTGACGTTGTCGGTCGTCGATCCCTTTTACGCGTAGCTGCATTGCGGGGCCATCCAGGCCTATCTCTCGTGCCAGTCCGTCTTCTATGAGCGTCACTGTGCTGCCTTCATCGAAGAGCGCGTATGTGTTACGCTCCCCGTTCTTGCCCGATATGGTTACTGGGCAAATCTTGAGTTTCACCGCGCACTGAGTTCGCGTTGAAGAGACGCTTGCTTCCTCCGGCTGGTTGGTTCGGGCCGCAGGTGCTTCGGCGTGAAGCAAGCGGTGGTGTGGCCGTCGACATCCATTCACGCCACATGTTTTCTGGCCGCAGTTCATTCTTCGGTGCTTGCTCTTCAAACACTTGAAACACAAGCCAGCTTTCTTCGAGACGTTCCATCGTTCGTCCAAAGACACCATCTTGAACTTGTCGCAGGCGTCAAGTCGGTGTGCGTTGTTGCACTGTGCACAGCGTTCCGGCTCGGTCTTGTCCAACGACGACGATTCTGCTGCGTCGTACGCCCTCCTCCTCTGTTCGGGTTTAGGGGCGGGGCGTCGCGGCGGTCGCGGCGTCGGTTGCGCGTCGTCGTACTGTGCACAGCGTTTCGGCTCGGTCTTGTCCGACGACGACGATTCTGCTACGTCGTACGCCCTCCTCCTCTGTTCGGGTTTAGAGGCGGGGCGTCGCGGCGGTAGCGGCGTCGGTAGTTGCGCGTTGTTGCAGTGCGCACAGCGTTCCGGCTCGGTCTTGTCCGACGACGACGATTCTGCTGCGTCGTACGCCCTCCTCCTCTGTTCGGGTTTAGAGGCGGGGCGTTGCGGTGGTTGCGGCGTCGGCTTGTGAGTCGTACCGGAGTATCCGTGCTTGAGCGCTCGATCAGCCTCTCGCATGAGGAACGTGGTCAACTTGACTATTTCCGGCTCAGGTTCATTGTGTTCTTCGGCGTAGTCGCACCATTTAGTCTTTAGATGCGGGCTAAGCTTCTCGAAGATTTCTCTCACGAGCAGCGGATTGTGTAGATAGTTCTTTTCTACGTTGTTAAGCACGGCTACGACATTCTGTACTCGAACTGCGAAGGTGTTGAGTTCTATCACAGTCGAGCCGAGCTTCGGTAGTTTCTTCAGGTCTTCGAACGCGACGTCGATCAATATTTCAGGCCTGCCAAAACACTGCTGCAGCGTCTTCATGATGACGTCAGGATGCACTGCGGTGCTCAGTAACGGCGCGACGGTCTCCTTGGCTTCGCCTCGCAGACAGTTACGGAGGCGCGCAAGGTTTTCCACTTTCGAAAACTGGTACACGGCCGTCGTTTCTTGCATTGCTGCGGCAAACTGCAGCCACTCTAGCGGTGATCCCGAGAATAGTGGCAGGTCGGTGGCTTGACGTGGCGGCGGTCGCGACCTCGGTGGTCGAGCGTGCCGGCTAAATGTTCAATAGCCCGTCCTCTCGAGTGCTCGCGATCACGCGGTGTGGTTGTTTCTTCCCACCGTAGTCTCGTTCGGTGCGCGACTGGAGTAGCGATTTCAACCTCCCTAGGTCTAACTATGTCGCGTCTCACCGGTGCGAGTACGGGTTCCGGTTCGAGCACTTGATGCACTTGTTCCTCTTGCCTCGAAGTCTCCTGTAGCCACGCCTCAATTCGTTCGTGGTTTTCCGCCGGTTCGGTCTCTGCTTCCAGCATACTGCCATCTTCGGCGGCGGCTAGGTCGGCGGTTAGCTTTTTTCGAATAAGCTCCGCTTCAATTTCTAGCTCCTGGCGTCGTACTGCGGCTTCCTCTGCAGCTTCCTGGCGTCGTACTGCAGCTTCCTGGCGTAGTGCTGCGGCTTCCTCTGCAACTTCCTGGCGTCGTCTTATAAACGTGACGCGTATTCTCCTCCTCGCGAGTTGGCATCCCTTCCGGTCGGTGAAGTTGTTCGGGGCGAGTTGAGCCCCCTTCCGGTCGGTGAAGTTGTTCGAGGCGAGTTGAGACCCCTTCCGTTCGTGATTGTTCGGGGCGAGTTGAGACCCCTTCCGTTCGGTGTCGCCGTTCAGTGCGACTGAGATCCCTTCCTCGCGGTACAGGTTTTCGTCGCGAGTTGAGACCCCTTCCGTTCGGTGTCGGCGTTCAGTGCGACTTGAGATCCCTTCCTCTCGGTACAGTTTTTCGTCGCGAGTTGAGACCCCTTCCATTCGGTGTCGCCGTTCAGTGCGACTTGAGATCCCTTCCTCGATGCCCGGTTCCATTTGGGCGGCGATAGTCGTCGATGTGGATGGCGATCGCGGTAGGTGGTCGAATACGCACACCAAATCTTCCTTCCCGCTCTGGCTCCGTGTAACTACCATCACTTGTACTTGTTTAGATCCAGCTCGGTAGGATCAAGATGTTGAGAGTGGACTGTATGTAGGTACTTCTTCAGTTAAACGCAGGTTTCTTTGTGATAATTTTGGAGCTTTATTTACTTCTCGCAAGACGACTTCCACTGACCGACTACAACTGACTACAATTTATCAGTATTCGGCCCTATATTTATACACTATCCCTTGGTTCGCGGGGGAACATCCCGCCCGCGGACCAATCAAAAGGGGCTGAATTAATTTAAGATATGGTTCATTCATGGGGACATGGCCCGCATAAGCTTAGACTACGTCCGCTGCTTAGTTCTGGGTCCCCGGCACTTGCGAACTGTCGTCAACACTGACCATTTAGGTTTTGAAGAGCCATTATTCGCTTAGAAGAGCCAGGGCCGTAGTCTTGACTTTATTCGTACATTAATGCCTATTGGATTTGAACCGTAATCGTACAGCACGAGTAAGGTACTAGTACAGCTTATTCGTACTATTGGTACCATAGATTTATACCACTTTTGTTTTTTTTATTGCAATTAAGTTGGCAAACAAGCAAACTGCCCACCTGATGGCAAGTGGTAACAGTCACCTATAATACATGTGGCTCCTGTGAGATTCGCAGCAAAACTGCAACCCCCACACGAACCACAGTGTACGTTGCCAACTTTCCCTCGTTGCCAACTTTGCCATTTCAATGCCATATCTTACCCTCAAACCGGAACACAGCAATTCAAGCACTGCTGCTTTGCGGCAGAAATAGGTAAGACGGAGGTACCCACGCACACACTGTCGTGGGTTTTCTCGCTAAATTGTAAAAATATTGTAAGAATTTGAAATTGGGAAAAGCAAACAAAAGTTGTTCCTTATATCATTACAATATTAGACTTTATTCTTTCATATACTCGTATTATGTAGTTTTCACATAGGTATACTCTTCTCAACCCAAAGTTATCAAGTTAAAGTAACTTAAATCACAATTAATCAGTAACTCTTAAGATTAGGTGTTCTATATAAACCAAGGGCAGTTCAGGCTCGTTTGATCAATCTCGGTAAGCAAAAATCAGGTACAAATTGGGTACAAAAATCATAGAATGAGGGGCGATAAAGTACACCAACAAATAGTTCTAGGTTTCTTTTTTTTTTCAAGAATTAGTAGCCTTCCCCGGAGCGGTTGTTAGTAGGTGGTACCTTCGATACTAAGTTTCTGCGATCACGGGTCAGAGATATAATATTCCAGTTCCTTAGATTTTATGTATTTATTTCATTCACCAAATTCCACAGAATTCTTCCTTGATATCAGGTTATTTTGTTATATTCTCTAGCTGAAAAGCCAAGCAGCGGAGCCCTTTGGCCTCCGGTAACTGCCCTGGAGATTCATAGCACAGTGTTAGGTTTAAAATATAAATAAATATGCCTATGACCTTAGGGTCAGTGGGTCTAACACTGAGTTCTGAAGGAATCCCAGTCAATACATTTGAATTTCATGTAATAAACATAGCAAATGAATTTCAAACATAATTTTTAATAAATTGACAAATTGTCTTAATAGTTGGTTTATAAAAAGGGCACATTGAGGGGAGAGCACCTATTTTGTGTATAATTATTGCTATTAATATAAAGAAAACAGCTCAATTTGTGAGTTATTTGCCAAAGTATGATGTGAAACTATATATGGTGAAAACTTAAAATTTAGCATGAAAAGTTTAATTGTTATTCAATACATTCATTAATCCCATTAAAATGCCGCTTACTATCAGGTTTTTTTAATGAAATAGGGGATGTAAAAGGCGAATTTTGAAAATATAATGTGTTTGAAACAAACCTACCCCTTAAAAATTAACAAAATCTTATTAATGGTGTCAGGTGTTATTTTTCGGTAGTCCATTACTAATTGTTAAGGAGTAGGTATATAGCAAAACTTCCGATAAAAAATGTCGGTAGTTGGTACTAACTACGCAGGCCAATGGTGCATCGGGATCTCCACGATCAAATTTCCAATTTTCATACGTTTTACCCGCGAGTAAAAAGCTTTTCAGATATTCAGTTATCCAATGACGAAGTTTCGTTATTAAGTAAAGGGTTAAAGTATAACCTACGTCCATCACTTAATCAGAAAACAATAGAAAGTTTAGCAGTTGACGTGGAGATCGCCGTTGTAAGTAGTAAAAAAGATCAGCATGTAAAAAGTTTAACTTCCAACATAACAGCGAATCAAATTAGAAACACTTTGAGGCAATGAAATCGTAACTCACACAATCCTGAATACATAATTTACAAATCGCTTTCTCAAAAAATCACAGATAATGATTTAATTGTCTCCAAAGCTGACAAAGGTAAATACGGTGGTGGTAATGGAACGTAATACTTACATTCAGAAGGTAGAAGAAATAATCCGGAGTGACGATTTCGTTTGATTACAATCAGACCCAACCAAAAGATTGGCTTTCGAGATTAGAGAAGCAGTCTCATCAACTCAGTTTGTATTCCCAAATTTATCAAATAAGATTAATGTATTACAAATGAACCCAATAAGTCCTAGTTTATATGGGTTATCGAAAATTCATAAAGAAAACGTGCCGATGCGACCGGTAGTATCTTATATCGGTGCACCGGCATATAAGTTAGCCAAAAAACTTAACTCTATACTAAAAGCGAAATCGTCATTCCAACCTAGATATTCTCTTTTAAATAGTCTGAATTTAATTAATAAAATCCAGTCTATTTCACTTCCTAGGAATGCAAAGTTGATTTCATTAGATATACACTCGCGAGCAAAAGTTTGGAATCAGTTACTTGAAATTGGTTGCGCGTTATCTTGAGTAGTTAATACTTTTTTAATAATCGTAAAAATGGCATCATTTTAAAGGTTCAACTCTTTACTTTAAACTGATTTCAAATTCATTAAAAACAAGCCAGTATTTATAGAGCCATTCCGCATTAAGTGAAGGTGTATCGAAAAAGACGTGTTTCAATTGTTTGATACGTCACGAGTTGCGACCTATTGACCTATAAAAGCACCTGTTATCGGATTTTCTTTATCAGTCGACTTTCACACGTTGACCGGTACACATCTCCGCTACTTTTGACCCTGTACCTTGTATGACAATGGAGACAACACCTACAGAAGCAGCACAAATCGTAGCCCTATTGCAAGAAGGGCTCAGCCAGCGGGTTGTCGCTCGTCGGCTCCACATAAGCCAATCCTGTGTTTCGAAAGTTTATAAGCGCTTTCGGGAGACTGGTGGCTTTATCCCGAGACCAAGATCTGGACGGCGCCGGTGCACATCGGAGAGGGATGACCGTTTTATCGTGTCAAGCTCTCTCCGAAATCGGCATTTGACTGGTGTCGACGTCCAACAGGAGCTCCGAGATGTTCGTGGGGTAGCAGCCAGCGAGTGGACAGTTCGTCGACGACTCAAGCAAACGAATCTGACTCCAAAAAGGCCTGCCACAGGCCGGAAACTCACGGCAGCTCCCCGACAAGCACGCCTTCAGTTTGCTCGCACCCATCTTGATTGGGAGGTTGAGCAATGGAGGCAAGTCCTGTTCTCCGACGAACAAGCAGGATGTGTTTGCACGCTAGCGACAGAAGAGGACGGGTCTACAGGCGGCCTGGGGAGCGATTGGCATGTGCTGTGTCGCTGAAACAGTGGCTTATGGGGGCGGCTCTTGTATGATGTGGGCCGGCATTTCCTTCGATGGTAAAACCGAGCTTGTTTACGTGCCTGGCGGGGGACGAGGAGGCGGTCTAACTTCGGACCGGTACATTTCCGATATTCTCCTGGAATATGTCGTTCCCTATGCGGGATACATCGGTGATGACTTCCTCCTTATGCACGATAACGCTCGTTGTCACACTGCCCGTGTAATAACAACGGAATACCTCGAAGAAGTCAGTATTCCCACATTGGACTGGCCAGCGCTCAGCCCTGACTTGAATCCCATTGAGCACGTGCGGGATGAACTGAAGAGGAAGGTTCGTTCCAGAACTCCTGCGCCTTCATGTCTGAATGAGCTGAAATCAGCGTTGATTGAGGAGTGGGAAGGTATTCCACAAGAATCAATTCAGAAGCTGATCAGGTCTATGAAGAATCGTCTTGGAGCAGTTATTAGGGCGAGGGGAGGGAACACAAAAAATTGACACTTATTTTTAGAGATAAATAAAATTTTTATTTAATAATTTTTGTTGTTTTATTCATTCATTATTTTTCCCTATTTCCTTGTTTTCCTACCTCCTTCACTTAATCCGGGATAACTCCACAATTACGGGCTCGATATGAATTAATTTTATATCTATTTAAAGTGGACAGTTGCACCTTTAACATGATCTCATTTTTATGATTATTAAAAATTTATTTAGTAAGCAAGATCACGCGGAACCAATTTCAAGTAACTGATTCCAAACTTTTGCTCGCGAGTGTAGATAGTTTATTTACAAATGTACCTTATAATGAAACTTTAAATATTTTACAAAAACACTTAGAGAAACAACGTTTGCATCCAGGTGAAATTAATGATCTTATGTCATTAACAACATTATGCATGAAATAAAATCATTTCCGGTTCAACAATCAATATTTCAAACAAAAGGAAGGATTGGCAATATATTTATGGAGGATTTCGAAAATAAATACTTAGTTAACGATAAAAATATCCTCTATTCTATTATCACAGATACGACGATGATATATTGATTTGTTGGACCGGAACAAACCGTCAATTAACTATTAATTTAAATAAAATTAATAATTTCCACCCCAAAATTAAGTTTAAACTAGAATTAGAAAACAACAATAGTATCAACTTTTTAGATTTAATAATAACGAGGGTTGAGGATAAATACAATTTCCAAATCTATCGGAAACCAACACATACGGACACTGTCATTCATGCATCTTCTTGTCATCCATGGCAACATAAGGTGGCAGCTTTTAATTCATACATTCATAGATTACTCACAATTCCAATGAATAAATCAAATTATCAAAAAGAATTAAATATACTATACAACTTTGCCATATCAAATGGATACAAGAAATGCATTATTGACAGTCTTATTAACAATAAGACCCGGAAAATCATAACTGGTTTACTGTACTCTGTCCCTAAAGAAAGGGATAAGAAGTATGGTTCTAGTTTGATTTATTTGGGTCCAGTATCAGAGAGGGTATCAAAAACATTAAGACAGCACGATATATTTACAGCGTTTAACACAAATAATTCTCTACGAAGGCTTTGTAATGGTAAAGATAAGTTGGATAAACACAAAAAATCTGTTGTTTATAAACTAGATTGTAATGCATGTAACTCTACATATATAGGACAGACCGACCGTAGTTTCAACACACGTTATTAAGAACATATATCCGCATATCGAAATAATAAACCTGAAAAATCACATTTTGCTAAACATCTATTAGACACAGGACATAATATTCCTTCCAATCACACATAATATTCCATTTTACATACGTGTGAAAAAAGTCTAAATTTGTCCGTGTTGGAACAATTAGAAATTTCAAAACACAACAGGGATAGTTCGCTTACATTGCTGAACGAGCAGATCAGTTTTACTTATTCCCCACTACTTAATATTTTTTCAAATAGATGCGATTATAGCAGCACCCGATAACCACGTGTTTTTAATTTGTAAACAACACCTGCGCCACGTGCGCGCTGTTACAATGGCGGCCACGTGCGCCTATACCGACACAACTCGGACGGTTGTTGTGATCGCTCTATAAAAGGACGGCACTTTGCTCAGTCGTCCGAGCGCAGCGAAGGCGACAACCAGGGGCGGTCGACTTTTCTATTGGCGCAATGAGACATACCTACTAGGGATACATCGAGTGTTACCTCAAAAAACATGTTTCTAAAAATCCTAAAATGGTAGTAAATAATAACAAAAGATTCATAGATGTTAACCATATTTTCTGATGATAAACATCTTTTAAAACATAAATTTGCGTTATTTAACTAAAGTTAATATTTTTAAGTATATTTTGTTTAAAATTATCCAGAAAGACTTGAGTTTGAAGTTTATTTATTAAATGGATAATGGATGTAAAGTCAGTGTTAGAACTGGCAACATACATTCACAAAAAATATGGCCGAATTTATATTTCTGGCGCATGAATTATTTTCCTTTTGTTTCTCCATTGCGAATTTACGCAATAATATCGAAGTGTGCTTGCTTTTGAGATAACGACTTTTCTTGATAGTGTCTTTTTGTGTTTTTACATGAGAAATAGACTCGTTTGGAGACAGTGACTTGTTTTGATTTTTGTGTTAAACTTGAGTTCTTTTTCGTGTTGTTACTTAGATTTAATTGCTTTTCTTGAGACAGTGACTCTAAAACGTGTCAATTTGAACAATAGTTTGTCAGGGAACATGCCTGATAACCTGAAGAGAAAATGTCTCAAGTGTGGAATCTCACCACAAGATGATGCAATTGCAAACATTATACTATATCGCTTTCCAAAGCCAGGAACAACAAATATTCGACGGTAAGTGTTGAAATTGACCAGTTTAAATACTTCTGACATTGCCACGTCCTTTTTTTGTTATTCAACAAGCCTTCATCGCAGTTGTCAAACAACGACATTGAAAACTTCTCTTAAATATTCGCGAAATTATTTTATAAAACTGTCTATCCTGGCACTTGACACAAGCAGTAATGGCTGTTATCCTCTCTAACGACTAAATGCTACAATAAAAAAAAAGACAGAAAAGACCCGGCTGTTTCCTCGTGGTCCTACTAATTTCTCCTACTAGTGGGACCACGAGGAAGACTAGTTCCTCGTGGTCCTACTGCAGATAATAATGTCCTACTAGTAGGTCCACGAGGATGCCTAGTTCCTCGTAGTCCTACTGCGAAGTTAAATTATTAAATGATAAATTATCATGTTCCTTTATGTCAAGTTCGAAGTATGATATATAAAACAAATAGTATGTAGTAACTTTTCTAGAAAATTACCAATGCTTACCAAAAGCGTGCATAGACCCGCGGTCCTCTTTTTTCTTTTTTTCACGGGGGGACATGCGTAGCCGCACCGTACCCGCCGTTGGCTAGACGACGAGCGTGTGTGGGGCTCTCCCGGCAGAGTGCCAGGCCTACCCACTAAAACCCCCTGGTGTTCTCCCTGCCCTTTTGGGCGCGCTAGGTAAGGTCCACACTGCGACTCCACTACCCACGCGCCCAGGCAAGCCCGACCGACTGGTCGGGCTATCGCCAAGGGGGGATTGCCCGAGAACACCAGGGCAATCCCCAGACGGAGGGCCTTACGGCGGCGTGCACGGGGCCAACCATGCACTCAGGCCTCCACGGCAGGGTCACTAGACGGGCATCGCTTGTGCAAAGGCCCGCCTTCGCCTGCCTATCCGTCTGCGACGGATGGGAGCGGATACGACCCGCGGTCCTGCCGCCTAATTTATAGCGATGTGCGATGCCAGTAGCGAGGCGAGCGAGTTTATCATTTAATAATTTAACTTCGCAGTAGGACTACAAGGAACTAGGCATCCTCGTGGACCTACTGTAAGACATTATTATCTGCAGTAGGACCACGAGGAACTAGGCTTCCTCGTGGTGCTACTAGTAGGAGAAATTAGTAGGACCACGAGGAAACAGCCAAAGACCCCTGTTAAAGCGGTAGCGGTTATGTTCACAATAAAAAAGATAACACTTCTTTGAGTTCTATTAGCGTTACTGCAAGAACATAAAATTATAATAGTCTCTAAATTCCGTAGATTAAATATCATAATGATAAATGAACTTTCGCTCATAATATTTTCTTTTTCAGATGTGAAATGTGGGCCAAGTATTGTTTTCCAAATGACAGTTGGTCATCTGTGGACTTCCAACGTAAATTATATGCTGAGCAAAGGATTATAAGATTATATATACTATTGACTTTATTAATGTTGAAGAGAAGAGATTATCCAAACATGCTGTTCCAGATATGATTGGTTTTGACAAGGTGAATAAAAATAGCTTTTGTATATATACTACCTGTTTATATCTGTGTTAAAATAAATATTTCTAGCATTTTATGCATTCAATGTGTGGATGCTGAGTCATGAGAGTGGACTCCATCCTAAGATTTGTGATAGTTATATGCCGCCTGTAGAGTGCTCTTGTTGCATATTAATAATGATTATTTAGACAGTTCAGTGGTGTGACTATGGTTCATTTATTGATTGATAATGCCAAATTTTTTACATTTCAAATTGAGACAGCATACTTTATCAATAGTGCTTGCACTCCATCCAAATGTCCGAGTCTGAGCACTATGGATAAAGTCTGTATTATGAATTTCAATTGCTATGCAAGCTGTACTATAAACTACAACTCCTTACAATCATCATCATCATCACAGCTCATAATATATGTCCCCACTGAGGGGCTCAAGGCTACCCAAGGGTTAGGGTAGTAAGGCCTAAGTCAGCCATGCCGGCCTTGTGCGGATTGGTTGACTTCATATACACCTTTGAATTTCTTTATAGATGAATGCAGGTTGCCTCATGATGTTTTCCTTCACCATAGGAGCATCGACAAATGTACATATGAAATTCGAAAAACGAAAGACACATTGGTACATGGCAGGATCGAACTACGGACCTCCCGATAAGAAGGACAGTGCCGAGACCACAGCACCACCAATGCATCCATACTCTACTCCTTACTGTACTATAAATTAAAAATTTGGAACTCCAGTTACATATGAATAAGCCAGTTAGATATTCATTCATTTCATTCATCACAGCTCATATACGTCCCCACCGAGGGGCTCGAGCCTACCCTATGTTAGGGTGATTAGGCCTTAGTCAACCACGCTGGCCCAGTGCGGATTGGTCGACTTCACATACGCCATTGAATCTCTTCGCAGATGTATGCAGGTTGCCTCACATTCGAAACGAAAAACACATTGGTACATGGCGGGTCTCGAACCCCGACCTCCCGATTGGAAGGCAAGTGCCGAGACCACAGCGCCACCGATGCTTCAGTTAGATATTATTTAAACAGTATACAATAAAAACTTGTCTAGAAGATATGAATTAATAGAAAATTGCGGGTCTGCTGGAAGAAATTTCATTTATGAAATAAGCCGATCCTTTGTACATTGTGTCTTATGTGTTGTTTGTGCTGTCTAGTTTTATGTGTACAAAAATTGTTAAATAAATAAATAATATAAGAAAAAAATCCTTGGTTTCTAAAAATAGTTCTATTTCTTTACAGGCATTGCCAAGTGGAGTCACATTCAAGACTTTTATGACTAAGATAATGTAAATCCAAATTTCGTGTTTGCTCCATCACTGAGGAAGGATCACCTTAACCCTAATTGCAAAGAAAAGATGAAAGTTAGTCAGCTCAGGCAGCTCAGGTTTTGAGTCATTCGGTGGCTGCAGGCATGTTTGCAAAAATATCCCAAGGTAAACCTTTTATTACCTACGTAATAATTTATATTGTTATATCAATTAATCTGAACCTGAAAATTTATAAAGATTTGATATGAATACCTAAAAATGTCTAAACTAAAATTTATAGCTCAGAGCAAAGAGTTCTGATTAAGAAAAGCCGTGGGTTCGATTCCCACCCCAGCCCCCATAGCATGAACACTGAAACACAATAATTATGATAAAACAATAAATCAATATGAATGATAAAGCACTAAACTGTTTGATCATAGTGTGTTTTGTTGATCATGCTATGGGGCAGGCCTGATTAATTTTTATACTTAAACATTTCCTACAAAGTTCATAAAAAATTAACAAACAGCAGCTGATTTTAACTAAAAGTATTATTTATAAAAATATTTCATCCAGATGTTGGAATGTAAGATTTGTCATTGTGTGGGTGAATAACAGTGCAAAATAAGGAAAACAGCTAGAAGAAATAAGTCGATTGAGTTGTAGTGTTGGACTGTCGGATGGCTCCTAGGAAAATATTGCCTGAATTCCTAGTTTATATATTTCTATAGTTTTGACAATTTTCATTATTTAGTTTTTATTACATTTTCAGGGGAACTGCCTGCAGGTGCAATTACAACGGCGGAAATTGTCGCCGTAAATAGCGACTCTGCTGTTTTGAGGAGAGGCAAACCACACTCAACAAACATAACCATGAACTCGCCGCATTTCAAACATTTTGAAGTAATGAAAATTTTTTTGAGGAAGTAGAGTTTGTTGGATGCCAGAGCCCACCATCCACCACCTTCGAAAGACGGGTGGGTCTGGACTTTAAGAGGTATTTTGCAAATATTTACAAATCTTAAAGAAAAACAGGATTAAATATCTGTCAACCCGTCGGGTACAGCAGGATGCAGTGGAAAATTTATTTGGCTCAATCCAGGCAAATTGTGCAAATTGCCTGGATTGAAATCCTACTGCCTCACAATTTTATAGGTGGATTGAAAACATCTATAATTTCTAACCCACATAGAGTCAGGAAACTGTGAAACAGACATTTATTATACAATAATAAATAATTTCAAGGACATGTTTTCTACACCACACACAAGCCAACAAGTAAAACCCCTAGAAGCCCCTGATATTGTGATCAATATGCTAGCTTCAGTGGACCACACTTTTGAAGCAAGCATGACTGACTCAGCTGAAATGCAAGCTTGTGCTTATTATGTGGGTTTATTATAAAAAAAAACTGAATGTGACTTGTGGTGTGTTTGAGAAGATATTAAAGTTGACAGAAAATGTACATTCATTCAAAGAATGTAAAGAGTATGTCGACATTAAGAAGAAATTAATTTATGCATCAAGAAATTTAATTAAATGTGTTGAAGATTGTGCTACTCTATGCGATAATTTCTCTTTTAATGTCATCATCAATATTGGATTTAAAAACATTGTTACTAAAAAACCTCTGTGAGGATATAAATTTCACCTTTTAGAAACAGTGTGAGAAATATGTCTCAATAAATGTAAAAATTATTATAAAGTGTTTTTCACATAACTATTAAAAGGTATTGTACATTAAACAACCGAGAATATGTAGAATCTGCTTCAAAACTATCAATAAAAAAGAAGATGAACACAATAAAACATAAATAAAACTATCATACTTTTATTTAATTTTTACCTTTACTATTCTGCGAATTCTGACGTGATTTATGGAAACTAGAAAATAATATGCAATGATTTATAATTAAAATCATTGCATATTATCTAGTTTCCATAAATTACGATTACAATAAAAAATTAATATTACACTGCTTTTGAATTTTACCGCGCAGATAGTGCGTGGGGCCACAGTAAGATGGCAGTACAGTCAAAATTTGTCCAACGTGTTTTTCTATGTAGTTGTCATTCTTCCCTTGGGTATATGTGTTCTGTGGCGACAACATCCTGATGATGCCACGTGGAGTGGCGAAACGCGTCGAATCTAAGTATTTGCATGTTGGTGTGGTACTAATTATTGATATTCCTTTGTCGCATGTGATTGAGGGAGGGCGGGTGGTGCACCATTGGCCTGCGTAGTTAGTACCAACTACCGACATTTTTTATCGAAAGTTTTGCTCCTTAAAAATTAACAAAATCTGTTTTAAATCATGAAATATAATAAGTAATATTATTAATACCTTAATGGGGGCGGAGTATTATCTATTGATTTTATTTATCCATTTAATTTAATGAATCGCGTGCCGGCGATTAAAAATATTTTTTTCCTGAGCTTTACTCTTCAAGCTGAAAACAAAAATAACTGACTTTCGAAATCACACTGTAGCTTTTAAAATTCACACGGAAAACGGGAAAAATACCTATGGATTTTATTCGCTGAAATTATGATAAATACTTTATATTTCGCAAATCAATAACAAATTACTTCGGTCGATGTGTCACAGACTAACCAGTTCTGAGATCATAGCATCAAGGAAGCATGGAATTATTACTCAAACAGGAATGAGCTCTTGCTTAAAAAAGCGTGCCGAGCGAGAGATAAATAACTGTACCGTTTGTCTCTTTCGTAAATTTGTGACCACAAATTCTACAAAATAGGGATTTTTTCTTAAAAACAATAACATTCAACCTGAAAGATGCTTTTGAATATCATAATATGCTTAATAATCACGATTGTTAAGGAAGAGATCGCTTTTAGCGACAAGGTCGCCTTTTGTACAATTAGTGTTAAGTGTATTATTTATACGTTGACTTTAAGCTGGTTGGTGTTGTACAACAAAGAAATATTATATTCTATTCTATTATTTCAAAATGGGTTGCGCAAAAGAATTTTATATCTGTTTTTCAATACAAGATAGGTTTTATTAATATTATAATTATTTAAATAATAATGAATGTCAATGATTGCGTGGTGCGTTGCGTGCGTGCGTGCGACAACGGGTTGCGTGTTCGATTCCCGCACGGGACAGATGTTTTGTATGGCCTACAGAAGTTTGTTCCGGTCTGGGCGTATGTGCATGTGATATTCTATGTTTGTAACTGCACCCACGATACAGGAGAAAATCCTAGTGTGGGGCGACGTTTTCTTATAATGAAAAAAAAAATTATTGTCTTTCAATAGATGGGTCTTTCCAATCGGTATATATTCCACATAACAGATAATCAAATATGTCAACTTGTAAAAATGAGTCAACACTAAAATCTTTCTGTGATATTTAAATACATACCTAGTAAAAGAATGAGTAATATTTTAAGAAGAAAAGAATTAAAAACACATCAGTGTGAGTCGAATTGTTTTAACAATATTGAAAACTTTTGTGGTTTCGCCAATATCTTGAACAGAATGTTAATGCCAATTCTTTTTTCTAATAACTTAACATCGCATCGTTTAAGCTAAGCAATAAATAACTAATGTAAATTACTTTTATTAAAAAAATATTTATGTTAGGTACATACCGTGTGGTCACCCTACTACAATGACAACGAAAATTACTGACATTGACATAGAATCGTTGTTGCAATATAACATTTTTGAATACTACCACTAGAATATTTCCTGGACGTAAAATCATAGTGTTATAATTATTAATAGTAGGCTAACACGATAATTTAATTTATTTCATGTTATAATTATTACAAAAAGAAAACAATTTAGGTATTTTGGGCGTTAAAAGTAATTAAAATAAACAATAATAAAAAATCTTCATCTACCAATAGTTGTTTCATAACTACTAAATTATAAAATATACAACAGTAGCAACACTGTGGGAAAGGGATAAAAGGTACAGTTAGTGCTATTTCTCTCGGCACACTTTTGCACTTTCAAGTGTTTAGTCTTTATTTACATAGAAATAAAGTCCAAATTTGAACAACAATATTTTGAAGAGCTCATTCCTGTTTGAGTAATAATTCCATGCAAGGATGTTAGATATAAAACTTCCTTGCATAGCATAGACGCGTTCACAGACTAAGGTGAGATAGGGCGCGTTCCATTTAAGCACAGATTTGCGTTCGTGCAGATACTAGAACCGAGGTCCGTTTGCCGAATGTTAAGCGTCGTATTGGCGACGAAACTTTCCCTAAAACCAAATTCATTTCATAACATGTGTGTCATGATGTGTCAAGTTAACATACGGATCTTTCGAAATTCTACAATATGCAATAAGTATTTCCAGCCAAAGTTATAAGTTTGGTTGAAAAACAAAACGTAATGAAAAATTAACCATAAACAAACTGTGAATGCTTTCAAAATTCTATTCGACGAAATTATAATTATGATCTGTAAGTTTAAGTGTACCTTATTTATTTATTTATTCAACAGTACACATACTGGTTTACAGACCAGAGTATCCAACGCACCAGTATGTTAGTCAAATTACAAAACAATATACATTTTGCGATTACAATAATTATTTACAAGTCTATTATAATGTCTCTAAAAATTATCAAAACAAACGGTCTAAATGTCAAATTCCGAATTTTGAGAAAATCAACCCACCTAAAGGGACGGGATTTTGGGCGAAAAAAAAACTATCTTTGTAAATAAGGCCAGGATAAACGCGAGATTTATTTTGTTTATGCAAGAAGTGAATAATGACCAAAGATAATTGCAAATGTCACTGACGTGACGTGAAACGACGTTGACGTTGACACTTGAAATTGATATTGTGAAATTAATTGACAAAGTTATTGTAATTATGATTTTAGTTGTGAAATTTGTGTTAAAACTACAGTGAAACCAACGTGTTTTTGCAAAATTAGTATTTTGTGAAATTTTAAGAAAAAACGGTGTTACAACACGACTCTGGTACAGAGTCTCCCTCCGGTTGTTTGATGTGACAATAAATAGTACCGTAATTATAGGTACGAATATTGATTGAATCATTCAGGATATTGAAATTTCACAACAATCTAAATAACAGACTAAATACACGCAAATATTTTTTCTATAAAAGAAAGATGGACAACCGAAAAAGTAAAAAAAATATTCAACCGATTTTTGTATGTAGCCAGCACTTCAAAAATTTCAACGTATTTGGTATGGATGAGTTCAATTAAAATTCGCACCCCCTTTGCTACACAGGGTGGAATCTGGACTACACGTCATATAAAAATCAAAATTTAGTATGATAAAAGCAAACCCACCCTTGGCTATTTTTGATAAATCCATTATATATGGGCTTCGTGGGTCTTCATTAGCTGTGAAGTATTAGGGGTCAAAAAATTTGTAATTCTCCGATGCACCGTTTTCGAGATATAAGCATTTTTGTAAATATTTTTCTTGAAATTATGCAGGGTTGAAATTCCTTACAAAGACTTATTTCTCTTATAAAACTCTGCTACCATTAGAGAATCTATTTCCGGCAAATTGTCCGATTGAGCTTTCACAAAATCAACATCATTTATTTTTTTACTCCAAATTACACAATATTTTTATATTTTTTGTGATTGATCCTCGCCTCCAGATTTTCGGGAGCGTTTCTTAATGAGATTTGCGCCGCAGATAACGGGATTAGCAACTCCGAAAATCGTTCTGTCATAAACAAAATAGAGTTCCAGCGGGTCGGCATGTCTTTTTTCAATTTTAAAATCGGTAAACTCATTTGTTCCTAAATCTCTTTTAATTTGTAGCTGTCAACGTTGCTGTGTTTGAAATAAGCATGCAATGCACGACACTTACTCAAAACGCCGTCCAGCCCGTTGCAATTAGATATTGATTCCTGTACCTGTTTAAGGTACGGGCGGCACATGGGTGGTGAATTTTTTTAAAGTACTTAGTTACCCCTTTTTTATATTGCTCGCATTATCTGTTACCACCACAGATAATTTATTTATGGATCCTGGGTATTTGGACAAAATATTACTTATAGCTTCGCCAATATTTTGAGCTGTATGATTTTCTGTCACTTCTTCAGTACCTACCTAGGACACAACTTTTTAGTTCAAATTCACAGATAAAATTACCTGTGACTGTGATATAACATTTGTTACTGACGGAGGTCATCAAGTCTGTGGTGATTAATAAATGTGATGTAACAGCTCATTTCTCAATCAAGTTTTTGTAGACTAATATTGGTGCTCATTTCGCAATAACTTTTCGGACACCTTTTTTCTACCTGGCAGGTTATAATTCGGCTGTAATAACGTAACAAATTGGATAAAACCTTTATTTTCAACAATGGCTAAAGGCTGATAGGCAGCAACTATCATGCGCAGCAAACCTCTGTCGAAAAAGTCACTATTCATATCTTTTCGAGTCGCAGCGTAAAGTCTTAATTGCCGCTGTTTTTTCGCAGGAGGCGGAGCCCCAGTAGGCACAATCAGTATCTCTTCGTTTTCTGGCGACTCATTAGTGAAGCAGACACCTGAGGCCCTAGACAAATGCCTCACGCTAAATTTGCCGCAGTCGTTCCGCAGAAAAAAATGTATGGAATTGATATTAGCTTACGACAACCTCACACTATTTTTTCCGCAGCTAATATCATCTCCATACATTTTTTCTGAAGAACGACTCGAAAGCGTCGATGGCGTAGTGCGTAAGGCTGTCGCCTTCCAATCGGGAGGTAGCGGTTCGAACCCCGCCACGTACCAATGTGTTTTCAAATGTTGAATTCATATGTACGTTTATTCGACGCTTTTACGGTGAAGGAAAACATCGTGAGGAAACCTGCACACACCTGTGAAGAAAGGATTTCTTTACAGTTTGTGTGTGAAGTCGACCAACCCGCACTTGGCCAGCGTGGTTGACTAAGGCCTAATCGCCTCAGTTTAGGGTAGGCTCGAGCCCCTCGGTGGGGACGTATATGAGCTGTTGATGATGATGATGATTTGTCTAGGGGGGCAGATTACTGTTGCTATTTTCATGTGGTCTAATTTCTCTTTGAAAATCTCCTAACTGCAGCGGATGTTTTCTTTTGAGATGATCTTTAAGATTCGTCGTGTTTTTATGGTAAATAGCAGCATTTTTGTGAAAAACAAAATGTAAATTATGATGTTTACATAATTTACATTTTGTTTTTTCACGACCATCTTCCTTAAATTTCTCAAAAAAGTTCTAAACTATTAATGCTTTATTAGGCATAATTATTTTAAAATTCACGCGTAACGTATCTACCGTTGTGTGCGCGCAACGCAACCTTGATCTACAATTTTTTTTTATTGTAATTAAGTTGGCAAACAGGCAAACTGTCCACCTGAAGGTAATTGGTAACAACTTGTGACTTAAGATGTAAAGTCACGGTACCCAGTAATTTCAGTGCCATATCTTACCCTTCAAACCGGAACACAGCAATGCAAGCACTGCTGCTTTGCGGCAGAAATAGGCAATTGACTGAGAGCTACTAGAAAAACAATCGAATCGATAATGTCGCCGGGATAGTGTTACATCACCCCCCGCTACCCGCGCGCCGATGATATCGACTCACAATCGCCCATCGCTAACGGAAAGCCATCATTAAAGTTTCCTTTTTTCTTTTTAAATCATCTATTGGAATTCCCATGGCGTCACCTTTGCGGTTCCATGCACCCGAAACCTGAAAACAATTTAAATGTTCAATTAGTTCAATAGATGTGTACATGAGAACTTACCTAAATAAACTACATAAGGTCAGTCGGGGCAAGTGCGCCAACGGGGTAAGCGCGCCACCCATAAAAATATCGAAAAATACAGATATTACACAACTAACGACATCTTATATCCATGCAACAAACTAAAACACAGTTCCACTTCACACTCACAGATGGCTCTGTTCACCTTAACTTGAAATATCCGCCATTTAAGTTTTAGTGTCATTTAGACCTGTTACCAGAGATGACTTAATATTACTAATCCACATTATTCTTTAATTATTTAATGAATTGCGGCAAACCAAAGAGGTGAGTACAAAGGTTAGATGTTTTTCTTCAAATCTGTATTAGTATTTTACTCCTAATTAGTGAAATTAATGTTTTTTTATACAGTTTAAAATCTTGACCTCAAAATAATCGAGTGGGGTAAGTGCGCCCAAGTTGTTGGTAGTATGGCGCACTTGCCCCGAGTCAGAAGTCGCCAACTTTTATGATGCAGATGATGTTTTTTGCAAACTTACTAACTAAAGTGCTTAGGGTCACATGATGGAGACGGTGAATGAGTGCCATTGGGTAGTGATAAATACTTCTTATTTAGGTCCGTCCATCCGTCCATCCGCAGCTTAACTAAGAGATTCAAGTTTTAGATAACTGTTATTTGGTATGGATACACATATTAATTACACCGACAAAGTGGTCAAGTAAAATCATATTTTTTTTAGGGTACGTAATGTGATGATGATTTTTTTACTTGCTTAGGTCATTATGTGAGGTGTAGTTAGATAGGTTTTAACTCTGAAACTAGGTTGGCCACTGACCGCTCGATAAGAAGCTGGATAACTGTCGTAAGGTCCACACACAGATGATTACTTACCATAATTAGCCCTAAAATGATCATATTACCTATGTCCATTTTTCAGATGGCTCGTAATTACTAAAGAAAAACTCATAATAACCCTTCTTGGTCTAGCTAGAGACTTCATGTCAGGCAGTGGTCGCTGTCCGATCAGGGTTATTTGGACATGAAGCATCAAAATTATTACCTACCTATTTTTGTATTCTTTTATATAAATGAAAGTAACAAAAAAATGCTATTTGGTTTATTATTAAAAATACTAGTATTCCAGCGAAACTGTCCGCAAACATTTTTATTTATATAGAGCAGTTTGAATTAATATAATAAGAAAAATAACTTTAAAATGTTTAGCGCCCCTAATGACAAATCTATGGCGCACTTGCCCCAAATTTATTAAGCAAGCTGTTGTTGCTTATGGGACTAGATTATTAAAAAAGAAACAAGATTAATGCGTTTAGTTGGCAATGATCAATAGAGTACACCAATTGTTTTTCTTGTAACGTAATTCTTTAGCACTTTTATTCATACAGGCGCACTTGCCCCATTTCCAGGGGCAAGTGCGCCTATACCCATGTTTTCCAATTTTCCATAAAATATTGTAAAATTATTGATAGATTTGATTGAATCGACATTTGTTGCAATTTCAAAATACCAAATTTTGTCAACATGCTAAATTTTCACTCATAAGTCATCATTTAAATATTTTATTGTGGATCAAACTCATCTATGAAAAAATTATGGCGCACTTGCCCCGACTGACCTTATTTAAAGCTACAACACTTCCTAGTACCAACCTAGAATAACTAATCTTTAAAATTGTAGGTAGGTAGGTACTTACATTTAATTAAAAATGACGGTTTATCCTATTCTTTGAAAGGCTAAGTAAAATAAAAGTAGATTCTTACCTTATTTTTATCTTTATGATGTTTGTTTTTGTGATTCCATATTAAGTTTTCTCCACGATATATTTCTAAAAACTTCATTACCTCATTAGGAGGCCACGTACTCGACATTTTTCGAAAAGTGACACGAAGTTCACATTCAACCGCGTTCGAGCACCAACTGAGTATGGGCCACGAATGCGTGCCGCCATCGCTGGCCCACTGCCACAAACTATACACGGTTATTTTTTTATCACCCTGGAAAATTTAAGGGACGCTTGGCGACATGGTATTAGAATGATTTAAATATAAATAAAAAAAATAACCCCCCTCCTTAATTTTATATAATTTTTTTTAAAAATACAAAAAATACTGCACTAGCTGAGAGCAGCATTTTTAGAGATTTTTTTATTTTTTTTTATTTTTTTTTATTTTTTTTTATTTCATTTTTTTTATTTTTTATATAATATTGGAAGTGTCCTGAAGCGTCCCTAAAATTTTCCAGGGTGATAAAAAAATAACCGTGTATAGAGAGAGATACTACGTATCCCACTGCCTTTGTGGGTGCGCGCACGGGTGACTTTTGTCACGGCTACAGAAATGTTTTGTAACTGTCACGTCACGCAGGTGCGCGCACAAACTATATAGAGGTATAGGTGGGTGCGCGCACGGAGGGCGACCTCAGAAAGGGCGACAGTGACGAAACTTTTTTGTAATCGAAGAGTCCAGTGTTGCCAAGTTAGTAAATTTTCCACTAGTTCTGGTGGTTTGTTGGCGGGCTATGACGTTTCTGGTGGCTGGTGGTTTATTTACTGGGCATTAAATGTCAACAACTTATGAACCTCATCTAATGATATACTAGTCTGTCATTCCGAAATGTCACACTTGAGATTCCGCCTAACACCAGTTAAAAAATTATTGGGTTTTTTGTAATAAAAAATTAACAATACATTCTGGGGGGTTATTGTCTAAGAAAAAATTTCTTTCAATTTGACAGTCACAGTCCATCCATTACTCCTTTAATATAGAAAGTCGGCACAGAGTCTTGTGTTCACGGCACAATGGCTGTTAAACTATAGGCGATCGTGATAGATTTTTTTTCATAGACAATAACCCACCAGTGGGGCTAGAACGCAGGAGAATCGAAAATCGAATCGAAATCCGAATCGAGGAGTTTGTATGGCAATTTTATTAGCGCCGCGGCGGTGAGTAGCAGAACTAATAAAATTGCCATACAAACTCCTCGATTCGGATTTCGATTCGATTTTCGATTCTCCTGCGTGCTAGCCCCACAGGATACATTCATTATTACATAAAAATTAAAAAAGAAAAAAAAAGAAAAAAATACTGCACTAAACTAGAGCAGTATTTTTTGGATATTTTAGAATTTTAGAAATTCATATAAAATTAAATAGGTGAGTAATTTTTTTATTCATGTTTAAATCATTCTACTACCGTGTCGTGAAGCGTCCCTTAAATCCGGGTTGATAAAAAGTAACCCTTTATAGGCACCTATAAATCGCCAAAAACTTAAAAATAACATTTATAAAACCACCGCGTTCGGAATATAGTTTCTACAGAGAAAAATAAACAATGCAGTTACTCTTTTCATTTCTTATCCTTGCATGGGGAGGAGCTCCTTCATCTGTCCTTATAAAACTTGAAAGAGCTCAAAGAGCCTTACTCAAAGTCTCCTTAAATAAGAATCGACGGTATCCCACCATTCTGCTGTATGAAGATGCTCAGGTTTTGAGTGTCCGTAGATTTTGTCTCATGCGTCTCATCCTCTTTACACATAAAGCGCTATTAAATATGCCTTCATATAGAGAAATGCTTCAGAAGCGTACGTTTTATATCACTACTGTAAGAATAAAAACTTCTTTTGCTCATCGCTTTAGAATATTTTTAGGACCCTACATTTATAATAAAGTGGTAAAGACGTGTCCATCCGTTAAACTATCTAGTGTCAAAGAGGCTAATTGTTTATTGCTGAGGTATCTGCTATCCCATAATTATACTGAATCGGAAGCTTTATTAAGGGTTCTAATGTAGCAACATCAATCTCACTACGAATTTACACGCTTACATATACAACACTGTTTCACACACTAGTACACACACATACACACTCACAAACAACACACATACTTATTCACACAGACACACTTATTCTCCTTATTAATAATTTGTATTTTTTATTTAATTTCTTCATTTAATATATATAAATAGATATCTTTTAAATCAGCTGCTAGAGAAAACCCTTGATTTTTGTTAATAAGTATGATCTTCGCGTAACAGGGGCCTTACCATGGTCGCTTATAGCAAGGTTAAAACAATATTGAAACAGAGACACCGCTCTTGTTGCGTATAGCGCCATCCCGCTCTCAGCGCGGTTTTAATATTGTTTTGGGCGATCATGGTTAGGGGGCTGGTCTAACCTAGTGTGATAATCATAGTTATACTATGTAGTATATTTCTTGGAAAAATAAATTATTCTTATTCTTTTCAAAAAATATGTGTACAGCACAATGTTACTTAAAATTATCAATAAGTAAAGAATCCATTTTCTTAAAAATGTAAGCAAAACATTCTTAAAATACGTTGATCTACGTAAAAGGTTTCCAGTTAAGACCTAAAAATCAGCGATTTAAATCGTTAGATGCACCTTGCGCTTCCAAAAAGTGACTAGGTACATTTTATGCCTGTGTGCGTTACATGACAAATTCACACAACAACGCGACGCGCCATAAAACTTTGACACCTAAAATCGCTAACGGTGTATTATGCAAGGGGTGAAACTAATTTGGTTTAAACGACAAAGCAATAACACGTATATCGATCTTGCTCACGCACGTATTGTTCGGTCTCGCTCGTACAAACACGTACCGGACGTCAAATTAAGTAACTGATTTATTTGGGAAATGATGAAAATAATTAATAAATAGGTAGTTACGCATAAAATGTAATTCCCTTAGATTTGTGGGTATTCCTCGAGTTATTAAAAGTCTTTCTAAAGGCACAGGAAGGCATATTTTATTATTTTACACTTGAAATTAGGGAAAAGAAATAATGCATTTGACGTTCAACGCCCGGTGCTTTCTGCCACAGACTACAACCGAATGAGTGAGCTCACTCTTCCCAACGTTGACATATTTTCGAACGCCTTATGAATGGGAAGGGCGCATCTAACGATTCAAATCTCTGCTAAAAATACGTGGATCTATTTAGGGCAGTCCGAAATAGATAACAGCGCTCACAGTGCAGACGATTATAATCACCCGGTCCTAATTAAAAAGCGTACTAAAAAGTGCTAACAGTGCTGTCAGTACGCTTACGACTTATCAGCTTGTCAAGTCAAATGTCGAGTTAAAATTTTGGTTAGGTTAGGTAATTTTGTTTTCAATTGCTTCTCAGCACTTTGGTTTTGTGGATTTTTAATCACAACATTGTTTCTCCCTTGCTGATTCACAAAAATACATTCATTTTCATCCGAAAACACAAGTATCGAACGTCAGACTGACAGTTCGCTTACAGTGATATCACTTCAGTTCACTTCAGTAAGTCCAATATGACGTAAGCGATAACTTCATGCAGCTCTCCAAGCCAGCTAACGTTAGCGCGCTCACAGCATTTCAGCAGGCCTATTCGCTAACTTCGGTTGCTCACTTGAACTGTCATTTTTGAAAGAAACTTACCATCCATTGCTGCTATCATGAACGCCGCCGTAACATATAAGATCACTAAACTAGTAATGGATATAAAGTGTCTTTCAAAAATGACAGTTCTAGTTACCAACCGTATTTAGCGAATAGGCCTACAGGACGCGTTTGAGTCGGACGCGGACGCGCTAATAGTGCTAATAGTGACTTTTATTGATTTTCTTAACGCAGCCTAGGTAAACAGAAATAGAGCTGGCAACACTTTGTCACCCGGGCGTCACCGGCCATAGATATAGAATAAAATAGATGGGCTATAAAAGCCGTCAAACATGAGGAAAAGAGATAAACTTATACACATTGCCAAAGGAAAGAAGAAGACGGCATCATTTTTTTTTGTCCTTGTTACCCATTGATTTACTACCAAACGTAGATAGAGCGCTTCATACAAAAACGCGCTTGAAATCTGTCACCTAATCGACTATACATTTGTACTCGCTGATATATACTTGAATATGCACGCCGGGATGAAAATTACCATAAAGAAAGTACCGTATTTATCGAATTCAACCTTATTCTGCATTATTACGGCAACTATTTTAAGTACAACCGTGGGAAGTTACATCATTTCATACCTAGCCACAGATCAAACGACGTCTTAGTAATTGCTACAAGAAAATATCAACTTTATACTCTCAAACATAATGCTTGAAATTGCTTATCGCGTTGTCGCTCCAACGCATGAATGAGATAACACATCGTGATACGACGCCCGTGCGAGCGAGACGATTGTGATGTACTGACACTGACGCGAAGCGACATTGTTATGATTAAAATTATTGTTTTTGATTGGTTTTTACGTATAAATCGAATATTTCCATATATGATAAGATGTTTAATGAGTTTACTTACGCAAAATATGAAACTCCGTCTTTTTTCTGCCGTTTCTGGCTATTGTTACCACAACTTTTGAATGCGTACTTCGGCATGTTTACGTGCCGACAGCTAATCACTCACTATGGAAAGGAACTGCACGAGTCGCGATTGAGCAGTTCTTCACCGGCCTACTTTTCAATCGTTCATACGTTATCTACCTTTGGTAGTAAATCAATGTTGTTACCGTATATAGGTGAAACTGGTAGTGGGGATTGTTTATCACCAGAGGCGCGTTCAGAGCCTTTGGATGTAGTTGTCCGGTTGTTTTTTAACTCGCTCAGAGGCGTTGAACGGATTGCAGCAACCGAATCTTTTATCTCCCTCTTTCACATGATTTTTTATTTCTCTTTCCTTCTAGTAGATGACATTATAGAATATGGCCGCCAATATTATCCAATCACGTAAGAGTATTTCAGTATAACCGCCTGTCAGAGCGTTTTTTACCCCGAGGCTGAACGGGTCGGTTGCTGTCAGAGTGCACTCGAGCGTAGGCTCTGAGCGGCGTTCAGAGCCTTTGGGTGTAGTTGTCCGGTTGTTTTTAACTCGCTCAGAGGCGTTGAATGGATTGCAGCAACCAAATCTTTTATCTCCCTCTTTCACATGATTTTTTTTCCTTTATTTTGACACAAACAGTCATTACAAGATGTTCTTAATAATAAAGAATGAAACTTAATTTTTATACAGTTATATATTAAATAGCTTTCATTGGGGAGTTTTGCCAAGTGTCGCATGATAACTAAATAAATAATACCTACAAAACTAATTTTGTGTACAAACTTATATATACCAGCTTTATATATTATAGATATCTATACATTTATTATCAAACCTACATTATTACCTATTTTTTCTGAATTATTTTTATTACCGACTTTTTAAAGCTTACTAAGGAGGAACTAAATGGGTCCAGTTCAGAGAATTCATCATTATATAGTTTTAGACAGCGATAAAAAAAGCAGTTACCAGTAAATTTCTTCTCAAATAAAGGAGGAATAAACATAGTATTTTTAGGACGTGAGAGGCGAGACGGTCTCCGATTAAGTGCGTTGAAGGGGATTGAATATAATAATACTGGTGAGGAAATTTTATTGTTTAATATTTTATACAGATATGTCATATCAAATAACTTGCGCCGATCTCTTAGGCTTAACATTTTATAGTGCAGTAAGGAGTTTTCATAACTGTCCTCATACCGGTTAAATCGATAATTTAAAATATTTAAAAAATATTTTTGAATTTTTTCAATCCGTTTTACATGTATTTGATAAATCGGACACCATACTACAGAACCAAAATCCAGGATAGATCTTACAAATGCATAGAATAGCAATTTTATAGTTTTAAGATTAGAAAAGGGCTTTGTAACTCTGTTTATAAATCCAAGGTTCTTATAAGCTTTCTGAGTTATTGCATCAATATGTAAGTTAAAAGAGAGTTTGTCATCCATGATAATGCCTAAGTCTCGAACAGTTTTTACTCGTTTGATTACGCGACTTTCAATAGTGTAACTGTAATATAAAGGCTTACGTTTACGAGTATATGATATTACATTGCATTTATCATTATTAAGGAATAACTGGTTTTCGTTACAATAGGAAATTAATGAGTTTATGTCGGACTGCAACATTGAACAGTCATTTACAGTTTCTATTATTCTAAACAACTTTGTGTCGTCAGCGTACATGAGAAAATTATTATTTTTGATGTTATTACCTAGGTCATTTACGTAGAGAGAGAATAGTAATGGACCTAGATGAGATCCCTGGGGAATTCCAGAGGGGACTGACAAGTATTGAGAACAAAAACCCTTTAAGCAAACAGCCTGGCTCCGGTTACGGATGTAAGAATCTATCCATCTCAATAGGGTGCCGTGTATACCAAGCTTTAGAAGCTTTTGTATAAGTAAGTCATGATTTATTTTGTCAAAAGCCTTTGAAAAATCTGTATACACAACATCCACTTGTTTATTTTTATCCATTGCTACAGCCAATACATTTGTAAAATGCACCATGTTACTCTCTATTCCACGACCCTTGTAAAACCCATGCTGGTTTTCATTTATAGCGTTACGAACAAAATAAGATATTTGGCTAGTTACAAACTTTTCAAGCATTTTCCCTAATACGCATAGTTTTGAAATTGGCCTATACTGGGTTATTAAATCTTTAAGGTTATTTTTTGGTATAGGTGTAATCAGGGCCTGCTTCCAAATAGAGGGAAATACTCCAGTCTTTAAAGAAGTTTCAAATATGCGAAATACTGGTGTGAGTAATTCGGTTGCACAGTTTCGTATGAGAATAGGGCTGATACCGTCAGAGCCTGCCCCCTTAGATATATTGACTGCTTTAAACTCTTTTAAAACCATCTCTTTGTCTATATGTATACTATTTATGCTAACCACTGTATCATCGATACATGCAAACTGTGGAGTTGAACGATGAATAGAAGATTCAAACACAGAGTGAAAATATTTATTAAAAGCTTCACAAACATCTATGCCATTAGTTAGGTACTCTCCATCAAACATCATTCTATTAGGAAGATCTCCTGTGAATTTTTTAGACTTTACATATTTCCAAAGGTGATTTGGGTTATTCTGTATGTTATTCTCAGTAAAGCTTACGTAACGACGATAGTTCTCATGTTCCATGGAACGAAATCTGGCCCTAAGCTTGGAGAAAGTTAAGTAGTCCATCTTGTTGCCATATACCTTCCATCTGCTATGAAATTTGCGTTTTTCTTTGTCTAATTTTATCAAAGGTAATGTATACCATGGCGGATAATTGTTGTTATGTGTGACCATACGTTTAGGAACATATTTGCTAATAAGAGAATTCAATATACTATAAAACTGCGTTACTAGATCATTTACGTTAGTGTGATTTGAAAAAGTATTGTCCCAATCGATATTTGATAATTCCAAACGCAAGGAGTCGTAATCCGCTTTACAAAACATATAGGTATTTGGCGATTAAGCTATTGGGGAGGGGTTTAGGCAATAGTACAGGTAAATCTATTGTGAGCGGTCTGTGATGGGGATCCTCAGTAATAAGAGGACAGTCACAAAGTTGTACATCACACCAACGGTTAGAAAAAATCAAATCTAATATGCTATTATTGTTATTGTACAGAGAATTGTATTGGGATAAAAGTGATAAGTTCAGAAATTCTAAAGTTAAAATGGCGAGGGAATCATTATGAGTGCGAATATTCATACTGTTTATTTCATCGTCATAATACCATTCTGCATAAGTTACGTTAAAGTCACCTAATATAAGATATATGTCATTTGGATTACTCGCCAATACTTCATTTACTCTTTCGTAATATCTTTCCAGCGTCGATTCATGCGATCGGCTGTGTGGTATATATGCACAGCTTATATGAATATAAGTAGCGGCAGAGGTGTTACTACGTGTGGATGGTGGGGGAGCGTGCGGTGGCGCGGCGCAAGTATTGCGCGTGCGCCCGGTTTGTATTACTGTGGGAATACTCAGCCATAGGTGTTCTGGCATCGTCACCGACGCACGCGTCGTGTTCGTGTCATGAGACGTGCCCGCGGACGGCAGACTAGAGCTCACATTCCATTCGGGGCGAGCCCTTGCACAAAGTTCCCGGCGCACGGCCACCATCACTCCACCTCCTCGCTCGTGTGTACTTGTTGTTGAATTTCGGTCACATCGAAACACATCATATCGGGCATCAAAAAACTCGGCACTAAAAAAGGAATCATTCAGCCAGGATTCTGTAATACAAATAATATCATAACTGCTATTTAGAACGTTAGAATAAAATTCGTGCGATTTAGTACGGAGACCTCTCACGTTTTGGTAATAAATTGTTAAATTCGAAACACGATTGAATTTTAAACTAAAAAACAAGGTACTGAAAGTAAGCTACATATGAAATAATATAGTACTAGAAATAAATAAATGATACCTATTTCGCTGCTATTGTTTTGATTATGACTTTGTTTTAATAATTTGCTTGAGTGAATTACGAAAGATGTTACTTTATATGATTTATTCTCTGAACTGTAACAGAACCCAGTATATACATAATAAAATTCATAGTTAATATTTCGTTTCATATAGTTGATCAATTGTTGAATATAAAGCAGGTACAATTTAATTTTAATTATGAAGTCGAGGGAATTACATAAGAAGAAAGATAATAATATGTTGAAAACAATTGGAGCACATTTACACCGCTTATAATTAATGGATATATGAAGTCATATTATTTTTTGTAGATCATTCTCACTTTGTATCAGTAAAGCCTTAGATGTGTCACTTTTACGAACAAAAATTTTACAGTCTGAGATCCATATGTATTTGAATCCCTTTTCTTTACCGATCTCTCTGGCACGTCTATGGAGTAATTTATTATGTGGTGCAAGGTGGTCATTGATATACACAGATGAAGAAGGTCCATCCAAACCGGCATCAGTCGTTGTAAGCCCGCGACGTACCCGTACGGCCGCCAGCATGTCATTTTTTCGCTTACGTTGTGTGAATCTGACAACTATATTAGGTGGAGGTTGAGCATCTCCAGAGTTCTTCATGTCCGATGTAAAGCGACGTACTCGATGAATATAGTCAATGTCGGAGGATGTCAGATCAAAACCCACCTTTGTGGCGATGTTACTTAATATAGCTATTAAGTTTTCTCCTTTTTTCGAAGGTACTCCTGTGATCTCAAGGTTATTTTGTCGACCTTGTTGATCCGTACCGCGTAGTTGTTCTGTCAAAGAGTGAATTAAGTCTTTGCTCGATGTTAGTTCTTGTTTCAGGCTTTCTGTCTGTGATTGAGTTAGTTCACACATCGACTTTAGATTTTTTATTTCATCTTTCATTTTTGAGTGTTCACTAACAATTATTTCATTTGACTTCTTAATATCACACAACTGTATCTTGAATGCATTAAAGTCTTCATGTAATCTTTGTATATTTTTATTTTGACTTTCTAGCATCTCCTTCATTGTAGTAGTAAAATCGTTTTGAAATTGTGAAAAATGTTCCTTGAAGTTGCATTCGCATTCTGGAGTCTTTCTCTTTCTCTTAAATCCGACATCAAGTTGAGAAAGGTCAGGATATGATCCTGTGGATTTGATTGGGCTCCTCTGAATACTCATATCTATAGTGTACTGTTTTTGAGGTTAACCAACCACACTCACACACGACACGCCACGGATAAATTATTGTTACGAATTCGAGCAACCTTTATATGTTTATGTTTTATATGTTTTTGATCACATTAAAACTACTATTATAATAATAATAACTAATACTTAACGCCACGTAACTATTCGTTGTCACATATGATAAGTCTTTGTGAAAACGACACGACTACCGCCAATGAAGCTACGAATCATAATGTACGAAGCTACGAATATTTTTTATTTCTCTCTCCTTCTAATAGATGACATTATAGAATATGGCCGCCAATATCTTCCAATCACGTAAGAGTATTTCAGTATAACCGTCTGTCAGAGCGATTTTTACCCCGAGGCTCTGAACGAGTCGGTTGCTGTCAGAGTGCACTCGGAGTGCACTCGAGCGTAGGCTCTGAGCCGCGTTCAGAGCCTTTGGGTGTAGTTGTCCGGTTGTTTTTTAACTCGCTCAGAGGCGTTGAACGGATTGCAGCAACCGAATCTTTTATCTCCCTCTTTCACACGATTTTTTATTTCTCTCTCCGTCTGGTAGATGACATTATGGAATATGGCCGCCAATATTATCCAATCACGTAAAAGTATTTCAGTATAGCCGCCTGTCAGAGCGTTTTTTACCCCGAGGCCCTGAACGGGTCGGTTGCTGTCAGAGTGCACTCGGAGTGCACTCGAGCGTAGGCTCTGAACGCGCCTCAGAACGCGCCTCAGCGTCTGGTGATAAACAAATACGTGGAAGAAATTTGTTGTGTGAATTATAGCTTACTGTGTAATTATTTAACAGTTTAATTAGTGTAATTGTGAACTATTTGAACATTTAAATCATGGTGCACTGTTCCGTTTTAGGTTGTAATAGTGATAGTGCTAGAAAACAGGAAAATATAACTTTTCACAGGTAAGAGGGTTGCCCCCGACGAGGAAGCTGAGCTCCGTCGGGTGTATGCGGCAGCCAAGAAGGCCCTGCGTAACGAAATCTGCAGGGCCAAGGAGGAGTCTAGGGAGCAATTCATGCGGCTCCTGGACGATGATCCGTGGGGGCGTCCGTACCGGATGATAAGGGGGAAGTTCAAAGCTTGCGCTCCCCCCACCTCCGCTATGGACAGGGGGCTGTTGGACCGGGTGCTGGGAACTCTGTTCCCTAATCCTGGTCCGTTTCAGCCCCCCAGAATGGACCCCCCGGATACTCCTCCAGAGGAAGTGGCTGCCGCTATCCCTCCCGTGTCGAACGTGGAATTCGACACGGTGAGGGAACGGCTCCGGCGCAAGAAGAAGGCGCCGGGACCGGACGGTGTCCCATCCAGGGTTCTGGCCCTCGCCCTGAGACACCTTGAGGAGCGGTTCCGGGCGGTGCTGGATCTGAGCATCGCCTCGGGCCGCTTCCCAAGTCGGTGGAAGGCGGGTAGGCTCTGCCTGTTAAGGAAGGAGAGCCGCCCCGCCGATTCCCCAACTGGGTATCGGCCGGTGGTGCTGCTCGATGAGGCTGGGAAGTTCCTAGAGAAAATCCTGGCTTCTCGGATTATCGAGCACCTAGAGGACCGGGGGCCGGACTTGGCTGCCAACCAGTTCGGCTTCCGCACCGGCCGGTCCACGGTGGACGCGGTGGCCCTCCTCAAGAGGTGGACTGAGGAGGCCACGGCTCGTGGGGAGGCTGTAGTTGCGGTGTCGCTGGACATCCGCAACGTTTTTAACAGCCTGCCCCACGAGTGCATAAAGGAGGCACTCCGCTTCCACCGGGTGCCTCCGTACCTCCGCACCCTTGTGGAGGATTACCTGGACGGTAGGACAATCCTCTATGAGGGGCCGGATGGTCGCGTCCATGCGTGTGAAATGGCGGCGGGTGTACCCCAGGGTTCCGTACTAGGTCCTCTACTATGGAACCTGGGATACAACTGGGTCCTGCGAGGCAACCTCCTTCCACGAATGGAGGTTGTTTGCTTCGCCGACGACACACTTGTCGCGGCGAAAGCAAATACGGGGGAGGAGGCGGCCCACCTTGCGTCGGTCGGCGCTTCACTCGTCGTCCGACGCATCCGCCTCCTAGGCCTGGACGTGGCTCTCGACAAAACGAGGGCCATGATGTTCCACGCCTCCCGTCGCAGGATCCCACCGGGGCTCCGTGTCCGAGTGGAGGGGGTCCGCATACCGGTCGAGGCACACTTTAAGTACCTCGGCCTGGTTTTAGATCCCCGATGGAGCTTCGAGGAGCACTTCAAGCTCCTCACTCCACGGCTGTGTGCCGCCGCAGCTGCACTCGGACGGGTCCTCCCTAATGTGGGAGGGCCAGGATCGGCGTGCCGTCGACTGTATCATGGGGTGATACGGTCAATGGCACTCTACGGAGCCCCGGTATGGGCAGAGTGCCTCTCCCCCCGAACGGTGGCCCTTCTGCGACGTCCGCAGAGGGTCATAGCAGCCCGGGCCGTGCGAGCTTATCGCACGGTTAGCCACGGCGCGGCCTGTGTACTTGCGGGTCAAACGCCGTGGGATGTCGATGCACGCGTCCAGTCGGAGGTGTATCGGCATCGGGTTGCCGTCAGAGAACGGGGGGGACGATCTGCCCCACAGGAGCTGGAGGTAGTTCGTACCCAGGCGCAGAGGGAGGCTCTGCGCCGGTGGGGTGAGGCACTCGCCTTCCCAGCTGCCGGCCACCGGACGATCGAGGCGATCCGTCCGGTATTGGAGGAGTGGGTTGGGCGCCGGCAGGGCAGCCTTTCATTCCGCATGGTGCAGGTACTGACCGGACATGGTTGCTTCGGTCACTACCTGTACCGAGTTGCACGTCGGGAGGAAACGCCGCAGTGTCATCACTGCGACGCTCCCGACGACACGGCCGAGCACACCCTGTTGGTGTGCTCGGCTTGGCGACGCCAGCGCAGCGAACTTAACGCTGCGCTGGGAGGCGGAGACCTTTCGTTGCCGAGCATGGTCGTGGCCATGCTCCGCGGCGAAGCGGAATGGGGGGCTGTCGCCTCCTTCTGCGAAGATGTCATCTCGCAGAAGGAGGCTGCGGAGAGGGAGCGGGAGGTAGATCCTCAGGCCGCTCCCCTCCGCCGCAGACGGATAGGCAGGAGAAGACGGGCATTCGCTCAAGCAATGCCTGTCTGATGACCCTGCCGTGAAGCCTGCGTGCACGGTCGGCTCCCGTGCACGCCGCCGTAAGGCTTCTCCGTCTGGGGATTGTCCTGGTGTTCTCGGACAATCCCCCCTTGGCGATAAATAGCCCGACCGACCGGTCGGGCTAGCCCGGACGCGTGAGTAGTGGTGTCGCATTGTGGACCCTACTACACGCGCCCTAAAAGGGCAGGGAGAACACCGAGGGGTTTTAGTGGGTAGGCCTGGTACTCTGCCGGGTGAGCCCCACACACGCTCGCCGTCTAGCCAACGGTGGGTACGGTGCGGTTGCGCATTTCCCCGCGAGAAAAAAAAAAAAAAAAGGTAAGAGGGTTGCCACCCGTACTTTATTATAAAGTATTGTACGTTATTTCGGGTAAATGTACTCTATACTTTATGCCAAAGATAAAGTACGCGAAAATACTTTATTTTGCGCGATTTGATTTCTCTGGGATTCATTAAATATTAAATATAAAAAAAAAATATTGTAAGAATGTTTGCGTAATACGGAACAACAGATTATGTAGAGGTCGCCAAAAGCTCATTCTTCTTATAGTTTCTCGTCTATTGGAGGTTAGACAACATCAGGGCAATTTTAATTTTATAAGCTGCTGCTCTGAATAATGAGGTAGTACTGCAGAAAAACCATTCCCGCAGGTTCTTCAACCACAAGTGCCGCCTCCTGTCAGCACTTCTCTTTCCAGCAACTTTCCCCTGAATGATGAGTTGGAGTAGTTTGTATTTATCATTTCTCATTCGCTTGATGGTATTCATAAACTCCATCTTCTTCTTCTTGAGCCTACTTAGTACCTACACGGTGGTGATTCGGTCACGCCATGAGATTTTCAAGATACGGCGGTATATCCACACCTCAAACGCCTCCAACCTTTTTATCATATTTTGTGTGAGAGTCCATAGTTCTACACCGTATTGTACAGAAGAAATAGCGGACTAGGCGTAGTCTTAAGTCAAGGCTCAGATCTCGATCAGGTCATTCTGAAAAAGGCTCAACGAGCCACCTCAATGCGGACTTTTATCTCCTGAGCATGGTCACCTCTCTCATTAATCCAACTTCCCAGGTACCCGAACTCAGTCACCCTTATTACCAGTTCTGTCTCGACATAGAGCTACGAGTCATATTTCGGTGTCTCATAGATCAACAAGTATTTGGTTTTTTGCAATATTGATGCTCAATCCCATTTCCTTACTTGAATTCATTAACATTATTACGAAGCTCCTGTAATGGCATTAAATTGTCTGAGATCAAGGCAGTATCATCAGCGTTACATATATTATTATTGATAGGAGTGTCTTTTACAATAATGCCTGTATGACTAGCTGATCAATTCCGGAAAAGCTCTTCTGCATAGATGTTAATAAGAAGTGGGATTGATTTCTAAACTTCGATCAATTTCATATGTTGAACTTTATCAAAAGCTTTCTCGTAATCGATGAAGCAAATATGTAAGTCACGAGAGTACAAAAGAGGGCGTCCCTAATGCAATCTATTTCTCTAGCCAGAAGCAGGAATCTATTTCTAAAGCCAAACTGTGTGTCGCCAAGATCTTCACATATTCGGTATATTCTACCATGTACTATTTTAAGGAAGATCTTTAAAACATGACTCATCAAGCTTATTGTTCGGTAATCACTACAAGTTTTAGATCCACTTTATTCGGGATGGCGATAAAAGTTGATAAGCCGTTGTTCTGGTATAATACTGGTCGTATATATTTCATTAATTAAAGAGGTTTACGAGTAGGTCTAAATAAATAGTCTTCTTCTATGAGTTATAAGTTTCCCACATCAACTTCAAACTCTTTTGGTCTTGAATCGCGAAATAGTTCCTGTATATAATTAGCCCAAACTAACAGTTTCTCTTTCATATCTAGAACTGGAAGATTTTATGGACGAGGACAGGAGTTTCCCGTTTTCGGTGCATCTTTGACCTTCTTGTGAACCAAAGCCAAAAAAAAACAAAAGCTCATTCCTGAACGCAATTTAGTATTATATTATCTGTGACATTGTCATGTCAAGGTGCTTAAAAAATTCGTTTGTAAACATAAAGTGCAATAAAGTTGCTAGAAGTAACGAAACATATATTTAAAGCATGATAATAAAGTGGAATAAAAAGTAATTTACGTTCCCACAATGTACTTTTTTTTTCAACCTTTTGAAAGCCAATGTACTTTATATGGACAAAAAAAAGGTGGCAACCCTAGGTAAGACCTAAATTGTGTCAATAAAAAGCGCCAAAACTATTTTTTAAATTATAAATACAAGTTATATTGCAATATTTTATCCTTCTACTATGGTTCTCAATCATATTATGGGATTAAACATAAATTTCAAACTAAGTAGTAAGGTTACTGTTAACCTAACAAGCTAGGAATGTCGCCATACAATATGGCCACTTAAACAGCCAACGCGTATAACATTTTGCCGGGTTATAATGATACCAGTTACGCTACGACTATTTTTCCTTGATTCGTAGGTAATTTGTTACGTGAAAGGGAACTCACATATTAGTTTCTGTGTTATATTAATATTGACATATTTAAGTATAAAATTTTGAGCATTTTAGATAACAAAGGTAATTCTTTTGAAGTGAGACTTTCCATTTGCTTGTTTGTCTGTATTTAACAGATTTCCTTCGGAGATAACTACTCGAAAACAGTTGGGTTAAAGCTACTGGCCGATTGAATTGGCAGCCAACCATGCATACCCGAATGTGTTCTAAGCATTTTGAACAACAGTGGATTCAGAAAAACAAAAAAGGCACTTTTCTTAGGAGTGGTGCTATTCCTAAACTTTTTTTACAGGTCAGTAACTTATACATATTATATCTACAAGGTACATACCCTATCAAGCCAAAACCTAAATTTATTTTTCACAAACCCAACTATTTGTATGGGGGATTTCGAAATTTATTTTACAGTTTTGGATTAACATGGGTAGGGTAGGTACCAAATCCTTTTCTACTACAATTTGATATGGCCAAACATATTATTAATGGTTTGATTTTGGTCATTTTCTATTAATATAACAAGTCTGACCATTAGTACAGATACAGTTTAAAAATTTATTATTTAATATTTTTAATGTTGTAAAATTAGAACCTGCTTTTATTTTTAAGCTGTATACATGTTGTTTCAGGACGCATCGGTGTTGGATTTCGGTTCAAATTTGAATACGCCCCGAAAGAGAAAAATGCGGCTTCAAATGCTGCGTTTGAAACAATCAGCTAGGTCATGAAATAAAAAACTACAGCCAGTGCGTCAATCGCTTAGACTATTGGGAAAAAAAGTAGTCACACTCGAAAATGTGTAAAGTGATTTGAAGTGTAAGTTAATGATGCAAAATTAGTAGTTGGACATTTTAGATACTGTAGGAGGAACCAATAGAGATTTTCTGAAAAGATTTTTAGGAGTTGACAAAAGAAAGTATTCTGAACCTTTAAGGAAATTCGCGCTGTGCTTACACTTTTTAAGTTCAAAGGCATATGAGTTTGTACGTAAGCAATTTAATACGTGTTTACCACACCCAAAAACAGCTGGTGAGTGGCGAGGAGTAGACAGCCTCTAGAAAATATTTGTGATTTATTAGCAATTTTGTGCCATAGCTAGTAATCTGGCTTAATCCAAATGAAATAAGTCATACCTCTACTTTGTCTGAATATTTAACAAGAACACATAGGATATAGATATGGCTCTATGCACCGAACAAGTGTTTCTAATTAATTATATAGATACTTGGCAGAACATAATCTTCCTCAGAGATCTACAAATTGGTCTTGTCCTGCGCTATTCCTAAGTTGCCGCCAGCGGGGGCGAGGTTGGGGGTGGCAACACGGGCAACTAAGAATAACCAGCTATCTACATCGGCATCTTGCGTTCTTTGCCAGATCTTTATTCCACATTGTGAGCAAGCTTACCAACTTTGGGCTTTTAGCACCATATTGAGTGCGGTATCAGTAGTTCAGTTCTTGAACTTACCCAGCCCAAGTGAATTTTTACCTGTATTGTAGTGAATTTTATCTCTGTAAGCCGAAGTCCTTTATTCGATGACAATAACGGTGCTATTGAAATCTAATTTTAGAAAATGTTTTTTAAAATTTAATATTATACATTTTCTAAATCTTCACAAATATTAAGTAAATGTGTAAATATTGGATTTTAAATAAACTGCAGAGATAAAGAAAAAACAATGATTATTTCCCGCTGTATTCTTAATCGAGCGACGATCTTCGCAAGGTACCTAGCTGGCAAAAGCTGGAAGCAAGTGGTCGCGGATCGTGCTCAGTGGCGAGCACTTGGAGAGGCCTATGTCCAACAGTGGACGCGTGTGGGCTGATGATGATGATTCCTAATATTTTTTCTTATATTTGTAAAGATGTTTATTACATAATAGCTTAAATAAATAATTAAGCAAAATATTTTTGAAAAACGAAATATACTCGAGTAAATCCGAAAAATGTAGTTTTATTTAAAAGTGTAAATAACTTTAGACTGCGAAGGTTGAATGAAGAATTCAATAAAAAAAATCGCAACTTCCTCCCATTTTTATTTTTTGAGACATATTATTGAGCGAGGGGCGCTCATTAAAATGTCTCAAAAAAAATACGTAGATCAACCAACCCTACTTTATGTTTATAGTGGCTTTTACCACTAGATAATACCACTAAGATTTAGAAAATGTATAATATTAAATTTTAAAAAACATTTTCTAAAATTAGATTTCAATAGCACCGTTATTGTCATCGAATAAAGGACTTCGGCTTACAGAGATAAAATTCACTACAATACAGGTAAAAATTCACTTGGGCTGGGTAAGTTCAAGAACTGAACTACTGATACCGCACTCAATATGGTGCTAAAAGCCCAAAGTTGGTAAGCTTGCTCACAATGTGGAATAAAGATCTGGCAAAGAACGCAAGATGCCGATGTAGATAGCTGGTTATTCTTAGTTGCCCGTGTTGCCACCCCCAACCTCGCCCCCGCTGGCGGCAACTTAGGAATAGCGCAGGACAAGACCAATTTGTAGATCTCTGAGGAAGATTATGTTCTGCCAAGTATCTATATAATTAATTAGAAACACTTGTTCGGTGCATAGAGCCATATCTATATCCTATGTGTTCTTGTTAAATATTCAGACAAAGTAGAGGTATGACTTATTTCATTTGGATTAAGCCAGATTACTAGCTATGGCACAAAATTGCTAATAAATCACAAATATTTTCTAGAGGCTGTCTACTCCTCGCCACTCACCAGCTGTTTTTGGGTGTGGTAAACACGTATTAAATTGCTTACGTACAAACTCATATGCCTTTGAACTTAAAAAGTGTAAGCACAGCGCGAATTTCCTTAAAGGTTCAGAATACTTTCTTTTGTCAACTCCTAAAAATCTTTTCAGAAAATCTCTATTGGTTCCTCCTACAGTATCTAAAATGTCCAACTACTAATTTTGCATCATTAACTTACACTTCAAATCACTTTACACATTTTCGAGTGTGACTACTTTTTTTCCCAATAGTCTAAGCGATTGACGCACTGGCTGTAGTTTTTTATTTCATGACCTAGCTGATTGTTTCAAACGCAGCATTTGAAGCCGCATTTTTCTCTTTCGGGGCGTATTCAAATTTGAACCGAAATCCAACACCGATGCGTCCTGAAACAACATGTATACAGCTTAAAAATAAAAGCAGGTTCTAATTTTACAACATTAAAAATATTAAATAATAAATTTTTAAACTGTATCTGTACTAATGGTCAGACTTGTTATATTAATAGAAAATGACCAAAATCAAACCATTAATAATATGTTTGGCCATATCAAATTGTAGTAGAAAAGGATTTGGTACCTACCCTACCCATGTTAATCCAAAACTGTAAAATAAATTTCGAAATCCCCCATACAAATAGTTGGGTTTGTGAAAAATAAATTTAGGTTTTGGCTTGATAGGGTATGTACCTTGTAGATATAATATGTATAAGTTACTGACCTGTAAAAAAAGGTTAGGAATAGCACCACTCCTAAGAAAAGTGCCTTTTTTGTTTTTCTGAATCCACTGTTGTTCAAAATGCTTAGAACACATTCGGGTATGCTTGGTTGGCTGCCAATTCAATCGACCAGTAGCTTTAACCCAACTGTTTTCGAGTAGTTATCTCCGAAGGAAATCTGTTAAATACAGACAAACAAGCAAATGGAAAGTCTCACTTCAAAAGAATTACCTTTGTTATCTAAAATGCTGAAAATTTTATACTTAAATATGTCAATATTAATGTAACACAGAAACTAATATGTGAGTTCCCTTTCACGTAACAAATTACCTACGAATCAAGGAAAAATAGTCGTAGCGTAACTGGTATCATTATAACCCGGCAAAATGTTATACGCGTTGGCTGTATACGTGGCCATATTGTATGGCGACATTCCTAGCTTGTTAGGTTAACAGCAACCTTGGGGTGCGATGTCAGAACACCTCCTCGTGGTGCACCCTGGGCAACCCGGCAGATTTTCTGCCGCGGGCTAAGAGTCTGACAGCTGCCCCGTGGAGGGGGCGTGGTGTGGCCGGGTTTAACCCGGCGGGCCACTTCACGTGGCCATGTGGGGCGTCACCTCCCCTTCTTTTTGAAGATGGGGTTGTGTGTCGCCTGGGGACCCGCTCGCGGGTCATGGCGCGTTGCGCCTTGTGCCGTTGCCCCTTTGATCAGGTTGGTGCGGGTCCTTGTTGAGCTTCGGCATGTCGTTGTTCCGAGTCGGTGCAAGCTCGTTGAGCTTCGGCGTGTCGTTGTTCCAAGGACTGAGGCTGACCCGATCAACGTGTGGCTTCGGCACACCTGTGCGGCCCCCATGAGGGGGGCGTGGGATGGCCGAGTGCTACTCGGCGGGCCACCTCGTGTGGCCACCGTGGCCGCTTTTTGCGGTGGGTCGGCGCTTCGGCGCCGCTGAGCTTCGGCTTGTGTGTGCGGCGGTGGATCCAGTGGGGTCTGCCGTCGGGCAAGCCCGTTACCCCGCACTGAGCGGGGCCGGGGGCCTGGCGCACTGAGCGTCGGGCCGCGTGGAAGAAAACCACAGTAAAAAATTACCACCCGGAGTATGCCCCGGGAACTCCTCTCCATCTCCATCTTGGAGAGGGCGTGAGGGGCCCGCCATTGGTGGGCAGGTGCCGCGGACGGGGTTATGGTCGGTCTGTAAGGGTTCCCACGACCTCGTTCGGCAGCGGCGCGTCCTTTGGACGTGGCTGCGCTAGGCGCCAAAGAGGGCATATCGAGGGGTTTAGTGGGTAGTCGCTCGCTGCGGAGTCCCACACACCCTTGCCCCTGCGGGGGCTTGGACGGTGCGCAAACGCATTCCCCTCGTAAAAAAAAAAAAAAAAAAAAAAAGGTTAACAGCAACCTTACTACTTAGTTTGAAATTTCATGTTTAATCCCATAATATGATTGAGAACCATAGTAGAAGGATAAAATATTGCAATATAACTTGTATTTATAATTAAAAAAATAGTTTTAACGCTTTTTATTGACACAATTTAGGTCTTACCTGTGAAAGGTTATATTTTCCTGTTTTCTAGCACTATCACTATTACAACCTAAAACGGAGCAGTGCACCATGATTTAAATGTTCAAATAGTTCACAATTACACTAATTAATGTGTTAAATAATTACACAGTAAGCTATAATTCACACAACAAATTGAAGAATGGCACACCCAGGGTCGCATAAAATATCAAGTGAAAGTCGATGAAATTCTATGCATTATATTAGACAATTATAGTTGTTCATTTCCTATAAATATGGTTTTTTTGTAAAACGGGAATAATGAGAAAATCGAAAAAATAAAACTTGTATCAAAACTCAACCACACATGCAATAACGAAACGCATAGGTAAAGTATAAACAAATAAGTAGATTTAACTATTTAATACGTTTTTTAAAGTTTTATGTGATAACAAGTGATAAATAAACGGAATTCGATATTAATGAGTATTAAAGACAAAGTTTTATTTTAATAACTTATTGTCAATAAGTCTTAATAATATAATTTATTGAAACAAATATCAAGATTATGCCTATTACTTCGGTCGGTGTGATAACATCTTTTGGCTGTTTGTCCATGAACCGCACCCTTACATTACAACAATCATACATCATGTGGATAGGGTACCTACCCACCCTATGTTTTGTTGTCAATTGTCATCTGTATATACCTTTTTATATGATTTCGGCTGTGTAGGTAACTAAATACTTATAATTACCTATTTTTCAAATCAATTCTAGTATTAAATCATATATTATCTGTATGTAAGTTCACTGATATTTGTAGGTTATACTTATTGCAGCATAACACGAAAACCCCATTTTAAAAAAATATGCTACAATTACCTTTTTTTTTAATTGGACTTAGACCTATCTTTTAAGGGTATTTTCATTAAGATACATAACTCCTAAGTGCGACACTGAAAAGACACGGGGTTCTGCCATTCTTCAAAGAAGACTATTACGTATTTGTTTAGCACCAGACGCTGGTGATAAACAATCCCCACTACCAGTTTCACCTATATACGGTAACAAGGACAAAAAAAAAATGATGCCATGTTCTTCTTTCCTTTGGCAATGTGTATAAGTTTATCTCTTTTCCTCATGTTTGACGGCTTTTATAGCCCATCTATTTCATTCTATATCTATGAATTTAGGTAGTTATGACGTCATCTATGTCTGTCCCTTACGGGTATACGGTTACGTCCTATCTATTCATTCTTTATCTAAGTCACCGGCTTGTCGCCGGACAAAAAGTCACCCAGTTGTCACGTCGTAACGTGCGCGCACCTTTAACACTATAGAAACCAATAGACATGAAATACTTACGAAAAAAGCGTGCCAACATTTGGGTTGGTGCTCTTAGATGGCGGAAAAAAACTAGAGACGCCGCATCCAACATTCCACACTTTTTATGTTTTTCTTTATAGAATTCATTAAAAAAATAAATAAAAAATGTATAACTGTAAAATGCACTCACAAATAATGCTCACCGACTGATATTTTGTCACAACAACAAAAACGGTGCTTTGTAATGGCGGACTGAACTGTAGGCCTACTCTTGAACCATTTCCAATCGATCGACATTGAGATTGTGATTTTTTGTACGGTTGATTTTCCACATTGGCACAAAATTAGAACTGTATTGTAGTGATTTTGAGTGAACCAAACTCGGTTCTATAAAATTTTCTCAAAATACGAATCCACTTTGTCGCTAGTGTTGCTAAATAAGCGAACGAAAAATCACAATCTCAATGCCAATCGATTGGATTTGGTTCAAGAGTAACCCTACAGGACGCTTTATTTGAGACATAACATTGCGAATCCATTGGTTTACTTAATCTGAGGCGCGCACCTCCATACATTTCCATGGACTTGATGACGGCGACAAAACAGTCACGGCGACAAAAGTCACCCGTGCGCGCACCCACTTTGGTGTGCGGCGGAAAAACCGACACCGACGCCATTCCGCGACCATTGCACGCGCCATAAGCCATCCGACACCACTACACCCTCTACACGCTGGCCCATCATAGTGGACCATCGCGATGGCCCATCGTGTAGAGCAGCTATCAGATAGCTTAACCCGGCAACTAGGGGCTGCCAGAAGTAATTATTGTTGTTGACCACGTGCTAGAGATTAAGTCAGTAACTTTTCATGAGTTTTGAAATGTCAACTGTAAATTCGATGCTGGCTCTTCCTCTATTACTAATGGTCCGATTTCGATAATTCGAAAACATATACCATTCGTACCTATGTCATAGTGAATAATAAATCAAACAGTGATAGTTGTACATTGGGGCTAGTACGCAGGAGAATCGAAAATCGAATCGAAATCCGCATCGAGGAGTTTGAATGGCAATTTTATTAGTTCTGCTACTCACCGCCGTGGCGCTAATAAAATTGCCATACAAACTCCTCGATTCGGATTTCGATTCGATTTTCGATTCTCCTGCGTGCTAGCCCCACTGCTACTCACTCCTCGATTCGGATTTCGATTCGATTTTCGATTCTCCTGCGTGCTAGTCCCACTAATCCTAATTGGCAGCACCTCACTGAGTCGATCGCTGGCGGGTGAGACGTGAGGTGAGTGAGATATAGCGTGAAGATTGTGTTGCAAAGGAGGTCGCCAAAATCTGCCAAATCGATGTACCGAGGTACACTACATGGAAATAAATTCTCACTAGTACGCTTAACAATATAACTACTGTTTTTTTCTCTGGTTATTTGGGAACGATTAAAAATCCTTTTTTTATTTGTCAAGTAAGAAAATACGCCGTCTTAGACCCTATAACCACAAATTACATATTATGCTGTAAATATAATGTGAATATAAATTGCTAACATCTATTGTCGCATTTTTGAATTTTAATGACGCGGTCAACTAATAAGCACTGGATGTGCTTTTATTTGTAGCAGACGCGATTTTGAATTTCATTATTTTATTTTAAAAGGTATCGAATTTAGTTCCAAAACAATATTTTATTTTAAACTAAAGCATTAAGTAGTTACTTACGATTTTATTTCTACAAAATGTGTCAATACTTTATAACATTCCCGTTTTAAAACCCATGGAACGTATTAGTTCCATCCATGATAAAACCAATTAACTCAAATTAACTGCATAGATGACATAGCTTATGCCATCTATGCAGTTTTGGATGCAATTAATTATACTCGGCTTCGTCCTCGGGATTAGCAAATAATACTTGTAGTAACGCCTAGTGATACGCCAGTCACGCACTTTATTTGAGGGTATAAATAAAATTTAAAATGAGTCTCACGTCAACAAGGTGGGCGACCTATCCGCTCGCTTCATTCGCTTTTTAGTGCTCGCCACGATCACACTCTCGCGTCTTAAAAGTTTTTACTTTAAGTGAGGTAGTGCTTATTTATAATGCCTAAGCGGAAAAGTGAGGAGGATTGTAAAATCTGGGACACGATTCTCATGCATTCGAAAAAAGTTCACATTCGTAAAAATGTTCGAAATTCTAATTTTTTTCGAAGGAACTACAGTTTGTGTATTCTCAGAATTGTGTAAGTTTAAAAAACTCGAAGTGTTACGAAGATGCCGTACACGGAGTCCTTTCAGCTTGCCCGACAGGCGCTCCCGCTCGGAGTCTCAAGGTTAGTCATTGTGTGAATAAGTGCATTTATCAGTGACTATAGCCGAAAATGTCATTTTGTATTTGCTGCCCGTACAATGCTCGTTTGATAACGGGCAGAAGTATGATAAGTCAGCCATCTTGTTATATTCTCATAAGTACTAGAGAAACTTAATTAGTTAATGACGAATTATACCTATAATGGTAAATTTGTCACGTTTTTATTTTTTACTGGGTTCCTCTGAAATGAAGTTTTATATTCCAATGAAATAGTTTTACGAAAACTGTTAAATAAGATTTATTTCATACCTAACTAGTGGGCTTATTTATACCCCTTTTGTATGAATTTTTATGACACTATATCTCTAAGAAGAAAGTTTACTAAATAATAGTTATTACTACAGTGATTATTCACTAAACTGGGCTTGCGTACCTCTCTTTGGGGTTGCACTACCCAATAATAATTATGCGAACAGTATTTTAGGATTGTTCCTTAAATGATTAGCAGTAATAATAATTATCCAATCGTAACATGCACCTACTTTTTATGATTATATACTAAAGAATAAATACAGTATATACATAGTGGTAATGGTTACCTATCCTGGTTTGCGTACTTCTCTTTGGAGCTGTACTACCTTATGGTAATGGTAACCTCTCCGGGTTTGCTACTTCTCTTTGGAGCTGTACTACCCTATAAATTAGTCTCGCGAACAGTACTTTGGTCTGTTTCATGACTAATGGAGATATCGGTGTATTCATAGTGGCAATGGTTACATATCCGGGTTTGCGTACTTCTCTTTGGAGCTGTACTACCCTATAAATTAGTCTCGCGAACAGTACTTTGGTCTGTTTCATGACTAATGGAGATATCGGTGGTTTTCAGAACCAGAACGTAATAACAACGTTTTAAACCTTCAGGCCTATTACGATCTCACGGTTTTCAAATGATATCATAGTGCAAAGCGAAAATTATGATTTTCGGTCAGATTTTTGATCATTCGTTCGTTATATGATATTGACATCATCGAAATTATGCCATAGTAATGATATCATTGGAGATGGGTAATACGAAATGAAGCATTTCATGATTTATTATGCCATGTCATACGATGAAAGATTTATAATTGGCCTACTGCTCGATGGGATTATTGGTTCTGAGCCACGTTCGGAGATGCAGGTCGACCTCGACCCAGAACCCGCCAAAGTGGCTACGCTCAGTGCGAGCCCGCGGTTTATATCTTCTGTGCCGTCATGACGGTCACCCCCGTGGTGGTCGCCACCACCGCCACCACCGCCGCCGCCGACGCGTCTGAGCAAGTGACGGATACCGACGAGCCTGGGTCAGCTAATGCGATGCTAAACACCACAATACTTGAAATATTGGGCGAGGATCCAACTATTTCGAATACTTTTGGAGCCGACATTCACAAAGACTTTGCAGTTAAGTTGGAACACACATTAATGTGAAATACCTTTCGCCGAGTAACTGCAAACTAATTAATGCTCCCGTAGGTACTGAATGCCGAAATTAAGGTGGCTATCTCCGATATAAACGCTAAACGTTATAAAAATATCGAAATTAGGCGAAAACAAGTTTCTACGGCTATTTCATGCTTGAACCAAGCTATTAATTCGCTGACCTCGAAAAATGACAGTGACCCAGAATTAATAAACTAATAAATTTATAAAAGCAGATCATTTAAAAATTAAAAATTTACGCTCAGTGCTAAAATTTATAACAAAAAATTGTTTTATGACAAAAATAGATTTAAAAGATGCCTTTTATTTAATAAGTATTGACCCTAATTCAAGAAAATATTTAAGATTTCAAATTGAACAAGAACTATTTGGCTTGAGTACTGCACCATCAAGGCAATGAAACCAATTGTCCGATTCTGCGGACCTAAAATCAACTAATTATTTAGATAATTATTGGCTAATGGGACACTCTTACGATAGTTGTTTGTATAATACTATACAAACCAAAAAATTAATTACCTCTCTTTGATTTTAATTAACGAGGACGAAAGTTAAATGATACCTAGTAATATATGTATATTTTTAAGGTTTCGTTCTAATCTAGACTAAAAATTTCCAGATCACAAATCAGAAATTAAAAAAAAAAATGGTTAACTCTTAAAAGATGTTGAATACGTCAATTCGCACAAATAGTCGAATTACTAGTCTCAGTTTGCCCGGCTGTAGAATACAGCTAGCCTTATACTAAAATATTCGAGCGCATTAAGTAATTAAACTTAAAATCATCATTAATGATAATTATGATAAATTTATAAATATCTCTAGGAATGACGCAATACAAATACCGTTTTGTAAAATCAAACATGATACACATGATCTGGAAATTTTCTCAGACGCCTCAAATACGGGGCTGTACGTGGCAAAGAGAAGGTTAGCGGGTTGTGGAGCATTCAGGAGAGAACACAACACATTAACTACCTAGCTCCTTTTCTAAGATTAAAAGTGTTCGCCAAAAATGTAAGTAGTTGTCAAATTTTTCCGCATCGACAACACTACAGTAATCTCTTACATCAATACAATGGGGTGTATTCAGTTCCCCCACTTCACTGACATCACTCGTCAACTATGGCAGTGGTGTGAATGTCGCAATTTGTATGTTATGGCTTATTACATTAGCTCATCAGATAATATAACGGCAGATGCCGAATCAAGGCGGGTACATCCTGACATAGAATCGACGACACGTTTAGCGCAAAGGTCGAGTGATCACCTACTGCGCAACGGGTCGCGGGTTCGATTCCCGTACGGGACAAATGTTTTATGGCCTACAGAAATTTGTTCCGGTCTGGGCGTATGTGCATGTGATATTCTATTTTTGTAACTGCACCCACGACACAGGAGAAAATCCTAGTGTAGGGCGACGTATTTAAAAAAAAAAAAAAATGGAGTTAGCGGACTGGGCATATCAGGAAATTGTCTCATCGTATGGGGCACCTCGAGTAGACTTATTCGCTAGTCAAATAAATACTAAATGCACTGATTATGTCTCCTGGCATAGGGACCCAGATGCATTTCCTGGGCCGATTTTAATTTTTATGCTTTCACCCCGTTCTCTGTCATGGTATAGCGGGGAACTTATGCGGACGGCTTGGAGTGTACCGCCGATATTAGCATCTATATCCCATAGTTCCTTTAAACAATATAATGTTTATTTACGGCGCTGGTTCAATTACTGTAACGACAATAATTGTGACTAGTATAATCCTTCAATTCCACAAACAATTTATTTCAACAAACTATTATGAAAAGGGAGCTCAATATGGCACGCTTAACTCCTATAGATCCGCGCTCGCCCTGCTTAGGGGAAAATAATTTACGAGAAGATGACAGAGTAAAAAGATATTTTAAAGGAATATTTCGGTTACGCCCTCCCTTACCCAAATATGTGGGATACTTCAATAGTTATTAATTATGTCAGCCAATTTTATGCCAATGAAACATTGTCTTTTGAAAAACTTTCGAAAAAACTCATCACTCTCATTGCGCTGTTGACAGCACACAAAGTACAAACCTTGTCCTAGATTAATAGACCTAGATTAATAGACCTAGATTAAAAATATTAAAATCTTTCCTTCTCTTCATAAGTGCTAAAAAGCCTTATAATGCTGTCGGTTCCCAAACCTTAAGTCAGTGAATAAAAGACACACTGCGCGATAGCGTTTTTGATCTAAACATATTTACCACGCACAGCACGCCGCTACATCCGCGGCTCATCACCTAGGTGTCGGCCTAGATCAAATAAGACGAACCGCTGGATCTTCAAGCACATTCTATCGATTCTATAATAGAACCATAAGTAATGTCAATACTAATGGATATAATTATTTTGCCAGAACAATTGTTAATAATACGAGTAATTCAAATGATGATTGATGTTTATTCTTATTAACATAAATTAATGAAAATTCAGGAATAAACAAAATATTTCACACTATTATCTCTAAAAGTCTACAAGTATTATTTGCTAATCCCGAGGACGAAGCCGAGTATAATTAATGATTAAACGAACTTACCTGTACGTGAAGTTCAATCATAATTATACGAAGGCTTCGTCCGAAGGGATTAGCAACCCTCCCTCCCAACTACAAGTCCCCTTTTTTGTGTGAAATATTCCGAATGCGGCTACTCTAAACTAAATGAAGCGAGCGGATAGGTCGCCCACCTTGTTGACGTGAGACTCATTTTAAATTTTATTTATACCCTCAAATAAAGTGCGTGACTGGCGTATCACTAGGCGTTACTACAAGTATTATTTGCTAATCCCTTCGGACGAAGCCTTCGTATAATTATGATTGAACTTCACGTACAGGTAAGTTCGTTTAATCATTAATTATAGATTGTTCCTGTGTCGGTAACTAAGGTTGGTAACCGTTATCCGCTTGTTTTGTGTAGAAAAACATCGAAACATTACACAAAATCACAGATAATTTTCGAAAGTTTGGGTGGGAATTTTCGACTGATTTTATGTACTTAATGTTGCGATGTTTCTGTGCACAAAAGCGCAGGAGACACGGCTTAAATCAAGCATTCGATATAATCAATCTACGAATTTTCGAGATGTACTTCATAAATGTTACATTTTATTAAAATAAGAGAACATACATAGGCGTATATAGAAGGGGGGCCGGGTGGGCCGTGCCCACTCCAAAATTATCTACCCCAGGATGGTAGGCTACCGTCGCAAAGTTCTATGATGGATGCCAAACAGTTATAACTTCAAACAAAAATGAGAACATAAGACAATGAAGAGTACAGATTTGAGTAAGGTTTATTTAATTTTAATTTGATTATCGTATTTCTAAACTATGTTTTTCCTTTGTATGTTTAACTATAGGTATTGAGGTTTTGAGATACGTTCCGTGAATGACGTTATAATACACCCTGAATCTCTAAAATCCAAAAAAGGATTAATTAAAAAGGATATTAATTGGACGTTTCTTTTATAAACGCAATTATGCAATTGAAATACCGTCTGTATAGAGCCTAATAGTGTCGACGTCATGTGTTCTGAAAATAAATGGAATTATTCTCAAATGCCACTCTAACTAGATGAGAATGAAATACAAAAATAGATTTAATCCAAAGCGATCCGGATTTCGGGAAGCCGCTTTATGCATGCGAGCTGATGACGTATGCAACTAATCATGGGCAAAACAATGGCTTAGAGAGCATATGATTGCGAGTGCTATATTTGCGTCATTAAGTGGCACATTCAATAGCTTGCAAATCGATAGCCATTCATGTCACACGCATAAGGCTATGTAGGTACGTAGCTATGAAGGCTATTGTTAAATTCAGATGACTAAAAAGCGATGAAACCTGCTTGGTTGTGGTGATTATGAGGTTAATTAAGATAAAATGTTAAGTAAAGAAATTACACCTTTTTTTTAAATCAACAAATGAGGAAAAATCTAGTTCTAGAGGTAATAATAAATAGCTTCCTTCTTAAAAAAACAAAGAACATTGATAAAAGACATCTCAACGGCTGATTTCATTGGTTGGAATAATATGTTTTCGAAATCGACAAGGACAGCTGTTTCTCCTCCGTGAAAAAATAGTCTAAATTGAAACTGAACGAGAGGTCAATCCGGTGGGTATTTATGGTCTTAGCCAGCCAGCCATACCTACACTGCCAGTAGCGTAACGAAAGAGAACTTTTTAACAAATTTTTTTGTGTTAGGTAGTTCTTTAAAAATTTTTAGTACCTACCTACTTAAAATCAACAACATCAAAGTGAGACACAACTAAATAACCGAATATAATTCTGGAGAATAAATATAATTTTTGGTTGGATAGACGGATAGGCTCATGCAACGAGTGGACGCAATATTAAGCTCTTGGCGTCACTGATTACTGCCACCCAACCCGTTAATCTCGAGTGAGATCTTGTCATATTATGATTCGGGATTGATCTCAAAAAATGACAATAGATTTGTCGAGATCGAGATCCGGCGGGATTGGGATGGGGTTACCTACTCAATGTCAACAAGCAAAATATCAACAGCAAAAATGTCAAAAACTTATAATCAACAGTTTAATATTTCAATGAATCAAAACACCATTGGTACTTAAACAACATAAATAGTTCTAAAGAATTGGCGGAAAAATCGAGTTGATTTATCGGGCCTACAAAAAGTCGGCCGTGTGCGTTTACCGCTATTGATCGGAGGCCCCGGAACTCGATTTCACAAATTATATTACTGTTACAGATAGGAATCAACCCCTCTAGCGGCCGTTTCGTAGTGAAATGACAGCTCCGTAATGATAGTGCTGCAAAACTATCGACTGCTTATTATCGACATACTGAAAATTATCGATATAAATTTACAGCCCTAATCTACTTTTTTAATTCTGATAATATTTTAGGTTATTAAAAATCAAAACAACGAAATGCGATTATCTTTTTATTGAATTTAACATACAATATGACAAAAACGTACACAATGGAACTTATTAGAACCCACAATTCTCCGCCATGCAACGCTGTGCTTACTCTGCGATTCTGAAAAGATAAATAAGCATTTGTATAAAGTGTGACGACTCTAAAATGAAAAACAGTGAAAAACCTAGTAAAAATAAATAACCTGCCTCTCCATCTGATCTTAGTCTCTCCACTTCTCAATATCTGTACACCTGTTGATACAAAAAAGATAATTATATAAGACATTACTTTGTTTTTGAAAATAATTTTGTTTTATTGATTATTTACAAAACTTCAGATTGAAGAATTGAACTCTGCAGACAATGGCAAATAGTTTAAAACGTTTGAATACATTTTGAAGAAGTTAACATTAAAAGCAATTAATTTTATAGTAGGTAATCTAACCAAACAAATCAATCTAGTTTTTAATTTTGATGAATATGTTAAGGTCAATAAGAAATGTTTTCCATAAATTAATGATATTCATTCATATAAATGATTTTAATTAGAGTTTGAAAAAGCATTTAAAAGGAATGGCATACCCATTCCTTTTGTAATGCTTTTAAAATTATGTTTATCAAACTTTCACATTCTCTTAAATAATTGTGTCAGAGTTAAATGTTCCAAATTGGTTCACTAAACTCAAATAAAACTAGATTTATTAAATTCTCATGGCCAAATGTAAGGAAAGTGGATACAATCGAATCGTTGAACTCATCAATTGTAGTTACAAAATTTTTGGGTATTACACTTGATGCACGTTTGTGGGATCAACATAGTCCTTCGCGAACAGACCTAGTTCTGTTGTATATGTAGTAAAACAATTCAAGCATGTTACTATGTTGATACGGCAAGATAAATTTACTTAGTTATTTTCAGTGTCATGTAATTGGCTATTACTGCTGGGTTTCGGCTGCTAGTATAGAAAGTATTTTTGGACTTCAGTTGGTGCTATTTATAATTCACAAGCAAAGGTTTCTCTAAGAAATATTTTTAACTAAATTAATATATTGATTTAAGCTGAACAGTCTAATTATGAAAATTTGATTTGTCTATAAAAATTATAAAACCTTTGGTACCAATTTTCGATTTCATAATCTAAACACAAGAAATAGAAAGCCACTGTGAACAAGTGTGTATTGATCTGCTCATCACGTTCTAGTCATTTTCTGATATAACCATAAAAAGTAGGTGTTATAATAGCAACGTAACATCCCATTTTTTTTTTCGTCGTGACTATTGTGATTTTCAAAGCTTATTTACTCGCAAACTATAAGACTTGAGAGAAAATTGACATGAATAAAAAGTGTTAATTTTAAAGCTATTCTATATGATACAACCATAAAAATTAGGTGTCCTAATATCAAGGCAACATCCCAAAATATCCCATCCAGTTAAATATAATTATTTATAATTCTGATAAAATATTTGTTTAATTAAGTATTTATTTGAGTCATGAATCGGAACTTATACTTTACACAAACATTTTATTTTTAAACTTTAGAATTATAATTTTATTTAATTAGGCTGATATTCTTGTTTTTATTTAATGTGGAATTAATTATTACATTTTTGATAAAAATAACCTAAAGAGATAAATTATTTTTTTCATCACGGAAATTAGTATGCATGAAACGGAAAAAATCGATTTGTCAAGGGAACTTTCTTATCTTGAATGTACTATATTTAATTTTATCACTGATTAGCCTTTCAGAAACAAGGGGTTAATAAGCAAACATATTTATGTCAAAAACAAATTAATCACCTTTTGACAGCCCACTTTCTGTTATTCATGTCCTGTTCATTGCTTGTGCAGTGGCTTATGTTCTTAGCATATTAATAAAATTGATAAAATGAAATTCAGGTCCATGGTGAGTAACCAAAGCTTCTAACATATCGAGCTTCTCTATGCTTCCGAAGTCACCTTGCGCCCAGACATGTGCACCATCAGAAGATCAATTTTAGCAGAGCTTTGCTACTCTTTTTGAGAAGAAGTGTTTTTCATTTTCATTCAATCTAAAAAAAAATTACATGTAATTTTGAACAACAACATAGTGTAGGTTATTTAATGGAAAACATAATATTAAATTAATTTTAAACTATTGTTTATTTAATGAAAAAAATATTACACAACTTTGCTCACCTATCATTATTGGATTTTTAAGTATTCCTGAATTTATTTCACTTGGAGGAAGTTATTTATTGCATACTCAACTCAAGATATTCATCTTCAAGTATTTGTGTTTCAAAATAACACTAGTTTTTCTGTGTTCATAAGTTGTTTTTATCGATTTCAAAATTGATGTGCATCCAGAAATGTAACCTCTGTTGAAGCCGATGGTCTGTAAAATATTTTAGTGGATTCATAACAATATAAAGTTCGCTCGTTTTTTAGTATGGGAAAGTTCAACTTCATACATTTTGGTAAATAACTATTAGGCCAAAGATGAAAGCGTTCTTCACCTGGATTTGCCTACAAGAGAGTTGCTGGATGTCTGATTATCAGAGTAACAAGTTGTACTCTGCACAAGTTGTACTGTCACCATGGTGATCTGATAAACTTAAGTAAGATTATGGTAGCTAACCAGGTGGGCTCAGCTATATTAGCATGAAATAGTATGAAACAATGAAAGGTCAAAAAGTTATTAAGTTTAGAAAATCACAAGCAAACAAACCGATAAAACTGCCGAATCCCTTCGTACACACAGGTACTGTTATTGAATCAAGAACAGTGAGTGTCAAAAATCTTAAAAAACATGCTTAAAACACATAAAATCTGAAGATAAATTAGAGATTTAAACAAACCAACAATGTAATAATGAAAAATGAAATGCAAATGTGTGCGTTCTACTTCTATGATGAAATGACACGACACGACACACACACATGCACCCAAAAGCAAAATGGCGTCAAAAAAAATGGCGGAGACTGTCTCAGAGCCGCTCCACTAACGACCCGCTAGTTATAGGGGTGATTCCAACGCCTGCTCGATTTCCCATCATGGGCTTCTGCGTCCGCCTGCCTGGCTAGCTATCACAGACTTAATGTAAGTTTGTCGCCATAATGACAATGAATAACATTGTTATGTTTCGACCATAAGATAGCCAGTTCCTCAGTTGTTGAGGAATCCAGTTGAAGCTCGCATCTTCAGCCTTATCGCTAGGTACCTCGTACTATCAGTTGAGATGAAGGTCAAGTTTCCTTGTTTGTAACAAAAAATAATGAATAGGCCTAAATGCCTGAATTATTTGACTACAACCCGTAAAATGCTTTTCCGCTTATTTACATTTTCTTTAGACGTTTTCCGTTATTGGAAAACTGCAAGAAAACTAACGTCTGTGATGTATAGATTCACCAGAGGGATTCACATTGATAATGAAATAACTTCATAAATGCAAAATATGCAGTACTACTGGCACTTGATGTGAGCAGCCAGGGTCGTTGTATCGGTTGTAAACTCAGACTAAGGAAAAAAGAAGTTGTAAAGTAGGTTAAGTAGGTGAAGGTTTGTCAATAGTCATATTCTCTCTAATCTGTGGTCGTGACTGAGTGGGTACAAAATGGTACAATCAATCAATAGCACACAGAATTCAAAACGGTGACATTTATTCAATCAATTTTGAACTTTATCTAACGATTTTAAGAGTTGAAATCGATTAGAAAATTTTCGTAGTTCGGGTAACTTATTGTGCTATTAGTGGTAGAAACACTTCATTATTATATTGTGAATTTATAACCCTCTACAGATTGTTTTAATAATGTCTGTTATTTTATTTCTTCATTATGATTTAGTATCACATCACATATCATATCGATTAGTTTTGTGAAATGGGCAAATCAAATGTGAGGGGCAAATGGTGAATCATTGTAATGCTGTCTTTTTCTATACACGTGCCAAGATCGCTGGGCTACATTGTTCGCAGATTAGCAATGTATGTCTGTCTCGCTCACTAGCCGACTCACGTGTTTTTAAGCGTGAACGGAGTTGTACGAGTAGAGACGTGCTGAGTAAATAATCGTCAACATTCGTAAAAAATCGATTCTGCGAATTCTTCACTAATCGATTAAGTAAAAACGGTCCGTGTTATTACGAATGAGTGTTTTTTTTTAATTTACATGTTGAATGATTAGGAAGACTTTATCTTTTAATAGTTCTTTGAATTTTCTTCCCAATAAACTTACTTTTTTGGAAGTCTACTATTTAAGTTGGAATTTTAATTACAAGACATTGGTGTCAATTCTGTTGGCACTATTTCGATTAAACTTAACTAAATTTAGTTTTAGTGCTGTCAAATTGTGTTTTCAGTTAAAATTTTCTAACAAAAAACACGATTTGACAGCATTAAAACAATGTAATTTAGTCTATTTCAATTAACGCCAACAGAATTGACACCAGTTATCGATCATTCATTGACGATCATTCATTAACGATTCATGGAGGTTATTGGTGTCGATTCTAACTAAACTAATTTGACAGGATAAAACGATCATCATCTTTCTTTTTCTCTAAAGGAGTAAAAGTGACGGCTTTATTGTTAGACCTGTCAAATTAGTTAAGTTTAATTAAGTTGTGTGTCTGAATCAACACCATTGGTGTCAATTCTGTTAGCAGTAATTGGAATAGACTAAATTAAATTTAGATTTAATGCTGCCAAATCGTGTTTTTGTTCGAAAATTTTAACTGAAAACACAATTTGACAGCACTAAAACTAAATTTAGTTAAGTTTAATCGAATTAGTGCCAACAGAATTTCCACTATTGTCTAAGAAAAAAATCTATTGCAATTTGACAGTCTACAATTTGACAGTCGCCGTTCATTCATCGCTCCTTTATAAAAGGATGTCGGCGCAGTCTTATGTTCACGGCGCAATGGTTGTCCAATTTAAGGCGATCGTGATAGATTTTTTCTAAGACAATAACCCACCAGCAGTCCTATTCTCTAACTGCGGTTGCTAACTAGAATTTTCATTTTTTAAAAGAAACTCAACATCCATTACTGCTATCATGAACGCCGCCGTAACACATAAGATTACTAAACTAATGGATTTAGAGTTTCTTTAAAAAATGACAGTTCTAGTTAGCAACCGAAGTTAGAGAATAGGCCTGCCGGAGCTCACTTTAAAATATTGTAAATTAAATGAGCATAATTATTTTCAGTAGCCAAATAAAGTATAATAATGTAATATATAGATTAGAAAGGTACTTATCACCGAAAAAACGGATTTGTAAAGTTTTTTATAATCGGCCTTGAAAATGTACAAAAATAGAGTATTTTGTTTGTAATTACTGTAATATATACCTATAATTAAATGATATTTATGGTTATGTATAATCGTCATAAACAAGATTGGGAAAAATAAATGACTTTGTGCATAAATAGGTACCTAACTCTTTCACGGACGGAATTTCACACAAAATTGTCCGCTTACAACGACGACGAGCGTTGACAAGTTTACAAATAAATCGAAGGTAAGAAACTATCTCCGCCCCGCCCCTTGCCTGCACGTCACTGATTCGAATACGACTGTTCATTTTACGGCAGTAATTTGCGAGGGACGAGTGATTACGCGTAGAAAAATGGCTTCTACAAAACGAAAAAGATTCTCCATTGAAGAAAAAAGTCTTATAATACAACGTTTAGATGCTGGCGAGTCGTATATAACTATTGCTAAGAAATTCGGTGTAAATCATTCGACAATATCCACATTTTTTTTTCTCTGACAGTTACGTAAATATCAATAAATACATTAAGTACATATGTGATTATTTTATTGAAAAACAAAAACAAACTGTTTGTTTAGTACGACTTCCGGTTAGTACGACATTATATCACCGGTCCCTTGGCCGTCGTTATAACCGGATTCTACTGTAGTAAGTTGTGTGTCTGAATCGACACTAATCATGGAATTATTACTCAAACAGGAATGAGCTCTTCAAAATATTGTTGTTCAAATTTGGACTTTATTTCTATGTGAATAAAGACTAAACAGTTGAAAGTGCAAAAGTGTGCCGAGAGAGATAGCACTAACTGTACCTTTTATCCCTTTCCCACAGTGTTGCTACTGTTGTATATTTTTTAATTTAGTAGTTATGAAACAACTATTGGTAGATTAAGATTTTTTATTATTGTTTATTTTAATTACTTTTAACGCCCAAAATACCTAAATTGTTTTTTTTTTGTTTTATTACACGACTTTTGTCGGGTTTATAATAAATACCCCGTCCCAATCCCTTTGGGAAAAAAGGTAAATATTCCCACTGAACATTAAAATGCAATTTTGTATCTAACTATTGTTATAATTATAACATGAAATAAATTAAATTATAGTGTTAGCCTACTATTAATAATTATAACACTATGATTTTACGTCCAGGAAATATTCTAGTGGTAGTATTAAAAAATGTTATATTGCAACAACGATTCTATGTCAATGTTAGTAATTTTCGTTGTCATTGTAGTAGGGTGACCACACGGTATGTACCTAACATAAATATTATCGCAATTTTTATCATTTTTTAATAAAAGTAATTAATATTAGTTATTTATTGCTTACTTTACACGATGCGATGTTTAGTTATTAGAAAAAAGAATTGGCATTAACGTTCTGTTCAAGATATTGGCGAAACCATAAAAGTTTTCAATATTGTTGAAACAATTCAACTCACACTGATGTGTTTTTAATTCTTTTCTTCTTAAAATATTACTCATTCTTTTACTATTTAAATATCACAGAGAGATTTTAGTGTTGACTCATTTTTGACAAGTTGACATATTTGATTTTATCTGTTATGTGGCGGTGGGTTCAACATAATATACCGATTGGAAAGACCCATCTATTGAAAGACACTCATTGACATTCATTATTATTTAAATAATTATAATATTAATAAAACCTATCTTGTATTGAAAAGCAGATATAAAATTCTTTTGCGCAACCCATTTTGAAATAATAGTGTTCGTGCCTTGTCCTTGTTGCACAAACACATTGATATATTTGAGTAACTTGATGAATGAGAATACCTTGATGATTCCAAAATACGTTTATTTGTACTTGTTTACAAATAGGTGGTAGAGTGCGCTTGGTCGCACCACTTCTTGCTAAGTGTGGTAGTTAACGTGCGATATACAAAATTATACTGACCCGCATGAATTGGCAATGTGCGGTGCAATACCGTACAAATAGAATAGAATATAATATTTCTTTGTTGTACAACACCAACCAGCTTAAAGTCAACTTATTAATAATACACTTAACACTAATTGTACAAAGGGCGACCTTGTCGCTAAAAGCGATCTCTTCCTTAACAATCGTGATTATTAAGCATATTATGATTTTCAAAAGCATCTTTCAGGTTGAATGTTATTGTTTTTAATTAAGAAAAAATCCCTATTTTGTAGAATTTGTGGTCACAAATTTACGAAAGAGACAATCGGTACAGTTATTTATCTCTCGCTCGGCACGCTTTTTTAAGCAAGAGCTCATTCCTGTTTGGGTAATAATTCCATGACATTAATATTGATTTTAAATTTGAATGACCACCTTTTAATTTTAACTTTAATCATAAATTAGTTGCTAGATTAATCTTAATCTACAATAATAATATTAGTGTAGTAGTATGTATCAAACCTAAACGTTTAACGCAATTAATGTTTAGTGACGTAAAAATTGTTCTTCTTTTAATTATGGCAATGTATGTAAAAAATGTTGTTACCTTAGTTAAATGCATTCCTTGTTTGACTTTGTGATAGAGTAAAAAATGTACTATATTTTTAATTAATATACATATTTATTGTATGAGTAGGCAACTAATTACTGTATAGATGGATCACTCTCTAATATAACTGTAACTTCTTATTTAAAACAGTTACTAATTCAATAAATTGAATAGGAAACGCTGACTGAAAGCCAACCGAGAAATGGTTTTTAATCGATTCTTAGTTCAATGCGAATTTTAGTCAACAATGTTTTGCCACGAAGCACTTAGGTACATCACTATAGATGGACTGCCTGTGTAGTTTTGAAGTTTTCTTCGCATTGTTGTTTGTGTCAAAAACGCATAGTTGATTTGGATTTTCTTCAAACTTGTGAAAAGTGGTGTTTGATATCAAATTAAGTACGTCGATTTTTGTAGCAGCTGAAAATAGGTACTATTTAGGTCCTAATAACTAGGGGGACGTTCTTGCTGTGACTTTATTTGGAAGCGAAACAAGTTTGAAAAACTTTAAACTTTATAGTTACAAGAACGAAATGGTGCAGTAAGATTGTTTGGTAAGTAATTAAAACTTACGCATTTGCTTAATTAGTTTTTTTGGTGTTGGTTAAATTGCAATTGTTTTTATTCATACTTTTTTATTAAAGAATTGGAATAGGAAACTACTTTGTTATGAAAAAAATACTAGGTATTTAATAACATTCTGAGCGAATTATTAAGTTTTTTTACCTACATAATTTTTTTGGTATAATTTTGATAGTAGGTACCTACCTAAATAAATTCAATAGGCCTGCTTCTTTATTGTGTGATTATCATTTGTTACAATCACCTTCAATTTGAGAGTCTAAAGCCTTCCTAGAAAACTGATGGACTTCACACAATTAAATTAAATAGGTCACAGCTATTGACATCGTGACCACCCTCTTGTCACTTGTGATAGTTGCCGCAGTTTTCATTGATGAATTGTAAAGCTTGAATGTCAAATACAAAGGATCTGTGATAATGAGGCATATAAGTAGGTATTTTGTATATTATTGTGAATTAGATATTAAAGATATCAGAGTCCATAAAAAGCAAACTAAATATGAATTGACTTAAAATATTGTGCACTCGTGCACTCCTCTCCATCTTTATAAAATTCATATTCGGGGCTCTCCCTTATGTGATTGTGGCACTGAGGAAGGATCTACTGACCATATTCTGTTCAACTGTCCACGAAATCCATATTCCCTATATGATGTATTAACTCCCTTTCTTCCTCACCCTATAAATGTTAAGTCTCTTTAGCTATGTTAAATTACCCCATTATGAAAATCTTTTGTAAATATATCTCCACTTGCAACATCAAACTATAACCGTACTGTGCTTTATGTATAGTGTATGTATGCTATCTTTGTGTTCTGTGTTGTGATGTTTTGTTTAGTCCCTTTTCCAGGTAACCCAAAACAAATTCATTGACACATTTGACCACCTTAAAAAAATAACTCCAAAAACAGTATTTTATCCGAAACTGGAGATTGGCAGTAATGGTTGCTGACCACGACCAATTGCCATAATATATAAGAAGTGAAGTGAAGTGTCACCGCTCCAAACTCTTTTTTGATAAGCTGTAGGTTGTAAACTATTTTTTATACCCCTAAGTGATAAGTGTGTTTTTTAGGCGAAATGTTATTTGCGGGCACAGCTTGTAATAATATAATACACATCTTTAGCAGACAAAAATCAATAGTACACATTGTGTACCTACTTTTGTTTTTGTCTGCTAAAGAAATAAGATAATATGGAGTATCACTCGAGCCCACTCTGAATGTTCACTTTTTTCTGAAAAATATATTTGATATTATTTTTGAGCTAGGCTGCTTGCGCATTCCAGGGTTAATTTATTTACTATTATAGTTAACTATTATACTAGGGTTAAATAATTAATTTTTCTTGCACTGCCAAGAGTTAACACTACACCATGGGTTAAATAATTAACTATTAAACCTGCCGAAGTTGGAGGGTTAAATTGCTAAATCTAGGCTTAAAACATCAAAATTTAGAGATTGTAAAGTTATACTGGGTTGTGTTGACCGCGGTTCGACAGTTGAACTAACAAAAGCTACACATTACTGTAAGAATGAGCCACAAATTTTATGAAACTTGTACCTTGGAACAGCAAGATGTTTATTTTTATTTATTTCTTGTGTGCATTCATATCATGAAAATATCTGTTTTTTTTATCAAGGAAATACCTATAGCATATTTATGTCATAATTGTAGACTTAAATGGCAAGCGTAACGAAGAAGCTTATGGTTAACTCCCAAGCTCAGCAAGGGTATTAGCTATTTTTAGGGTTCCGTAGCCAAATGGCAAAAAACGGAACCCTTATGGATTCGTCATGTCAGTTTGTATGTCCGCCCGTATGTCACAGTCAATTATCCGAAACTATAAGAACTATGTATATTGTTGAAACTTGGTCAGTAGATGTATTCTGTAAACTGCATTAAGATTTTCACACAAAAAAAACAATAAATTTTGGGGGTTCCCCATACTTAGAACTGAAACTCAAAATTTTTTTAAATCAAACCCAGACATGTGCGGTATCTATGGGTAGGTCTTCAAAAATTATATTGAGGTTTCTAATATAATTTTTTTCTAAACTGAATAGTTTACGCGAAAGACACTTCCAAAGTGGTAAAATATGTGTCGTCCCCCCCTGTAACTTCTAAAATAAGAGAATGATAAAATTAAAAAAAATATATGATGTAAAGACACTTCCAAAGTGGTAAAATATGTGTCGTCCCCCCCCCCTGTAACTTCTAAAATAAGAGAATGATAAAACTAAAAAAAATATGTGATGTACATTGTACTGTACATGCAAACTTCCACCGAAAATTGGTTTGAACGAGATCTAGTAAGTAGTTTTTTTTAATACGTCAAATCGTAAACCACAATTTACCTTTCATTCAATCAACTCAAATATAAAAATTAAAAAAACATTTAATTTCATAAACATAAACCTTATGCCTTATGCATAAACCGTGAACCATTATTTTCTAATAATAAAAATCGTATAATTTAGGTACCTAATTATAATGTTTACTTATCAATAACTTAATAAAAAAATACACTATTATTAAAACATCGACCAAAGTTACAACGAACTACAAGAACTTTTATTTTTTATTATATTATGTTACTTGCTGCTACGGAACTCTTCATGGGCGAGTCCGACTCGCACTTCGCCGGTTTTTTTATATGATGATTTTTGTTTGTTTATGTTGTCAATTCAAGATCATTAACAATATATTATTATGGTTTTCTATCAAAAATTTTAAGTACTTTTGGTGTTCCATATATGTATAAATTTGTTCAATCCCTAGGGGAAGAATTAAAATTAAGTGCAATATTCGCTCCCTGTTTAAGAGGCTTTAAATGACTTGCTTTATGCTGGGTTTACATGACACAGAATATGTCTTTTGGAGCAGGTAATGCGACAACATTTAAAATGCACCTAATAAATTTAAGCGCAATATCTCATACCTTATAAATATATTTATCACTGTAATGAGGAGCCCGACTAGGGAAACCACCGCATAAAAGTGCAGCCGAATGCCGTTATGAGGCTGCCAGTGCCTATTTCGGGGCAGATGTCAGTAAATTGTGATTGCGGCATGTCGCGTAAGATTTTGGGTCGAGTCGACGCGCAAGTGACTGTCGCACGCGTCCTGCCTGAGATGAGATTACGATAGTCGCAGTCAGATGTATGTATGCATGGTGTAATATAGCTGTTTACCACCCATGCTGTTTGTAAATTCCAACCAAAACTGAAACAGCGTTCAACTAACCGCTGTCAAAATACAAAGTTCATGCGACGCTACTTTTTCAGATTGAAGTTTGGCTTTTTTCAGTGTCAAGTGTTTTTCTGTTCTATCTCTCTCTGTTATCTCTAGAGTTCCTAACGTGACCCAGCTTCGCTTGCGGTTAAACTCTCATGTAGAAATTAGCGCGATACCAATTTTGTCCAAAGTTGAATTGTAATTAGAACTGGATTGGAAATAAACCTTAGCGGTCCGTTCGAACTGTGAATAATGGCCGGTATACACTTTGTTTAGTTAAGTGCTTAGTGTTTAGTGTTTAGTAGACTGTTTAGTGTTAAGTGATTAGCAGGTGCTGTCCATACACTGTTTAGTAAACGGTGTTTAGTTTATTTGTTCATTATATGGACTAAACACTAAACAGATCTGTCCAGACGTGTTTAGTGAGTGTTTAGTGTTAAGTGAGGGGTGAAGGCGGGAGAGCGGGAGGGGCGACTCGCAGAAAAAATAGAACGCATTCCTATTCGCTAAACACTAAACACTTAACACTAAACAGAAGCTGTCCGAACGTGTTTTTTACTAAACACTTAACACTAAACAAGCCACTCGCACTAAACACTAAACAATGTGTGTACCGGCCATTAGCGCGATTGGCCCCCAGCACGTCTCATTACCGTATAAGATAGGATACCATTTGCCGGTACATCACGTTTTAGGTTTGAATTTGATTTATTAGTGGAATCGGATGATTGCACCGAGATCATACGTTTATCTGCTATTACGTATTGAAACGTAACGGAAATCGAAAGTAGATATTAAATGAGTTTACGGTGCGCCATGCGTGCATCGTCAGATGTCACGTTGTTCGCCGCATGACGTCTGCGCGGCTGCCATGTAATTTGAGCTGACACGTTATTCTTCACTTAAGGTCTAGCTACATGCTGAATCTTATTTGCAAAAATTATTGTTTGCACTAGCAAACATGTGCCGTCATAACGATATACCTACTCTGTAATAGATAACGCAAGTAATGACAATTTTACAGCAATAGCAAATTGGGGTGTTGAATTTGACTTGAATGTAAACCCTTTAAAATCCCAAGCTTATGTTGTAGGAAGTTCATATTTCATATCGAAAATTGATTGGAGATCGCTACCTACAGTAATTTTTGATGGTGTCCGTCCACATATCTTACAGCGAGAACATAAAGACGATATGATAAAGCGGTTTTTCGCGGTGAATTGTTAAAATACAATGAAAATAATACAATACGTATTTTGGACAAATCACCGCGATAAACTAACCACTTTATCATATCGTATTTTGGTGGTCATGCTTGGGGAGGTGTAATATTCGACAAAACGTTGTCATGGGCACCTCAGGTCAACCCAGGTCATACAACTGGCCTGGGTTGACATGACTTTATCAGACGGTGATAAAGTCGATGGCGCTGTACGGAGCCCCGATTTGGGCGGAGCGTCTCGCCCCCCGAACGGTGGCCCTCCTGCGCAGGCCGCAGAGGGTCATTGCCACCCGGGCCGTGCGGGCCTACCGCACGGTCTCTCACGGGGCGGCCTGCGTTCTAGCGGGCTCGCCTCCGTGGGATGTCGAGGCACGCGTCCTTGCGGCCGTGCACCGACATCGGGTGGCAGCGAGGAGTCGGGGGGGAGCGGCCCCTCCCGCAGGAGGTGGCGCGCACGAGGCACCTGGCGCAGAGGGAGGCTCTCCGCCAGTGGGCCGAGACGCTCGCCCACCAAGCTGCCGGCCACTGGACGATCGAGGCCATTCGTCCAGTGTTGGAGGAGTGGGTTGGGCGCCGGCGAGGCAGCCTCACCTACCGGATGGTGCAGATGATGACCGGGCACGGGTGTTTCGGCCATTATCTGCATCATGTCGCACGAAGGGCGCAGACGCCGCAGTGTCACCATTGCGGCGCTCCCGACGACACGGCTGGGCACACCCTCTCGGAGTGCCCGGCCTGGCGACCCCAGCGCGATGCATTAGCTCTCGCGCTGGGCCTAGGTAGGGGTACGCCCGTCACGCTGGCCAGCGTCGCACGGGAGATGCTGACCAGCGCGGCGGCGTGGGAGGCTGTCGCCTCCTTCTGTGAGGATGTTATCTCGCAGAAGGAGGCTGCGGAGCGGGCGCGAGAGGATGACCCTCTCACCGCACCACTCCGGCGCAGGCGGTTGGGGAGGAGAAGGCGTGCGTTCCTTAACGCGCGCCAGCTCCCCTACACTGAAAGAAATTTTTAGTAACAAATAACAAACATTTGAGTAACCTATTACATAAAAATAGTGACTTCACAACTAATGTTACTAGTAGCCAAATTCAGTTTTGTAAAAACAGTTATGTTATTTATAGCCCAACAAAAATAATTACTTCCCACCAAATATATAAACCATAAGTTACCAAAGTGTTTCGAGTAAATTACTAATATAAATGTATTAATAACAAAACTTTTAAGTAAGAATAGACCACATCTATGTTTACCATTTACAAAACTGTTTTGTTATAAATAACTATCTCTTTAATATTAGCATCACTAAACTGTTATCACAACTAAACTATTTTGCTATCTGTTACTAAACTTTTGATTAATTATAACTAGATTCGCAGATTAGTATAGCATCAATATATTTTAATCATGACCAAACTAATTTGATACCTGTTACTAAACTTGTGATTAAAATATAGTTTCAAATTAGTAACTAGAGTTTCAAATTATTTACAACATCACTGTTATGTAGTCTGTAACTGAACTTTTCAGTTAATAGTTACATTACTTTTAGGTTACTATAGCGGTTTTTTCCTACAGGTTTATAGCTTGTAGCCAAAACTAATAATATGAGAATTTTCAGCAAGAAAGGCAAGCGCTGTTGAAACTCCTCATATATTAATTTCGACTACAAACTTGGGACAAATTAAAAACTAAATTGATTTGTTCAAATTAGTGAGCATTTATTATTTAACAAATTAATTAATTACAGAAAACTTTTAAATATATTGATCAACAAAAGAAATAATCACAGAACTATAAATAACTACGCCTCAACACTAGGCGCCAATCCTCTTTTGGTACCCTTGTCCAAAATATTGTTGGAGCTGCAGCTGGCAATGCTACCAGCGTGGTGGCATCGGAGATCGTGGTCAATTCGACTAGTGACTTGTACAATTATTATTCGAAATCGTCAAAGCGGCATAGTCCAGTAGCTCTTCATAAGACTCTGTAAAATAAAAACATGTTTAAGTTATCTGCATTAAAATAAGAAGCAAATGAAGGAAAAAATATCACTGGGGCATAAACACCAGCTCCCTTATTCGCTAACTTCGGTTGCTCCGAACTCTGAACTCCGAACTGTCATTGTGATATACTACTGAGTGTATTACACACAAAACTACTCGCTGAAATAGCAATGGCAACGTGAGTTTTGTTATGGCAGGGTTTATTATAGCAGTATGATATTGTGTTCAAAATGACAGTTCGGAATTAGTAACCAAAGTAAGTGAATAGCTGAGTACACATTAGTCGCACAACTGTACGAAAAACGGACAAACATTTTCTTATAAAAATCAAAAAAATTTGTTCTGTTCACTCACCATCCAAAAATTTGAAATAGTCATTTCCAAGCCCCACAACCTCAGATAGTAGGAAATTTTTTCCGCAGGTTCGTTTGCTTCGGGGGGGCTGCATTCATGAATACGGCATCACCATACAGTTTTGACTCGTCATGTGTACCATGATTCTTCTCTATTTTTGAAAAATATCACAAAGTTACCACTAAATGCCACTTGCTTTCTGCGAACTAGTGCGAACCGCAAGGCCGGTAAAGCGAAATGAACATTATGTTCCTGCGTGTCACGTTTGATGCAAGTTCGGGCGGGAAATTACAATTTTTTTTTTGTTACACGCAGCATCACTTTTATTACCTCTGACAAAATTATTTTGTTCTGGCTTACAAAAACATTGTTGTAATCAACATTATTAATATTAGTTGGTTTCAATCAAATATTTAATTTGTTTATAGCAACTTTGTAACACGATCTTAAACAATACTATTCAGTTGTAAACAATTTTTGCTATGGTAATAAATAGCACAATAATTATGTAAAAGCTTAATTTAAGTTTAGCCGACTGTATGTTATAAAATACTCTAACTTTGTTCAATTATAGCAAAGTACTGTTATGTTACAAGGTACCGAAGTCGAATTTGACAGTAAATAACAAAAACTTTAGAAGTTCATAACCAAAATTAAATAACTGAAATGATTTTGTAAATTGTAACAAGCCAGGTGATCTAAACATAAATGAAATTAATTTAAAAGTTAACAAAGTTTTGCTAATATTTATTTAACTCAACTAGTTTAGTTAATTAGTTTTTTCAGTGTAGCAAGCTGGGGACTGAAACGGCTCGGCCGGATAACTACCGGTCGAGAGATACTTTTCACCCTAGCTTGGCCGTCTGGAGGGGTCGAATTTCTCAAGATACTTGTCGACCCCCCCCGTAGAGGTAAGTCCTGGCGCGTGCGCCAGGCAACCCTCCAGGGGGCACAATCGGGGAATGGCTAACGCCGATCCCGATTGTGTCTCTACGGAGGTAGAAGTATCTAGAGGGTTTTTAGCCGGTAGTGGGTCTTCTACCCGAGTCCTGCATATCCTCGGGGTGACCTAGTCAGCTCAAGTGCCTTGTTGAATACCGTAAAAACTGTATTTTCCCTCTATTAAAAAAAAAAGGTCAGTTGTAAGATATTTGCGGCAGTGGGATCTATGCGTAGAGCCGTAGACTGCGCATTAACTTTCTACACCTATTGCCACTCAAGCGCGGATCCACCGTTGTTGGCACGATTGTCACTCCTTTTCCCATCGGTGACTATGCAAATTGCTGGTATTGTGACCCTGACGAAGCGTTTGTTGATAAGCGTAAGCGACTGTTAATTTTTGGGTACAAAATTCATGTGTCAGAATATCGATTTCAACTGAAATCACCAAAGATACGTCAATATCGTGATGCATATATCTTATCCTTTACTGTGCAACCTACGTCTTTAGAATATCCTGTCTTCTGCTATTATACGTAAACAATTTCTTTCATGTTTTAAGATAAGCGTTTTAAAGCAACACTTACTTCAGCTCTAACACCCTACTTAGTTTGCACTTGTGATAAATAAAATTGCGCATGTAAGCTGCTAACGTGTAGACAGACATCATGTAGTTTTTGCGTCAATTTTTGCACAAACTAGCAAAATAGAGCGTGTAGCCGAGCCCTTAGTCATCCTAATGTGTGGAATTGTACTTCATTAAGAGGAAACACCAAGGTCGAGAGAATTCAAAAATAGGTATTTGTAAAATGTATTGCTGTCCCGCTGTGTCTGAAGTCGAAAAACTGAAGTGATAACTGAACTGAGCGCGATAGGGGCAACTGCATGTAGCTGGGACCGAAAATGCCTATGAAAAGTACACAAAATATACGTTTCGTAGTCCCCTGTTTTCTCCGCGAAAAATTGACCAATTTAATTACTTTAAAAATGAAAAGAAGGCTTTTCCTTGTTTCTATGTAATTTTTTTTCATATAATTTTATTCAATTTGTTTGCTGGATGTTTGAATACAGCAGAAAATTTGGTCGATTTTTTAGATTTTTGAAGGCTTAAAATCATCAATCAATAATTAAGTTAATAAAAAAAAATTAAAACATAGGAACATGCTTTGAGTGGCCATTGATTTTATTGGAAAAAATAAAGCAACTAGTGCCATTATCCAGGAAGGAAACACGGGCTACGTTTGTATGGAAAAACGGCCAGTACGATTTCGTCTTAATGATCATCGAAGCTACCGCTCTCGGTAAATGTTTAGCTGTCGAGTCTTCAGCGACGCCATACACAAATTTTGTCAAACCGAAACCAGCGTCAGCACCACAATTTTATTATTCCCAAGTATTTCCAAACCGATTGGGCTTGCGTTGTCTACTATGTTTACCATATTATTGGTCTAACTTGTGGGACACCTACCAACGCTGCCTCTCCCTGTACGCACCGGCACTCGAGGAGTTGTTCGCCTTAATGGTTTTCAATCTTACGAGATGGCCATAGCCACTTAAGGCTTACAATTTTTGGATTATGTTGTCTTGATATGCCCCAGTATAGCGTTTGCATGAGTTCTCATATGCCGAGGAACTAGCGCAGTAAATAAAGAATTTGGTTAAAACCAAGTACGAATCACCACAAGTGTTGTCCCATCGTGTCGAAGCCTTCTCTGTTACACGTTACAGCGAGAGTAGCATGCTGTACCTACAATCGTACATACGTGTTTTGAATGGGTGTATGGTGTATTATATCAAGTCTCGATTCGCAGAAGGAAAGTTCTTGGCCGTTGTCCATCTCCTCTCCCTTTTTCCGGCACTCCTGGTTGGCACTACCTATTCATGGGACACTTTACTTTCTATAATGTACTCTATTGGTAGGGTGTCGACGTTTCAACGCATGGACGTGCCACTGCTGAGCTCTCTTCAAAGGTGGTAAAATCCATTGCACCATATTGTCCAAACAGGTTGGTTGGTTTTTGTTTTGTGTTCTCCATCTCTTTGCAGATGAGTTACTGCAGTAAACTCCTTTAGCCGACTCTTAAAATATTCACTGGATTACTTTTTCTGCGCCGATAAAACTTTCCCACTATCAAAAAAAAATTTTTCAGAAATACCCACCACATTTTTAACAGACATCAAAAAAGAAGAAGGTTCTTAATTCGACACGTATGTTTTCTTTTGTGTGTATATTATGCGATGCTTCGCCAATTGTGGACCAAATTTCAAATTTCTTTTTGTATTCCAAAGAGTACAGACCGGTACTCTTCGGGTGATCCCATTGTCATCGAAGTCAGGATCTGATGTTGGGATTTAAGGTTAATCGAGGGAAACTTAAATTTTATAGGCACATTCCAAACTTTTTTCACATTTTATCAAAAGCTATGCATGTATTTGCGTCTGGTAGTCTTCATCTCGTCAAGCTGAACTAATGGATGGTTCTTATAAGAGTAAGAGTTTGGGGATAGTTCTTTTAATACTATGATCACGTATTGTTCCGTGCTTGTTTCCTTTAAAGTTGCTTCAATGAGCTGGTATTAATAAATTCACTTAAAAAGATAAAAATATTTTTTTATCTTTTTAAGTGCATTAAAGTAAAAACCGATTTCAAAACATTAAAAAAATAATATAAGAATACACACAGAATCACATTTTTATATTGAAGTCGGTGTTAAGCGATGATCCCCTGGAAAGTCTTTGAAGAACAATACCCACTTCCCAGACACTTGAAAACCTGAGAATGCAAATTTATGTATAGACTGCAAGTATAGTAAAAATTGCATGCAAGATTTTCCTGTTTTCACCTCGAGTCATTTACATGATGCCATTTTCTTGCACGTATAAAGACTCATTTACACGATGACATTTTCTTGTACATACAGGAGCAATAATTGAATGCAATAAATGTAGCGCAATAATTGATCTTCAAGAATTGTAAGCAACTGTTTACACGTGGATGTAGTAAAAAGGTTGCATGCAATTATTGAATGCCAGTTTTGACAAAAAATAATTGCAAATGTCTTTTGTTTACACCAATACAATTATGTCTAGGAAATTATTGCTTTCAAGTTTTGACATGTCTAAACAGAGACTTGTATCTGCGTGTACCATTTATTGGAGAGTTGCTTCAAGAATTGCACGTATTCGCGTTGGCGAATATTTATTGAAGTGTTGAACGTTTTAGAAGAGGGGTTGTGTATAAAAAAAATATGAGTCAAAAAGTATTAAAATTTGGTTCTGCTGATTTAATTAAGTTCATCGAGATTTATCGCAATCATGGGTGTTTATGGGATACACGATTAACACACCCTCACTCACTGCACTCATGTTTGTAAATGACCAGTTGAATACAAGAATTGCTTAAGAAATTATTGTATGTGCTGTTTACACCAAGAAAAGTTTTGAAACTTGTATAACAGATCAAGAATGTGACGTGCTGTTTAGACCATGCAAGTCATTTATTGCTTCAATTTTATAGTATGCAATAGGCAAGAAACTTGCATCATGTAAATGGCTCTATTATTGGCGGGTTGCTTCAAGTATTTTCTTGCCAAACGCCACGAATTTCGAAAAAATATGAAATAATACTTTATAGGTTAGGAATTGTCGCGGTCAATTATCTTCTCAAATATCAGTGGAAATGTGCATGCAAATAGGTAGTATGTACTTACTTATTTAAAATATGAGCTTAACAATAAGTTCGAATCATAATTACCCCATTTTTAGGGTTCCGTACCTCGAAAGGAATAAACGGAACCTTTATAGGATCACTTTGTTGTCCGTCCGTCCGTCCGTCTGTCTGTCTGTCTGTCTGTCAAGACCCTTTTTCTCAGGAACGCGTGTAGGTATCAAGCTGAAATTTATATCACATACTCAGGTGTACTGTCGCTTGGAGCTGTGAAATATCAAACTTCTAAGCCAACGCAATCAAAAGATACAGCCTTTTATGCCGCAAATTGCCGCAAATTTTCGACACTCGCAAGGGAATCAAAACCTACAGGGTACTTCCCGTGAATTCAGAATCTTGAAATTTGGTACGAAGTAACGTCTTATAGCACAGATAAAGGAAAAATTGCGAAAACTGTAAATTTTTAGTTACGTCATATGATAAAAATACAGGATTGTACGGAACCCTCGGTGCGTGAGTCCGACTCGCACTTGGCCGGTTTTTTATTCATGATCAAGTATGTAATTTTCGTGTTAATATGTGGAAGCTTGTGATTGGCATTTAGATAAGTATTTACGTCAATTATTTTGTAAATAAGCTTTCCAAAATTAATAAAATAAAAAAAATAATTGAACCGAGCTTCCAAACTTCCATATTTCGTATTGTTTGTAATTCACCTCCACATATCTGTGCATTATTTTAATAAAGAAATACATAAAATAAAATATTGTGTTATTATTCTAAGAAAATATGAATATTATAAAACTACTTTAAATATATATTTACGAGAAGATGGTCTGAGTATCAAATAATGTCAAAAATCTTTTTTTCCAGCGTTTCATTTTAAAAAAGTTTTAGTATTAGCGTAATGAGTTGACAGTAAAAAATGCTTCAATTTAATATTTTTCATTTCTATACATACTCAGGTGAAAAATGGGCATTGTTCTTTGGCACGTTTGGACTTCCAAAAAATGTGATGTTGTGTGATTCTTGTTATTTTTAAGCGTTATTAAGCGTTATTTTTAAAATATTTAACAGACTTCAGTCTGTTCAATATTTTAAAAAATCACTTCGATTTAGCGATTCGTTTTTGAAATATTAAGTTTTAAAGTGCTTATTTTTGTTAGAGTCAAGTTGCCCCCCACCGTGAGCTGCATGGCTGTTCACATTAGTAGTATGTATAACGCAAATAAAAGAAAAAACTATTACAGCTTAGTAGAACTTACAAATTAAATAGTCGACTACTTAACTTGTACAATGGTAGTTAAGCGAAAATTGAAAAGAATTAAGCGCTAGCGACCCTTGGTCATAAGAATAACTAATAATACGAGTATAGAAGCGAATCTCCTCTGTGGGTGCGCCAAATGCCGCTATTTGCATACCTACAGCGCCTTTCCCCCTGTAACGCCCCGCAGTAGTCTGCGGACGCCGCTAGGGTCACCACATGGACGTATGGTTATAACTACAATATTTTTTTATATAGGTACCTCCATATTTTACATTAAATGAGAAACTAAGCATACACCGAGTCTTATTGATTTTGTACTTCAAGTGTAGCGAGCGAGCGACTATCTTTAGCAAAAGTACGCACATTTTTAGTTTTTTTGATTCCGTAGTTTAAGAACCTGCCTATTTTTGATTAATTGAGCTTAATCCCTACACTTCAAGAACAAAATCATTAAAATGTTTCGAATTTCGATGTACAAAAATGGTTTGTAATTTAGGTATCGTACCTACGTTTATAGCCCAAGAGTTGAAGTTATGAATGTACTAATGGATAAAACCTAAGCTCACTTTTTACTTACAGACCAACATTTTCACTTGAAAAAAAAATCTGTTGTTTCATAATTTTAATCAAGTATTGATTGTATTTAAATTTTATATGGAACAGTGACAAAGGTCCATAAAAATATATATAGCAGTACCAAAGTTTCTCATAATTCAAATTATTCCCGACTTGACAAAAAAAATCCCATACTTACAGAGTTTCAAAATTGCACTACAATGACAGCTTTAGAAACTCGATACATTATATTGTATTAGCTTTGACATGTAATGAATATTACGAATAAAACGGTATCTGTATCTAGGGTACGTATAATAAACATAATTTTAAAGTATTCAATCATTTTTATTTAAAAGGTTTCAATTCAACAGAAATATTTGCAAATGTCTGATATTTATAAAAGATGGCGTTTTTGTAGATGATTTGAAGTTTCGGTTATTAAACTTCAGCGCGTAGTAAATACGCATTCTTATAAAAAGCTTAATCAGGTAATCAATAGGAAAACATTCACAAGGTACCTGAAACACACGGTGCGCGCCTTGACTGGCGATTCCGTTCAACGGAAATCAAACGGTAGGTAAATAACGTGGCTTTGAGCGCTCGACGGCCGGGAGTTTCGCTTCTATACTCGTATTATTAGTTATTCTTATGCCTTGGTACAACTGTTCTGTGCAACTGGTTGTACAGTAAGCTCCCATTCAAGCTTTACATTTAAACTACGAAAACCACCACTATTACAAGCGGCATAAGAACGGTCGAAAGGTCGAACAGTATAGCTTGACGAGGAGCTTACTGTAGTACAATGGGGAAGTAAATATTGTACAACTGGTTAAATATTCTTATTTTTTTTTATTTTTTTTATTATTAATTGTTACGACCCATAGTACAACTGTGAAAAATGTCCAACTCGTTTGTACTACTGTTGTATCACGGGGAAGTAAAATGATCTATCGTCCAACTAATCCGCTAATAAATTTTTTGACATTATCATGTCATATTACATACATACAAGGCCACTTTTAGACTAAAAGCCTTGTGAACCCGAGCCCATAGCGGCAAATTTTTTGTTGCGGCAAAGCGGTAGAAAAAAAACTAGAATTTAGAAAATAATATAATGTCAGTAGGTAGCCGATGTTTTTTAAAATGTGATACACATTTTCGACAAGATGATTGTTTTCTTTTGTGTTATTTAAAATTATTTTTTGTTCAGTGCTTGAGTTTTGTCATTAAGTACCACTTTTTAACCGACTTTAAAAAGGAGGAGGCTATGTTCGACTGTGCCTATTTTTTAAAGTATGTTCACCGATTTTTCCGCCATTTGGGGACCGATTTTCAAAATTATTTTTGTAATCGAAAGAGTAAACTACCGTTGTGGCCCCATTGTCACCATGTCATGATCTGATGATGGGATCCCAGGAAAATCGAGGGAAACCCTTAATAATAATAATAATAGATACCTCTAACGTTTTTCATGTTTTTTCTGAAGATATTCCGCTATTTGCATCTAGTAGTAATTATGATACTGAGCTGATGATGAAAGGTTCTTGGTAGGTTAGGTGTTAGAGTTAGAAGATAGTTCTTTTAATATAATGGGAATATATTGACACGTAGTTTTATTCTTTAAATTGATTCAGGTGGGCTGATAGTAGAAAGTATATCCCCTAAACAATGAGATTATACTGTTAAGAATGATAGAAATTTTATTGTGAGTTATTCTGGTGTTTGCCTTGGGTCAAATTCTAATACGCGTGTATTAAGGCACTAAAAAGATTGAAATATTTTTTTACGAAAATTAACACAGACTTCAATAATACATTGCGAATACGTCGTTATAACTAGTTATTGGTTGTTTGAAGAATAAATTTACTTACCATAAATACAACCAGTTGTACCACATATAATTAGTTTTCCAGAATTGGATCAGGGTTAAATGTATTTCCCATTGGTGCAACTGGTTGAACAGTAGGCACATTTAGTTCCCCACCGTACAACCAGTTAGTCATAACCGTTGTAGTACCAAGGGTCGGTAGCGGAATTAAGTACTTTTATACAAACTTGCGAGAGCCCTTAGACCTCCTTAATCCGGCTCTGTCGCAAAATTCGTTCTTTGTGAACGTCTACTAATAACTATAACTACCTCTCTGCCAAATTTAATATTTGTAGCACAAAAAATTGTCTTTTCACAAAAAATTGTAAAACGTTACGGTGCGGTTTTTATACTGTCATGTTCTAAAAAAAGTTAGATTGGCATCAAAAGCTGTTCAAAAATGTTATGGCGGGTTACGGGGGGTATAAAATCTTCAAAAATTGCGTTACGTAACTTCAAATGACGTTTAGAACGAGCACTTCTCTCCAGCTAAGCTGTAACTATGCTATGCTCTTGTCATTGCAGATGTGCTGTGCATGACCGGTGGTTTCCACTTACCATCAGGTGGGCCACTGACTCGTCTGTCGCAGATGGTAATAAAAAACATAGTAACCACTATGTTAAAATGAAAATCTCATAATTTAACCACTATTATTATAATAATATTGGCCGAATCATAATATGAAATATGTGGCTGCGACTGCACTCTGCGCGCACTTCATGACTGGAAAATTCTTCATAACAGGTCAGCCCCCTAACCATGATTTTTCAAAACAATATTAAAACCGCACTGAGAGCGAGACGGCGCTATACGCAGCAAGAGCGGTGTCTCTTGTTTTAATATTGTTTTAACCTTGCTATAAGCGATCATGGTAAGGCCCCTGTTCATTCTAGGTACACTCCCCTTTTTGGGGCTACGCTAGCTATGATTTCGGTGCCAGCTTCTCTCCTCCCCTCATTTATTTACGTGCAAGTGCGATAGTAAGTCTGACAGTGCCAAGGCGGCTCTTTTAGCTGAGTCATAAACTTACCTACAAAACCGAAGCTCCCCTAATTAATGATTTAATGAAGAAATAATTGTGTCAAATCTATGGAGCTGAAGATTTTCATAGCAACTTAATGTGAATATTGGTTGTGCAATAAATCACGTTTCCTTATTGTCTGTCTTTCCCCTTATAAAGCCTGAACGCCATCAAAGCGATAAAGAGATGAACGGACTGATAATCTACATATTATATTGTACAAAAATTTCGCGTCGCGATGTTTGTCCGGGATAAACACCGAGGCTACTTAACCGATTTTGATGAAATTTGGCTTACTGTATGTAATTTGGTCCAACTAAAGAGATAGCATGTTTTTATTTCGATTAGTAACTTCAGTGTTGCGAATTATAAATGGTTTTAATTATTTATGATGAGTTCCAAAAGTTTCAACCAGATGGCGGTGTAAGTTTATTTATCGACACAACACTAGGTTACCTATGTAAGACCTTACAATCTTACAAGTGTATTATTTTTTTAATTTGAATACATTAGGAAATTTTGTATAATATTGATCTAACGTACAATTACTATACTGATCTACAGCATCGCGTCACCGGGTCAGCTAGAATGCTTTAAAAACCAATGGAATTTCTTTATTTATGAGAGACTAATCACACCATTAATTTTGTCTAATAACTGTTTTATATTTTCTTTGACATGTCATTTCATAGAGTAAAATATATTAAATTTTTAATTAAAATACGTTGAGGTGACATTGTTATTAAATCTTTAACATTTAAGTTGTAGGCATCTACAAGGCTGATCAAGATCATATCATGTACTATTTGTGTGTTAAGGCCTCATTCTACCTGTGTATCTATACTTACTTACTAATATTATAAAGCTGAAGAGTTTGTTTGTTTGGTTGAAGGCGCTAATCTTAGGAGCTACTGATTCAAATTGAAAAATGTTTTGTGTTGGATAGTCCATTTATCGAGGAAGGCTATAGCCTATACAACATCACGCTACGGCGTCAATGAAAAATGTTGCAAAAACGGGAAAAAATTATTATTACTAGTCCTAAATAAATTAATTGAATTGAGAAATTCTATGGTTTGTTCAGTGTGCGTAGATTGGGTCCGGCACACCGCGACATGTCCCGGTTTGTAGTATTATGTCCCGGTGACCCCGTAAATAATACTTTTGTCCCGATTTGACAGCTAGAAATCTTGATATGCACAAGTGGTACGTGAGTTCGCGAGCGCTTCGAAAAGTTAGAACCTTAGAAAAATATGGAAAAAAAACAGAAATAACGTTAAGAAAATAAGGATGTTTGTTGATGTTTTATTGTTGATTTATCTTACAAATTTATTTTATTTACTGGAGTCACCGACATAGCCCAAAGAATTGCAAACCTTAAGTGGCAGTGGGCCGGACACATAGCTCGCAGGACTGATGGCCGTTGGGGCGGAAAGGTCCTTGGGTGGCGGTCGCGGACCGGGAGACGCAGCGTTGGTAGGCTCGTCACAAGGTGGACTGACGATCTGGTGAAGGTCGCGGGAAGCCGCTGGATGCGAGAGGCGCAGGTCCGATCGGTTTGGAGATCCTTGGGGGAGGCCTATGTCCAACAGTGGGCGTCTCTTGGCTGAAATGATGAATGATGATGATGAATAAGTCTCTTCCTGAAAATGAAACTTTAAAGCTCGTAACGAAATACAAGTGAGATTTTTTATAATTTAAAGTTTTTCATAATATTTATCGAGCTTTTGAATTTTCGACGGTTTACATTTTTCTATTCCAAATGTCCCGGTCCATGATTCAGAACGTATGGCTTCCCTAAGGTAGATCAAAGGAGGGGCTTTACACATAGGGTGTATCCAGCAAAGCTGCGAAAATGCGTACTGGCAGACAGGAACATAAAGGGTGTCTATTGGCTAGTTGTGCTGAGTCTCTAGTTGGAATTGAGGTATAACTGGAGTACCTGTACCAGCTGCTCAGTGACCAACAATACTCCTTTCGTAGGGGTCGCTCTGCTGGTGATCTTCTAGTTTACTTGTCACATCATTGGGCAGAGGCAATTGAAGCGAAGGGGGAGGCACTGGCACTTAGTTTGGACATCGCGAAGGCCTTTGATCGGGTATGTCACAAAGCGCTCCTCTCAAAACTTCCTTCATATGGGCTTCCCGAGAAATTATGTGGATGGGTCTCTAGCTTTCTAGCAGACAGAAGCATTAAGGTCTTGATTGATGGTGAATGCTCAGACTCACTCTCTGTAAATGCTGGTGTCCCCCAAGGATGTGTGCTTTCACCTACACTATTCCTTCTGCATATCAATGATATGCTGCAAATCAGCAGCATTCATTGTTATGCAGACGACAGCACGAAAGACACCTATAACGGCCGTGCGAACTTTTTTCGGGAAAACGTCATTGAGTGCCGGAATAAACTTGTGTCTGAAAGTGAAACTTCATTAGAGAAAGTCTCGAACTGGGGTCGACTTAATTTAGTCCATTTCAACCCCTCAAAGACACAGGTTTGCGCGTTCACCGCAAAGAAAATGCCATTTGTCGTATCTCCTCGCTTTCAGGGCATTCCCCTAACTACCTCAGCCAATATTGGGATCCTTGGTGTCGACATATTGAGCGAAGTCCAGTTCTGTGGCCACTTAGAGGGTAAAGCTAAATTAGCTTCTAAGAAGCTTGGTGTGCTCAATAGATCGAGACGGTATTTCACTCCGGCGCACCGCCTTCAGCTTTACAAGGCGCAGGTTCGGCCTCATATGGAATACTGTTCTCATCTTTGGGCTGGGGCACCCCAATACCAACTTCTTCCACTGGACCGCATTCAACGGAGAGCGACTCGAATCGTCGACTGCATTCAAATCGGCTTGATACCTTGGTGCTGCGTAGAGATGTCGCTTCGCTATGCATCTTCTATCGTATTTATTACGGGGAATGCTCCGAGGAATTGTTCGGACTTATACTTGCCGCCTCTTTCCGCTATCGTTCCACGCGGCAAAAATCCATGCCCATCACTTAGATGGTTGGCAGTCCACAACTGTGCGTTTCTCTCGAAGTTTCCTGCCTCGCACAGTCAAAATTTGGAACAAATAGTCGCCTGCGGTATTTCCGGACCGATACGACCTTTAAACTTTCAAAAAAAGAGCGTATTCGCACTTCAAAGGCCGGCAACGCACTTGTAACTCCTCTAGGATTGCGGGTGTCCATGGGCGACGGTAATAACTTACCATCAGGTGATACGTCTGCTCGCTTGCCCCCTATCCCATAAAAAAAACCTGTTGACTAGACAGGAGCATACAGGTATAAACTGGCTAGAGTGGAGCTGAGTCTCTTGTTGGAGTTGAGTTATTACTGAATTACCTGCTGCACAGACATAGGCGTAGTGGGAGCTATTACTGGATTGCCTGCTAGCTAGGAGCATAGAGATATGTATGTATCGGCTAGAGCGCATCTAACCTGCGTTTGTCTCCCAGACTGTGCTATACGTATGCAAGGAACGCGTATGTGACAACTCATTATCCTTGTTATAATCGCGTTCAATATTTTCTAACGAGTTGTGTAAATAACGGAATTCGGGTTGTTGTACTTAAAATTGATTCCCTTCTCTCGTATCGCCTCCGCTTTAGTGTAGTCCGGGCATAAGGTTTTGTCTTATTGTCCGGCACATTGCCTACCCCTTTCTCTAAGCACAATGCTAAGCGCTTGTAACAAAGTTGTCAAGGCCACGCACGGCAGGGCTTTTTTATTGCGCAACAATGTTTCGCATGACTCCAAGCGTTTGTTTGTAAATATTACTTTGTATCGTTAGAAATATTGTTTTGTACACATTCCAGGTGCTTATACTATAAACTAATAGTAAACCTCGAGAGAAAGCGATACCGAGAATACGATTAATAGCTACATCGTATTATTTGAAAAATATGGATAATCCTTAGCTATAAAGCGCAAATAAAAAACACAAATGAGTAAAGGATATTAAAACGTGAACGATTGTTTGAATGATGCCAATGCCAAGTGTTAATTTGTAGATAAAGAAACGTGTTTGTTGTGCATAACTTTTATGTAAACAAATATTGTTGTCTTTGGTAACGACAGGAGTAAAATTATTCCATTACACACATCTGGTAGCACATCAGATCCAAGTAATTTGAGACCTATCTCTGTGCTACCTACTTTTAGCAAAATCTGTGAAAAAATAATGTTGGAACAAATGCAAGGCTTTTTTAATAGGAATAATCTTCTACACTGTAAACAATTTGGTTTTAGGAAGGGTCGCTCAACAACCGATGCTGGTGTTGAGTTAATACAACATACTCGTATATATGAGGCTTGGGAGGACTCACATGATGCGCTAGGCGTCTTTTGTGACTTCTCCAAGGCATTTGATTGCGTTCACCATGAAACCTTGATCAGGAAATTACACTACTATGGATTTCGCGGCACTGATCTGGATCTACTCGTCTCCTATTTGAGTGAGAGGAATCCTCTGTAAGAAAGTAGATGTCAACGGAAAGAGGTCCCGGGGCTCCTCGGTTAAAATGGGGTTCCGCAGGGTTCAATTTTTGGTCCTTTCCTATTTTTAATATATCTTAATGACTTGCCTGCCTTGCCTTGTACATAACAAGACGGGTATGAGATAGTATTGGTTGCAGGTGATACTTCAAGATTAAAATGAAAAGAAGATTGCAAATTTATGACGATGTAAATAATTCTATCTCAAGAATAGTTTACTGGTTCAAAGCCAATTACTTGTGCCTCAATGAAGGGAAAACTTAAATGTAAAAAATTTGTCTTACCCAATGTTAAAAAGATTCACACCACTGTAAACATGAAGCATAAAAATGTGGACCTTGTGGATACCGCTGTGTTTCTTGGTATCACTTTAGATTCTAAGCTTCAGTGGGGCCCACATATTGATAAATTGTCAAAGAGGCTTAGTTCTGCAGCTTACGCTGTATGGAAAATACGTCAGTTGACTCATGTTGATACAGCAAGACTTGTATACTTTACCTATTTTCATATGCTGCCGACATTCAGATTGTTTTTGTGCTGCAGAAAAGGGCTATTCGTGCTATTTCCTATATTCTTAAAATAAGAGATCCTTTGAGAGACAAATTTTAAGAAATCGATATAATAGCAGTTAGGTAACAATATATTTACAAGAATGTAATATATGCCCATAAAAACATTCATTTATTTTTTAAAAATAGTGATACTCATTCAGTGAATACTAGGCAAAAGAATATGTTAGCTTTACTAAATACTAGGCTCCAAAAAATTTATAATTCTTTTAAAGGCCTTTGTGTACGTTTCTACAATAAAATCCAAAATAATATTAAAGCACTTAGCTTGAATAAATTTAAAGTCACAACCAAGGGCGCACTTATGAAAAAAGCATATTATAAAGTGTCTGATTATATGACAGACAAAACTGCTTGGGATTGACAAAAAATGTGGTAATTGACGATTATATGGTATTAACACTTTGTGATAATAGGATAAATGTAGTTGTAATAATTTAAGTACCTAACTGTTCCACTCACTCCGACAGGCATTTCTGTATTATTTTGTTAAATAAAAATGTTTGTGAAATAAAATATTTGTAATGTTGTCAATTTACAAGAGGAGACAAAAAAAATACAAGACCTTCCGAGTTTCATGCCTGTTCTTCTCGAGAAGGCTCTCCTAACTTCCGAACAGGTAGAGTAATTTTTTTTTCAATTTACTTTTACTTTTATTTGCATACATCTTAATAATTAGGTAGGGGTGTGTGTATACAAGGATTAAATAATTAGTTACTTAATTTGATTCTTGTTTGAAGATTTTTAATGTTTTGTTTGGCGTTAATAAGTGCATGTAAAGGTCTATATTGAATAAAGATTTTTGAGTTTGATACAGTAAGAAGAGAACTGACACTTCTAATCTTGTAATGGAAGTTACGCTCAAACTTTTGCTTTGAGGTCAGTTTCCAATTGGCGACTTTCTAACAATACAGGGAGAAAAAAAGGCCTTCCTGGTTTTCTTGCTGGTTCTTTCCAGTACAAGGTCTCCCGCCGTAGACTTGTGAACCATTGGCGTAGCTTCTTTGACGTGCAAAAGTGAATATGTAATAATCCAATTTGAATAAATTATATTGAATTTGAATTTAATCGATTATCACAAAATGGACGATGATATGCATGGAGCTAGACGGAGCTTGCGTCAAAAAATAAAAATATTATTTGTAATATATTGTTCATTTTTATTTTGTTTTCTTGATTAGACCGCAAACATTTCAATCCAACCCTCGTAATATTTGTAAGTTATTTGTTCTTAAAGTTCAATAAGTTCACTCGTAATATTTGTAAGTTATTTGTTCTTGAAAAACTATTTGCTAGATTTTTGTAAGATTAAATAAACACTTAATGAGACCACTATATGACAATCATAAGAGCAAAATATGTACTAATAAAGTTCGCCTAATCCCACACTGACGCTTGAGAGTTTAATATAAGAGTAAATAAATGATAGTCTTAGGATATTCGTAAGATCAAATTTTGCTAGCTGGGTTGGTTGTAGGCTATTTTAATACCCCTAGGTGGGCCACCCTTATGGTGGCCCTCTCCAGAATTTTTTTGGACAATGATTATGAGGTAACGTAGTTCGCGGGCACAGCTAGTAGTAATAAATGAAAATCTAATCCGCTAATGCGCCTCGTTATATAACTGCTGTGATCTTTACATCGGTTTCGGTAATATAGTCTTTGCGTCCGTTGGCGAGGGTTCATAATCTATGCAGGTGGTTTGTCGCCGCTCTCGGGTGTAGTCTCGCGGCGGGCCACGTGCCTCCATACCCAGTCGTAGGGCGCAGACCTAGATTGGTTTACCAACGAAGATGTACCATGTTCGAATAACGCTACAAAAATGTATTTTCTCAAGTTTTCGAGGTGTCAATATTGTTAGCGTCACAACTTAAATGATCATTATAGAGGTGTTCTAGAGATTTAGTCACGTTGCGCTACATCTGTCGGAGCGATTACGTAAAAGTTGATTATGATTCCTATTTTAGACTCTATTCCGTTTCCAATAGCGCTATAGGTAAAGTCGCAACATGTGTTATTTTCTTCCGAGTGGTTATTGAATGAATACCAATTTACTTGTAATCTACCTACGTTATATGACTTGTATTGTATTTGATAATGAAACTGTGGTCCTAGACAATGAACTCCAAAATCAGTACTGAGAATGACTAGAGTTTATCCATCGCATATAAAGGGGGATTACTCTCTGACACACCATTTCGTCACACCAGTGTGACACAGAAGATTTTGTTTCCTGACAGTCACACTATCTGGCGTAACCTGGTGTGACAGGCAATAACCAATACAAAACAACGAAATAAATATTTCACTATCCTTACCAATGTTATAACTATGCAAGTCACTCTGTCTGTCTGGTACGCTTTCACGACTAAACCGTCGAACCAATTTTAATGAATTTCAATACATACAAAGATAATTTAGTACAAAATGTAGTACAAAGATTGATACGTCGTTATAAATAGTGAATAAAGACTACTTGGCTTAACAAAAGGTTAAAAAGATCAAAATAGTTACAGATTTTGTGGTGGGGGCGTGGCTGATTTATTCGGGAGCTCGGTGGCCTAGTGCTGAAGGCGTTGACACGGTTTGTTTGTTGAACACGGGTTCAACGCGGTTCAACGTGGTGTTGAATATGCCCGAGACGACATAATATTTACTTTATTGATTTATTAATTTATTTAGCATTTTTAAAGAACACACTTATAGTTTGTCAGATAAAACCATAAAAACCATTCGTAACCCTCTTTTCAAGATGTCGGCAGTGGGGAAGGGTTTCAACCCCACAAACTTGGATTTAAGTTTACGCTAACCCCTCCTTGATATCTAAATAATTAAATTGCGTCCTCTGACAAATGCAACCCGAATGTAACTTTTCAATGGACTAGCTGTAAAATAGTCATATCATACAAAAATTTTGTACAGAAAACTTTTTGAATAAAAACTTCCTTCATGTATTTGGAGGTTAGGAAGGAAAACAAAAAGCACTAGCGCGGAGAAGAATAACTTTCCGCACGCTAAACACTCATGGAAAAGTCTAATTTTGAGCAAATGTATTAAAAATCTTTTTCGAGCAGCACAAAGTTGTGACTACTTGGTGCCCTACCAATCGATTAATTGATAATGTATCCTCCCAATGGTTTTTGTTTCCTGTGTCTTAGAAGTAAGAAAACTAAAAGTAGACATCCCTCATCGAAGTCTATTCTGTACTGTGGGCCTAGACAAAATCACACGCTTATTTTTCCGCAGTCGTTCCACAGAGAAAATATATGGAAATGATATTAGAATGTGACAACCTCACGCAGTTAATGTCATTTCCATACATTTCATCTGCGGAACGACTGCGCTAAAATAAGCGTGAGGTTTTAGTCTAGGCCCACTAAGCGTATTGAACGTAGCGAAATCGTCGTGCAAAAGCGTCGAAGACGTTGCGTATTGCTATACGCCCGCGACGTCATCGCTCATCGTCATACACGCAGCGTGTACGCTGTGTCCCTGTTCCGCGAAATCGCTCGCAAATCTTTAATGAGATAAGGCTTTTGGCCGTTTGTCCACTGCCGCAGTCACCGAGACGTCAACAGAAACGAGATTATTTCTAGCCTAGCCTAGATGAAGCTCGGGCGACTGGCGTGCAGTGGACACTTGGACATGTCATAGTAATAGTAGATTACCCAACAAGTGAAAAAAAGGTGAATTCTTTTCGAGGCACTAAGTTGTATCCCGAGAGGAGCGAAGGATTCTACAATATAATCCTGGGCGGATCAAGGGATACAAGAGCCTAGATGATTTTTTTTCACGTGTTAGGTACGTACTCTACTTTTCATAATTGACTGTGAGAAAATAATTACTCTTAAAAATTTAAATTGAGGCATATTCCATACAGCCAGTTATTACGTTTTGGTGATTTTTAATGCGTTTTTATAGCGAGAGTGTGCAACCTCTGTTGTTGTAATTTTTTTCAACACATTAAAAAAATTACAACAGTAGTATATATAACGAAGTATAAAGGAAAACTATCAGAGTTGAGTACTAAGTACAAACTAAAAGTTTATGACGGCCAACTTATAAAATGTACTCGGAAAAGTTAAATTTCATTGAAAATTAGTACTTTGCTAATTTCTCTTGTGAAGTAGGATTTTATAACTCTTTCTTTAGTTACCCTCATCCTATATGGGCTCGTTTTTTGATGTTTTTAGTCCTTAAACTGTGAGGTGTGAGTGTGAACTCAAAGTTGGCATTTGCAGCTACGGAACCCTACACTGCGCGTGGCCCTACACGCACTTAGCCGGTTTTTTCTTACTATAATCCTTATATTCGCGCATGTTCCAAATTCAATTTTTTTATTCACTTAGTGAAACAAAGAGCGTTTTATTCACTGTTTTTGAAGAATCGCGAGCCCTTAGTCGAGTGTCAATGGTAAAAATGTATTTTTCGCTACCTAGGCCAGGTGATGGACGCACAATACTATTGGGCCCTTCTGTATCGTGCCTGCTTGGCCGTTGCACGCGCCCGCTCTCAACGGACACCCGCTCCGTGCGCCCGTACAAATGCGCACGGCCTTCGTAACTTCTTTATTACTACAAAGCATTGGTACATTCAAACCTAATAAAATTCACACAATGGTATTAATGAAGAAAGAATCGTGCGTTTCAAAATACCGAGATATTTTTTTTTATAAAAATCGCTCAAGCCGTTTCGGAGGAATTCGATAACAGACACTGTGACACGAGATTTTTATAGACGGTTATTTTTTTATCACCCTGGAAAATTTTAGGGACGCTTCAGAACACATCCATTATTATATAAAAAATAAAATAAAAAATTACAAAAAATAAAAATAAAAAACTCAAAAAATGCTGCTCTAAACTAGTGCAGCATTTTTTGGATTTTTTTAAATATTTATATAAAATTAAGTAAGCGAGTTATTTTTTTTATTCATATTTAAAACATTCTAATACCAAGCCTCCCTTAAATTTTCCAGGGTGATAAAAAAATAACCGTGTATATTACATGTCGTGTTTGGTAACAAACAACATGATTTATATGCGTAAAAAAAATCTTTATAAGTAGCAATTTAAAAGAGGAGACTAAATAAGAATCGGTCTTTGCGAGTTCTTGCCTATTCTTGTGAAGGTTCTTCAAATTTTCGATCAGTCTCCTAACCATGATCGCTGGCGCATAGTGGTCCCAATGACCTTGCGTCGATCGTCCCGCACTGATTACATAGGAGTGAGTGAGTGAGAGTGAGGGGAATATATTCATCTTACGCAAACCTTTACGCGTAAGATGAATTATTTCAATAAAAAATTAATTAAGGCGAATAATAAAAATTAAAAAAACCACTCGCCAGAATATTTCTAGAATATTTCACTTTATTTATTGAAAACGAAAGTATATGATTTAATCTAATATTTACGACGCGATTAGGTTTAAAGTTTTAAAATCGAGGCATGTTTGGGTCACATTTTAACCAAGTTTTAATTAATTTATCAAAAAATTAAAAAGACCACCTGTTTAAGATATAATTGGAGTTCGATACGGACCACAGTTCAGCGCATACGTCAACGTCATATCGGCGGGCTACAATTGGCTGAACATGGAGTGACGTATACCAACGTCTACGCAAATAATCAAATTTGAAAATCACTTGCTCAACCGATACGCTAGTTACAACTTCATTATCTACTTACTCTCAACTTAATTGTCTTGTTTTATTATTATATTTAATTTCGCAAAAAAAGGCAGTAATTTATTTCTACGCATCACCTCGCCGCACGCAGCGGCATCACCACCTCTAACTAAAGAATGCGTTGAATAATAAATAACATATCTTTTTTAAAGATTTTTTTATTCAATGTTTATGAAGAGAACCGGTTTTTTCTGCAGTGATTTTTTTATGATTGACCCTACTATGCGCGTTAAAACAACACTAAAACCGTACTGAGAGAAAGATGGCGTTATACGCACCGAGAGCGGTGTCTCTGTTTCAATATTGCTTTTGTCTTGCTATATAAGCGATATGGTATTAAAGCCCCAGCAGCAGGCGTAGCACGGGCTGCCAAGACTGGACTCGAGTCACCCATTATCTCACAATTTCAGTGACATAATTTCTATGTCTTAAAGAGTAACACGGTGGCGCGTATTATGTGGGACTGAGGTGATAAAAATTTCTTGACGCTCGTCAAGGGTGAGTATTACATTTAAAGTATTAAAGCCCTTGCTACAACCACAGCAGTCGGCGCACAGGCCGCCAAGAAATTTGTGATAAAACTCAGTCACACGTGTTCCTTGACGAGCGTCAAGAAATTTTGTCACGTCACTCACACTAAATAAATACGCCCCACCGTGCTACTCTTTAAGACATAGAGATTATGTCACTGAAATTGTGAGATAATGCGTGACTCGAGTCCAGTCTTGGCAGCCCGTGCTACGCCTGCTGGTGTAGAATAAAACTTTTTTACTTCTATGTACTTGTATTAGCAGATTTCTTGATTATGGTTGGGATAAATGCACGCACATACAAAGTTAAGTAATAATTTTCTAATTAGTCTTTTGTATTTGTTTTTGACGTTAATAAGTGAAGAATAAAGACTTTTAAATTAAAACTGAATTGGATTCTTAGGCGACATTATGCAGATCACACGTGGAAAAGATGCATTAGTTTCTGAGAAAGGCGATATATATCCAAACCCCTGACTGAGCCAGTGATCTAAGCTCAGTGACACGTGTCGCTGCCTGAAGGCAGGGCAAGGCAACGCCCGCGGACGACATTTCAATTATGTAATGCTAGCTGTAGTCTACTCTCGCGAACCTAGTTTCTCATTAAGTATGTAATTAATTTGTCACTCGAATCTAAAATGCTGTCGTACAGTTTATTTCATAACAAGCTGTTGCCCGCGAGTTCGTGTGCATGGAATGTAGTTATATGGCAAGTTTGGTTTTATCACATGTTCCCCAGGGAATTCATTAAAATTCGAAATAAAATATTATCTATGTCCTTATTAAGTATACCCAAAATTCATAATTGGTTTAGACTTTTAGAGGTTTAGTTGTGAAAGCGTAACAGACAGTCCTGACAGACAGAGTAATTTCGCATTTATAAGTAGGTAGGTATATTTACACAAGTGTTAAATATTACTGGCGAAGAAAGTTCAAAGTTCGCCATAGGCACGTGAAAAAGAAAAACAGAAACATGTCAATATCATAAAGCCTTATAAGAAAATATAGGAAATAAATTTCAATTTAAGTACAAGCTTGGTACATACAAGTTTAATAATATTTATAATGTCAGTGTAAATTAAAGTTTAGTGTAAATCAAGTGAATCTCTACAGTCATCATCATCATCATCATCGTCAGCCCACACACGTCCACTGCTGGACATAGGCCTCTCCAATTGCACGCCACTGAGCACGATCCGCGGCTACTCTCTTCCAGCTTTTGCCAGCCACCTTGCGAAGATCGTCGCTCCACCTAGTCTGAGGGCGTCCTAGACTTCGCTTGCCGACGTATGGTGTCCACTCTAGCACTAATTTTCCCCAACGGTTGTCGGTTCTGCGGTTGATGTGGCCAGCCCATTGCCACTTCAGCTTGCTTATTCGGTGAGCTATGTCGATAACCTTCGTTCTCTGTCGGATCACCTCGTTCCGTATCTGATCCTTCAGAGAGACTCCGAGTATAGCCCTTTCCATGGCTCGCTGAGCGACTTTTAATTTGTGGACTAGCCCTACCGTGAGTGGCCATGTTTCGGCTCCTTATGACATGACAGATAGGACGCACTGATTAAAGACTTTCGTCTTGAGACATTGTGGTATAGGTGAAGTAAAGACCTGACGTAATTTCGAATACGCTGCCCAGCCCAGCTGTATCCTCCTGTTGATCTCCTTCTCGAAGTTGTTTCTACCAAACTGCACAATTTGCCCAAGGTAGACATACTCCTTAACAACTTCGAGAGGACTGCCTTGTACTGCGATCGGTTCCGGGATGACATGCTCGTTGAACATAATCTTGGTTTTATCCAAATTCATCCGGAGACCGATGCGTTGAGAAGAGACAGCTAGACCGTTCAGCATAAGTCCTGCAACGTTTCGGCCATGATGACAATGTCGTCTGCAAAACGCAAGTGTGAGATGAACTCGCCATTGATGTTAATACCGCGTCCTTTCCAGTCCAGCGTTTTAAACACATCCTCCAATGCATTAGTGAACAATTTAGGAGAAATCACATCCCCTTGTCTCACACCACGATACAGGGGGATATGTTTAGTCTGCCGATTCTGTACTTGGACGGCCATGGTGGCTGTATTGTAGAGACACCTCAACCCTTGGATATATCGCCAGTCGATTTGGCATCGTTGCAGGGATTTCAGAACAGCCCAGGTTTCGATAGAGTCAAACGCCTTCTCATAGTCCACAAATGCGAGGCACAGAGGCTGATTAAACTCTGCGGTCTTCTGTATAATCTGCCGCACTGTGAAAATGTGGTCTATGGTACCGTATCCTCCTCGAAACCCGGCCTGCTCGGGGGGTTGAAATTCGTCGAGTCTTCGCGCAAGGCTACAGTAACGAAACTGTAACGAAATTCTCTACAGTAACGAAATTTAAGGCTGACTATAGACGAGGATTTTATACTTTTTAGAGCTTGATTTTTTAGTTGCCGGGTTTTAGTTTTGAACTTACATTTTATTTATAATACTAATAATAATCACGACATTGACAAAACCTATAACGGGTGGACGATCGGGCGAATGATACCTCATTTCATTTGTTATGATAAGTAGTTTACAAGTTATGGGGGAAAAGATGAAAGACACAGCCGCATTAATAAATATATTTTTATCTATACGCATACATAATGGTCAAAATCATACCATAAATCATAGGGGTTTATGAACATTTTATGACAGAGATTTATTGAATAACTTTCATTATAGATATGTATACGAAACTTTTTTTTCTTATTTTTATTATTTAAAATATATCTCGTCAAAATAAAGCTAGTGTTTATATTTTGTTGTTTTTATAATTAACCGACTTCAAAAAGGAGGAGGTTCTCAATTCGGTCTTTTTAGTTAGGCATGTTGTGGTTCACATGCGATGTGTGTCACAATACAATGCAAATGTCAAGCCAAGTCAAGTCAAGCGGAAATGAACCTGCGTGCTCTTGTGGTAGGAGACCACTTCGTAATGATCTCTAGATCCGGGGTTCGATTATTCCCCATGAAGGCAATCTTTCAAGCTAAACATTCACTATGGGATCATCCCAGCGGGCGGAGCACGGGCTGCCAGACGGGACTTGAGTTGAGTCACGCATTATCTCATAATTTCAGTGACACAATCTCTGTCTTATAGGCCCGCCACACTATATCTCCTCGCGCTGCTCATTACTTTGCTCCTCGCACTGTCGCGATGTTGCCCTCTGTGTCCACTCACCGCTCTACTCGCGACACTCCGCACTTGGTTATTTGCCTTCGCTTTACAATAAACGTCGAAACTGGTTATAGCTAATTTTATTATATGAATGTCATACAAAGAAATATAAATTGTCGTTGTCATTCACGCCAACGGAGATGGCTGTATGACATCTAATAATCGCAATAGAATGATGAAGTACAAGTCTAGTGCTGCACTAGTCTACTGCACTAATATTTTTGGATATTTTAGAAAATTAATATAAAATTAAATAGGTAAGTAGTTTTTTATTAATATTTATTTCATTCTACCGTGTCCTGAAGCGTCCCTTAAATTTTTCGGGCTGATAAAAAAATAAGCCTGTTAAATAAATAATCATCGCATATTTTGGAACAATTTGTATAAAAATACTCATGACACTAGGATGCGAGAATACCTAAGTGATGCCTGACTCAGTCGCACTATGGATTATTTTGTCACCGCAGTTGTGCTCTGAGTCAGTCATTTCATCGAGGGTAGAGTGTGTCAAAGCCTCTGACACACTCTACCCTCGATGAAACGACTGCTACTCCTCGCAACTTATCATACGGTACCTCGTCATACGGTAGAGTGCGTTGATGATCTTTGCCAATTTAGAGTACTGACATGATGGATAGGATACAGAATTGATATAATAATTTGGATGTCGTATTTCAAAATCAAAAAGTGAATATAGTTGGAAAGTAAATAGAATAGACCTCAAACATCTGAAGTTATGAATTGATGTTGTTAGTCAAAATAAAATTTGCAAATGCCAAAATTCGCGTGTCAATTTATAAGGTGTTTACACAAGAAAATTCTAAGCCTGCTTTTCCAATGCTCACGTGGTAGCTTGACATTTAAGATAAGAAAAATCGCCATTCTCTGTGGTGCGTCCAAAAGGTCGCCGAAATTGTTATGAATACGAAGGATTGTATAAAATATTGTTTTTATTTCGCGTTAAACCTACTAGTCGACACCAAATAAAAATATTGAAAATTAAATTCGTGTCCTGTAGGCTGTTTCTCGCACAATTCGTAAAAATTGTAATAAGAACACACTTGTATTTTCTCGAGTGCCCGGGAGTAGTCGAGATGTCAATTTAAAATTTGAAGTATGGTTTTTATTAAAGTGAAACTTTTTTACATCGCCCCTAAATTTTACGTCCATCTATTGCATATCGCATTACACAAAAACATGAGATCTTTCATTTCATAACATCGTATAAGACAGGATTAGTCCTGTGTGTTAGAGCTTAGACTCGAAATTTGAGTGGCGGTGGTTCAATCCTAGTATACAGCATTACCTTTTGTTTTTTATTATTTTGTTTTATAAATGATTTTTTATTTTATAAGTTTTTTTTTATTTATTACTTTTGTACCTATTTCATTAATCGAAACCGGTCGCAATAACTTAAATATAATAAAGATTCAAGTGGAACTAGTGAAATTAGTGTTTTAATAACAAGATAAATAAGATTTTGTATAAATAGCACAATAAGCATGTGCTCATTTCTTTTATCAAATACGGATCGTGTATTATCGAACTAGGCTCGACTATTATTATTAAAAAGGAATAATATACATACGTCACTTTAATGGTTACGTAGGTCACATATCCGTGTACCTACGTAACCAGTTGTACTACAAATACCTTGTACTATGTGACATGCAATAAAATATATTATTATTATTTGATTATGATTGATTGATTGATTGTAAATTGCCGTTTTGCTAGCAAGAGATGGAGAAAATCATTAATACCATTAAGAGGACTGTGAAGTTTCAATTCATGGCTCGGGTATGCACTTTCAAAAATGCAGTTTGTTGCACACCGCTTAGAGTTGAAAGTCCGACGCAAGTGCCTACATTTCTTATTGAAATATTGTTTCGGGCGATAACTGTTTTACCCCCCTAAACCTTTACGAAATTAGACACTTTTGGTCTCATTAGATTCAGTATACCTTAATCTATGTTTGTACGTTTTACTTTTTTTGTAATTCAATATAATTTAGTCAAAAAAGAAAAAAATGCTCGAGGTAGTTTTTAAGTCTAAAATATGGATATTCAGATACTAATAATTTATATTCTGATCAATATTTCTTCAAAATCAAAACGTACAAACCTAAATCTTCATTATATCTACAACATTTCCAAAAATTATGAAAATTGGACTATGTAAAGAGGGAGAAAAGCGTTATCGCTTTTTGTATGAAAATTTACAGCTTCACAATCCTCTTAATACCTATTATTATTATTATTATTATTATTATATGTAAATAGCGCTCCACGTTGGAATGTGACGCAGTAGGGGAGCCTTTGATAAAACATTAATCGGCATAGGTAATAACTATAAGTACGTGCATACTCGTAAACGAACGCGGGCGACGTATCGACGGGTGGTTTTAGTACACACAAATGTGGAATTTAATCACCTGGGTGATATCCCAGGATCTCAAAGAGGAATAATCCCTATCGACAATCATCATCATCATCATCACAGCCCATATACGTCCCCACCGAGGGGCTCGAGCCTACCCTATATTAGGGTGATTAGGCCTTAGTCAACCACGCTGGCCCAGTGCGGATTGGTCGACTTCACATACATCATTGAATTTCTTCGCAGATGTATGCAGGTTGCCTCACGATGTTTTCCTTCACCGTAGGAGCGTCAGACAAATGTACATATGAAATTCGAAACGAAAAACACATTGGTACATGGCGGGTCTCGAACCCCGACCCCCCCGATTGGAAGGCAAGTGCCGAGTCCACTGCGCCACCGACGCTCTCGACGTATCGACAATACCTGTTATGTAATCCGATTCTGTCTCAGATTTCACTGGTGTTTCCATGCAATACCTCCTGAAGGCAGCACATGTGTGCACGCGCTTCGCAGAACCGAATACTGTTACTTCGTTTATCTATTCAACTATATTATTATGTGTTATGTTGCGAATCACTTTTACTCTTCACTTTGTTTGCGAATAAAGCTGACATTGGGTCAACAATTTCTGGTCTTATTTCTTTGTTATTGTCGAGTTTTATATGCTTGAATTTTTTATTATTATTTATGAGGAGATAAGTCACCTTATCAGCTCGGAAAAGCTTTTTTTATTCTTCGAAATCTACGTGGAAAAACCTGGATTTTAACCGTGAGCTAGCGTAGAAAATTGATTTGAAATTCGAACATTTGAATACCTATGGACTGGGAATATGAACTCAAACTTTGTGGTCAAAAACAGATTATTTTTTCGTTTAAAAAAGAAGGATCAAAATGATTACTTACATGATAAATCTGTCACGACGTCCATCCGTCCGTCACGTCACGACGCAATTTTCGAATGTCAAATTTTTGTTATTTTCGTTGCGTCATTTTATATTCGATGTTGAATTGTTTTATATACCAAATATACCAGGCTCCAAAAAATCTATAATTTCATTAGAGGCCTGTGTGTTTCTACAATAAAATCCCAAGTTGTATACAAGAACTTTAAAGTTGCAATCAAAGATGTAGTTATTAAAAAAGCATATTATAAAGTGTCTGGTTTGAACTCCCAATTCTAAATTTTAAAGTGTACTGCGTTTTGTTTCAAAGAAACAAAATGTACTGCGTTTTGTTCAATTTATATGATAAGTTCACGCACTTCTCTCATAGATTGGTATTAATAATGATTATTTGGATAATAAAACTATTTGGACATGAGGTCAACTCTACACTTTTTTTTGATTGATATGTTAATAAAGTTTATCTTATATAATGTGAAATAACATATCTAATGTTGTAATGGAAGTTGAGCTCAAATTTTTGCTTTAAGATCAGGTTCCAATTGACGACTCTGTAACAAAACCAAAATTGTAAATGGCGATTTAAAAGAGGAGATACAAAATTTTGACCTTTCGAGTTTACTGCCTGTTCTTCTCGAGAAGTCTCTCCCAATTTCCGAACAGGTGTAGAGTCAACTTCTTTTTTTCATTCCTACTTGTATTTGCAGACATCTTGAGTATATTCAGGATGTATGCACATACAAGGTTAATATGTTTTCTTTAAATTAGAATGTTTTGTTTTGACGTCAATAAGTGCATGTAAAGGCCTATGTTGAATAAAGATTTTTTGAAATTGTATAGTATTTTTTGATTTTTTGAATTTGTATATTTGTATAGTAGTAGGTATTTTCTTCGCTGAGGTGGGGTAAAAAGTTCTGTGTTGCGCTCGGCTGCAGTTATTTGACTCTCTTGCCTTTGAATCTCTCGTTACGCTCAGGATTGTACTTTGGAACCACTTCGCTTCGCTCATGGCTCAAACTTAGAATCAAAACAAGAACAAAATCCAATTATGCAGTCATGCATAACAAATAACTGTTTGTCGCTGTGATGGCGGATATCATAGAAAAAAGGCGAATGTTAACTCACCATACATCTTAATCCTATTTTAAGACTATTATAAAAGGGAGAAGCTAATAGTTATAAATGTAGTTTAGACCGTTGATACCAAACGTTTATCTTTGCATGTGCGAAAGGAGAACCATAATCGCTTTCAGATAAATTACTTTTAGGGTTCTGCACGTCCGAATGAAAACAGAACCATTACAGGTTTACTCGTATGTATATTGACGGCTGTCAGAGTCAATTTTAAAGTTGTAACAATCTATTTTAAAATGTGTTACATCTATCTACCATGATTCTTGTAAGGATCTCAAATATATTTGAAAAATAAATACATTTAATTTAAAGTTAATATAAGTCCATTGGTGAAAAATTAAACATTCCTCCTTTCTCAATCTCCGAAACAACTGAGCCAATGTTGCAAAAAAAAGGAAAATCTTTACGATTTTTTTAATTATAAGAAAACTTATACAATTTCTATGGTATTGAAATTACATTCTTAATTTTAATACGGAACTCTTTTCAGGCGAGTACAGCTCGCATTTGCTACTCTTTTTAACTTGGAGCACAAGTTAAAAAGAGTAGTAAAAGAAAAATTTGGTGATCCATAAATTCCAAAGTACTGGTCCGTACACATTAAGTACGTTTAAAACTTGAAAGCTAGGCTTAAACAAGTCGGAATAATGCTTCAGCTGGTGATCTTTTGCTTTACCTGACACACTGTTGGGTGGTAACCATTAAGGGCAACGATGAAGCTTTCGCTGTTGGACCCGATATCACCATACACAAATACGGTGCTTGTCCCAATCCTGTTCATTCTGCACATCTATGTCATGTTATCCATTGAGAACATACATTGCTATGCAGATGATAGCACGGGTGATGTGCGGTATATTGACCACCAGAACATCTCTCGAATTTCGTAGCATGAAAGGTGGTTGCAACTTGTGTCTGACATCGAAAACTCTATGGGGCGCGTCTCCGAATGTGGTGCAGAGAACTTAGTCAAGTTCAACCCTACAAAGACAAGTGTGCGTGCTCATTTACTTGCGAAGAAGGTTCCATTTATCGTAATGCTTCCGTTTCGGGGTCTTCTTATGTTCGATGGTATTGGGATCCTCGGTGTGGAAATATCTCCTAAAGTGCAGTTTGGGACTCATTTGGAGAACAAAGCCAAATTGTTGAGAAAAAGCTAGGCAAACTAAACAGGCCAAAGCGGTATTTCACTCCTAGCCAATCGCTAATGCTTCATAAAGCTGGAACCTCTTGACTCCCTGCGAAGGCGTGCATTCCGTATTGTTGGCGATCCCAATATCATGGTCTCAATGGAGACGCTGGAGCAACGGAGGGACTTTGGTTCTCTCTGTGTTCTATTCCGCGTGCTCTTCCCAGGTAGGCAGTGACTGAGCTGTGCTCCTGTCGTTGCAGAAGTACATAAGCGGTGGTTACCACCTACCATCAGGCTGGTCGTCTGCCACCGATGGCCTGGTTTGCAGATTTTGAAGCAGACAGCTTACTTACGAACAGTGCAAGTTAAATAAAAGAGACTCGCAGGAAAATCAAGGTCACCAACAAAACACGAAGAATTGCGAGTGAGTTCCCGACTCGCTATAAGAGTTGAAGATCATAACCTCAGCTAGCTTACGAAAAATATATTTAGGACTGTGACAAGCACTGACGTAATATTGCAAGCGAAGGCGTACCTACTTTGAAGGCGACAAAATGAATTTTGACGAAAAAATATGTTTTTTTAAATAATTTCCAGTACTTTTTACACGTATTATCTATACGTGTATGTAATTAATTCTTTCGATCTTTTTTAAAAATACGTATCTTAATGTGTTTTTCCTTTATTTAAAAGTTTTAATACTCGATGTTTCTGATTGCACTGTACAATAAAAAATATTTATAAACATACTCGAGATTTTGTTATTGTAATTACTTCCTAATAAAAATATCATAAAATAAAGTTAAGAATATAAATAAATAAAGATATAAATAAATAATAATAACTCCTGAACAAGTTTAAATTTCTTTTGTTTACCGCAACAGGTGGAGCACTTGTTTGGTCTGCCTACACAGCGAAGTGAGTTAAATGAATTTTTTTGCGATCCGAAAATAGACATTACCTCACACTTATAAACATACAGGCCCCTTTATTATATAACTCTGTCTTTGGGTTTGACACTTGATTCGGCGGCAATGTTACCAGTAATCTTTTGTATACGAGTATATAGATAGAAATACATCTTAAATATGTGCGTGTGCATCAAGCGCTAGAAACTACTGCTCCGATTTTTTTATTATAAAACTGTGCTAAGATCGACATAAACCAACTGAAAAGTGAAAAAACACAGAACTAACCTCCAAATTAATATATCCATTGACTTTTCCTGGTGAGTTATCTTATCTTATCTTATCTTCAGGTGGGGGTGGCCCAATTATTGAGCCTTCGCACTTCGACCCACCATGGATCTTTTGTGCTACCCCTTGCCGTAAAGCTTAGTCCGTAATGCCATCGCCACCAACGGTCCAGTCTATCGTGCCCATGAGCTCAACGATGTCCTTCGGTGGTATGGCCCTGTAGTCCTCCGGTTTTGGGTATCCAATTCCCGTCAGCCTTAGTCTCCTGCAAGCTAGGGCGTCACAGTGGCACAGCAGGTGCACCATGCTCTCCTCTCCCTCCTTGCAGGCCCTACAGAGTTTGGAACTGGCGTGTCCCATCCTGGTTAGCATGATCCTAGTGCCGAAGTGTCCGGTTAGAGCACCCAACAGTAGGCGAATCTGGGATCTGCTTGAGCTCAGTGTAAATTTGAGCCAATTGTCCATACCCATAAAGAGCTTGGCGTGGTTCATTCCTTTTTGATTGGCCCATTCTCTTTGGTGCCTCATTTGCAGTTGAGTTCTTATACCCGTACTGACTATTTTTGGAGTGATCCCGACAAATGGTTCCGGTCCTACCAATTGTGTTTCTGATCCCTTTCTTGCCAGGTAGTCAGCTTTCTCGTTTCCGGTGAAACCCTTGTGACCTGGTATCCAAACTAGACGTACTGTATTGGTTTTACCCAATTTGTTCAGTGCTTCGATTGTATTCAGCACTAGTTTGGATTCCACTTTGTATGACAGGAGCGCTTTGAGAGTCGCTTGGCTGTCACTGAGAATGTAGATGTTTAGGCCATTGCGACCCTTGTCTAGATTCTCCTGTGCACAGGCTAGGATAGCACATGTTTCAGCTTGAAACACAGTTGCCAGCTTACCCATGCTGATCGATATATCAGTTTTTTTGCAGTGTATTCCTGCCCCTGTACCAGATTTCATTTTTGATCCATCTGTATACCAGATCATGCTGTTCCCCTGAGGGGGTGCCAGCCCCTTATCCCATTCCTCCCTTGTTGGAATGTGTACCTCAAAAAGTCGTCTGAAAATATATTGAGGTAACATTCTGTCGCTGATCATGCTCAGCAGCAGATTGCCTCCTTCAAACGCGAATGCCGTGTGTTTTGTGGGTGGCTGGTTCGCATTCCACATTCCCAAAGTTCTGAGCCTGTAGAGTGCCCTCATGGCTTCTCTTTGTACAGCATTGTGGAGTGGTTCGAGATTTAAAAATCTCTCCAAGGCCGCTGTAGGGGTAGTTTTGAAAGCCCCCGTAATGGCCATACAAGCCAGCCTTTGGAATCTACCTAGTAGTTCCCTGCATGTGACTAGTTTCGTTCTTGGCCACCAGACAATACTGCCATATGTTATGACTGGCAGTATCATTATTTTGTAAATCCAGTAGAGTATCTTAGGTTTGAGACCCCAGGTTTTACCGAAGGTAGACCGGCACATATTGAGTATCCTTCCGGATTTTTCAATAGTGAGGTCTACATGTTCCTTCTACGTTAGTTCTTTATCCAGGGTAACTCCTAGATATTTCACCTTTGTGGAGTATGGTATCTCAGAGCCGTATAGTTTTAGATTTCTCATGTTGTTGAGCTTCCTCTTTTTTGTGAACGGTATGATCACTGTCTTTTTGGGATTGATGCTAAGATGTGTCTCTCTGCACCAGTGCTCAACCCTTTGTAGTGCCCCTTGCATCAGGCTTGCTACTACATTTGGCACCTTACCGTTAGCCAAGATGACTATGTCATCAGCATAACCTACTGTGGTCAGTGGTCCTTTGTTCAGTTCCTCGATAAACGGATCTATCACAAGACACCAAAGTGTAGGAGACAGGACTCCTCCCTGTGGGCATCCCTTGGTGGCCGTGACGCTCATTGTATCGCCTAATACGCCTAATAAATTCCTGGTGAGTTGCTGTATTTTGTTGTTTCAACACATCAAGAACATACTAAAATCAGCTGTTTATTTTCAAAATTAAACTCACACTTTCAAATCGTGTATATACACTAGTTTTGAACACCTAATTAGGGCGAATAAGAATAGAATAATTAGAATAGAATCAGCTGTTTCCATTACAATACAACTGATAATATTGTCGCAAAGAGAATATAATCACTCCGTTTATAATCTGTCGACTACCTGACGGATATCGACGCGTTCAAAAATTAAGACATTTACCACGTTCCGTTACACGCAGTAAAACATAAAGATGCCTAATGAATGCAATAATTGTAAGAAAAATTTACGTAAAAAAGATCCATATCTCAAATGTACTGGATGTAGAAAGATTTTAGACTTGTCATGTAGCAAAGTATCTGAAAAAAGGTATGAACTTATGACCCCGGGACGAAAATCGAGCTGGAAATGTTTATCATGCAGGCATGAAACAAAAGTGACGAAAGCAAGTCCAATTAAGAAGATGATCATACAATCTACACAAAACACACCACGGCGAAATATTACACGGAGGACTAAAATGGATATACCAATAGAAAACTCATTCAGCTCACTTTCTGATGATGATGAAGTAGACATATCAACTTTAAGGGATAATACGTTGAACCGTAGCTGTCCCGATTTAAACACGTATGACTTTAATAGTATAGAGGAATTAAAGGAATTAAAAGAAAAGTTAACAAATCTAGAGGACAAACTTAATGCTACCTACAAAATTGTGGACGATCTTTTACTTGAAAATGGTGACTTAAAAAAAAAGCTTCTAGAGTACGAACAAAAAATCAAAACGTTGTCAATCTTATGCAAGGATACACCTAAACCGAGAACATTGACTACTCCTAAAAATAAAAGGAACCAAAGAAACTTCGCTGAAACAAGACTTGACCTTATTCAATCACCGGCTACCTCGAAAGGTTTATTAAACGCTGTCGGCTAATTGTCTACTGAATCGCCTTGTTACGTGTGCACTTGCGAATTTAATGCGTTGGCACGGTAATACCGTGGCGTTGGCGACTGTTGCCGTGCTTCACATGTGTATATAATTATTATCGTAAGTTGTTTGTCTGGCGATTGGATACGTTTTGTGCGGAGTGAACTGATTTAAGTGTTATTTTATTTCCAATTTTATTCAACCGAGATCAAGATCCAGAGGTTGAGTGTTGCAACTCAAGTGTGCGGAAAATACAATAAATGATAGCTTCCTTAAGCAAGCAAGAGGAAATGATGTCAACGCTTATTCAGAAATCGTTCAAGTCTATTTATTATCAACTACTTAGTTGTTGCCCGCGACTTGGTATGCGTCTGATATGTAGCGTATTCGGTTATATCACACTGAAAAAAATTTGTGATAAATGTTATCAACATTGTGATGAATTTAATTAATGAACTTATTTATATACGTTCGCATAAAGTGAATCGATGGTTGCTATCATGCCAATTTGATAAAAAATTAATCAAGAAATATTATTTTTTCAACAAACCACTTTATTGAAGTGATCAAATATTTAGTTATATTAACAATGTTCAACTTGTTAGCGTTGATATCGACGTTGTTAAAAGTAATCACTATCTTTATTCATTTGATGAAAGTTAATGATTTGTTTTATTGTGTTACTTTATGTGTTTAACTGTGAACATGATTGATTTTATAAACGACATGTTCATTCTTATTATTGAAATTGATTAATTTACCAAGGATATTGTAAAAACAACAATGATGAAGGTTCAAATAAAATATGCCACTTGATTAAATAAAAAAAGATCTTGTTAAGATCTATCACTTAGCTATTTGTCCCGGGTTGTTTCTATTATGATGGTAGATTGATGTTACCATTCAACTTGTATGGATCAAATAAATCCTTTATCAAATTTATTAGGAGTATATGTTGGGATTTACTAGGTGTTATGTTTAGTCCAAATAGATAACTTGGTTGAAATCTGAATATAGATACAGTCAGCATAAAAAATTACGAGTATTCAAACCTATCAATATACATAAACATTTAACAAAAATCTGACTTATCTCAAGATATAAGATGAACATCCATTTGTTGTGCTCTGCTAACTAATGATAGTACCTGCACATTAAGGTCTTGAGCTAAGGTTGGTTTTGTCAAATATTTTGGTATTTTGGTAGATGTGAACGATCAAAATAAATCATATCGATAAGTGTGCTGCACAAAATGCGTCTGTAAGACTACAAAAAGTTAATTGCAAAATTACAATACAAATCTGGACTAAACATTTAAATTGTAAATAAGATACCTTTTATTTCAAATAATAATCATATTTATTCTTTGATAAAATCAACAAAATAAAACAATTCTAGACAATTTGCATTCTATTTTAAATGTAACAAAACAAAATAACAATTCGAGACAATTTGCATCTTAGTAAATGTAATAAGTACTTACGTAATAATTTTTTAATCGAATAGATATTCTACGTAACAAATGTATGGTATTTTTTTGAAATTTGTATTGAATCATTTTCAATCAATTAAACAGGGTTATTTTAAACTACCTCTTGACTTTAAATATGTTTCTTATCTTTAAAATGAAACAACTTTAGCGCATAAAAGTTTGGTTGAAATAAGCCAAAATCGATTAGGTACTATAAATTTATTCAAGATGAGAAGGTTCTCGTGACAGGTCGAAGTTTTCCGTTTCATGCATATTAGTTTCCATGTTTAAAAATATTATGTTTTAAAAATATAACTAATCTCTTTAGATTATTTTTATCAAAAATGCAATAATTAATTCCACATTAAATAAAAACAAGAATAAGTATCAGTCCAGTTAAATAAAATTATAATTATCAAAAAATTATTTGTTTAAATTTTACAAATAAAATATTTGTGTAAAGTGTATGCACTTGAATCGTTCTGATCCACGATTCAAATACACAACTGTTTAATTAAACAAATATTTTTTTCAGGAATATGAATAATTATTATATTTAACTGAACTGCTATTCTTGTTTCTACTTAATGTGGAATTAATTATTGCATTTTTGATAAAAATAACCTAGACATGTAATATTTTTAAAACATAATATTTTTAAACATGGAAACTAATATGCATGAAACGGAAAACTTCGACCTGTCACGGGAATCTTGAATAGACTAGTATTAGTATAAAAAGTATAACATTTTATTGTAATATTTTTACCCTTTTTGTTTGAGAACGTGTTCCATGTTATGAAACAAAAACTTAAAAATAACATAATTGTTATGAACCTTAAAATCATTTTCAATGTCATTAAAACAGCCCTGTGTTGCCTTAAAATAATGTATGATATTTGTGTAAATATTGTATGTGTCATAAAAAACTTATACAAACATCATACATAATCTATCAATCTACTACCTGTAAACTTATAGTTAGTAGATGTAGTAGCCAGCGGCGGTGGCCGAAAGCACTTTATAGTACACCGTACGTAAGATATACCTTCTACCACTGGTAGTAAATAAATTTTTCCATTCCCGTCTTTACCAAACTACGAACGTATGTAAAGTAAATTATAATTATATATATATATATATATATGTATTATAAAGTTCTAACTGCCACCGGCGCTGGCAGCTTACTGGTAAGTTAGGTATTAATTTTTGTCATTTACTTATGTGGATGAATAATACTTAAATGAATAAAAAGGATGAGTACAAAAAAAGATTATCTTTATAGCCTCAATCTTATTAAAGTTACAATTACTTAACTTAAGATTATTGTGAAATTTACTTGTGATTTTGAGGCAAGTAGTAATATTTATTTCAAAATCAGAAGAAAAATAGTTGAAAAATATTAAATTAATCAGTCTTAGGTTATCATGTTATAGTGGACTACCCGAATCAACACTCAAAACAATTTTGCGGCCAGTTTTTCACATTTTAGTTTTTTGAGTTTTGGTTGTATAACATTAGATATCTTTTTCTTGGGTGACAGTCGTCAGTGGGACAGTCGCATAAGCTTAAAAGAAATTTATTCTTTGCTTAGATTTGAGAGCGCAGTGTTATAAAATTTTTACAAGTAACGAAATTAATATTACAAGGAATAGGGGATTCTAAATGACTATGTAATTTGACGACGATATTTTGATGTGGAGGCTCTTCAACTTCGTAAGCCTGGAAATGTTCATTAAACACTAAAGTGTTTAACAATAATCCTTTTAAAACTAAAATATATGAATTACATAAATAAACAGCTGTTAATTTAAAAAACTTTAACAGGTCGTTTGGACTGGAAGAATAAATCAAAATAGTGCCGACTTTATAGTGTGTTGATGTTACAGTTGCCCAAGATATTTTTGTTAACGTATCTATTTGTGGTATGTTTAAATTGTCAATTAAATATTGTGTCTCTATCGAATCAATACTTAAGTCTTGGCCTGTATTAATAATTTCGTCTAATTTCCCTTTCAAAAACATATCATTTAGCTTCAGTTGATGTTTCATAGCAACAGTTAGGGTAAGATTACGTCGATTGCAAGATGTTCGAGCGGCAATTTTAGAAATTCTGTGTTTTGCTTCGTAACGCATAGACCAAATATGAACAAGAGGGCCAAATTTTTCTAAAGCTCTATGATAATGTACTAAATTATGAAATTTAGGTTTTAAAGAGTCTGTACTCAGAGAAAGATATAAAGAATTAAGCTCAGTTATATTGGTTTGCAAAAATTCTGTAGTTCCTTGAGCAAATGCCGTACATGACAATGTATCTATGATTTGACGCAGCTTCACATATAGTTTCCAATACTGATTATTATTGCTAGGTACATACTCTCCTATAAGCAAACTGAAATATCTTACAAAAGTCAACATTTCTGATGCTGACATACGTAAATTTCCTTGATTTATATGTTCCCACAACAAAGAACATGGAGCATTCCTATCATCGGGCCCATAGTTAAATGCCTGCAATCTTTGATTAAGAATATCCATTGTAAATAGATTAGAATTTCTAACAAACTGAATTATGATTATAGTCATAACATATTTAGCAACGCCTTCTAAAATGTCATGCATCCAATCTACTCCTATCTGATCAAAAAGACTAAAGTTTGTAACGGATAGCCATATACATTTTTCCTTTATCCCAGTTTCAGAAGGATTATTAAGCAACATATCGGATTCATAATTGTCAATGTTACGCAACAAAGAAACGTCTTCTTCACACTGCTGTTTCATTATATTTTTTTTTACTTTACATGTTCGACAGGGATGATTTGCCGAAAAACTTTCTAAGAATCCAGTGATAGAATGAATTCCTAAGTTATCGCCTAAAATCAATCCAAGTTCAAAATAAATTTTACCTGTAAAGCCAGGAACATCAAAATATATCCCATTTTCAGAGAGATAGTTAAGTTCATCGATGACACAATGAAATATGACACGGTTGCCAAAAGTAACTCTATCTGATGAGTGGAATAAAAGCATAAGAAAAATGTTATTTAGTACTGAAACACGAGTAGGTGGAAAACATGGAATCGAAACATAAACAGCTCCTAATTTATGTTGACCGGATCTACTTCCTAATACATTTCCGGTTTCGTAGTCGTCAAAAAACAAGAACAGAGGCATTACTATATTTTCTCCATGTCGTTGCTTAACAGTTGTCCAATAGGATCCTTGAATAAAATTTTCTATCGCGCCTTCAGGTGTACTATTGCTATTTAACATCTCCATGTAGTTAATAGTCTCAACGAGAAGTCCATCTAGCGATAAGAATAGTTGTAAGACCTTTCTTAAACTAATATAACTCTGTTCACAAGTAACAGGTATGAAACGTCTAATCCCACCTTCCATCACATTTTCTAGTCTTTGACCTATGACTATCGATTGGGGCTTAATGTAAGTATTTTGTGTTTCAAAATACTTTAATCTCTTATATTCTGTAGAAAATTTTTCCAAAGGTAAAGACAATACCGGCCTAATGGAATTAATTATAATAGGAACAGATGAAGCTGATATTTCATTATTTTGTGATAAGATATTAAGGCACCCTTCAATGCTCATAATTAAAGATTCTGAAACACACTCACGAAAACCATCAACAAATAATTGAACTACATTTCTAGGTAAATTCTGACTAGCATATAATTTGGCAATAAGTTCAGATAATCTTTTTTCATATATCAACTGAGGAGATTCTTTAAACTGATTCAATGAAAGTTGTTCTGTTAAGAGCTCATTATTATTTAAAGTATTCATTGGGACACACACACATACATTGCTGCTAGGTTCAGTTTCAATTTGTTCATGGTCAGATAAATTTTCTAATACATCAGTTGAAATACTGGATTTATGAGTTAAGAGATGTCTTTTGTATGATGGAAATAATTGAAATTTTCTTTCACAATTACCTTCTGCACATAAGAAAGTCTTATAGTCATTACTATTGTGCATAATGGTTAAATGCGCTCGAAGTGCGCTTATATCAATAAACATTTGGCATACAAAACATACAACCATGACTAAATCTTATAATTTTAAGTTAAGAACTTTTAATTATTATAGATTTAAAATCGCACACAGCTTAAATTATATTTGCAATTTAAATTTCAGTCAATCATTAGTGACTCTGCTAATGTTGAGCCTTTATCAAAAGGGCTAAAACGTTTAACTTTTTTGAATAAAGAACCAGGGTCCATAAGAATTAGAGAAGTAAGAATATCCATAAGAATATATTACAATGGGTATAAAAAGTTCTGGGATTTACTATGACCACGTAAAATTTGATACAAAGTAGGTTGACGAGTTAAGCCTTTTTGTGTGACTGCTTTATATCTTTCTTGTTATGTCACCTGGAGGTAACTATCGTCTTTGACGTGAAACACAAATAAATACTTCTCTTGATTCCGCCTTAATTTAAATTATATGTTGCAGTTCAAATTACAGTCGGTCATTAGTGACTCTGCTGATGTTGAGCCTTTATCAAAAGTGCTAGAGAGCTTGTAAAAACTTTTTTGAATAAAGAACCAGGGTCCATAGGAATCAGAGGAGTACTCTGCGTTAAGTGACCATATAATTTTAAAACAAGTGTCAATGGCTTCTAATATATTACAATGTTTATAAAAAGTATTGGGATTTACTATGACCAAGTAAGATTTGATAGTAAATAAAGTAGGCCCTACAATCACTATGTATGGTTGAGGTGTTAAGCCTCTTAGTGTGACTGCTTTATATCTATCTTGTAATTTCACCTGGAGATAACTATCGTCTTTGACGTGGAGCACAAATGCTTCTCTTGATTCCGCCTTAGTAGGTTTCCACCGACGTTTTGAGATGCCTTTCAGTTTTTTGGATGCTGAGGGTCCAGCAGAACAGCAATCCTTGTCAGAGATCAGAACGACATTAGGGCTTATAAGTTCTGGCAAGCTCAGAATGGCTGCTAAATTGGTAAATTCTTCATCAGCAGCTGAAACAACAAAACTATATTTAATCCTACATAACAAGAGCATTGCCACCATGTATGTAAGATTGGACAAATAATTTTGAGACATGCGGCCTACTTACCTACAGGCACTTAAGACATTTTGTCATTAGACAATAAGATACAAATAGTTCAAAGAAGAGCTGTTTTGTTCCTTGGATGACAGCTCTTCTTAAAACTTAATGCTTATTTCTATCGACAAATAAAAAGCAGACAAATAAGACAGCTCTCTTCAGAACTACTTCTCATTTCAATAATTGTTAATTATTTGTATTGATACTTACAGGTGTAAAGTCAACTTATTTTTCTTCTGTCCTACTTGTATTTGCAGACATCTTGAGTATATTCAGGATGTATGCACATACAAGGTTTATACGATTTCTTTAAATTAGATTGTTTTGCTTTTTTGACGTCAATAAGTGCCTGTAAAGGCCTATGTTGAATAAAGATTTTTGAATTTGAATTTCAATTGACAAAATATCTAAGTTACTACTAACATAGGCCACACATTTTTTCAATTGGTACAGCAATGGCAAATTACCCAAAGCTGACGAATTACGTCACTTAACATCTTTTGAGAATAAGTTTCAAAACATGTTAACGTTTGATAGCTTGTGGTAACCTTATATGTACATAAAATTTTTGTACATAAAAGACAACATTTTCAATTGTACAATATATAAAACACACTGGTACAATTAGCTGAACATAAAAAGGTCATACTATTTCAGTCACACTGCCCACCTGATGGTAAGTGACAACAGTCGCCTATAGCACATGTGGTATCCGTAAGGCTTGCGCATAACAAGCCTCACAGTGATGCCAATGTACGTTGCCAACCCGTATTATAAGATCTTAAGTCACAGAACCCAGTAATTTTACTGCCGGTCTTACCCATCAAACCGGAACCCAGCAATGCAAGCATCGCTGCTTTGGCGAAAGAAATAGGTAAAGGTACCCACGCAGACGACTCTCGTCTTCCTCTGGTTCATATTAAGAACATTAATAAAAAAATATTTTATAAAAATGTGAAAACTGACTTTAAAACCACTTAAAAGTTGTAAATAATAAAGATTACAAATGACATCATACTTTTATACTTACTGAAGTCAATGCCACTACATTATTTAAGTTCTTATATAATTTTGGCACTAACTTCACTACTTATAAAATTTGATGCCATTTGTATTCTTTTATTATTTACCTACAACTTTTGGTGATTTTGAAGTCAGTTTTCACATTTTTTGTAAAATATTTTGTGTAGTTTATTCAGCTGAGCTCACCGAAACAGCTTCAAAGAATTAAACTAATAAATCAATAAGTATGTGTTTTTATGTTAAAAAATAAGTCATTTACTCCTTAAAGTTAAGGTTTCTTCCATCATCAGCTTAGCATAGTCTAAAACTTCTTGAGTTAATGATTATCAGACGCTAATATCTAAACAGCATGTGATAAAAATGTGCTCATTTGTACTAAATGACATACAAAATATAATTGAGGAAAATAACTTTTTTTGTTTAGCTGCTACTAAAGTTCCATCAAATAGCTTCTTTATATTATTTTAATCTTTACTACATAATTATATTTATATAAACACTTACCTTTTGATAGCTGTACAAGCTCACAATGGTATGCGTCTTTGGTTTTCTTAGCGTTCAGTAATTTTATTAAATTTTCTTTCACAAGTGGAAAATTCAAATATAAATTATTCTTTTGTGCAGGGTATGACTTTTCAAAATCACTCATAAGCTAAAAAATTAAATAGTAACATTTCAATATTTTATATGTAATATTTTATACTTAGATACAGAGTTAAAACGTCTAACTCACCAAAGTGTAGCCTTCAGGTTTTTGTAAAGCAGGATACTTCTTTATATAGTCTTCAATACATCCCTGTGGCTCTTTTAAATATAATTCTCTCCTCTCTGATGTTTCGTTCCATTTTATTTGTACTAAAGACCAGGGTGATGAGCTGTGTTCCAACCAAGTTAGGCTTTCCAGTACTGTGCTACTTTCAGCATGTACTTCAGGAGTTGAATTGTGTTCTAAATTTGAAATGCCAGGAATCGAGGACCTTTTATCAAGAACTCCAAGTTTTTGATATTTTCGCCTTGTGTTTAATACTTGACTGACTAATTTACCTCGTGCCTGAATTGATATACCCTGAACAGTTACACATGCAGGTATATAATAAGTGGTTGTTCGTTCACTTGGAAACAGAGCTTTGATGTCTCTGCACCATTTGTTATATACAGCCCCTGTAATGGCTAAGTTCTTGTTTTGTTTTAATATATGTTTAGCTATCACTAAGGCCAATAGGTTTCTAGCATTTTCATTAGGTAAACATTCCCCAACATACTGAGTAAGACATGTGGCTTCAAAATTTTCTTTTAATAAGTATGTTAACTCCAACTGAAATTAAAACAGACTGGTATAAATAGTAGTAAAAATGATAAGATACTTCTATCAAAATATCATATAAATACGTGTCTATTGGCGTAGGTAAGGGGGGGCGGGGGCGGTAGGTGGAGGGGGCTTAGAAACCGGACACCCCCCATTGAAAATCAAGAAAGTGTCAACCTTAATAACTTGTCACATCAAAATTTATGAAAATTCAATTTAAGAACGAACTCCCAGCTGCGGTGTTTCTGGAACGAACTCCCAGCTGCGGTGTTTCCTGAGCGCTACGATATGTCCTTCTTCAAACGAGGCTTAAGAAGAGCATTTCTCTCCAGGTAGGCAGTGACAGAACTGTGCCCCTGGCATTGTAGATGTCCATGAGCGGTGGTTACCACTTAACATCAGGTGGGCCACTGGCTCGTCTGCCACCGTTAGCAATAAAAAAAAAAAAAGATCAGTTTTAGGTAATAGTTTAGGTGATAGTTTAAATAAAATTAAATATTATAATTTTTAGAGGGAGATATGAGATACCAATATCAAAAGTGTCATAAATAGCAGGTAGACTCTAAATCACTAAATTAAATACATATAATTATGTATACTAACATTCTCGGTGTCGTTTTTATTTGGCGAGACTTTTTCCACTTTGTTAGAATTTTTTTTTCAGGTGTGGTTGCGGTTTGTGTTTCTTGTTCTTGTAAAATACTTATATTCTGAAGCTCCTGAAACAGCAATACTATTTTACCCAGTCAGCCAAAAATATTCACATGTTTGGGACTGATGTCCCATATTTTTACAGGTTTTTAATTGAAGCAAAATCACATAGCTAGCTATTACTGGGCCAGCGTGGATGACTAATGCCTAAACACCTAACTTAAGGTAGGCTTGAGCCCCTCATAATCATCATAACAGCTCATAATTTATATGACCTGTTATGATGATTAACACAAAGAACATAAGAAGGGCGTACAAAACATATAGAATAATCAAAAATTAAACATGTATTAAATTACTTGAAATAAAAAACTAAGGTGTCTCGATTCAGAGTCCATAAGTAAATTTGAATCTAGTTATTAATAACATAAAATACGCAGTTCACAAGCAGCTCCAATATTTTTTTAATAATAGATACCATGTCCCACTTCCATCAATATTTATTTATTTAATATTACCTACCTTACAATACCTGCCTGTGGCTATAAAACATAGAAGACACATTTTTAGAATTATTTCAAAATTGTTTTAATCAGCCTGCAATTGCTAGGCATTGTAAGTATCTATACTAATATTATATTTTTACACTCACACCTATTATCTAGCCCATGTCAGCATCATTAGATCTTGCATTATAGTATCAAATATTTTTTTATTGATGACAGGTAAGCTCTTTGCCTTTATCTCAGCTGATGGTAGGTGATGATAAGGCCGAAGATGGAAGCGAACTTTACCCGGACTCCTCAATCTTACCTCTTATTATCGGAACACAACAATGCTATAAACATTGTTACTGTCGCGACAAACTAAGGTAAGACGGTGGTAGCTAGCCAGGTGGGCTAAGAAGCCCTAGCACCAATCAAACCAGGAAGAAAAACTTCTGCTCCCACTGGGAAACGGACCCGGTGCCCCCGGTGGTCAGAACCACTATACCACAGGGGTGGTATAAAATATATACATGTATGTTTAATAAGAAAATAAATAAATAAATAATCAATGAGAAAATAAATAAATAAGTACAAATATTAGCAATAAACTTACATAAAAATGTAAACATCAATAAACAAACAAGTGTACTCATCACACAAACATCCGCAACGTCCAGGGGTCCAACCCGACCCTGTGGGTTAAGTAATCAGGGTCTCTCACTCAACCAGCCATTCACCAAAAATATTGATATATGGATACAGATAATAAAGAGGTAGGATTTTTTACAGCTTTTCTTAGGTAAACTGGTATCATCATCACAGCCCATATACGTCCCCACCGAGGGGCTCGAGCCTACCCTATATTAGGGTGATTAGGCCTTAGTCAACCACGCTGGCCCAGTGCGGATTGGTCGACTTCACATACATCATTGAATTTCTTCGCAGATGTATGCAGGTTGCCTCACGATATTTTCCTTCACCGTAGGAGCGTCAGACATATGTACATATGAAATTCGAAACGAAAAACACATTGGTACATGGCGGGTCTCGAACCCCGACCCCCCGATTGGAAGGCAAGTGCCGAGTCTACTGCGCCACCGACGCTCATATAACTGAAACTGGTATACTATAGATTAATGTATTAATCTAATCAAAGGGTGTGTATGTATGTACGTAAAATATAAAGATACTTACACTCAGAGAAATATTACAACTTGAAATGTTCACATCCTCTATGTTTCGACAAATAACTGCATTTTCATCAGTTATAGTTTTTAACCACACCTTCCAACTCCTGATAAAAAGAGCTCGAGGCCCAACTAGTGGTATTAGTTCCTTAATTTCATCCACATTCAACGCTGACAGTGACTGTATAGTTATTCCATTTCCTGAAACAAGAGGTGCCTGTTATCATCTCTCATGTAGATAAGACACACAAGCGATTTGGTAGCCTAAAAATTGGTCCTAGAAAAGATAAGTCTGCAAGTAACTTAACAATATCTTAGAGCAGACATATAAGTAATAGTGTATTGAAAAGCGCGGCAACGTTGGTTAGCACCATCAGCAGCTGCCGCTGCTATCGACAGTCATAGCTTTATCGAACAGTTTGGGAGCACTAGAACTGCTTGCTACCTACGAAAGCAGGTTCGCAGCCGGTAGGAACTCATACATAAAGATGAATTTTAATATCTACTTACTTGCAAATGTTGGAATGAGGTCTGGTATTCCCCATGCCGTGAGAAGATCTCCAACTTCGTCCATAGTGTTTAAGCACAACTCTCGAAATTCAATTTCTATCAATACAACGACAAGAGATCGAGTACCAATCGTCTGACTGATTGTAAATTCTTTTTGTGGAGCAAAAATTAAAACCTAATAAGTACCTACTTTGAACACCGTTGTGTGTGCGTGTTGAAACAGGAAGGACTTGCCGGCGCCCCGCCAAAGCGCTCGCTCTCCGCCACGAAGTGTTGCCACATTATTATAAAACGACAGTAATTTTTAGGTAGAATCAACATCATTGTGTTCAATATTTTAAATATTTAATTATGTATGTACATAATTATTTCAAACTAAGCAGTATGTATACTTGTTGTTGGCAGAATCTCAAAGACAGCGCCACTACACAAAGAATAGAATTGAATTATGTATTTGAATAAAAGTACTTATTACAACTTGTACAAGACTTGTATTACCTATTTACCCTAATGTAATGTTAGGTTCACAATTTTTTTTCGATTTTAAGACACGATTTATTGTTCGTCTGTATTCATGTTGTAGTTTTTTATGGTTTGTGCAGCTATATTTCCGTCAATTGGGGGCCGATTAGGTTAATTATTTTTATTGTTTGGAAGAGTTAAGCTTAATTATACTCACTTAAGATTTGTGTGCTTCGATGTTATTATGTTATTGTGATGTCTTGTTTTGTCTCTTTTCAGATAACCCAAAACAATATCATTTTAACCCTTTCGGGCATATTTCACAAAGTAAATGCATTAACAGTATTTCACCAAAAACTTGAGTTTGGCAGTAATGGCTGTGTTTACGACCGATTGCCATAAATAAAGAAGTGAAGTGAAGGATATAGCAGGTTATCATGACTTTTAAAATCTGCCTTGTTCCTATGAGTGAAGGAGGCAGCGCTTTATATTAAATTAAGCGCTGTCTCGTTCACACCATGGAACAAGGCGGGTTTTAAGAGCTCTTAGTACAGATGCCGGCAAACATCTTCAACATTTTTCGGCATGTTGAGGTTAATCTTGCGCACGTAGACACAGTGCGGGGGGCAAGGGTCGACTAGTCAACCAATAGCGCGGTTGAAGTGGTGCGGCCGCCCCACCGGCCACCTGCCTCACTGCCAAGGAGACCAGAAATTTGTGTTGTGCGCATCTTTCAAGATGTTTGCCGGCATCTGTAACCCATATACTCCCGATATGAGGTGGTCCCATCTTAGAGTAAAATCCATTATTTTGTACAACCTGCTCAAAAATGATATATTCTGTGTGTGTCTAGTAAACTCAACTTCACTCAAGTAAACTCAAACTTAAAGTTAGTCATTTTAAGCCTTTACAAAACAGGGAGAGAATGTTGTACTAAATTTCAAGAATTAATTTGAATTTGGAACACCAAAATAACACAAATATTTGATTGAACATATTGTACAAAATCATAAAAATATTTAGTCCCGACATGATGCTTATACTTTCAGCTGTTAATTATTTTACGTCCCATCATCACTAAGTTAGGGCAGGGATCACCCTAAGGGAACAGAAGGAGCTCAATAAAATATTTTTTAAATTCACAAACTATTTAGAAATAAATAATAAAAAATAAACGTAATATTTTTGTTCACTCGTAAGTTACTCTACGGCCACCGAGAGAATGCGTTTTTGACAGGTCCTATCAGATACTTAAGTCCACTTAAATGTAGACAAGACACAAACAGGCTTCATCATCATAGCTTATATACCTACGTCCCCACCGACGGGCACGAGCCTACCCTAACTAGTTAAGTTAGGGCGACTAGGATTTAGTCAAACCACGCTGGCCCAGTGCGGATTGGTTAACTTCACAAAAACCTTTGAATTACTTCGCAGGTGTATGCAGGTTTCCTCACGATGTTTTCCTTCACCGTAGGAGCGTCAGATATAAATGTACATATGAAATTCGTGAAACGAAAAACACATTGGTACATGACAGGATCAATTGCGGGCCTCCCAATTCTACTCGGGGCACAGTCCAGTGTCGAGGCCACAGCGCCACCGACGGCAGGCAGGCTTAAATATAAGTATATTACGTTTTTGTCTGAATATTGATTAGTTTTATAAGTCGTTTTATTGACAAATATATTAGAAACCACACAGCACGCGCCAACAATGTGTATGGCCAGAGGACAGCCGCTTATACCGGGTGTAACGGAATACCGAAATAATATTTAAGGTTGTTGATTAACAAAAAAATGTTTTATGACTATTCTTTGTATTTTTATTATATGCCTACTTTCGATTTAATACGCTTAACTGTTAAGCGTATTAAGTCGAAAGTAAAAACATTTTTTTTTGTTAATCAACAACCTTAAATATTATTTTGGTATTCCGTTACACCCGGTATAGACACTCGTATCATTAATTTGCCACGTTCCAATTTAGTCAGAAGTATCTACAGCAGTACCTATTAATTATAAGTTTAAGAAATTCTTTCATTCCAAGATAAACATATACCTACATAGTATACCTACTAACAAAATTGTACCTGCTTGCTGTTCTTTTTTAGGATGTGAATTGTAATCCTTTAGCAATGTACCTTACCTACCTACAAACCATTGTGTTTTTCTTTTACTAATAATAATTCGAATTTATTCATTGTGTTTATTATGATAAATTAATAAAAAAATAAAGACAATGTTATGTATAACAATTTTCAATCCACTAAACGGCAAACTACTTATATTTAATTTTTTCATGTCATTTAATTTTGATAGCATGGGTTTATCAGTGAGTAATATAGGTACAGGTAGCAGCCTAACAAAAGTTTTGCGTACTCGAAATTAAAGTTATTTTGAATTTAATAAATACTAGTTCCAATTGTTATACAAATAGACATACTTCACAAGATACAATCTGTCTTGCGATATTTATGTTGGGCAGTTTTTAAAAACCAAGGTGGCAACACTGCTTATTTCATGTAGCTAACCATTCTAACCAATCACAAAAGGGCTTGCACCCAGTGTCGTTAATTTGAGCCTAATCAAACAGTTTTATTAATGTAACAAATTTCATGATTATATCAATCAAGCTAAATGTTTACATTGATCACATTGTTTTATTAAGTTAACAAATTGAATGATTATATCAATCAAGCTAAATGTATACATTGATCACATTGATTTATTGATATAACAAATTTCATGACGATATCAATCAAGCTAAATGTTTACAATGATCACATTGATTTATTGATCTAACAAATTTCATGACGATATCAATCAAGCTAAATGTTTACAATGATCACATCGTTTTGATTGTTTCTATTCAGTACTTGATAACTTCTACAATTATTTTATTACTTTAATGCATTACTTGTTAAGTCTAAACATTATATTGATTGCGAAATTTTTAATCAAATATTTCGTTACTTTAATCAATTATTTTGATAATTTAAACAAAGTACCGTACAATATCCAGCAGCTTAGTGAATGGAAACATATTTACTTTGTTAATCTGTACATATTTTTTATAAATATCGACAAATGTTTTTAAACAAGTTCTAAATGGTCTTGATAAGATCAGATTTTTTTCAGTGCACGCATCTCTTAGGGAACTCATTAAAGTAAAGTAGCTTATCCCTTTTTATTCTTATTTTTTAAACAACTTAGTTGCCAAATAAGCAGGGTGCCCACCTGGGGCCCTACCATGATCGCTTATAGCAAGGTTAAAACAATATTGAAACAGAGACACCGCTCGTGCTGCGTATAGCGCCATCCCGATCTTAGCGCGGTTTTAATATTGTTTTGAGCGGTCATGGTTGGGGGCTGATCGTAAGTGGCTCCAGTCGCGTTTAGTAAATGTGGTTCCTATACAGCGTTGCCAGACGTCCCGATTTTGGCGGGACGTCCCGATTTTTAAGTCAAAATTCAATGTCCCGCGCGGGACAGGCTCAGTCCCGCTTTTCGGGGACAACTCTGTCGTGCATGCAGCGTGCTGAGAAAACACAGCCGGATGGCACAGACAAGTGTATTTTTATTAAAACACATTTTCTATGGCTATTTTTGCTATCTATTGTTACATAAACGTAATTTTTAACTCAAATAAAAAGATAAATATTTAAAAACATCTGATTATATACGTTTTTTTACTACGTCCCGCTTTCGACGAAAGAATCCCGCTTTTTTACCTCAAAAAGTTTCAAAATCACGACTTGCCAAAACAAAAATCTGGCAACGCTGTTCGTATAAGACTTGCAAATCTACAAACCCTCCAATGTACGTACAGCTTGTGATATAAGATGTTAAGTCCAATACCTCCAGTTATTTCACTGTCTGTCTTACCCAACAAACATCTACACCTTTTTAAGTTGAGGAAATAATACTTATTATTAGATTTAAGACTAAATTTAACATGAGAATTAATAACTACATTTTAAGCAGATAAAACAGTTTTTTACTATTATTATTTAATGCACAACACGTCAACATATTATGGTGTTTTACGCTATTGTCATTTGCAGTATTTTTCCGTGTCATCGTTGTTTAATTTTTTAGATAGGATTTTACATAGGTAGCTTTTTCAATGGTATACCTAGTGATTTTGCTTAGAATTGATATTAAGTAAGGGCCCAAAAACAATAAAATTAAGGAGAGTAACGAAATTGACATAATGGAGTATTAGCAACAAGTTGGTTATGACGAGGCGAGAATGTGTAGTAGGAAGGGTCAATATAACAATGTTGCTCGAGTATTGTGTAGACTCTACACTATATTCAAGCAACGTCCTACGATGTAAAGAAGATAGGTAGTTAGCAATTCGCAATGAGATCGATAGAAATCATGAGTTGGAGAGCGGTATGGAAGGAATGTGTTTTATTTTAGTAGTGCCCTTTGAGCTCTTTCTAGTCGTATCATGTGGGGTTTTCTCACTAATCCGGAACATACTGGTAATCCCTCGTTTTTAGTATTTAGTAACTCGTCATAGTAATACATGAGTAACAAATGACGCTCAGTGTCGATACGGCTGCAATACGAATTAGTGCAGGCTAACTTGGTTGTATAGTTATGCGGCCTCGCTGCCCGATTGCGAACTGCGCATTGTATGCTGTGTACGTGACCTAAGTCACTGCAATTTGAATTAAAGTCTCCGCCCACTATTGTGACTTGTTTGTAAATATAATGCTCGAATAGTAAGTACAGTAAGCGCTGCGTCAAGCTATACTATTTGACATTTGGATCGTTCTTATGTAGCTCCGACTAAGGGTGGTTTTCGTAGTGCAAATGACAAGTTGTACTGGCGCCTACTGTACCTAAATGTATTGCTAGACTAGCATATCTAGCGAATGATTTGTGTCAGCATTTTCGTTCATAATATGGCAAGAGTAACATCCGGTTTTTGTAGGTTCTTTCGTGCGTATTGTTACGAAATCCATTCACCAAACGGATGTGGTACTTCGTACCTATGTTCATTGAGGAGCCCGATATTTAACAGTTGTCCCTTGAACATGATGCATGTGCGATATGGCTTCTCAACAAACTCGGTATGCGGTGTCAACCTCGTTCAGTAAATATTATTGTGTAATCTTGTTTTTGAATTTGAATCTTTTAACTGCCCAAACACTAATAACTATGGTAAAAAAGCGTAACGTCATCTCAACAACTTTAATTGCTTTGCCCACATTAGTTCTTGGGTATAACATGGCTGTACAGAATACCAAATGAGAGAGTTTTTGAAATTGTTCGGCTGCCTCTCTTAAAAGGTCTTAACCGCGTAGGTACCTCAAACAGAGGCGATAGTGCTGGCAAATGCATACGTATAGTGGCTGTGCCATGATTAGATTAAGGTTAAAACAATATCAGATCAGGTACACCACTATCGCAATATATAGCGTGTCTCGCTCTCACTTTAGGTTTAATACTGTTTTAAGTGATCATGGTAAGGGGGTGAGGTGGGAGGAGGGGAGGGTGCCACTGCCACCCACCACCCTCACCCGATTACCTACCACTATTATTGAAAGCAGGGCCGCGCCGACCTCCGGCAGCGCCTGTGTGCAAATCCTATGAAGCGCCTATTTTTTGCCGTCGTGTTACGACATAAATATATTTTTATTTTTTGCCTGAAATATGTTCTCCAGTTTTATAGTATTTTCTATTTTCCAAACTAAGTACAAAAGGTTTTTTCCGCTTGACAATAAGTGCCAAAAATAAAACGCGAATTAAATTTGTATATAGGTACTTTATTTGATATATTACTACATACCTATAGTACTACATACATATACACTATAGAAAGGAAAAAAAATCTAACATTCTAGCTGCAGAAATTGTGTTTTTATAGCTCGCTTGAAAGAATCATAAGATGGTGCACGCCTGTGGTGCAATAGGTATAGACAACATCACACTTCTATATTGAAGTCGGTGCCAAATTTTAAGACTTTCTAGGAGGTCATCGTTTGGCACCGACTTCAATATACTCGTAGAAGTGTGATGTTGTCTGTAGCTATTCTTATACTATTTTTAACTTTTCAGTGTTTTTGAAGTCAGTTTTTATTTTTTGTAAAATATTGTTTAATGCAAGTAGGTTGTATAGCATTGAGATGGATGTCATCATCATCATCATTTCAGCCAAAAGACGATACTGGTGGACAGGTCTCTCTCAAGGATCTAACTTATCGGTCCTGCGCTTCTTGCATCTAGCGGCTTTCTGTGATCTTCATCAGATCGTCGGTCTACCTTGCCCTTGTCTACCAACGCTGCCTCTCCCGGTACGCGGCTGCAACTCAAGGACCTTTCCACCCCAGCGTCAGTCCTGCGAGCTATCTGTCCTGCCCACTGCCACTTAAGCTTCGCAATTCTTAAGTTTATGTCTGTGGCCTACTTCTCCAGATCTTATCATTGTTGATTGGATCACGTATAATTTTCACACATAATATGTTTGATATACACGTAACGAAGCAGATGGAGCCGGAGCACTAGTAATAAAGATTAATTAAATACTCGTAAATAACAAATAGTTTTTTTACTCGTGTACATACAAAAACACTGTACATTACTTATGAATTTAGGAGTGCAATGAGTCCAAATCCACGTTCCCGTAGCTCTTCCAACCGTATGTTCTAAGGGTGCCGTGGGTTCGGAAGAAGGAAACCAATATTACAAAGCACATATTGTATATAGGCGGTCTCAAGGCTGTGTATTGTCGTGTACCACACACAGCATTACTTTGCTACTAAATCTATTTCTCGTAAGTAATGTGTAATCTACGTGACAATGCAGCCAATGTTTACGTCTCATCCCCGAATAGAGAAAAACGTTTTGTGTAACGTGACTGCGAATACGTGCCAAATTTCGAGAGGGCACACTGTCCATGTCAATTCTTAGGTATAGGATGATATAATCTGTTCACCACCTTAGGTAGAAAACTAGTAGGCGAATTTCTAGCGATATAGTGTAGCCTCTTTGTTTAAGATATGTTTACAGGCACTAATTAGCGTCAGAAACAAATGCATAATTTAAAATTTCATACTATAGTGATTTGTGGGTGCTTTCTTCCAAAGTACAATAAATATATGTGCTACAGTCAAAACTCATAATTGATTTTCATACAATAATTAACATTTTTCGTCAAAAGTAGGTATATACAAGCGTTTAATCATGGCAGAAAACGTACTGAATGGCATAGATTTTGTGTTGTAGCGGGTGGTCTATCTTGCGACCGGGCTTGGTTCAAGGTTTTGGCCGTTATTTACATGGCGTTTATTCTTAAAGATATAGTCAACATGGCTTTTACGACTTGTGAGTAAGAGTACCCGGATAAAATGGGTACTCTTAAGCACCGATTAGACTTCACGATTTGCAGAAAGGGCCCTAGCTAGTGTGGTCTAATCGCTGTTAGGGAGTTAGGGTCCCGATATCGTGCGATCGTGGTTGCCCGATCGCCCTAACTCCCTAGTTAGGGCGTAAGTCGGGAGATGTAATCGCTGTTAGGGCGCTCAGTCGCCGCACAGCGCTTGATGTGAGCGGATTGTTGCTGTGTATCGGAAGCGAAATTGGCCTCGTGTGCAAAGAAAATTTCGTCCAAAAAAGAAAAATCTGGTTTAATGAATGTTCTGGACATGTATAAAGCTATACCAAATTTAATTCTTGTTGCTAAAAATTTTAGCGTCACTGCTAATCGTTGTTTAGCACTTACATTTTCTCTAAATAATGTGTCATGTTTTTATGAATATAATAATGGTGTCACTTAATTTAAAATTTAAAAGATGATCAAATTGTGCAGAATTTATTCGTAAACAATTTTTGAAATCTTCTGGCTCAAATGAATATAAAATGTTCATATTGCACAGTTTTATTTTATTATAATTAATTTTTGTTTATTTACGAGTACATCGCCTCAATTTTTTTATCTATCTATCTCATTAGACAAAAACATGAGATTCATATAGGTCAGGATTGGTCTATGCATCTTCGACTTTAAATCTGTGTGGTAGGGGTTCGATCCTGGTGTAGAGCGTTTTTTTTTTCATAAATTTGTTTTTTTTGTTTCTTTCTATAATTCGTTATTTTATTATTATCTTTTATTAATTGCTTGTTAATTATTTATAATTTTGTTATCAGAAAAAAAAGATTTAAGTTAAGATTAAAAACGCGATTTTTTAATCGAATAATTTTCAGTTAAATGCCTACCATCCGAAAAAAAGTGTCACTTGCATCGTAATTTCATAAAAGCACACAGTGTTCTCTTTTTATTTTATTTTTTTCACATTTACACCCGCAGTTGCGGCAAAGGCGATACCATTTCTTTGATATTTGGAGAGTACAGGAGCCATCCTTCCAACACCTCGTCCGGTTGCCTACTGAGTTAGGGAGGCGATCTAGTGTAATGTGATCAGAACGCCCTAACTGCGCTAACTCCCGATGCGACGCCCTAACTCCCGATGAATCGTGAAGTCTAATCGCTGCTTTACTCACAAGTCTCACTTAGGGATAAATCAGACAATAGAAAGAATAAAGAAAAACTACTAATGAATATACTTCGAGCCTTATGTGAACAATTATGAAAGTTGCTGCACCATCCTTGAATGTTTGCATTGTTTTGGCAACTTGGTCAGCAGTAAATTTCACATGCTCAACTGAGTTTAGTACTCTTTATACTTGAGGTATTGGGATGGTCACATTAATAGGTTCATTTACATATGATTTTTCAAATTTTTTAGCAAACATTTCTGATATTTCCTTTTGGTCACTAGTAATTTGTTACGTGGCATTGTTCTTTAAAGATGGAGGAATTGATACCTTTGAAGTAATTTGCCGTCTTATGTAGTTATAGAAGGGTTTCATTCCATTGTTAACAATATTTCTTTCAAATTGTATTCGTCGGAATCTTGTCAAGCTATTTGGTTGTTGACTTTTCGGTAGTTTTTGTATGAGCACTCAGATTTATCTGTTATGTAAATGCGCCATAGATTAGTTTTTTAACATTGAATAGGTACTCCAAAGAGTTGTAAGTTGCTTAGACTTGGCTAAATCTTGAAAATAGGCCAATAAGACATAGTGTTAAAAACGATTTCGCTTTTCTTGCGTTTTTCCAAAGGATTAAATTGTCATATGCTTTCATATATTATTCACGGGATCACATTTTGAGCGTCCGATAAAATACTTTCATCATCATTACTTGAGGAAGACACTCACCAATGAACAATAACAGCAAAATGAATTTCGCGCGTTTTGACTTTTTCACTATTTTTTTAAAATTATGTCCGCGCGTGTGTATTATGCTGCCAGTAACTATTTCATACAATGTTCGCGATCGATCTCTTTAGTGATTGAAACTTTTACTCACAATATCCACATTCTAAATTCAAATCATTTTACTCGGTTTTACGGGGAATCAAGTAGCTATTTCCGAATAGATGTGATAAATAGAATTTTCTATCATCACACCTATATGTATCAATATGGACTTATCATTGTTCATTAACTCTCAGTTACTTATTTCTATTTACTCTTTAGTAATGTCGTACCGGACATGTATAATTTATTTTGATTGTCACACCTGCTCCCAAACCGAGACGTTTCGATTAACCTTGAAGATTGTGCGGTCACACTCCAAATACTTGATTGCTGATATCCTCGCCTCGAAAAATAAAATGTGCTAGAGTATTGAACTCATTGCTTGTTTTAAAAGCTACATGCGGGTTACCGTATTCGTTAGAAGTGACTTTACTGCAACGGGATCCTTGGGGGATGTGGGAATCGGGCATAGCTGGCACATTATCCGGGCATCTTAGGCGCTCAACACATTGCCGCCGCATCCCGCTGCGGTGTATGGAGGGACGAAAACCGCATGCGGCTGCGGCGGCACGGAACCGTGCCATCGTATGGTTTGCTCCGTATCTCCGTCCGGAGCTGCGATGCACGACGCACCGCATCACCGCATTATCTATGTCGAGATCTATTACGCGTATGCACGTCCTTTCTAAGCAAAAATCCGTACGATACTGTGGCGCAGTGTGGCATACCCCTCGGACCGCACCGCATCACCGTCCGGGAGTGCGGTGCCATCACGCACGGCCACGGCTACGCGGTGTGAGTGTGTTATACCCTGCGGTTTTTGTATACAAATTAAGATTCTTCAGTCAAAATTAAAAACCGCAGCGCCGCACACCGGAGCGGTGTCCGGTGCAATGTGTTATGCGCCTTATCGACTTGTGCAGGGTTTCCAAACCAGTGAGGCGAACTGTATAAATAATATTTATTAAAACTGTTCATATCAACTCGCGCGACGCGGACGGTGCCACCTATGCGAGGTCAGCGACACGTTGCAACCATCTTTTAAATAATACTAAACACGCCAATATTTTCATCGTTTGCTTAATTTTCTTGACTCCCCATTTCGGTCCCTAGGGGGGCGTAGTATTTTAGCATAATGTTGGGTGAGGCGCATAGGGTAAAAGGTCGGGAACCCCTGGGCTGGTGGGTCTTGTTGATGCTGGAAACGTCACGAAGTGACAGGTTCTGATTCGCTGCCCCCTGTGCTACTACTCTGTGATCGATGCATGGCCTTCCTTGGTGAAGTACATCGGGCTTGCCTCAGACTGGGAGCGCCAACGAGCAAACCGCGACTAAAACTGCGCCCTTAGGAAGAGGGACCAGAAGGTCTTCTTGGTGCTGATGTGGCGATGTTGGTGTTTAAAGTCAGTTGTGGTGGTGAAGTCCAGTGTTGGTGTGGCTGAGGTGCGTCATGCGCGCATTTAGTAGGGTTCTGCATGAAAGTATTTCATTAGAAACTAATTCAACATGCCATTCAACCACAGAACACAGAAAGTGTTCTGTGCATTCAACAAATACATATTTAAAAATAAATGCTATGGCATTATAGCGCTTAAATGAATTGTGCTTATAAAAGGCAGGAAAACAAATATCATCGAATACAAATATGTTTTTTTTTAAATTTTAGCCTTCTTCATATTCGAAACTAGCTGTGCCCGCGAACTACGTTTTGCCATATATTTTTTCCCGTTTTTGCTACATTTTTCGTTGATGCTCAGATCCTATAAGTCATAGCGTGATGTTATATAGCATAAAGCTTTCCTCGATAAATGAACTATCCAACACAAGAATTTTTCAATTTGAATCAATAGTTGCTGAGATTAGCGCGTTCAACCAAACAAACTATTCAGCTTTATAATATTAGTATAGATGTTTAATTCGGGCGAACACACCCATTCTAGTATTTATCTCAACTGTAGTGGGTGCTGTTCAGCCCTTATACGCTGTTCACGCTCGAGGAAGAGCGAGTGGCAACACTGCATTATAGTCTGTGCAGTGAGAGCCTGTGGCGGCCGGCCGCATGTAACATGTCAGTTGAGTCGAGTCGAAATGTCATGACATTGAAAGAGGTTATGTCCGGGCCGAAATAAAATGTAATAGAAGTTAACTAACAAATTGTGTTTTGCGCGGCGCACCTAATATCGGGGTGCGAAAGCCCGCTTGGTGTTGTGCAAAGTATTATCGTCGCGTGTGTGAGCCGTGGTGGCCTAATAGGCATTTGTAGTGCTCCGGTCTCCACCGGTGGATCCACCGCAGAACTTCAGGATCCGCGACTTCCTTCGAGCTAGCTCAGGAAGTCCACCGGCTACATACGCAGACTGAACGGAGACAAGGTAAACATTATCTGTATCGGTTTTTGGATTCAGCAATCAAAGCATCATTCGGCGAAACGCCGACGTGGTGGTGTCTACTCCGGGCACCACCATACGCATAAACTTACATAAATATGTGAGTAAGATGACAGATTATAATCAAAGTTATGTTGTCTTATTCTGACATAAGCCAAATTCCTTATGAGAGGAATGAAAAAGCGTTGATTAACTAAATCAGGCTTAAATTATTCCCTCTCGAACCTATTCAGTTGAATTTGTATCAAAGGCTTTCACTGTGGTACGTCCTTGTATAGGCTTTGAAAATTACAGGAACAACATGAACTGTTGACTAGCCACTTACCATCAGGTGGACAGTCTGCTTGTTGCCAACTTAGTTGTATAAAAAAAATCGTAGCTCTTAAAAATAGCCCCAGGCAAATGTTCCAAGCTGCTCCTCGATAGGCGGATCTTATGGAACTGTCAATTAATCACAACCTATTACCGACTTACTATCCTTAATAATTATATTTAAAACTAATTTTCACGTACCCATATTTATTTTAGTTACTTCTATTGTGTGTGTTACTAAGAAAGGAATGATTTCGTGTGTTATATGATACTGGTTTTACGAAGATCGGCCATCTGCATTGCCTGGCTGTGACGCGTTGTTTATTACAATTTCTATGACTCGACGAACTCGGTCAATCGTATATACTTACCTTCGTGTCTGTATGTATGTGCGCATATACTGGTACACTGAGTACTCATCGTATAAACCTAAAATATACATAAAACTCAATTTCAGAATATTAACAATCAATATTTAATATTGCGGAAATATAAAATTTTTGATACCTTGGTACATTGGCACATGGGACTTAAAGCTGATCTCTGACAAACAGTTGGTACTCTCGGAAAGTTCGGCAGTATTCACGTGCCTCCGGTCCTTCGAAGCCACATGAAGTATGGAGTTTATTATGCTTTGCCTGAAAGCTGTTGGTGCAATTGGTTGGTTAGGTAACGTTGTCACGTTTACAGGTTCAAAAGTTTCGAGAATTTTCCGGTACTTTTATGCAAAGTTCAGTTATGGTCAACTCCTAAGGCATCTTGTTGGCGGCGCTCGGGTACGGTCACATTATTCGGAAGAGGCTAAAGTGAATAATTAGGTTTATAATGGGTGTCGTAGTGAGTGCATGTGGCATTGGCATTAGGATTACCTACTAAAGTTATGTGGGTGAACAAGAATGTAATCTATCTCGAACTCCATCGTTCGCGTAAGGCACATCAAACAGTGGGCTCAGCGTCTAATTTGAGTTCTAGATCCGGTCTTGTCGGACAATGTGAGTGAAGGAATAACGAGTGCACCTGTGTTTGTGGCTGCGCAAGTACCTACATGTGCACGATAAGGCTCCATATACACTGCGACTTTTTGCAGCGATACAGTCGCGATACGAACGTGCTGCACTCACGATACAGTTGTTCGCATCACATTTGCCTTAATGCATATCTTTAGCACCGTTGTCAGATCACTTTGCCACACCCTTCAATGCTGGATATAGTACAGCCGTGGTTAATAGAGTTCTGTTCAAATCAGCAGTAAGAGCTATGGCCTGCATAGTGGTTCTTACTTCGTTCGGCCTACCTATGCAACGTGACACGTGATCTAACCTCCTACACCTCGCTTCTCCGACTGTCAAGTGTCAACGTCAAGTCGTCATTTCGAAATACACAAAATAATTGTGCATTATCAGATTTATCAGTTTCGTGGATGGTTTTGATTCGGTAGCATTCATTATAGTACTCGTAGCAACGTCTATAAAGGAGCCGTTAACCGTCGCTACATAGTAATTGGGGCGGTTACGTTGTTTAGGTGGTAGTTTCGGGTTTGTAGGTTTTGGGCATACTTTTATGAGGTTGTCATACAAATAGGAATGCCGCTACTACCTATTAGAATCACGATATACTCGTATATGCGAAAATAAAGTTCATAGGTCACAGTGTTTGTCTCGAACTTCTCGGAAACGGCTAGACCGATTTTTATGGCATTTTTTTAAATATTTTTTAAGACTGAGAATAGGTCGTAGGCTATTTGTAATAATAAGGGTGACCTTCTCCAGATTTTTTTGACAATTATTATGGCGAAATGCTGTGCCTGCACAGTTCAAGCCTATTTTCGTAAATTACTAAAAACTTTGAGGTATTTTATATAAACAATGTTAGAAGTTTAAAAGCGTAATTTGAGGCTTGTTTATTAAAATAAAACTAAAAAAGTTTTAACAGTACAAAAAAAAGTTATATTAATATAGAAAAGAATTGGTGCAAAAATGAATACAGAGTTTTAACAGTACAAAAAAAGTTATATTAATATAGAAAAGAATTGGTGCAAAAATGAATACAGATAGGCATTAAAAAATGCTTCTTTATTAATTTTGGTGTTTGAAATCGTTAAAAAAATTGTAGGTGATAAATCTCTCTCCAGATATTTTCTTAAATTTTTCGGTAATTATGTTATTTCTATTTTTTTATAATTAGGCATAAAAAATAATTATAACCCTAAATTTTCACCCTTCTACCACCAGCCCCCATTTTTTGATAGCGATAATTACCTAGTTAATTACTTGTTATTTATTTATTATTTTATTCTACAATTTATGTACACACATCATTGATTTACCACCAAACGTAGATAACGCATGAACGTTCGAGAAGTGGGCCGGTGAAGAACTGCCCAATCGCGACTCGTGCAGTTCTTTTCCATAGTTACTAAAACGTCAATTGATCTGTGGCTAGGTATGAAATGATGTAACTTCACACGGTTGTACTTAAAAAAGTTGCCGTAATAATGTAGAATAAGGTTGAATTCGATAAATACGGTCCTTTCTTTATGGTAATTTTAATTCGGGCGTGCATATTCAACAATATATCAGCGAGTACAAATGTATAGTCGATTAGGTGACAGATTTCAAGCGCGTTTTTGTATGAAGTGCTTTATCTACGTAGTATGGTAGTAAATCAATGACACACATACAAAAACATCAGCAAAAACATATGGAGACACTACACTAAATGTACTGCTCATTTCTATGCGAAATATCTTCCAGCAGCCCTGTCACTCATAGAAATTGCTACAAAGTGGTAGTTCAGTGTGTAAACACAAACAAACAAACAAGACACAAAAAAGAATACTATTAAAGCCTACTTATTATCATAATTACTATTATAAATAAATCCTTAGTGAGTATCCGTTTTAAAAGATGTTGGTACTGAAATACGTGAAATTTATTTGCTTATAATTGCTGTAAGAGCCAAAGATATAAGTGTCTATTTGACTAAAAGCGAAAATAGTAATCGTATCAAGTGTCCCGCAATATACGCAAGACTTGATCCCCCCCGTTTGGATGACTTGATCCTGGGGGATCAAGTCTCCCATATTTAGGGTCACATGATACTCTTACTAGGGATTAAATAAAACATGTCTATATTATGCATTCAAAATCACATATAGGCATATTTGACTGTAATTTTCTCCAAACATCACTCCACATTCTAAATATGCAGCTTCTGCTTCGTATTAAAAAACATAAACATACTTTAAAACTCAATTATTACTATTATTATACTCTTTATTGCATAAAAACAAATAGTACAAAACAATAAACAGAAACATTAGTGAGCAAGGGTGGAATTATATTTTCAATAATAAAATAAGTCAATAATAATAATACCATTTTCCAGCTCTGTCATTAACCTAGTTGTTGTTCTTGACTCCACCTTGTCCTTTAAGCCTCATGTTGAGCCTCAGCTCTGTGAATCGGCTACGTAATTATCTTCTGACCTGTACCAAGATTTCGCTCGCACAGTCCCTTTTATTGTCCATCATTGACTATGCTAACAATTGTTGCGTTGACCTTGCCGAGGAACTCCTCGACAAACTTGAGCGCCTTCAGGATCTCTCAATTAGATTTATTTTCAATCTTCGGAAGTATGACCATGTATCGTATTTCCGTACCAAACTTAACTGGCTTCCTATTCGAACGCGTAGGGACTTGCATGTTCTGACTCTGCTGTATACCATCCATTTCGATCCGAACTCTCCTTCATATCTAAAAGATTGTTTCTCCTTTCGTATCTCCTCAAACAATCGATATATGCGCCCCGCTCACGACCTTATCCTGGAGATTCCCCTCTATTCAACCCAATTCCTAACCCATTCCTTGTCTATGGAGGCTGTCCGGTTGTGGAATGCTTTACCTCTCAATATTCGAAAGGTGCGTACAACGGTTATTTATTTAAACATTATATAATCATTCCTATTATTTTTTTATCCTATTTTATTTATATCTACTCTTTTTCCACAATATCATATGTTATATGTTCTATTTGTTTAATTTAATTTTTGCACTTTTCTCATACTTTTCTACTTTCCGTTTAAATTCCTTTCATTATATTCTTCTTTCTATGGTTTTCTGGAAGAGATTACAGAACACTAATTATTGAATTGAACCGAGGACATATGAAACAAAATTATGAGTTACGTTTAAGCTTCATTTAGGTGTTCTAACAAAACAATCAATATTAATAGGTACTTATAGGTAGTTGAAAATATTTGTGAGTGACGATAATTTGGAGTGTAGTCAATTTCATCAGTTGTAGCATCGATAACATCATCCACTGCCGATTGGTACCCTTTCTCGGGCACTTTTTCTTGTTTTGTATACTCTGGACATGTTGGTAATCTGCAATTAATTTAATAAAAAGTTAGGGGACATTTGATCCACGAGGATCAAATCTCCCTTAATAAATTGTACCAAGTGTACCCTGAGCAGGTTGAGGTTAAAAACAAAAATATTTTCAAATGTCTATAAGATTACCACTTTTCTACGCAAGAAAACGCTACTAATATATATAGGGTTGATTGATTTAAATCAAATTATTTATATCATGATTTAAATCACTGATTTAAATCAAGTGATTTATTTTAAAAAATCAATGATTTAAATCAAAAATGATTTTTTTAGTATTAAGTAGATCTTAAAAAAACTGTAATGATATTTATTTTATACATCATAACTCGAATTCAATATCAACACGAAACGATTTTTATCTTAAAACACGGACGATTTGGGGAATTCCCTGTGTTTTCTATTTAAGTACTTGATTCACGTGACGTGGGTGGGAGTGTTGTTAGTTTACATTTTTTTTTGGACTGATTTCTATTTAATTTGCCAAAAATCAATAAAAACTTACCAAATGACATGAAAAAAATAAATAAATAAAAATCATGACTTTTCCCTGAAGTTTCTAAATAAAAAAAAACAAAATAATCATGAGTTTTTTGATTTATTTGAAAAAATTCAAAAAAATCTGTCAAAAACAAGAAAATCATGATTTTTATCAACCCTGAATATAGATAATGACTCGTATTCTCAATAAATGTTAAATCAAAATAAAAACTTACAAAAATTTTCTTTCTGCAACAACAATCACTCGGTCGTCCGCCTTTTACGAAAGTGTCAAATGTGACAGTTTTACCAACTTTAGAAAGTTTGCGGGTACCATAGACAACCGATGTTGCCCCTATAAAACTAAATATTGCCCATACAAGTTCTGCAAATCTCGTGTACCTAGTCTCTCGTAAGGATCAAGTATCCCCAGTTTCCCCTATATACTTACTAACATTATATATAAATAAATAAATAAATATATATATATATATATATATACGATATATTAGGTTGGGGAAAAGTCTTTTCGCATTATAGTATGTATAAACTTGTAATAAAATCTCTGGCTATACTATTTGTATCTGGCTGGTTTTGGTATCATTGAAAGTTTAAATTTTAAAGAACATAATTCCAAATTCAAATTAGGAAAATGTGTGATTTTCATTTGTTTTTCGTACCGCCAAGATGAGTGAATCTAATGAAGAAATTCGATACATTTTAAAATTTTACTACAAAAAAGGTAAAAATGCAACGCAAGCCGCAAAAAAAATTTGCGATGTTTATGGACCTAGTGCAGTGTCTGTGAGAGTAGCACAAATTTGGTTTAAGCGTTTTCAATCCGGAAATTTTGATGTCAAAGATCCACGTCGCTCTGGTCGCCCTATTACAGATAAAATGGATGCCATTTTTGAAAAAGTGGAGCAAGATCGGCATGTCAGTAGTTACGACGTAGCTGAAGAACTGGGAATTGACCACAAAACAGTTTTGGCGCATTTGAAAAAAACTGGGTACACAAAAAAGCTCGACATTTGGGTACCTCACGAGCTCACTGAAAGAAACCTAATGAACCGTGTACTCATTTGTGATTCTTTATTACGACGTAATGAAACCGAACCATTTTTGAAGAAGCTGATAACTGGTGATGAAAAGTGGATCACGTACGACAAGAACGTGCGAAAAAGGTCGTGGTCAAAGGCCGGTCAGGCTTCACAGACTGTGGCGAAACCCGGGTTAACTCGCAACAAGGTAATGCTGTGTGTGTGGTGGGATTGGAAGGGCATTATTCATTATGAGCTGTTACTACCAGGCAGGACCATCGATTCTGAACTCTACTGCGAACAACTAATGAGATTAAAGCAAGAAGTTGAGAGAAAGCGGCCGGAATTAATCAACAGAAGGGGTTTGGTTTTTCATCATGATAACGCTAGACCTCACACATCTTTAGCCACTCAGCAAAAATTAAGAGAGTTTGGCTGGGAGGTGTTAATGCATCCGCCGTATAGTCCTGACCTTGCACCTTCAGATTTCCACCTGTTTCGGTCTCTTCAGAATTCTTTAGGCAGTGTCAGGTTAACATCACGAGAGGACTGCCAAAACCACTTGTCGCGGTATTTTGACCAGAAGTCCCAAAATTTCTATAGCAATGGGATCATGTCCCTACTTACAAGATGGCAAAAAGTTATCGAACAAAATGGTACCTACATACTTTAGTTAAATGTAAATAAACTATATTAAAAAATGTTTTGAATTTTCTTAAAAAATGCGAAGAAACTTTTTCCCCAACCTATTATATTACGAGAGACTAGGTACACGAGATTTGCAGAACTTGTATGGGCAATATTTAGAGTTATGATATATATATATATATATATATATATATATATATATATAATCATCACAACAAAGGGAGAATTTAAGAAATCTGCTATTTAATCCTTCTGACAGTTCTTGGAAAGCCATTTGCGTAGCCGCTTCTTGAAGGCCTATGGATTAATGGACATTCTAATGTCGGGTGGGAGCATGTTCCAAAAGAGAATTGCTTGCACAAAGAAGGAGGAGTGAAATATATCTGTGTGATGGGAAGGATATTTGAGTACCTAGTTGATTTGATGAAGAGCGGAGATTTTTATCATGAGATGTATATAAGTACTGAAAATGGGATGTGAGATAAGTTGGGGCATTTGGGGAATAGAGTAAAGAGTAAAGAGTGGTTAAAGCCCTCATCTTTCGACGTTGTCGGATGTATCTCAAAAACCGTAATTGATAATTGATATTTTTGATATAATTCTAAATCGATTTTTTTTCTCGATAAAAACACCACTTCTTTTCTCTGCACTACACCAAGGTCGACTGGAAGAAAGTAGTTTAGGCAATAAGTCCGACTTTGTACTAATAAATAAATAGAGCCATTCAGCCGTTGAAAACTTACCACCCTCACTGTTTTATACTAAATCGTGAACCGCGTAATGCAAATTCTGGTTTCAGTGATTTTGCATAGCGGCAGTAGTCATTTTGATTTCAATTAGGATTATTTAAATATGCTTATGCGAAAAATTAATGTTTCATTTTTCAATTTGTAGTAGGTATTCGCTCAATTGTCACAGTACATGAGGGCTATGGGAACTGGGGGCCTACGTATCACATGTTTCCTAGCAGTAGGCACGTTGTACAACGGGCGCCCACGGGCGGGCGGCCGGCCGGGGCGGCCCGTTTTCGCAGTTAGTTTTGCGCGACCTCCGTAGAGTCAAAACGTGTCGGGAGCTACCATCCTATAAATCGTTTTTAATCTTTTGAAAAGTTTTCTGCATTTTCCTACTTAAATTTGTGCTAAAGCAGTGCGAAATCTATTTCGTTTAAGTGCCTTGCCTATTCGAGTTGCGGCGATTGTCGAGGCGAAAAGTTTACCGGTGCGAAGTTATTTTTTTAACGCTAAGCTGCTGATCTTATTAAAATACATAATATATAGAAAATCGTGTAGGGTCAATTTGTTTTTAAATTTATTGTTGCAGTTCTCAACCATGGATAACTTGGACGATACCGAGACCAATGCTAAAGTGTCGGACTCCGCCTACTCCAACAGCTGCAGCAACAGCCAGTCTAGGAGGAGGTAGATATTATTTTGTGATTGTATTTTTAATTTTGAGTTTCTCTTTTCAAATTCAATCGTTTGTGATTCAATTATTTGGTCGCAGATTTTATTCATTTTATTCATCGTCAATTCGTCATGTTCATTATACCAATTCAGGGTATAAGAAAAGGGTATTTGGATCGTCTCCCACGAGGCTTGGTGGGGACAGTTGAATATTTCGCTAAAATTTTAATATAGAAATCAAATAAAAAAATGAATTCATTACAAATTCCGATTCCGATTACAGTGTCGGTTTTTTTACTTGCCAGATGCGGCTGCTCGATAATTTCATTTCGCCTCGTTACGATAACTAACAAGTTTTGCAAGTCTAACTAACGACATTACATTTAACTAGGTTTCAATGTTAGCAGGGGTTGTTAAAGCAGGTCAGACTCTGGCACATTTAATAACAGATTGTTCTGCCGGCCTGACCTGAATCAAACTCGGGTTTCCGAGCTTCGCACAGTCTGGTCGCCTGAAAGGATATAAAGTCTTACTCTAAAAATAAATATAAAATACTCATAATTATACATATAAATAGAGCTTTGAAATTTTAAATATATATTGTGTTTCACGTTGATCTGGACATTATAATGAAGGTACGCTTGTAGGGAAATAAAAATTAATATTTAAAAAAAGAGCTGTCATAACTTGTCTGCAGTTGACATACTTCCTTATTTATTCTTCGAATTAAAATTTACCTTTAGAAGAAAAACAACCCTACATGAGTCTTTTTTTAATTAACAAATTTGTTGTTAACGCAATTAAATATTACCAAAACAAATACGAGACTTTATACTAGAACTGAATTAAAACTAACTAAAATAAAAAAAACATTTATATATAATAAGACAATAAAACGTGAGATTAATATTAAAATTATACTCCATTGGCTTACAGCCACAGTTCGAAGTCGACTCACTCTGGCAGTAACTCCAGTGGCAGCAGCGGATATGGGGGCAAACCGTCTACGTCCAGCAGGTGAATATGAGCAAACATCTTATCACCATCTAGCCAAACCGTGACCGGGAGAAACACCAATAGATGTGGTAAATGCGAAGGCGGGATGTATCTGTGTTAGGCCAAGCTCGCCCAATTGGGGTATGATAGGTGGGTGGTAAGATTTCCAGTTTCACATTTGTTGAGGAATCCAGGCGAAGCTTGCTGCCATCCTCACTTACCATCAGGTCAGGTGAAGCTTGCTGCCATTGTCACTTACCATCAGGTCAGATAAGGCCAAGAGCTTCCTTGTTATGTATAAAAAAGGTAAGTGGTACCGCTACTAAGTGAGGTATTGACTTGAGTTTCGCCGATATATACTTCGAAGTTCAGCGGTAGGTGACAGCTATAATTAGGTTTGTATGAAATGAACACGCTGTCGTCAGCCGCTTAGCACCACCGGATTTTGAAATATATCCTAGCAATGTAGCATATCGGATATGCGGCTATAATGAAAATGAAACTACATATTTTCAATATTGATTCTTTCCAATTTCGCGTGAAATGGGCAACGCTGAGTTTCGCATTGAGTTCGCATCGATATTCGAGTTTAACCTTAATACGTTAACTTATTGATCGAACTGCCATAAATGATAGGTAATGAACTTTAAATACGCTAAAACGGTTTAACGTCTAACGTCTAATATAATGTTTGCTACTAGAGCAGAAATAGGTATGCCTATTATAACCCTTATAGAATCATACATAGTAAATCCTATCGAAACTCGTGAGTATCGATAAAACGTGGTGATTATCTGCTCACTGGGTATCGAATTGTTAAAGTATCACAACATTACGAGTATGTAGTTTTAGAATATGTATATTATTAGTTTCAACAAATATATAGTTTCATAATCAGATATCGAACGTCGATATACAGTTTTGTTTTGATATCCTAAAATAGCGACCCACCTCTACTGCCGCTTAGCTTAAAAAAGTCCAACATCCACACGAGTAGTTTGAAGATCCGATGGATTGGGTTTCCCTATCCCAAATCGCATAACTAATCGCGTTCAATAGGTTTTACCGCATATGTGGTCTTCCGTGTGAACGAATAGTATACGATAAGAGAAGACTCTTATTTATTCTACCTATAATTAAGTACTTGTATTAATGATTACAGTTAAGAGCCTCGTATTATGTGCCTATTATAGTGATAGAATAGATTTACCGAGTTTTTTTTCGTATTCTTTTCTTGAGACGGCAGCATAATTTTTCCTCTGAATAAGATAATATTATTAAAGGCTGATGTTGGACCTAGGTCGTTAAATTTAATGTAAGTTTCCACATTGAAATGACCCGCACAATTGTTTTGCATTAAGGATTTCTAACCGTTTAATATCAGGTGGACCCTAAGCTATATATATAATATGATACTCGTATCCACATAGTATATAACTATGTAAATTTACTTGCACACTAGTTGAAAAGTGCCTATATTATCCACTCGGCAGTGACCAGCCCTCCGAGAAAAGGGCCAAAGAAAAGGACGCTAAGAAGAAGAAGCAACAAGCACAGGCGGTCGAGGTGAAGGAAACTGAGACGGAGTCATCACAGCCGGCCGAAGCGCCGCCTCTGCTCGAAACCCAAATTGATCTGAAACCAAATGGTGGGTGAAGTTACCGATTTTATTATCTTTAATCGGAAGTAACTAAGATTCCTGCTTCTTATATATCCCTTACGGGCCTAGCGCGGGGCGTAGACAAAACGTGACAAATGCTCAATAACTCCTCCCTTTGCCATATATAGCAATGAAGCAGGATGCGACGAGTCTTTGTCCTCTTTTGTCAACGGTCCGTGCTCGGTCCGCTGGTTGAGTTCGTTTTATTAGGACATTTTGTATTCTTTTATAACTGAATCGTAAACAAGGCGATAGTTGAATAAAATTTAATATTTTCATTTTGGATTTTAACGTACTTCTACTCGTAAATAATCGTATCGTCCTATACTCATGAATGTACTTCTTAGTAGGAATTTTAACTGTATTTTTGACTCAGTTTTCTTTGCCCCAGTTGTCTCTTAGTTTTGTGCTTTATCAATATTATTGAAACCTATTTTAACATGTTCTCTAGGAACTTTTTTAATTTTACTATTTGTTTCTTTTTTTCTTTGCGCGCAGGTTTAGTGATTGGGTTAACCGAAATTTTATGTTTAATAGAAGTTTCAAATTGGGTTAACCGAAATTTTATGTTTAATAGAAGTTTCAAATTAAGCAATCACCAATCTTCTACCCTTTATAAAATTATCGAATCATTAAAAAATATTAGAATTTGCTGTTTGGGCGCTAACAATACCGAACAGGTTGTGAATTTTCCTGTAGAAAATCAATAATATTTTGAATTTTAATATGAAGAGTTCGATTTTATAAAATATAGTTCTACTGGTAAACAATAAGGATTATTATGAATGTCAAAATAATGTAATGTAATATTATTATGTAATGTGAAACGGTCAATAGAGATGTCTTTTACGATTGCGAATACTGTTGTTTACTTGAATACCTCCAATCTAATATTCGTCATCGAATTCACATTGTGGAAATTACATTACAGTATGATTCTGTGTTCTTTCCTATACTTAATGTAATTATAAATTCTGTTACTTGCACTTTACTCAATTCTAAATGTTCATTTCACCGATGTATGGATGTGACTGCAATGAGCACAACTGTTGTTTTTTTAATAGTATTTTTTTTTAATCTGATATGTCCTGTGTTTATCTAGGTGTGTTGTTTTGATGTTATGTTATGCCGTGGTTATGTTTGTTTTTGCTTCTTCTGGATTATTCTTTGTCAAAAGTACAATAATATCGTTTCAATACTATCAATAAGAGGAGTAATTCGAAAATATTTCTGAAAATGTTATTTTGAGTCATCAGAGTGTAGTGTGGTGTAATATGCACTATTATATAATGGAACCGTAATTTTAAAGTAAAATTATGAACTGACATATTGTATTGATATTCGCTTTAGTTTAGTTTTTTAATAAAATAATATAATTTGGATATTAATTAAGACTTTGTTTAAAAGAATATGAGAATGGGAAAGCGCGAGACATACTATTTTACGTTAATTGTATGTGTGTATTTCAAAATTGAATTCGACTAATGATAGTATGGCAGTAGAGTAAGAAATATAAGGAGTAGCTGGTGACCATGCTACAAAAACTTTATACTAAATAGATAAAATTAGAATTATAATTTACTGATGAATAACATAGCAAAACAACACTGCCTAGTCTCAAGTCAAAAGATACATCATTATGATAGTCTTATAGCTCGGCTTGCTGCGATGTTTTGTTCTATAATCTCATCTTTTCTTGTTAGAGTTTTCTTTCATATCTGCCTGTAATTTAAATACCAAGTATAGTAAAGCGTACCAGTTTAACATCTATTTTATTTGGCTCGTCAAACAACCTACCGAGAACAAATATTATCGTAAAGCTACTTATTAGGTACTTGTAGGTAAATATTAGATACAAACTTAGAAAGTCATCATATTTTTTCACTTCATGTCAAAACTAATGAATCTTCTATTTACATAAAAGAATTGAATTAATGTAGAACTTCGCTCATTCAATTTTTTGTGTATTAGAATAGTCTCTGTCAAAGTCATATCTCACTTTTTTAATATCCTCCTCCAATAGTTTGGGACGGTCCTAAGTTTTAATATATTGTTGTTTTGGCTATGTGCTTCCTGCTTTGTGTCGGGAATGAACCGGGAATTTCTAATTTGTAGACTGGTGATCTTGTGAAATCACTATATTCTCGGCCTGTGTTAAGTAGTGGGCGTTCTTTAGCTAAAATGATGATGATTAATAATGATAATCGTGATCAGAAGATCCTCTAGATTTTACGAGTCTAGCTGCTCCTTATTGCCTCTTGCTTAAAGCCTTCTAGAAAGTGTAGTTGACAAGGCAGTAGATGTGCATTGAGATCGTACACCTCATTGCAGTCACTGGGAGTTTCAAAATTCGCTGTCTCCTAGGACATAGTTGTGGCGAAGCTAGATGCAATATACTGCTTGTCTTCAGAACTTACTATATTAATTCGGCTGGTCAACTGTTCTATAATATTATTTTCTGTGCCATGTAACCGAACCTCTCGAGTGAGCTCGACTGTATAGTGTGAAAGGTGTCGTCGAAAGTAGATTTTTTGATATGTACTACTCGTTTTAATTATTCTATGACTTCGGTATAAAAGTCTTTAACATGTAAGACTCAGACTCTTGTAAGTCGATTTTATTAGAGGTGCGAATAAAAAAGTTGAAGGAATCGATCTCATAATGATTGAAGCGATTTGCTACTCTCGTATTCTGCTAAACAGAGTCTTAAGTCGCTTACTGAATAAAAAACTTAGTCATATTGTTACGTAGTACATACTATTTTAGCTTCTATTATTTCTATAATTCAAACATAGAATCTTAAACAATTCTTAAAACTTACTAATGGAATAAATTGAAGGGAATGCATTTTTTAAACTCAATTTTAACAATTCAATAATTTTTAATATTTCCAAGAAAATATTTAGAAATTGAAAAACGGTCTGTGTTGTCCTTCTTTTTCGATATCATTATTTTTCTCTGAATAGAATATTCGATGTCTTGTTTGATCTTTTGATTTAAACGAAACCTTTGTTTTATTGCACATTCAGGTAATATTCTTTTGTTTCACACACTTACTTAGAATTTTTCGATGTTATCGACCTACTTTCATTTCATAACCTTTTAAAGTTTTCTTTTGTCGTGCTTTCATTTTTTCTATTTTTCGAAATATCGATACAGATGGCTTGACGACCGATATTAACTAATTTTACTTCAGTTATAAGAATGTACTCCCTTTTTATATTATATTCTATAGGTCCCACGGGTCGCGTTAAAAACAAGGCAAATGTTATGTGTCGAGGTAATGTATTTTTCGGGTTCTGTTGCATGGTATGTATATTATGTTTCCATGTTATTTCTTTTTCACTCTCTTGTCACAGTTGACTGTTAAATATAATGTTGCATTGATGTCTTTTTTTCCAGATGATTCCATCATGTTAGGAAAGAAATAGGTTCATGTTTATCTTCCGTCTGTGTTTTTATTGTACAGTTGACCAGACCCCAGCGCCTGACAGGCTCGCTGAGAAGGGTTCGGAGCCGATGGATAAAGCTTCGCCCGAATTAGATGTCAAAGTCGAGGTAATGTTTTTTATGTATCAAAAAATTGACATCTTACGTGTGGTGATGGATTTAGAATATTCTTGTCGCCGCTCCCTTTGTTCTCGTGGATATCGTAAGAGCCGACTAAGGTTTTAGCGCAATCAACCCTCTGAGGACAGATGAAAAACTCGAAGCAAACGTCTTCACCAACCCGTTTGACTAGCCTGATGTACCTAGTAGGCGAACTCGGTAGAAATTGGTAAGTTTGAAGTACACGCGCAGACAACTCTTTCTCTGAATATCCCTCTGGTAAAGTTGAAGCTCTCCTAGTTTGAAAAGAGATCCATGCCCAGCAGTGCAACGTATGTGGATTTAAATGAGCATGGTGATGAATAAGAAGTTGGCAAACAAGCTTAGTACACACCTGATGGCAAGTTGCTTGTTATTACATCGTGTAGTAAAAGAAGTGTCAAGAAGTCGTTTACTCATGTCCTTCCATTCATTAATATTGTTAACTAGTTGTCCTGACAGAAGTGCTCCTGTCAAAGGCTCTCGTTTTCGATTGACGTAGTCGTGGCACGTTGGAATAGTTTTCTTTTTGTTGTTTGCCCAACTCTTCATAAGAACCATAAATGAGTTTTAGGCGTTCCAGAATTTTAGCAACACATTTAGTAATCCATTTTTATTAATACTTATATATACTAGCTGAATACATGCATAACATTGTTTTCAGGTTGCATCGCCAAGTGCGCCGATAGCCAATAACACAGTTACTTACGTAACGAGCCGACCCAACTCTACTTACTTCTCGGTAAGTTAACATGTTTGCCCTAGAAAGTACGTTCCTAAATTTGATTTTAACATCAAGTGTTTGCATCATGTTTTGCAATTTCATAAAAAGAGGTCACATTAATACGTAAGAATTGGTTGTTCTACTAACAAAACATAAGGATCACGCTATACATTTGACGTTTTTTTGACGCTTATCGTTTTTTTCGTAATTTCTCTAAAATTAGGAAACTAAACCTTTAAAAATCCATCAATTTATTACATGATACAATTTTTAATGATAATATAAAAGCTTGTCACGAGATTTACTTGTGTAGATAAACAAGAATATTATTATTTAACTTGATATAGGTTATTCTTAGAAAAAAAATGATTAGTAATTTTTTTGCGTCAAACATTTATTATGTAAAATGATAAAATTTGCAACATGTAATAAATTGATGGGAATATTCAATTAAACGTTATATTTCCTCTTTTTTTAAATGTTTGTTTTTAAAAATGTCTAAATACTTCTAATTTCCCTTCTTATTGAGACTCTGTACCAGGGTCGTCTGCTTATTTAATTACTGGGTACCGTGACTTTACATCTGATGCCACAAGTTGGCAACGTTCTTGTGGGGGTTGCAGTTTTGCTGCGAATCTCACAGGAGTCACATGTATTATAGGTGACTATTACCTTACCATTTACCATCAGGTGGGCAGTTTGCTTGTTTCCCAACTTATCACAATAAAAAAAAAACTTGAAAAAAATATGAGCCTTTGTAACTTATTTGAAAAGAGTTACTGGCCTCGGGTGTGTACCTCACTCTTCTCGAGGAGGTCTGCATTCCGAGAGAGTGGTAGAATTCAATTTTTTATGACTTGATTTTGACTTTCTCAAGTATATGTAACGTATGCTTCTTACCCCATACGTACGAAATATAATATTTGACATTTAATTTTATTAATTTATTTTCATAAAACGCATGCTTATAAGCGTGCTTTTCAAAAATTTCAACCGGGTTCCATTTGTTTCTTTATTATATCCTCTGTAGGCTTAGCGCGAACTAAGAACCAGAAGGTGACCAGGGACCACGGCCACGGAACAGAAGCCACGGCCTTTGCTAGACATGCTGGCCTACAGAGGGAACAGACAAGAACAAACCGATCTGCAATACGTTTCTTTGATTGCAGGATGGATTTTCGTGTGTGATATCTATGCACGACGGGGTTGTTATGTATACCACATCCTCTCTGACCACTACACTTGGGTTCCCGAAGGATATGTGGATCGGCAGGTCGTTCATCGATTTCGTACATCCACGCGTGAGTAAAGCATTTTACTAATATTATATGTTTTTAGCGTGACCCAAACTTTTGTTTTGGTTTCTTACGCCTACGTGTTCATGTTTCCGTCCGTGCGTTTGCCCGTCCGTTCCATCGTGATCTTAGCCCCTGGGTCACTAGATGATAGGGCATGTACTTAAGTTTAGTCTATTTTGGAAATTCCAATCCGTCCAACCCTAAGGTCATGACATCTAGGGTAAAAAATCCCCTTGTTACTCGTACATAACCGAGTTACATTACAGTATGTGCAAGGAAAAAATATTTTTATTTATTAAATACAATATCATCGCAGCTCAGTGTGGCAGATAGGTACTAATTCTTTTCAACCCCAGTAATATGGGTATCAAATAAAAGGGCTTGACGAGTTGGCGAGTAAAGATTTTGTTAGTGGCATTACTCTATGTATATTAAATATGACACTTTCAGTGTAAATATGGGTCATGCGACAGCACCCATAATAATGGGATTTGAATAATTGTTCTTTATTTATAAGATGCTTACTGTTCTTTTTCATGCTCAAGGGGTCGATGTTTTAGAGATTTTATTCAGTAAATGCATATAGTACATATTATTATTGCTAATTCCCTTTAAATATTGAGACCAAAATTCTCACACATATAAAGTACACATTACACAAATTAAAGTCACAAAAAAATCATAAAATTGTGAACGCTCAAAAATTTAAGCTGAAACTGATGACTGTAGATCACTTATTTGTAGGCAGCATTTCAATAGTCACGTTATTTCGGAATGATATGCTCAATGAACAGTTGCCGATGAGCTTGGCACTGTTATTATATCAAAGGATCACTTTTGAACAATGCTCTTGGGGTCAAATTATATGAAACCTCGCACATTTGGCCTCGCACCGTACGCGCCGAATTTCAAAAATGTGGTAGGTGTCCGGGTATTGAAAAACGGATGCTGATGACGTCACATAATGCGGCGTGTTGGGCGTGTGCTGTTATGTGCGATCAGCTTAAGCTGTCATAACTTTTTTAAATGTTCTGTATTATAGACCGTTGTAAAACTGTCAAAACATTTTAACACAAATAGCAAGCTACCGCTATCTTTTTAAATATGTCGCCATAAGAACTATGTTTACAGTTTTGTTGCATTCTGAACGTAGGCTGTTGAATAGTCAGTCCCTCATCTAAGGAGCCCAGGTGAAGTCGTTTCCGTCTTGGGTCTTAGACCATGAGATAAGGAATAAAAACACTATTCTCTTACAGGATCGAAACACGTTTGCGTCGCAAATAACAAACGGTTTGGCTGCTCCGAAAAATGTAAACGGTACGCAAGAAGCAGGTAAAATCACTCGAGAACACTCCATCGTCCTAGTTATATCACTGTCCGTAGCGTAGACGCCTCGTTATCAATAATAGCTTGCATCCCAACCAGCGTTAATGACTATTTTATTATAACCTTTTCTTTCTTTGTTTGTAAACGTTAATTCGAAAAGTAATCGGAAATTCATGAACTGGCCAGGCATTAATACTTCTTTGGGTACAAAACAAGTTGTTGCAAAAGTTGAATCAAGTTTGGTTACTTTGTAGATAGATAGATAGACCTTCTAACCAATTCATACAATAACTACCCGGAAAACAATCTCCTTTGCTAAAACCTTATATATTATGTATTGTTGTCACCTGTCGCCTTTTCTGTTTACATTCCGAATTAACCATGAGTTTTGGGTGTGCATATAATTTATTACCTTGTAGTTATAGTTACCTGCACGTGTTTTTTTTTCAACCTCAAAAATTGTCGAGAGATCATTTGTGTTCAAATAAATTTACTTCGAAATTAAGAGTATTTCAATGTTATTCACTTTGGACAACTATTAACATACAATATCAAAAGATGTTGTACAAGTTAGTCATTTCTCAATGCTATCAGCCATGATCTCAATCTGTGTACTCAGACGACATTTTGCTAGTCTAATCAAACTCTCCAACTTTGTAATCAAAGTAATTGTGTTACTATTACTGAACAATCTACTGGTTGCTGAGGGCTGAAGAGTGTAGGTTTCTTCTCAATATACATATAACATGACAACTAAATAGCCTACACCTGTTTGTTATTAACCTTGCCCTTGCTCGATGTGGGTGCTTAAGTGGTTTGTTTTGTATGTATCATCTTGGATGTTCAATTGATAATAATTGGCACATGGATGTTAATGTGAATGCTGGTCAGGGATTTTTGGAACCTTCATGTATACGTGTTTAAGTTTTTCGAAGCAATTTGTTGAGAATTATGATTTTGTTTGGCCATACTAGATTTTTTATTTCAGTTGAAAGGTCAGCATTCATTGTTTTCAAAATTTTTGGTTATTTTGATTCGCACCAATTGAATTACCAAGAAACAACAATACTTATCTTTATCTAAACAACAATACCTACTTATGCTTTTTGTGTAGTGTTCATTTAACATGATATTGCTTATTTTAAGGCTGATTTCTTTGATTCTATACAATTTACTCAATTAAAGTGACAAATTTGTCCATATGGTTCAAATAACCACGAAAGAAATATGAAATAAATTCTTAGAAAGAAATATCTAATCATGAATGCTATGAAATTTATCAAGCAGCTTCAGATCAAACAATTGCTTTGCGGGCGTCGTGTTTCAAAATGTTATTTAAAAGATTTCCTACTATCAATTCTCCGAAACATCAAAAATCTTTCTTTCTCGTGTCCTTTTTGTGTCACCATTCACATTGGTGTTTTCATAACGCTTTACTCCACATAGCTTTACTTCTTATAATACTTGTGTTGCACGCACTACAGTAGTAATATTGCTTCTTAAAAGTTAGTATTCACATATTTCTGTTATTTCGTAAAACTAAGCTTCTGAAATCAATTAAATATTTCAATACATTGAAAGATTAATTGATATCACAAGTTGGTATTTCTTATATATTTAGTTCAAACGCCAGGAAACGCAGTGTCAACGATGGTGTGTCGCATACGCCGATACAGAGGGTTGGCGTCAGGGTTTGGGGTGAAGGAACGAGTGGTTACTTTCATGCCATTCTTACTAAAACTCACGTTCAAGAATGTCTCAAGTGAAGACGGCGAAGTCATCTACCTAGTAATACAGGCGACGCAATTCTTCTCAGCGTTCAAAAGTAAGTTAAAAATTATTGATTGTATCGTGTTCGGGAAACCATTTCTAAAAAAATATGTCTTGTACACCATGATATAACCACCTTATCTATTACTCATATAACCACCAAATCTTAATTTATTAAATTACAGTCACGATGAAGTTCTTGTTGAATAAAATATTTACTAATAATGTTGTAATCGTTAAATTACTACACTTTGAAAAATTAATGGTAAGTTTTCAAGGAATTCGCAATATACCCTTGTCGATAATAGACATAACAATTTTTTTGTATGTTTATAATATATAAAGTATTTGAATATAAAGTATTATGAACTTACTGTTTTGTATACAATAACCTCAACGCATTAGCCGCGCAATCCACTGATCGGGCTTTAACTTGCAAAATTGTTTTGATGCTAACTTCGAAAGCTACTGTCAACTTAGTCATAGATTGAGTATCGCCAGCTTTCACTATCGTCTTTTATACGTCGTTCTTGACTTTAGTCCTCCCGGCGACATGGGGTTCATTTTTCAAATCAAAAGTTCCATGTTGGAGGTGTTCAAAGCAAGGGTGAGAAAGGAATAGCATGAACCAATGAACGCAGAGATTTCGGTTTCGCCTCGCTGCGCACATATTTATATCGCAGTACTGCGGTTTTGATCAAACTACACTCAATAAACAAATGATGAATATGAAAAAATAATTCCTCCCTAAAAATTTCTTCCTTATTTAGTGGTTTGCTTAATAGTGGACTATTGCCAGTTACTTTATTTAAAAAAAAAAACTATTTTATTTTAGCAACATAAAAGTTACTTGTTTGATGTATTTTTTATAGTATGAATGACTTTTCCCTGGTTGTTTCGTAAAATATTAACCTGAAACTAATGAATTTTTATTCAATTTCAGTTTCCAACGAGGTTCTATCGAAGTCAATACCATTTGTTATGCGACATGCAGCCAACGGCAATTTGGAGTATATAGACCCAGAGTCAGTGCCCTATTTGGGATACTTGCCTCAAGATGTGATCGGTACTGACGCGTTGTTGCTCTATCATCCGGACGATCTGTGCTACTTAAAACAAGTTTATGAGATGATAGTAAAGGAAGGTGGTCTGCCCAGGTCCAAACCATATAGGTTAGTCATAAATCAATAACCATTATAAACTAATATCATAACCTACAACCTATTCTTCGAATTCGAATACACAGTAGTTGATATGATTTGCTTACAATGAGAATTTGTAAGGCTCGAAACAAATTATTTTACTCAATATGAAGTTTACTTGAAACTAGTGTAGGAATTACTTACAATTCAATATTTCATTACAGAATGATGGCTCAAAATGGTAACTTCATCAAGTTGGAGACTGAATGGTCGTCTTTCATCAATCCATGGTCGAGGAAATTGGAGTTCGTCATTGGGAAACACCACATAATCGAGGTAGAATACATACAAGACAAATAAAATTGATATTTTACAAGATTTTTATTACTACTCGAGTAAATATTGAGTTGTTAAAACTATTGTGAGACATACTTAACGATAATATCTAGACGGCTATACTCACGGTTACTATCCGACTAGTTTCGGGTCCATTTGGGACTCTTCTTCAGGTAGAGTTCCGCCCCGCACTAGTCTGAATTATCTAAGTTTTGCGTTTGCTCGCTTACTCCTAAAATAATCTGTAAGATAATGTAAATATATTTCTTAATTTACACACGTAAATACACTTACGGAATCTTTGAAATAAATTCACAAATGAGTAAAATGTTGTTATATTTCAATAGTATCGATGTAGTGTTGTGTATTTCAGCGTTATAATACTATTTAAAACTATCGTACAATATCGTAAATGGGTATTTTCTCAAGGTAACGGTCTGTTATTGATAATGAAATTTGCTCATTGACGTTTTCAGGGTCCCAACAATCCGGACGTCTTCCAAACACCCGAATCGGAAAAACCGACTAAAACAGCGGACGAGGACAAGAAACAACACCAGGCGTTGCGTGAGCAAATTCTGAAGATAATGAATGAAGTAAATATCTATGTGAAATGAAATTAAAATAATCACCGACCAACGTAGGAGCCTGTGACTGTAGACACTGAGTTAAAGTCGATTCCTTAAAAATTTTGATATATATTTTCTTTGTTATATCTCTTTAGTTTAGATCTCAAATAAGATTTCAGAGTTAGTGTAGTAGGCGCCTAAGGACTTATTGAGCCAGGATTCAAAGTGTGTGGGTGAAGAATTTGGTGGTGGCAAAAGCGTGTCTCCCATACTTAAGCTTCATTTGTTTGATGGGTTTTTTTAAATAATGTACGACACTCGTCATTATCACACACTTCGAGCATTAATCTTAGATCCTGTGTCACAACTATGAGTTAAATCAATCCATAAGATATGTTGAAATTATTATTTGATAACAATTATTAGTTATTAATTATTTTTGCAAGTTAACGCCTTACACTCAAGACAACACTATCCGAGTAAAAATGTTTTCAATATTTTGTAGTTGTATGCTTTGTTAATTCCGTATCATTGAATCTTGCGCGCTTCGTAATCAAATAATCTGTGTGTTAAGCTTAAAGCTTGATTAACGTTGCTTTTGGGTGTTCCATGGACGTTCGATATTGATGAGTGAATGCATCGCTAGGTGTTGACTAAGCCAGCGGAGGTAGCGAAACAGCAGATGAGCAAGCGGTGCCAAGACCTGGCATCTTTTATGGAGAGTCTGATGGAAGATCCGCCCAAGGAGGATGAGCTTCGCGTCGACATCCAAGAACCGGAAAATAGTTATTACGTAAGTAATAACTTATAATTTTTTTTTTTTTTTTTTTTTTAAAAAAAACGTTGCCCCACACTAGGATTTTTCTCCTGTGTCGTGGGTGCAGTTACAAACATAGAATCTCACATGCACATACGCCCAGACCGGAACAAATTTCTGTAGGCCATACAAAATATTTGTCCCGTACGGGAATCGAACCCGCGACTCGTTGCGCAGTAGGCGATCACTCAACCTCTGCGCTAACCGTGTCGTCGATGTAATTAACTTGACATGTGAATTGACTGTGCGTAGCTAAAATCAACCTGGTTGAAGTTGTGTCATAGAGCGTTCGGGCAACGTGTGAATACTAGGAGTTTGTTCGGATGACTTCTTTACTTCAGCGATAGTTAAACTACTACTTATTTCTTGAAACGCAAAACATAGTTAGTTTGATGAGATATTAAATTTATAATAAAATTTTATTTTACTTTTTAGAGAGACAGTTTATACCTCATCCAATAATTTTTCTAGTCATCGCATAAAACAATATTTTATTATGCTACATGTACGGTTAAGTTACTGCAACGAATTAAGTTGATTTTTCGCCACAGGTACTAAATATTAAATAGTACCTATATACTTTCGGCTCCTGCGCTGTCTGTCAGTGTGTCTGGTTTGAATCGAGATGAAGAGTTCCAGCTTAGTGTATGTGTGTAAAAAAAACCGCGTGTATATCCTGAACAAAAAGGAAAGTGATCATATAATAATGCGATCTTATTTTTTGTTTCTTTTGTTTCTCCCACTACACAGTTAAAAGCAAGACCGAATCGAAAATTTTTTGTGCAGGAAAGAGATTCAATGCTAGGTGGTATATCGCCCCACCACGAGTACAACGACAGCAAGTCGTCTACGGAAACGCCGCTCAGTTACACCCAGCTCAACTATAATGACACACTGCAAAGGTACGTTGCCTTGTATTATTGTTTTTATTAATAAACTAACTGTGTCTGCGAACTACGTTTCGCCGGTAAAAATACTAATATCGCTATACTATACACGGTTATTTTTTAATTATCACAAAAAAATTGTGTGCTTGTTCAGATCAGTAAACTGAACAACTTTCACTATGGGACCAACTTTGAAATCGCAAAAAAAAATCAGCTGTTCCATACAAATGTTCAACATTCACTGAACCTAGATGTATGAAACAGCTGATTTTTTTTGCGATTTCGAAGTTGGTGCCATAGTGAAAATTGTTCAGTTTGCTGGTCTGAACAAGCACACATTTTTTTTGTACTATACACAAAATATTTCATGAAAATCGGTAAAGCCGTTTCGGTGGAGTTCGATAACAAACCGCCGCAGTGTGCAGCGGCCCTGTCGGTCATACTCCAACTGAGCCGGCGCAAAAATAGGGGGGCTACCGCCTAACTCATAGCGATCACTCGCTAGCTTTCGTGACATTAGAACAATACTTCGAATGTCACCTGTGACATTAAAGCTATTGTCCTAATGTAATGATAACGATAGCGAGTGCTCGCTTAGTTTTTACCCTGGCGGTGCGTCCGCGAACCCGTGGGTTAGTGGTCACGCGCAGATCGCTGCGCTGTGTGTGTGTACCCGATCTACAGCGGGCCGCTTATAGGTAGCTTGGATTCCGATGGGATATTTAATTTATTCATGTGGGCCCATGTTGTTCTCTACAGGTATTTCGCAAGCCATCAGCCGTTTTCGTATGACGACTACAATACTGTGACCGGCGAGAACATATTGGGTTTGAAGGGCTCTGCACCCATCCAATCGTCATCGTAAGTAATTTATGTATTTACATTGTAATGTGTTTAAATTTTTAAAATCTATAGAATATTCAATGTATAACAAAGTAATATTAATCTACGTCGAATATGATTTTCATAAAATAAAAACAAAACAAAAATAAGATTAATTAATCAAGTTCAAACTATTCTCAACGCCAGACGAAAGATCCAAAAATGAACTCTCTTTCTATCTCCATTTATTTTTTGTTCGATATAAAAATTCCTCTGTTTGTCAATCGATCGAATGCGACGAACGAACGTCCTTATCCTGAACCACTCGACGCTAGTAGAGCTTGGCGTCGAGCGAAACGGCTCGCGATGCACGCGACTTCAAATGAGCTCTGTTTGTTCGCTAGCAACTGCATGTCGCCGATGGCTCAGAACTCCGGCGATTCGGGCGACATCCCCAGCTCCTGCGAGAGCGGTTTGGCAGTTAGAGGCAGCAGTCCGGCGGCCCTGCCTGATGACTACCAGCAAGTGAGGCTCACGGAGTCGCTGCTGACCAAGTGAGTTGAATAGGCTAGATGACAAAATTTTTTTTTGCTTTAATAGAAGCTCATTTATATAATAAATGGAAAGAAAAAATCGGTTTTCGAATAACTATAAAAACATCCAAGATCTATGGTATTAAAGATTTTTCTCCACCTCTTTCGAGCAAAACGGCAATTTACAAGGAGTTAAGCAATATTAAAATACGCTAAAAGCAACTACTATAAAAATAAATTAGAAAAATCGGTTGGCAACAATAAAGATACAAAAAAGAGAGAGAAGGAAAATCATCAAAGATCTATGCAACATGACCAAAACAAATGTATCCAACTCTAAATTACTCTGTTTAAATGATACTCCTGAATTGTCATTAGACCAAATTAACAAATATTTTAGTCGTGTGGGCAGTGATCTCGCAAACGTCACTTTAACTAAACTGGGGCTTACGGAAAACGAATTATTAACTAAAATCAAAAATATGTATTCATCACCGTTCTCTATGTCATTTTATCCCACAGATCCGTTTGAAGTTAACAGTATCATTAACAATCTAGATTCTAACAGCGCATGTGGAGGAGATAAAATAACTATTCGCTTTTTGAAAATGTTTAAACAATTGCTAACAACACCCATTGTGTTCATTTGCAACCTCAGCTTTGCAACCGGAGTATTTCCATCCTTGTTTAAAACTGCTGTAGTATACCCGATATATAAAACAGGGGATCGAATGAATCCTTCATATTATAGACCTATATCACTTTCGCCAGTTATGTCAAAAATTTTAGAAAAGCTCGTTAACAGTAGACTTACCAGCTATTTAAACAAAGCAAAAGCAATATCTGATAATCAATATGGGTTTAGAGCTGGCAAATCGAAGGAGGATGCCATACTAAAGCTGACATCCTTGATAACTGAGTACCTAGACAAGGGCGAGAGGTGTGTCGGAGTATTTTTGGATCTCCAGAAAGCCTTCGACACTGTCTCTATTCCTATATTGCTTGCGCGCCTTGAAAACTCGGGAGTGAGGGGAATAGTACATTCGTGGTTTGCTGATTATCTCAAAGGTCGAAGTCAAACTGTGAGAGTGTCCCTCAGGGCAGTGCCCTTGGTCCAACATTATTTCTGCTCTATATTAATAGTCTGTGTAAACTGAAAGTCCCTGGCGCTGAAACAATTATGTTTACACAGTGGTTATTTTTCATGCCAGGACATGGGATCAAGCTATAAAAAACGCTGAACTGGGCCTATGTCACGTCACATCATGGTTAGAGGATAATCTTCTCTAATTTTCAGGACTGCATCTTTTCACAGTATTTTAATGTTTAATGACGAAACATACAATTTTGAATTCAGTCATCATCCCAATTACGGACAACTGGATATTTTTTTTATACAACTTAGTTGGCATACAAGCATACTGCCCACCTGATGGTAAGTAGTAACAGTCACCTATAGTACATGTGGTTCTTGTGTGATTCGCAGCTAATCTGCAACCCCCACATGAGCCACAGTGTACGTTGCCAATTTGTGACATAAGATGTAAAGTCACGGTACCCAGGAATTTCACTGCCATATCTTACCCTTCAAATTGGAACACAGCAATGCAAGAACTGCTGCTTTTCGGGATAAATAAGTAAGACGGAGGTAACCAAGCAGGCGACCCTGGTAGGGAGGTGGATGAGTCTCCCTCTTATAGGAAAAGTATAGTACATTTGAAAATCTTACAGGAACTACATGTACTATAGGCAACTATAGCCACTTATAATTAGGTGCGCAGCCTGCTTGTTTGCCACTTTGTTGTATAAAAAATATGCGTTACTGAACGTGTTAAGATAATTCTTAAAGACAGTGGTTACATCTGCGGAATACATGGCTTGCAAATATGCAACCTCCTCAAGGAGCACAGGGCACGCTGACAATTTATGACATGTCAATTTTTTTTGGTAAAATCTTGTATTATGGTGCGGCTACATTACCGTGAAAATTCATTCAGATTCAGATTCATATCCTAAAATCGCTATAAAAATCAACGATAAAATTATAATAACATTCAAATGCTGTCAGCACTGTTTCATGCACTGATGTGTGTTGGTTGGTATTATTGATTCTTAGACTATAAAGTGCAAGACAAAACTGCCATTATCTTCGCCCTTTTATCTTCCGAGTGTACAGTCACGGAATTTAAATATTTAGCAGGTCAAAGATTTTTGGTTGTCAAAAATTTGTGGTTTTCAACACAACAAAATTGCCAAAATTTCGGTAGTTCATGTATTGCTATTATTCGACTAAATACATATAATCACAAACTGCTAAATGGAAATTTAAATTCCTCGACTGCACCTTGTATTAATTCAGGTGGCATTTTTAAACCGTGTAATATTATTATCAGTAATCAATTTGAGCGATACAAATGCACATAATGTCAATTTAGGTGACACATTCAAAACATAATAATATAATGTCAATTTGGATGGCTTGAATGCCATACGCACTTAGACCATTTAAGCATACGCACAATACCAACTAGCAGTATCAACTTAGGCGGCGCAAACGTACCCCGTAGTATAATTATCTCAAAAGCGCTATCGACAGACACAACGCCGAGATGGAGAAGGAACTTCTGCGGCTGCACCGCGAGATGAGAAGTAGCACTCGAGAGGAGAGAGAGAAGACGTCCAGCAGGAACAGACAAAAGAAGAAGGAACACTTAGCGCGGTGCAAGGCGCCGTATCAGCCCACTACAGCTGGTGCGACAGCCGCCGCTGAATCTGCTGAGAGGAAGGTGGGGTTCTTCATTAATTTCTTCTCTTTTTATGCAATCCGTAAACAAATTTGGCATTTTACCGTACCGAAATATAATAAAGCCATCAAATATTAAATTTAGGCTAAAGTCTTACTTTCTCCAGAACATGGAAATGTAATAAATAATACTGGAAAATGTTTCTGCCAATTCCATCAAATTATTTTACAGCTACCATTTGTTATGATTTTTCATTATTATTTCATAGTTTGTCTCTTGTGTTTAACTTGCGTTTTGTTTTTTAGCCATTGAACTGTGTAGACTGTTGTAGCATTTACTACAAACCTTAGTGGTTTTTAATGCTATATTATTAATCAGTTAGTTTGTACTGTATACTGGTAAAAAAGGTAGTTTTTGTAAATTATCTTAATTTGTTCTTAATAAATAATAATTAAAATTTAATAAGCCCAAAAGTAAAATGCTTTTATATTTGCATTTTTCGCGCGGAAATTTACGAAAACATGTTGTTAACATGATGTCTCCTAATAGTGAACAACGACGCTGGGCTTTGCTATATCGGATAAACTATAAAATGATAAATTATAAAAGCTAAAAACATTGTCAATCTAGGGTTGACAATATTTTAAGCTGTCATGACAGTGGACAGGAGCACCGCACCTGTCATTCTACGTAGTTTACGCTTTAATTTACTGAAATAGGGTTTGCACATCCTAATATAATCAACTTTTTTTGGTGGTAAGTCATATAGTGATATTTTCAAATATTGTAAATGGACTCTTTATAAGGGAAAGGGAACCCTCTTCGCTTCACGAGTATTTTTATAACACCGTGTATACAACTTCTTAATGTTAATTAAATTGCGCAAAACCTGAATATAGTTTGTCAGAATCTAGAGTAGAATCGATTGCATTAACAATGAATATATGGGTCAGATTATATCCAAAATAAATATAAGAAATGATAGTTTGTATCTTGATTATTGAGTTCAATATTTATTACTTATTGCAAATTAATTTGTAAGTTCCAAAAGCTTCTAACAATGGTGGTGTGAGTTACTTTATCGACACTAAACAGGTAATTTTTTGGTATATTATACAGGCTGGAAAAAATCTATGAGTAGAATAAAATAGCGAGTGTTTAAGTATTTTTTTATTTTTTGCTGGTTCGATTCCCGGGGAGGCAAGCGAAATTTAGCAAAATTTTAATAAATATTTGAATGCAGTTTTGTTTCTTTTTAAAAACAAAAGAATGTTTCCTTTAGGTAAAATGAGCTATCTGCAGGGTATTTTAATGTATTTTTCATTACTCATACTCTGAAAGTAGGTCTGATGTTGCCTGAGGAGCGGGTTGAAAGTAATACTTTTCAGCCCTAGGGAGAATCACTTTCAACTGACAGCTGCTGCCAAATTTTAAAAAAGAAACTAGTTCTATTTCACTTTTCTATTAAACGATGTTCCGACGTTCCATACAGCCACTCAATTACAGCACGGTGTATAATTGAAATAACACAATGTTAAGTATTAAAGGAATATATTTTTTAAATGACTTTATTGTAATTTACTTTCAACTATTTCTTTAAAATAACTTAGATATGGACAAAATATTTACCATTTTTTCAATGATGAAAATGAAAAATAATGGCTGAATAGCTGGCCGGCCTGAGAAAAAAAACAAAATAAGCGCGAAAGCGGCAATCCGATCTTCATTTGTTTTTCGAGTTTTAGAGTTTTGTTTATTCTTACGTATAGCAGAGATTTCATACATAAGAGAAGAGGCAAAAGCAAAAGTTGTTGATTTATTAAAATAAAATTCACTCAATTATGTTCTTTAGCTGATTCATGTTTTTATTTTATTTTTACTTTCCTTGTCTTCATAATGAAAAGCACAGTGCTTACCTCGGGTATAAGACTTATTGAGTCCCTCGAACTATAGGCGCCCTCTCTACGCTCGGGCGCCAAACCCCGTCTCGGGACAAAATAAGTTACTTAATCCCTGGGGTAACAATGTACTATTCCCTCCAGGACGCATAGGATTTTATCCATTCTGTATACATTAGATTCAGTTTACTTTTCTACAGTAGATAATATATGTTTACGCATCAGGCGTATAGCTGCTGTAGTCGTTTTCATTGAAAATGATTCTTTGTCCTAGACGCATGGCGTGAAGCGTTCGTCGAAGCAGCCGGACTCTGACGCCGTCGCCTACAAGTATCAGTGCACGTCGCCGCGACAGCAACGGAGGCGACAGCAACGAAAGCGACAGACGATTGCCCCTAGCAACAAATCACCCGCGATGATCACCACCACCGTCGGTGAGTAATGATCCCCTAGGAATTTCAGTACAAAATGTGTTTGCAACTCTTTATCATGAAATAGAACTTTTGTTGCCTAAAAATTCGCAGCAGTATCGCTTTGCATTGAGCTAGGTATAATAGCTGAATTCAAGGATATTATGAAAACGGTGTAGATGGTTCATTTTCAGTTACATTAAGAGGATTGTGAAGCTGTACATTTTCATACAAAAAGCGATAACGCTTTTCTCCCTCTAAACATAGTCCAATTTTCATAATTTTTAGAAATCTTGTAGATATAATGGAAAACTAGGTTTGTACGTTTTGATTTTGAAGAAATATTGCTCAGAATATAAGTTATTAGCATCTAAATATCTATATTTTCGACTTAAAAACTACCTTGAGCATTTTTGTCTTTTTTTGACTAAATTATACTGAATTACAAAAAAAGCAAAACGTACAAACATAGATTAAGGTATACTGAGTCTAATGAGACCAAAAGCGTCTAATTTCATAAAGGTTTAGGGGGGTAAAACAGTTATCGCCCGAAACAATATTTCAAACAGGAATTGTAGGCAATTTCGACCATTTCTTGCAACTCTCTCTATCGCACGATACGGGTCGGGGGCAGGGGTATAATGGGGCATAATCTAGTGATGTGACATAATGTTATCGTAGTTATTGTCGCCTAGGGAGGAGAAAGTAATATCGATATATCGATCAATAGTGAATGTTATTACTCAAGTCGGAACTATTAATCTTCACAAATACCTTATACATGAAAAAGTTAATATCTTTTTGAATACGTTTATTGATTTTAGTGTTTTATTTTAAAGATTTTATTTCAATACAAATTTCCTTATTTAAGGGTTAGCAGCCTGTAACCTGTTAACTTTACTGTAAATTCCCAAAACCAAAATAGGAAAAAAATGTAAGTACCTATGTAAGTAGTTGTTTGTTATAATAAATATGTGCCATAAAGAAACCAACTCAAAATAAATTCGTATTTTGTTTCTTGTGATAGGTATTTGTTATATGCAATGTATGAAGTTGGAGCAGCTAAAAACGTGTAATAGACTATGCAAGTAGCGTTATTTTTAATATTATTTTATTTGAATTTTATTCCTCTAAAGCTGGGCTCTAAGGTTTTACTCGCGTTATGGAATCTACGATTGTATAAAAAATACAAACGACAAAGTACATAAATAATATACGAGTATGTAGGGTAGGCAGGGTAGGCATATATGGGAAGAAGGCAGCCTTCGTACGGTTTTGAAGTTTTTTTTTTCATTTTAACTATAAAATTTAAAGCAGCTGATTACATATACTAATTGGTATTGTTTAACCGACTTCAAAAAAGGAGTTTCTCAATTCGATGCGTATGTTTTTTTTGTGTATGTTACGCGATTACGCCGCCAATTGCAGACCAATTTTCAAAATTCTTTTTGTATTCTCAAGATTATACTCCAATGGTGGTCCCACGGTTACCAAAGTTAGGATCTGATGATGGGATCCCATAAAAATGGTGGGAAATCCTTAAATTTTTAGGTGCGTCCAACGTGTTTTTTTTAAATAAAAACGTCGCCCCACACTAGGAATCCTGTGTCGTGGGTGCAGTTACAAACATAGAATATCACATGCACATACGCCCAGACCGGAACAAATTTCTGTAGGCCATACAAAACATCTGTCCCGTGCGGGAATCGAACCCGCGACCTGTTGCGCAGTAGGCGATTGCTCGACCTCTGCGCTAACCGTGTCAACCGTTTTGTGTGTATGTTACGCGATTACTCCGCCAATATTGTGGACCGATTTTCAAAATTCTTTTTGTATTCGGTAGAGTATACTCCTAGGTCACCAAAGTCAGGTTCTGATGATGGGATTCTATGAAAATCGAGGGATACCCTATATAAATATTTTACAAAAAATAAAAACGGACTTCAAAAACACTGAAAAGTTAAAAATAGTGTAAGAATAGGTACAGACAACATTACATTTCTATATTGAAGTCGGTGCCAAACGATGATCTCCTAGAAAGTCAAAAAATTTGGCACCGTCTTCAATAATGATGTGTGATGTTGTCTGTACCTATTCTTATATTATTTCTAACTTTTCAGTGTTTTTGTAGTCCGGACGAACCCGACGAATCGAACCCCGCCGGACGGACCTCCCGATCAACATCCGGTGGCCTCAACCACTAGACCACGGAGGTGGTAAAAATTAGAATTCTAAGACTATTAGTATAACTACCCAAGATTAGTGTATAAAAATGAGAGGTATTTTTTATTTGATGCATAATTATTACTTAATTTTTTTTTAATCCCTGCTCCTATTTAGTTTGTATGTAAAAGTATTAATTTATCTATCTAAAATAATAGATTTTTTGTTATTTATTTTTAAGTTAACAAGAGGTCTGTTCTTGTTTAAACAATTGTAAATGTTATTTTATGTTTAGTGTTTATTTTTTTCATAAAAGGATCCATTATTGATTCACATCTCAAATGAAAATCATTTTAATTCAGTATAACACTCATCTTACAAAAAGTCATTTTCTTTAGACAGGTAAATGTACGATAGATAGGTACTTTCATAACAAATAACAGCTCAGTCCTATAAAGTAGGACTTGGTAGGGATACCAAGTAAGTGCCTACACTATAAATTTCAAAGGAATACTGAAATAATTTACGAAACTTATCTACTAAAATATTATAAAGAAAGAAGATTTGTATTTTTGTTTGTAATTAATAAACTCAAAAACTAGCTCACTGGGAAGTGAGCTGGGAAGTGCTCACTGGGGAGGGAGACTCTGTACTACTGGAGGGAGACTCTGTACTAGGGTCGTCTGCTTAGGTACCTCCGTCTTACCTATTTCTGCCGCAAAGCAGCAGTGCTTGCATTGCTGTGTTCCGGTTTGAAGGGTAAGATATGGCAGTGAAATTACTGGGTACTGTGACTTTATATCTGGTGTCACAAGTTGGCAACGTACACTGTGATTCCTGTGGGGGTTGCAGTTTTGCTGCAAATCTCACAGGAGCTACATGTATTATAGGCGACTGTTACCACTTACCATCAGGTGGGCAGTTTGCTTGTTTGCCAACATTCTGCAATAAAAAAAAAGTCTCGGCGTAATTATTGTTAAAATGATTTTTAGAAATAAAGCTATTTTTATTTATTATATTTTTATTTTTAAAAACTACTAGGCTGATTTAAAAAAAATTTTGTCTAATAGAATGCTACATTCTCACTGAGTAATATAAGGTTATAAAATAATTTTTCATACGGGAAAACAAAATTCCCTCACGAAAAACGAAAATAACGAAGGCAAAGTTGCGAGCGGAAAGGCAGTCAGGAATACCTAAGCAACGCAAAACATTACAAACGGTAAAATAATGATCTCGAGTTCTCGCGCCGAGGAGTCGCGCGCTGCTGTCGTTGTGTGCGTGAGAATTTGCGCGTGTTGTATTTGTGGTGTAAACGCCAGACGGGAGGCCGAGCGGTGTGAAACAGATAGCATTTTAGAAAATACCTACTCGCGCCGCGCACGATTACTTCACAATCCTCTTAAGATTTCACCAAGTTTGTTTTGTGAAATGTGAGCTCTACTCGATCAATGGCTGGAGGAAAAGTTAAGGCTCTATCAATGGTGCTTACCAACTAAACCCCTTATCACGTCACTGAACATTTCTCTAGCCATAAGTAACATGTCGTTTCAAAGACTTGCAACAGTGGAATTGGCCCTCTGTCAAATTCTGTTGGAACGAACATGGTTTATGAAAAATATTAGGTCATTACCTATGAAATTGCCGCTAGTATACAAAAGGAAAAAAGTTCGATAGGTATCCAAGAGGCAGTACAAAATACCTTTGAAGAGTTTGTTGCTTCGCGAACATCCGAATTTAATTTTTAAAAAAAGGCATTGAAAATCTACTACTGCGCGGGCAGAGATGCATCGATAGTACGGCTGCACACTTTGAATAACAGAAATAAAAAAAGAACTTTTTGTATACTAAGCAATTTAATAGGTAAATACCGATAACTTTGGCTGTATACATTATGCATAAATAGTGTTTGTATTGTGTTAACTATTGGCATATATTTACAGATAATCTATGAATATTATTTTATGATTTTATTCTATGCATTCACATAGGAGTTCCCTAATATTTTTAGTACGCCCCCTCTGGTTAAAATGAAAACATTCCACGCCCCCACTACACAGAAAATTTTGTAATCATATAAAAAACAAGTAGGTATTACATTGAAAACAAAACATGTATTTATATTATCACAATATAACAATTTCAATTTAAAGTAATACTGCTAACAGAAAAACATCGTCTAAAAGAACATAAGCTAGTGATATGGATGGGCTTGCATTTTCTTTACTAGTAATCCTATTTTGGCTGTGTTTTAGTATGGGTACAATGTAAGTCACTGGTAACATCATGTTTGTTCTAATCTTTCTTAATTTTGATTGCAACGAGGGTTGAAAATGTCATATCAATATCAAGGTAGATTTTAAAAATCTACAACAAAATTAGTTATGGATTTTATTCACTTAGAGGTTTTTTTTAACTGGTATCGCGCTCACGACCCTTGGGGGTGCGCCCTCCAGGTTGTGAACCTCTGACGTAAAGTAAAAGTTCCTTATTCGCACGGTTTATGTGAATGTCAAATGATAATTTATATGGGACTCTTAGGTGCCAAAATAAACATAAAATATATTTTTTAAAGATTGTAATAATATTGATAAATTGTTATCGGCGGGCTTATTGTTTTTCAGTCCCTTTTAATTCAGATTGATATTCAGCAGTGAATTAACAATTTGCCTTATCAATTTTGCTATCTGTTACTATTCGTAAACCTTGACTCAGATTTAAAAAAAAAAAAATAATAAGATTACGCCGAATTGTCTTACACGGCGGCGATATTATTTGGCAAAATACTTTGAGCGTAGTAGTAATAGGTACATCTATTTTATTTGTATAATAGTTCGCACAAATATTTAGCCGCGAATACAGAATAGTGAAAACGCGAATAAAGGAGCCTTAAATAAGGAGCTTATAACTATATATTAATATTATTTAACCATGAATTGTATGTTATCAGTTATCACTTTGAATTTACATAATATAATTATATTTGAAAAGTAATAAATTCATAATTGAAGATTGTTTAATAATGTGTATTATTTGAAATAATATATTTATGGCTTTATTCATAAAAATATTTAAGCAATGTTTAAGTTAAGTAATGTTGCTGTCTCTTTTGATGTCCTTTCTTTTGTAATGAGATTGAAAGTGACAGCAACATTATTTAACTTAAACATTGCTCAAATATTTTTATGAATAAGGCTTATTAATAGCTTTCTTTACACATGAGTTTGTGTTTTTGATCTGGAATTGTGGATTTTACACTTTTTTATTTTATAGGTCTTAATAAAATAACAAATAAGTACTCATTTTAATTTGTCAGTTTTTTACCATAGCTGTAAGTGGTTATATCTATTCAGGTATTTTTTTAAAAAATATGGGAAAATTTTCCGGCAACACGAAATTTTTTATTTTCTTTTATTCAAATCCAAACTGATGTTGAGAGCTGATAGGTATGACATCTGTCGATACAGCTATAAATATTTAATAAAAAAAATACACAAAAAACACTGACAAAAAGGAAGCGTATTTGTTTAACTGTGTCGACTAGGATATCTTCAATATATTGTGTCTATTTAGCATCTACACATTGGCACCAGAATCCAGTGAACAACATGAACACGTTCATACTAGGTTTGGGAATGCCGCAGCCAATGCCCATAGTTGGTCCAGTGGTGCCACAGCCGGTCCCCCCAATCGCGGGGATACCGGCGGTCACTAGTATTCCAGGTACGTTTTTTTAATCGATAAAGACTTCTATGTATACTACTGTATCTTATGTGTGCTGTCGTGGGACTGGGGACCCCTTTGAATCTTTCTTAGGGTTCCGTACCTTAAAAGGAATGATCACTTGCTTGTTCGTTAGTCGGACTGTCTATCTGTCCATCGAGTCCGTTTCGACGGGAATGCGTAATGTCATACTTGTAAGTCAACACCATTGATTTACTACCAATCGTAGATAGAGCAGTTCATACAAAAACGCGCTTGAAATCTGTCACCTAATCGTTTATACATTTGTACTCGCTTGTTTACATTTGGCATGTTGACGTGTCGACAGCTAATCACTTACTATGGAAAAGAACTGCACGAGTCGCGATTGAGCAGTTCTTCACCGGCCCACTTTTCGAACGTTCATGCGTTATCTACGTTTGGTAGTAAATCAATGGTCAACACGATCAAAAGTGATATTAGCACATATTTTCGCATTTTACGGTTTTGCAAGTGAATCATAACTTATAGCGCAGATTACATATACTAGTACAGATACCCAATCCCATACTAAAAATGCGAACCTGCTTAAGGAAACTATTTCGGGTAACTATTTTATTTTCGTAGTTTCCCCACAGGCGGCAGCACTAAATGCCACACTTTTATTATCAAAACCAAAGCACGCCAAAGCATACTAATGTAGGCAGAGCAATGTTTCGATACGAAAATTGAAGATTAAATGCGTTTATTTAAAAAAATCTAGAACATATAAGAGTAGATATTAAAATGAAAAACGGGACCAAAAAACAAAACAGAAACACTCAGTTCCGTTTATCAGTACGTAGACTACTGCCATTTATTGTCAAATTATTCACTTGTTATGTATTGACGTGGCCAACTAATAAGCACTTGATGTGCTTTTGCAGCAGACTCGATTTGGAATTTCATTATTTTATTTTAAAATGTTTTCGAATCAGTTCGAAAACAATAGTTTCTTTTGAATGTAGTCATTAGTGTAGTGTAGTCTTAATGCTATCTGGACATCTTGAGACCGACCCAAATGATTGACTAGTTACTTACAATTTTATTTGCACAATATAATAATTTATTATTTTTCCCGTTTGATACAAAATATGCCATCTATGCATTGTGGATGGAACTAATTATAGATTTTTCCTATCGGTACCCCAAGCCTATAGTGTACTTCCCATTGCCCTACAATTATGAAATTTGTCAAGAAGCACGGGCTTATAGAACATTTTTAGAGAAAAAATCTGAAAACCGTAAATATGTACATAGTTAGGAACTTATATACCTAATTAGTCTGTACTGAACCCTCGGTGAACGAGTCCAACTCGCACTTGGCCGGTTTTTGATTTTACAACAGATTTTTTCGGAAATTACTGCAGCTTCACCGTCAAGCTTAGTTAAAACTACCTTTACCATAATGACACACGAAATAACAGCGATTACTCTAGTCTAGTTGATGCGGACAGTACGGTGAGCTGTATTGATTGAAAGTTAAGAATCGAACCATGCTGGTAGATTATCACTCTTTTATTGCCATGTCATGTATCCGTAATCGAAGGAGTCTCCTTCCCTACTCTAAGGCTAAGCAATAATACTCGTAAATGAACTTTTGGGGAGCAATTTCTTATTTGCCTTGGCTGTGAATTTCAAAATAATATCAAACCCGATGCAAGTCGTTATGAGCCTCTAATACATTAGTCCATTCCTACCGATGGCCTTTCATTACATCAAAGAGCTTTTGGTCTGTTTGCTCATTGCTCATTGTTAATTCTTTGATGAGTAACAATTTTTACGCTTGACGATCATACAATACATATCAAAAAATGAATACCTATATCATAAGATATTTCAAAACCACCTTTCGCTGCTTTAGGTGACATTGTATATTTTATCGAAACTGACGCGTTAGAACAAGCAATTGCTTTATGGGTCACTTTAAACGAAAAAAGTTTATTACTTTGCTTGCAATCGACTAAATGAGTTGGGGATACTGTAGTATACATTGAAATCTTTAATTCGTATTTTTATATTATATGATTGAACATTGCGTTTATCACACAGACATGTATTCAACTAGATGTGGTGTCAAAAAGGAGAGGAATGTTTTTGGTAATTTTTAACATTTTAAGAACTCCTTTGGCGTCACGTTCACCAAAGAAAAATTTGACGTGCTGAATTGCTATACAGATGAAAGGATTGTTGTTGTCTAGTTAAATACATGTCTTTGGTTTATTGTGCAGCCAGATAATGTCATGGTGAATTCTCTCGTGAGTGAATGAGGTCAGCAGAGCTCAGTATTGACAGTTATTAACAGTCTTGTTTTTTCTCAATATACTACGAATATACGTCCACTCTGGATAAGAGTTGTGCAATTTTGTCATATCGTGGAGTGGCGGTTTTCAACCATAATCACATAGACAAGGAGACAGAAAAGGAGATTAGGCTGGACAATAATGGGAGAGTTCACTGATTTAGAGACATCAGCGAAGTCTCCCATCTTTATCTAGCCTAATCTCAGTGAAACGTTTCAGGCATGTTTCCAATGTACTACACGCCCGCGACATCTACTCATACTATACCGAGCGTTGCCGAGACTACAACAAAGACGCCCAAACCGAACCCCCAGTATCCTTCTGGAGGTCAGTGGATTTTTATTTATTTTATTTTCTTTACACTTATTGATGTTGTTAACAAATACAACTTATCAAATGTAACGATTTCTATAATATTGTACACAATACAGTACAAAGGGTTTGACGTTTTCTGCATAAAAGTTGTTTGTTCCAGTCCAATGCCTGCTGTATGACCAAGGGGTGTATGGAACACCATTCGTTTACAATCCGATGGGCTCTCACACACAACTGGGCTATTCGGTGCCGCAGAATAGTATACAGCAGTCCTTGACGAACCCGTATCACACCCTCCATCCCTTGGGCTTGGCGCACAGAAATTACGAAGAGGTATGTTCTAGTCAATTACTCTACAGAATATGAGAATTTGCGTTTTCTATAGATTGTGCCGGCCCATGTTCATTGATTTCTAAATATGCGAAAATGATTAATAAAAGTTAGCTATTAATATTCCAGACGGTATTCAAGTTGGGGTAGTCGGACGGTAGTCTATTTCCCGTTTAAAAATTTAAATAAAGACACGAATAGAGAGTTCGGCCGCATTCCGGCCCTATCGAATATCGTCGGCGGATTGTGAAAACCTCGCATGTGCATTACTCCAAATATTACAGGAGATGAAAAAACTGTAAAATGTTTTTTTTAGGAAGCCAAGTTAAACATTCGGTGGAATTTTCACGTTTAAAACATTGTTCAATGATTCTGAAGACAAGCATTGAGTAGTTACTTACGATTTTATTTCTACAAAATGAGTAAATAATTTATTACATTCCCGTTTAACACAGGCTATGTCATCTATGCAGTTTTGGATGAACTTAATTATAGATTGATCCTGTGTCGGCCATAGATCGTAGTTTAACATTTAGTGGCGTTTCGTTACTTGCGCGGAGAAAGTTGATTTGCAAGTTAAAATATTATTATTTTTTACTTTTAGTTGTTGTAATCCCATTAAGATATGTTTTTTTAATAAGTGCACTATATATTAAAACTTAAGCAAAAATTAACTAAAAATAAAATATTTCGTAACCACGTTTCGGTTTTGCAGAAATCGAAACTAAACGCAATTGAGCACTTTTGTTTATTATTTGCGTTAAAATATATGGACTATTGGCGACCTTCATTTAGGTGAACATTATCTGGGGAATTAAGTTAGTTACCATTGCAATACGAGTACTATAACCATTGATTTACTACCAAACGTAGATAACGCATGAACGTTCGAAAAGTGGGCCGGTGAAGAACTGCCCAATCGGGCCTCGTGCCGTTCTTTTCCATGCGTTGGAGCGACAACGCGATAAGCAATTTTGAGCATTATGTTTTGAGAATAAGGAAACTTTTAATATCCGAAACTTTAAAATATTAGTCTCTAATTCGAGATACTTTATACCGAGTTTTTTAATTCTTTTGAATTATAAGGTAGATAAATCGCTGTCGCCATTTTTAGGGTTCCGTAGTAAACAAGGAACCCTTATAGTTTCGTCATGTCTGTCTGTCTGCCCCGCTTTGACTTAGAGACTACTATAAGTACTAGAAAGCTGTAATGGTATGGATATGTATATTAATCATGCCAAAATAGTGATGGAAAAAAACATTGAAAAAAAAAATTTTTTTTAGGTAGCTCCCATACAATTAAAGTGGGAGTATTTTTTTTTCCTCAACTAACCCATCGTGTGGGGTATTGTTGAATAGGTCCTTAAAAAAAAATATGTTAGGTTCAGAACACCATTTTTCGATTTAGGGATCTGTTTCTGAAATATTTGGTTTTAAAGTACAAATTTGCTAATACCCTATAAATGCTGTTGCTATTAATATTAATAAAATAATAACTCCAATTATTCAAGTTATTTTTAAATTAAAAGATTCATAATAAATTCCACGGCCAATATGTAGGTAAATACAAATAAAAAAAAATGATGCTCCATTCGCATGAATTGTTCGAATTAATCATCCACAGTTGACATTTCGACAAATATAATTAACACAAAAAAAATGCTAACAATATTAAAATGCAGAAATGAAAACAATATTAAAATGCAATCACAATAATGGAGCAATGAAGTGTCATTTAACTTTGCTACTAAAATAATAGTTCAAACAAAGAACTTAATTATAGCGCTTGTTGCAGCATAAAAACAAACCTTTTGTATTATTTTTTTGTTATTTAATCAAAGAAAAAATTTCACAATATTACTGAGTCCAACATTATCATTCGTTATTCAACAATATTTAGCCAAATATTATCCAACATTACATAATCAACGTATACCTATGTTATGGTTGATTTCAACATAGAGATTTCGCTTTCAATATTAATTGCAATTCAATGATTTCCATGTTCCGTCTAACATTTATTTTTCGCATATTTGGACAGAAACACTTTTTTTTACATACGACAGGGAGGAAGCTCTTCATCTCACCTAATAAAACTGATAAGGCTGATAAGGCTGAAGGTGGTAACGAACTTCACCTGGACTCCTCAACTGAGGAACTGGCCATGTTACTTACCTCTTAATTGTCGGAACACAATAATGCTATTGACATTGTTATTATGGCGACAAACTTAGGTCAGACTGTGATAGCTAGCCAGGCGGGCCCTCAGAAGTCCTACCACCAACCAAATCGAATCCCGGACCTCGATCAACACCCGGTGGTCACAAGCACTAGACCACGGAGGCGGTTAAAACTTTCACTACATTACACTTTTCGTATTCAAATGGTTTTTTTTTGGTTTCGTGTCGTCTAATTTTGCAATATTGAGAATTTAATTTGAGAGTTTTTTATTTTCGTATTAATATTTTTGGAATGATAAATATACGTGTCGCACATCTGTCTCGTATCATATTTTTTTCCGGGATAGTATAGTACCTATTCTGCTGATGTTTGCATGCTCGGGTCGGGCGCTAAGCGTTCAACAGCAAGTTCCAAATATTGTTGATAGATGTCGCTAGTAGTACTCTAGAACGCGGTTACGTTTAATGCTATTCCACTGTATATAACAAAGGCCACAAACTGTAGGGGCACACTGCTGGGTACAAAGGTCTTCCCTAAGCAACCCCAGACGGGTTGGCACTTTTTGTCAGTACTGAACGCATGTAAGTGCGAATTAGTACTTATCATATTATTTTAATACAGACAATAATAAATAAGAAAATAAAATAAATATACATACAAATACACCTTAAATTTATTTAGTACAATTAGATTAGTAGTTAGTACGTCATTTATGTTCCGCGAAGGCTCCTTCATAGTTTTGATTCAAATTGGCTATCTAACCTACCTGACATAATTTTGTTATTATTAAAAAAACTATTAAATTCGACTACCAATCGTGAATAGTATCTTTGTTCGATATCAATGATAATTCCAAAAAAATATTTTTAAAACTTTTTAAATAGTTTCTTTTTTTTCAATATCTTTGTTCACACTTTATCATGAAATGGTAAAAAAAAGTATGGGTCAGTTTTGTACAACCATTTTAAAAACTTGCTTTCATTGTGACTAGTGGAATAGCCCCACTTAACATGGAAAAATGTGATTTTATTTTGGACGAAGGATTTTGCAAAACCTATACGAGTAATTTCAGATTTTTGGCAGAAACAAAAAACACGACACACAAAATTAAGACGACATTAATAAAGTTTTAGTTAGATCACAAATCAGTATTGCATAAACAACGACTTCCACCGTTGAATGGTTCTCACTGAAAGTTTTCGTTGAATGGCTCTCACTGAAACTGCTCATCTTCAAAATGTATTTAATATGTTTATAGAAAATGCAGTCACAAATATACAATCGATAAGTTTTGAGTATTTTAGGATTTAGGGGTATTTTAGGCAACAGGGGTATTTTAGGCAACACTATATTGACCGTTTTTTATTTTTTGTAAATTATTTATTTTTTGATTTTTGTAAATCGTCTCTTAAATCGTTTTTGTCTCGCGACTATTTTAAAATGCGACTTTTAAAAATATTTACTTACAAGACAAGTATTTAATAATAGTAAAAAGATCGATTAAAATATATAATTTATTAGTGGGTGTAATCGCATTAATCAAAATCACTGTCATTTTTAAGAATTTCGATTATTAACATCCCGAAATACAGTTCACACTAGTTCAGGAGTCAGGACTCAACTAAATTGTACATTTGAGCATAATAAATTCTTTCTTTCTTTCTTTTAGTATCTTACATGAAAATGGATTTGTTTTCGACTCCTGGGTGACGATTCTCGTACTATTCGTAAAAAGTTTCGAATTCGATTATTTTTCGAGCGGTAATAAGAGTTCAGCCAATCGGAACACAGGACATGTTGAGTTCCGCCATTTCTTTAAGAAAAGTTGCTTGTATTGTTTCGAGTGCTCGGGAGTAGTCAAAACATTACTTTCAAAGAAGACTGGCGAAATCCGACCTCATATTTTTATAGACCGCTTACATTTGAATACCTAAAAACGAATAAAGTTAAATGTATGGAAATTGCTCCAAAAAATCGTGAGTTTTGGAGACCGGAGTAAAGAGATATTTGCAATTTGGTTTTACTGAAGAACTTTCGTACTTCACTACACAAAAATAACTAAAGACTTGACCGTATAACAGAGATTCCTTTGCTTTCTAGCCACATGAACATTGATGCAATTCTTTCATTCATCACTTCACTCTGTTTTCATTTGTTTTGTTGGTGTTTGTGTTCGTGTGTGGTTCGGTTTGTTTCTTGAGTTTTTGTGGTTGTTGCGAAATTGCGGTCAATAAAATGAAGAAATCATATTTCTTAATAATCAAAACTAATTTTATAGATATCTATCTATTTGATCAAAGTGGCACATACAGGTGATCTAAGAAGATAATTGAAGACAATAATGCTCACAATTTACACGACGGCACATACAACGAATTTCTAACCTCAAAATGTTTAATGCGATATCAACAATGAATAACTTTTAAACCCCTTCTTTTTCAGAGTACTAACAATTAACTTTTTTGTTAGTCTAAAGGTGTTCTATAGGTATCACTTAGGCGCATAACACATTGCACCGGACACCGCTCCGGTGTGCGGCGCTGCGGTTTTAAATTTTGACTGAAGAATCTTAATTTGTATACAAAAACCGCAGGGTATAACACAATCACACTGCATGCCCGTGCGGTTGTGCGGCGCGCGCGACGGCACCGCACTCCCGGACGGTGATGCGGTGCGGTCCGCGGGGTATGCCACACTGTGCCGCAGTATCGTACGGATTTTTGCTTAGAAAGGAAGTGCATACGCGTAATAGTTCTCGACATAGATAATGCGGCGATGCGGGGCGTCGTGCACCGCAGCTCCGGACGGTGATACGGAGCAAACCGTACGGTGGCACGGTTCCGTGCCGCCGCAGCCGCATGCGGTTTTCGTCTCTCCGTACACCGCAGCGGTGTCCGGTGCAATGTGTTATGCGCCTTAGTTTCATTGGTGAACGCGACCTTATCTTATCTTCGGGTGGGGGTGGCCCAATTATTGATTCTTCGCACTTCGACCCACCATGGATCTTTTGTGCTACCCCTTGCCGTAAAGCTTAGTCCGTAATGCCATCGCCACCAACGGTCCAGTCTATCGTGCCCATGAGCTCAACGATGTCCTTCGGTGGTATGGCCCTGTAGTCCTCCGGTTTTGGGTATCCAATTCCCGTCAGCCTTAGTCTCCTGCAAGCTAGGGCGTCACAGTGGCACAGCAGGTGCATCATGCTCTCCTCTCCCTCCTTGCAGGCCCTACAGATTTTGGAACTGGCGTGTCCCATCCTGGTTAGCATGATCCTAGTGCCGAAGTGTCCGGTTAGAGCACCCAACAGTAGGCGAATCTGGGATCTGCTTGAGCTCAGTGTAAATTTGAGCCAATTGTCCATACCCATAAAGACCTTGGCGTGGTTCATTCCTTTTGATTGGCCCATTCTCTTTGGTGCCTCATTTGCAGTTGAGTTCTTATACCCGTACTATTTTTGGAGTGATCCCGACAAATGGTTCCGGTCCTACCAATTGTGTTTCCGATCCCTTTCTTGCCAGGTAGTCAGCTTTCTCGTTTCCGGTGAAACCCTTGGACCTGGTATCCAAACTAGACGTACTGTATTAGTTTTACCCAATTTGTTCAGTGCTTCGATTGTATTCAGCACTAGTTTGGATTCCACTTTGTATGACAGGAGCGCTTTGAGAGTCGCTTGGCTGTCACTGAGAATGTAGATGTTTAGGCCATTGCGACCCTTGTCTAGATTCTCCTGTGCACAGGCTAGGATAGCACATGTTTCAGCTTGAAACACAGTTGCCAGCTTACCCATGCTGATCGATATATCAGTTTTGTTGCAGTGTATTCCTGCCCCTGTACCAGATTTCATTTTTGATCCATCTGTATACCAGATCATGCTGTTCCCCTGAGGGGGTGCCAGCCCCTTATCCCATTCCTCCCTTGTTGGAATGTGTACCTCAAAAAGTCGTCTGAAAGTATATTGAGGTAACATTCTGTCGCTGATCATGCTCAGCAGCAGATTGCCTCCTTCAAACGCGAATGCCGTGTGTTTTGTGGGTGGCTGGTTCGCATTCCACATTCCCAAAGTTCTGAGCCTGTAGAGTGCCCTCATGGCTTCTCTTTGTACAGCATTGTGGAGTGGTTCGAGATTTAAAAATCTCTCCAAGCCCGCTGTAGGGGTAGTTTTGAAAGCCCCCGTAATGGCCATACAAGCCAGCCTTTGGAATCTACCTAGTAGTTCCCTGCATGTGACTAGTTTCGTTCTTGGCCACCAGACAATACTGCCATACAACGCGACCTTTAAATGCATGTCTGAAAATGTATGGAAGTTTGCCAATCTTCTTTGATGTATGGTTTTCATTTCTTTTTCATTGTTTTTAATTCATAAAACCACACAATGATTTTATTTTTTATACAACATGTCTTATATCTCCCCATAAAATAAACTATTAAAAGTGCCAACCTAAAACTGTACTAAAATTGAATTTTCATAAATTTTGATTGATATGACAAGTTATTAAGGTTTATAGTTCTCCAACCTATACAGCTGGGTTTTGGATCACGCGGTGGCTGTGAAGCTGCCGTTCATTCAGTTAGAAGTTTCTTAAACAATAACTGCGGGGATTTGTTACTGAAGGTGGACGTTAAGAACGCCTTCAACTCAATAGATATGGGAGTCCTACTAACACAGGCAAAAGAAAAAATTATCAATTGTTATAGTTTCCTTTGGCAATGTTATAGTTCCCCAACAAAATTAACATACTTGGACAAAGAAATTCTGTCAGAAGTTGGTTGTCAACAAGGCGACCCACTTGGTCCAGCAATTTTTAGCCTAGCTATTCATTCAGTCGTCAAACAACTTAGATCCAAACAATCTATGGTATCTGGATGATGGTACTTTTGCCGGCGACTTTAGCACAGTATATCAGGATTTCACGTACTTAATTAACGAGTTTAAGAATATCGGCTTAGAGCTTAATTTTGGTAAGTGTGAACTGTATATTTCCGAGAATTGTCCTACTAAAGATTTAGTTTTAAGTAAATTTCTTACATTGGCTCCGGATATCAAAATTGTGAGTAAACAGGAACTTTGTTTGTTAGGATCCCCTATCTTTGACAAATGTTTTAGTTCCTTTATCAATCAAAAAATTCAAAATTTCACACAACATTCGTATAGACTGGCCAAAATTAATTCACATATGTCATTTACCATTTTAAAGTTTTGTGTTTTTGTACCCAAATTCACATACATTTTAAGAAGTTGTCACTTATGGAAGCACACCGAGCTTCTGAAAAGCATTGACATTTTAATAAAAAATACACTTACTTCAATTCTGAATGTGAATTTGGATACTCATGCGTGGTTACAAGCGTCACTTCCTGTGAGGTTGGGTGGTTTAGGTATTCGTGCTGTATCGGACTTGGCTCTCCCTGCATACCTCTCTTCAATCCACAGCACACAGGACCTTACAAACCGAATTCTATCGCCTGCTAAGGTAGACGTTGGTAATTCTATATGCGAGGCAAGAACTGCATGGGGTTCAGCTGGAGTTGATGTCGATTTCTCACACAGTACGTCATCACAACGGCTATGGGACGCGCCGCTCTGCGAGCTGGTACGGAAGCAACTTGTTCAAACGTGCTCTAGCTCCGCAAATCGTGCGCGTCTCTTAGCCGTTTCCAAATGGGAATCTGGTTTATGGCTCCAGGCACTTCCATCGAAAAATACCGGTACCCTGATGGACTCATCCTCTTTCGGCGTTGCAATAGCGTTGCGTTTAGGTGCTTCGTGCTGTGCTCCTCACCGCTGTCAGTGTGGTGTTCATGTAGACAGATTTGGCCATCACGGCCTATCCTACAGCAGGAGTGCAGGAAGAATTCCCCGCCACGCGAGTCTTAACAATATTATCAGCAGAGCCTTTACCGCGGCCAACTGCACAGCCATCTTAGAGCCAATTGGCCTCATGCGTGACGACGGTAAGAGGCCTGATGGCATGACTCTAGTACCTTGGAGGATGGGGCGGCCCTTAGTATGGGATGTTACCTGTGTAGACACGCTGGCACCTTCTCATCTTCCAAAAACATAAATTAAAACTGGCGTGGCGGCTGAAACTGCTGAAAACCTCAAAAGGCGAAAATATAGTACTCTGGACAGTAGTTACATATTTGAGCCTTTTGGGGTTGAAACACTGGGACCGTGGGGACCGAGTGCCCACAAATTATTTAATGATCTCTCTGCACGTCTTCGAGACGCAACTCGCGACCAGAATGCGGGTTCTTATCTAGGCCAAAGAATAAGCATTGCCATACAACGTGGCAATGCTGCCAGCATTCTGGGAACGTTGCCCACTGACAGCGGCGAGTGCCTAGATTAAGATTTTAGATTAAGTTTTTAGTGTTATGATTAGTTTTGTTTAGATTTAGTTTTTTTTAGGATACGTATATTTTTTAAGATTATTATTAGTATGTTTAGATTGTAAAGCGTTTGTTTATTTATTACATATATTGTATTTTAAACAAAAATAAGATTTTCGGTCAGTTATTTAAGGTTGACACTTTATTTTCGGTTATTTAAATTATATATTTTTATGGGGAGTTATGACTATGAGACACGTTGTATATTTTCATTTACATTACATATTTACTGTATTGCATACTGTATGTGTTCATTTTTTGTCTGAGTAAACACATGAAAATACTTATTAATTCAAATTAAAATTATTTTATTGGAGGTTCATTCATCTATGCAATATAAATAATTATTTCATAGAAAAATAAAAAAAGGTTTATAACCGATCCTACTGCTTTATACAAGTTAAGTGACGTTCCTAAAAAACGGCGGAGCTCGACCACTCTGATTGGCTGAGCTGTGAATACCGCTCGAGAAAAAATTAGATTTCGAACTTTTTTCGATTTCCCGAGAATCAGCCCCCTAATAAAATTTTGCTGTATAGCTGGACCATGATGGTCACTTCGAATGTCTAGTATTTATAGACACCTTAATTGCTAAGCTATGAAGCTGAATCTACTAGTCCCCATATATGATTATTTTGCAGATTCCGCATAGTTCTTAACGACGAAAACACGCAGGTCCTTACGCTTGAACGTAACGTTTTCGATGTCCCAACTACCGACACACACTGCAAGCGACGCTACTACTGTTCGGATGCTTGCAAGAATATTGTTTTGACTAGCTTTTTTCTATATTTTGTTGACTAGTTCATTGAGATAGTACTTAGTATTATATAATTGAAGATTTTGGTCACATTACAAAATGTTTCCAGGGATAGGTGTTCTACGTTATGAAAGTGATTCTTTACAATATAAATGCAATGAAATGTATAGAAAATGCCTTTATTAACTGTCGGGATCTGTTGAAGATGCAAATACTCCTCGGATATTGTGCAAAGGAAGTAGAAATGAAGTGCATACAATATTTTTTTGTAAATACGTTTAAAAAAGTCAGTTTAAAATAAGGGATTTTATTTTATATAATATTAAAGATTAAACATGTATTAGGTTGTGGTAAAAGTTCGTGATTTCAAAAACTTTTATACCCACTTCTACAACTCACCACTACAAATTATGATGCTAGAAATGAATAAATGATATTCAGACTGGCTTATCGAATGTCTTATGTGAGATTAAAGATTAATATTAAACTTTTTTATTAATTGAATCCTTAGTCCTCCATCTCATCCCATATATTATGTGTGTCTGTATTCCACGACGAAAGCATCTTAAATCCACGATCTTTTGAATAGAGACAAGTGCTTCGACATTGCAAAGCTAATTAATCAGTAGCATCAAAAAGCCGTTGTCAACGATAAATACATAGATATACCGGCCATTCTATAGCAATAACATCTGAAGCAAAACCACCTCAAAGAAGTCTTCATTGAACCGGGAATCGAAACCGCCAATTAATATTAACACCTGTATTTTCATGATACCTATCGATATAGTTGATTACAGAGAATAAATCTCTCTTACAAACATTACCTCTAAAACTTGAGGATAGACGTGAAATCTACCAGTAGGTAGCTACACAATACTCGTACATAATACATAATTTTTTTTTTCAAAACGGCTTGATCGAATTGAAACTATCTGCATTAGAGAAGGGTATGTATACGAATGTCGAAAGTTGGTGTATCTATAGCAAAAATATAAATGTTCAAAATATCGAAAATAATCGAATAAGAGTATTTTCATTATTTTTACATCCTAATTGATGCATTGACGAAAATGGAGTGTTTATCATAAGTATGGGACATTGTGCGAATGGGACGTTTTGCGAATGGGACTTTCTGCGAATGAGACGTTTTAAAACACTGTGTGATTCTGCTAATGGGACGTTTTGCGCGTAAACCGGCTGTATGCCTGCAGTTTAAAATATAGAACATTATACATTAATAATCGAGCTTTATATATTATAAAAATCCAGCTTTATACAGGGTGTCCCAAAAAATAGTGTCAAGCGTAAGTCCAGAGTTAGAGCACCTCTTGGAGTACCCGAATCACCCCCATGTATGTTCCGCGATTATTCGTAGTTTTCGAGTAATAATTTTTTTTCTGACTTTTTGAAAATTTTGATCCAAAGAACTTAAAAATTGTAAATAAAAAAAAGTAGAACATATTTTAATGTTTTTCTTTTTGCCACTGAATCATCTTTAGTGCTTCTTTTATGTCTAAAATAATCAGCTTCGTAACTTTAGTGGAAATTTAGAAAACAGTAGTGTAAAGTCAAAATTTGAATGTTAGTGAATAATTACTTAAAAATTCATCTTTAAATTAAAAATCTAAACAGGCGAATTCATGGTTTCTAAGTATGTGTAAAAACTTCTCTAGACTCTCTGCTTTCATAATCATTTAAAAAAAGAAGTACTTAATAGGGCTAATTTGGCTTAAATCGGCCATCAAAGACAGCGAGGTGAAAATTTCATAAAATTTACCAAATTCCTATCAGATGATAAAAAAAAATATCTGGTCTTTTTATAATTTCTAAGGTTCAGATTAATTACAATTTAGCAAAAATTAACTACATGAAACCCATATTTAAATATTTTTCTCGCGGATCACATCGGTTGTAGTGTTGGATGTAACGCAGTACTTACCTGCTAAAAAATTGCCCGAGTGAGAGGATATGAAAGGGACCGCATTATTGCTATCTCTCTCACTCTCATTGGCGAAATGGATAACTGTAACTGAGGAATGCTATTCTTTGTGACAAGGGGATGAGGCGGGGGGTGTAGTCCGAGCGCCTATTGTGTTCTGGCGCCAGTCGTTTGCCTGCTTTTGTTTGCGCCTTACGTACGATACGCTCATTTGTGATTATTTGACGAACTTTGCTTTCTTTACGGACCTTGAGTGCGATTACGATTTGGTTTTGTGTGAATACGGGATTTTGACAAATTTGGCATTCTTAACGGACTTTTCAAGCTCTTCATTTTGTGATGTCTTTTTCATCGCAAGAATATGCTCTTATGCATTACTTTTATGAATATGCAAGAGGAAATGCTTCTGAATCAGCCAGGTTGTTCCGGCAGCAAGTACAAAATGGAGGTGGACCTCAGCCTGAAACTTGGCCTGATCATCGCATGATTTTAAGAGTACATAACTCTTACATGGAAGGACGCCTACCAGGTAGAAGATCGGGGCGCCCATCTGAAATGAGTGACCCAGATACTGTCCAATCAGTGGTCGAAGAAGTGGTGAGAGATCCATCAGTTAGTGTAAGAACAATAGAACGTCGAATCGGAATTCCGAAATCACAAGCACATCAACTTAATCAAGAGCGTTTTCACCCATATCACATCCAGAAAGTTCAGCAGCTCAAACCCGCAGACTACCCGAGAAGGGTGGCATTTTGTCAGGAAATGTTACGGAGACAAGCTGAAAACGAAAATTTCTTTAAAAATATTCTACGGACTGATGAATCACATTTTAAGCGATGTGGGGTGTTTAATGCGCATAACTACCATTCGTGGAGTATTGAAAATCCACACCTCACAAGGGAATCTAATTTCCAAGAACAATTTAGTATCAATTGGTGGTCAGGCATCCTAAACGGACAGCTGATTGGTCTGTTCGAACTACCGGACCGACTGAACAGCGAGGCCTACTTGCAATTTCTACGACGTGATCTCGGCGTCTTATTAGAAGATGTAGACCTATTAACGCGGAGAAATATGATTTTTCAAAACGACGGCGCTCCATGCCATTTTGCTAGAAATGTTAGACAACATTTGTCTGAAACATTTCCAGGCAGATGGATCGGTCGTGGAGGGCCCATTGCGTGGCCGCCACGGTCCCCCGACTTGAACCCCATAGATTTTTTCGTCTGGGGATACTACAAGGAATTAGTATACGCCAAGGACATTACAAACGTCACAGTGTTAAGAACAAAATTAAGACAAGCGGAAGAAACAATAAAACACAACAGAATTGCATTTATAAATTTAAAAGAAAACTTTTTTAGACGATGTAGAATATGTATTGAGCACGAAGGTCGTCATTTTGAAAACTTTCGTTAAGCGATCGAATAATAAATACTTTGAAAATAATGTTTTGTTTCATTTATTAAGTTATAATAAACCTTCAAAGGTTATTAAAGATGGCAGCAGGTACAGTTATTTTTGACCTTTAAATGAAAAATTTTTAGCTTTTCTACAATCATTTTTGGTTTATTAATAAATAATTGGAATTTAAAAAAAAAATATTCAGAAGTCGAGTTTTATGAAATTTTCACCTTGCTGTCTTTGATGGCCGATTTAAGCCAAAGTAGCCCTATTAAGTACTTTTTTTAAAATTATTATGAAAGCAGAGAGTCTAGAGAAGTTTTTACACATACTTAGAAACCATGAATTCGCCTGTTTAGATTTTTAATTTAAAGATGAATTTTTAAGTAATTATTCACTAACATTCAAATTTTGACTTTACACTACTGTTTTCTAAATTTCCACTAAAGTTACGAAGCTGATTATTTTAGACATAAAAGAAGCACTAAAGATAATTCAGTGGCATAAAGAAAAACATTAAAATATGTTCAACTTTTTTTTATTAAAAATTTTTAAGTTCTTTAATTCGAAATTTTCAAAAAGTCAGAAAAAAAAATTACTCTAAAACTACGAATAATCGCGGAACATACATGGGGGTGATTCGGGTACTCCAAGAGGTGCTCTAACTCTGAACTTTCGCTTGACACTATTTTTTGGGACACCCTGTATAATATAGATTCAACGTCAATAATTTCGAAAATCTGAAGTTCTACAAAAGACATATCTAAACTTCTAAATATCGATGTACAAATACCTTTTTAAAAATATCAACTGTGTGACACAAAACTGTGTTTGAGATGTACGGAATCGGTTTTAGAAAGACAAAAAATATCTTAACTTAACCGTGTTTAAAGGGTCCGATTTGGTTTAGCGTGGTCATAAAAAATTAACTTAACCTATATAACCAACGGTATTTGAGGTGCTCTATTCGAGTCAGTTCTGGGTAGTCAAAAAAACATACATAATTAAATTTAGCTGATTTTTTTACTTACTTGAAAAATGAATAAAATCAATAAAGAAAACATTTTTTCAATAAAGAATTCAATAAAGAAGTCTCGGGTGGGATCTTTCTGCTTTGTTTGATGTTTAGGGTTCCGTACCTCAAAAGGAAAAAACGTAACTCTTATAGAATCACTTTGTTGTTCGATTGTCTGTCTGTCTGTCAAGATCCTTTTCTCGGGCACCTGTAGAGATATCAAGTTGAAATTTATATCAAATTCTCGGGTCTATGGTTTCTTTCAGCTGTGAAAAAATCGAGATATCAAGCTGAAATTTATATCGAGCTATGCCGGCGAACTACGTTTCGCCATAATAAAAAATAGTTTACGACCTATTCTCAGACCTATCGAACATACACAAAAAATTTCATAAAGATCGATCAAGCCGTTTTGGAGGTGAGTGTAGTATTTCTCGTACGCTTACGTAGGGCTGTCGGCACTTAATACCAAAAAATAATTTATTTAGTTTGTATGGGAAAAAAAGTAGCTTTGTTAGCCCTAATATTTTTCCTACAGAATCTCTACTTCTGATCAATATATTTATAGACGCACGCACAGCCGTAACTGCTAATGGTAGAAACGTGAAATTTGGACAGTTGTTTTAATTCAAAATGCGGACGCATACTAAGAAGGGATTTTAGAAATTTTAACCCTAAAGGGATGAAATAGGGGTTGCAAGTTTGTATGGAAAAATCTTTAAATTAACAACGATTTTAAAACTTGAGATTCATGCTCTTAAAAATATTTCATTGAACACGTGTTTCATGGTTTATTAGAATTCACCCCCTTAGGGTGCAAAATAGGGGTTGCAAGTTTCTCTGGAAAATATTTAAAATCTGCTCCAATTTATCATTGGGGCTAAAATAGGCTATAAAACTATTTTTCCTACGAGAAAATATGAATTCCCACGGGAAAACAATAATAAAATGGGCGAAGCCGCGAGTGGAAAGCTAGTAATGACATAAAATAAAACATTTGTAAGAAGGTGCATCTTGTCCCACTATGCATTAGATTGTAGGTACTGATTTTTTTGTCGTCCCCAAGTATAAAAGGTAATGTTTATTTGAGCCATTTTGTGCTCTGATATCAACCTTATCGACCGGTATAAAAAATACCACATGTTTATTTTGCTACTTTTATCGTATTTCATTCCCGGTTTAAACAGGCGATTATTTAAAAATCTTTGAATGCACTTCGAATCAAAATTCGTTTAAGTATAAAATCAAAATGAAGATTTCTTTAATTCATTTATCACTATCCATCTCACAATACTCTTGATGCACCACTTGACCGTCTTGACGCGGGCTGAAGAAGGCACTCAAATTGAATCTGCTACTTATTAAAAGTATAATATCATTGAAATAGTTATATAAGTAGAACTTAGTCTAGGCACGAAAATTTGTCCCCACTTAGCACGTAGTGCATGCTACTGGTACTGGTTTTAATTATTAATGATATAATTAATGTAAAATCTTTTAATTTTTAGTTTGTACTAGCTGTCCCAACCGATGACTTTCTGTCCAAAGCCCATGTTTTTGATTGACATGTTTGACGTTGCGGCACAGTTGAAACAATGTGTTTTTAAAGTGACCCCAACTTTGTTTGGTAACGCTTTAAGCTCATCTTTATGTTCGTCTGTCCATTAGTATTTTATGTTTGATCCAACACAAAATTTAACGTGCATCGTGATAACTTCTGATCTTAGCACAAAACTTTGCTTAATGTTAGCAAGCATGATTTAAGAAATTTTGTCTATGATGTTAGTGATAGCTTAAATTATTGGGTAATGGTTTTATTTGTATTAATAAGGGTAGACAGAGATAGTATCATGATTAAATCTTTACGTCTAGTACGAGTTTTTAAAACGAGTAAACTACAATAGTTTTCGTTAGGTCGCCAAACTGTCAGTTTACGATGTAAACGGTAGTATGAGTTGCTCGTTTCGAATTCACGTTTAAACGATAGCGAGTTAGTTTTGCTCGATTAGACGAACTTCACATTATATATTTATATCTCTCTTACACACATGTGAATGGAAAGAGACACGCGATTCTGCCACTGTGACGTTTTCTTAGCCGTTTTTATTATTTTTAAAGCGAGTTTAATGAAAAAAAACATTAAAGTTTTTATTTGTTATGTTGTAAATTATATTATTTTATAATGTCGCGGACAAGTCAGTCGCAATTTATTTTAATGATAATAAATTGTGTGAAACACTAGGAATGAAAATAGAATTAAAAATCTCGGTTAAATTATGTCTATTTATTAACACTTTTTTAAGGAATGGTGATTTAAGGCGGTATAGCGCTGAGTAAAGTGTGTATCGGAGATACGGCTTAAAAATGATTGTCACAGCTCTCTTCATGCGCTATTTCGTCTTGCATGGCCCTCCATGCTAAGTACCACCGTGCAGACATAATTTTAGTGTTTAGAAACACAAAAAAACGTATCTAAGTACCAAACTCACATAAAAATGTAAAAGTGTACGAAAGGTGAGAACCTAAACTACAATAGTTTTCGAGTAAACTGTGAAACAAATGTCAAACATGTAACTCATACTGCCACACTATTCGAATACGTACTTATTGATCGAGTAGTTTATTACTTTGTAACTCATATTGTCAATTCTAGTTGATTATAGTTTCCGATAGAGGCGCTGGTGTGAAATGTATGGAAACAAAACTATTCGATCGTTCGAATCAGAAACTATCAAAACTCATACTAGACGTATATGACTAACATTAGCCAACGTTTTGTAACACCGCCAACGACGCCTGAAAAAAGAAACCGCAGTAACCGCATAGAGCTTAATTAATTAATGGTTTTATTAAGTCTGTAAAAAAGTCACAGATATCACCAAAAAACTTAAAATTTTGACTATTTGCTAATTTTCAACACATGATTTTATAAGCATAATGTTTTAAAACCCGTAACAAGGGTGTTGCCGCGGGACATTCTACCTGCCATTTTGAGAGGCGGCCATATTGAATATAGTTATGCTACATTATTAGTGCTCTACTCTTTAAGTCCTTTCATTTAATACTCATATTACTGGAGGTAAAAACTAAAAAAATATCTGCCATTTTTAGTGGCGGCTATTTTGAATGATGGTCAATATTGCTAGGTTCATAGTGTTGTATTTTTTAAGTTTTTCATTACTGGCGTTGAAATAAAAATATGGTGTGTCATTTTCGGGCGCTAGCCATAACCATTTTGAATTAAGAGCGTTGCTAAAATTATTGTGCTCTACTTTTTGAGATCTTTCATTTGATACCCAAATTAATGGGGTTGGAAACGATTTTTTATCCGCCATTTATGAACGGTGGAGTATAACAGAAAACAATACGTTAGATTTTTAGTGAATAATTTATAACTCCAAAAATCTATTTAAATGTACTAAATAGTAGTATTTTCGTTCGTATACGTGGTGAAGTGACAGTTGAGGGCTATGCAATAATCAACCATATTGCCCTGAGAGAGTAGTTTTCGTGAACTGTCCTTAATGATCATGAAACTGAGCCTCTGAGTGACGTGCGGCCGATGCGCAGGCTTGCAAGCCGACCCTGCCGCTGCGGCCAAGCAAGCCGGCCGGTGGCTGGCGCGACAAGAAGTGGCCCGCGGAGTCCGCGCTGCCAACAATGGCAGACAACAGCGCAGACAGCAGCTCATCCACCAACGTCGTCAACCGGGTACGGACATGCCATTACGCTACAACCTCACACAAACCGTATTCGTAGATAGATACCTCAAGCCTTCCGAATTGTGCGCTAGTGTGTAGTGCTAAGTATCTTTGTAACTAACCTGAGGCCCTATTTTCTAGTATCATTCGTCTAGCAACGAGCGCTCCTCGAGCGTAGGCTGCCATCGATTTTCGTTTCATTTTCGATGAAAATCAATTGAATCACGTCAAAAGGCAATGCTAATGTGTTCCGTAAAAAACGAAACTACGTCCATAGAGTTCCTTATATCTTACTATCCACGGATGTGTCGCTTCATAGATGCGTATTCGTTATTATACGCTTGGTATACATCTGCTTGTAGCTTACGAAAATATTGAACTGTGTCAACATACTCCGTTGATAGGCTATAGGTTTGTAAGTAAGCTGCCAGCAGGCCTACACTAACACCCAGTTTCTGAAAGGCTGTTCAGCGATAAAATTAACTAACAAGCTGTCAATCTAATGTTAACTATGAATTGAGTTGCTGAAAGCTAAATCAACTTATCACTGTGTTAGCTGACATAGCTGTCAAATTTATTTCAAAATTATTAAGGAAAGACCCATTTTGGGTTTCCAAAATACATATGAATAAAACAAAATATATGATTTCAGCGATGTGACTGTGTCTAAAAATATTTCTCACGAGAAATCAAATTATTAAAGATAAGTAAATTTTGTCTAACCAACGTTTAGGAAACTCAAATTGATTTGACACTGCTGTTAAGATGACATGGATGTTAGTTGAACAATATTTTGATCAGCCTTTCAGAAACTGGGGGTAAGTGTATAATGGTGAATACGTGTCTATGAAGCAAACGCTTCCGTTTTCGTTTTCCGCCGGGTACTATATGAAAGCTGCAACCCAGCCTACACTATCGACCTTATTAATAAAAATTTTACTCCTTGGATCATCCTCGGATTAGTTACTCCGTGTTTTGTCTTCTTTCCGCACATGTCGGCTGTCATATGTCAAAATAAGATAATACACAGAGTAACTAATCCGAGGGTGATCCAAGGAGTAACATTTTTATTAATAAGGCCGTAAGCGTACAATGATCAGTCGGTAGTGTAGGTACGCGCCTTTAAGACTTCTCCGTGGACAGAAGGCCTCAGTCTGTTGGTACTAACGCTGTTATATTGTTAGCTTATGTTAGTTAGAAGACAAGAAGATTTGTCAGTAATTATTGATACTAACAACTCTTCGTGTTGTTTCCGCTTCCTACCATATGGGATCGGATTAGCCCAATGCACCGGACAGCTTTGGACCGTATTGACGACGGGTATGCCGTTAAGTGCTGCGTTAACGACAATTAACTTTTGTATATTATACACTATATCATATTATTTTTCTTATGTTGACACGATTAACGACCGATGCCTAAAAGGTATAATTTGTATGCAACGAGGTTTTTTTTTCAATTCAGTTGGGCTATGTTCGGCACATTAGGCAGTACATTCCGACCCAGTGTCACAAGACATATGACTTCAATTCATGCGTGTTGCCAGTGATGATGTACGAAACTGAGACGTGGCTGCTTACAGTGGGCCTCATAAAAGGCTCCATGACACGCAAAGGCATCTATATTCCACTACACCCCATGACCAATGACTTCAATTCGTGCGTGTTGCCAGTGATGATGTACGAAACTGAGACGTGGCTGCTTACAGTGGGCCTCATAAAAGGCTCCATGACACGCAAAGGCATCTATATTCCACTACACCTCATGACCATTTTGATATTGCGGGTATTATGTTCAAATCATGGAAGATGCGCGTCGAACCAGGGGCCTTATTATGCTTGCGTTAACGCATTTGTGGCGTGTCAATAACGCTTCAATAGAATCGCTTTTTGAGACAGTTATTGTTGGTTAACTGAATACTAACTAAAACATTTGTCACTATTGACTTATCAAGAAATTTTAGTACAAATAATTTGCAGCAGAAAATGCGCATAAAAGCTACAAAAGCAGATTTATTGAAACGCTATCACGACGCGACAACGACGTTCAGATTAACGGAATTAGGCCCCTGGTCTGCACCATGTCGCACATTTTTTTGGCTCCCTATTTCTAGAAATACTTTTTGTCACTTCCAATTTTTAAGACGTTCTCTCCCCTAACTTGGAGCAATGATTCCAACGATTACCCAAAGAACAATAGAATCTACTTGATCGAATCAGAAAAAGTGAGGCACGTAGAAGAACTAGTCACAGATATAACCCAAAAAATTGCGAGTCTTAAGTGGCAGTGTACAGGGCACGTTACTGTCAGGATTGCTGATTTAGGAAATATATGAAATAACAATTCTAACATAACAATTAAGTACCACAGACGTTTCCTAGGTTCAGCTTGGAGATCCTTGGTAGAGGCCTATGTCCAACAGTGGGCGTCTCTTGGTTTAAAATGACGATAATGAGGTTTTTCTCTCAAAGTATGCGCGTGCTCTTGTTGAGGTTTGAGGTATCTAGCTAATTCTATATGTGATGTCTGATGTGAAACCAAAACCACGGAACATAAACAATTCCGATCCGTGGCCTAAACTTATTGTTAAGGAATTTTGTGTTGTAGATACTAGATTATGGTAGACTAAATGTTTTTGGTACACACAAGGTTATTTTAAAGGCTTTAGCTATTCGTATTCACGGAATCAGATCGGCTAAAGAAAACTGTTAACAAAAGGTGTAAGTCCTGGTTTAATTTCGATACCCTGTTATAAAATTGGCTAAGAAAAAGATTAAAGTTGATATGTACTTTGATAAAAATCATGACTGTGAACCATCTTTGTACCGTCATACAATTGCGTGGCTCACAATAGACCAGTTCAATGAGTAAATAAAAGGAAGCTAATTTTACTGTCATTGCGAATAACTTATTCCTTGTTTACGAATAGTGTCATTGTTTAGTTGCCGTAATGTACGTGGTGACTTTGTTGTGAGTTACGATAAGATTTCGATCTCGATTAAACGTGTCGTCTCTTTTGTTAATACATTGGCTGGTTAGTGTCTTTAAATATTTACTAATGGGTCAATGTTTGTCATACTCTTGTTTCCATATACTTATACAATTAAGTATATTATGTGATATATTTATATGGGGCGAAACGGCCGATAGAGCTCTGAAAGTATCAAAATGTATGTTAACAAAAAAGTTGTGGATCCACAAATGAATTGAGGGGGACCTTTCATTAGGCATAATGTTGTTGGTCATAAAGACGCTTGGCATAAATCACTAAGCATAATAATCGAAAAGCATAACATTAACGTCACATAATTATTTCATTGCATAATTTGTATAAGACACAATTATCCAAAGGCATAATTTTATGAAGCATAATTAATGAAATTCCTAATTTCTTATGACATAATATTGGTAGTCCTAAAATGTTTTGCCATGATTTTAAATGTCATAATTAATGATATCTCTGATATTTTGGGGCATTTATTTATAATTAGAAATGATGTTATTTTAAAGGATATAATGTTTACTCTGTTTTACTTAACTTTTTATAATAACATTTCATATATTATTTTATTCAAATATGATACTCGAATCTTCTATATTTTCATTTGATATAATTTTTGCATAGTATATATATTGATTTTTTTATTTGTAAATTAAAGTAATTCATTCATGCTACTAGTGACAGAAACGAATCGCTGCAAAACCGACTCCACGTAGTCTTGTTTGTCCTACCCCTAGAGTGTTTTTCAAACCTGCGTAGGCGCGGAGGGGCGAGGCGGCCCGCGAGCTGAGGAGCAGGTGGTTTTAACGCTGGTGAGCGAAAACCAATCTGCGACGATAAGCTCGCGTGGAACCGCCGGAGCCCCGCAGCGTCGGAGCCGTGACAGAAACCATGCATGTGCATGCTTGCTTGCGTGGTACATGCTTGCTTGCATTGTGCAGACTTGCTTGCATGTTGCATGTTTGCTTGCATGTTGCATGTTTGCTTGCATGTTGCATGCTTGCTTGCATGTTGTATGCATGCTTGCATGCATACTGCATGATACATTGCTGCATGCTTGCTTGCATGTTGCATGCATACTTGCATGTATACTACATGATACATTGCTGCATGCTTGCGCGCAAGTTTATGCCTAGAGAAATTCTGCGTAATCGTATTGTTCGTTGTGGATAATATGCTTAACATTATTTATGCTTTGAAAAATTATGCGTCAAGTTGTTCTGTGTTTCGAGTTTATGGGTTTTAATACTTATGACAAATGATTTTCTGCCACACAATATTATACTTATTACCATTCTGCTTCCTGATTATTATGCGTCTTGACGATTATTTCAATCGAAATTATGGAATATGATTTTATGACAATAATTTTTATGCCTAGAAATAGAGAGCCTGAATTGAGCGCAAACTTAAGACGAAACGGTACGTACGACCAATCAGGGTGTCACGAAGAAGAGACATTCTGATTTGTCGAACGAAGCGATTCAATTTTGAAGTGGATTTCATTTATTATTGGGAATGTTTCTGTCACTTCATGAAATAAAAGATGATAATATGCAACTACAAGGAAATAGGTTATAGGAAATGGCCGGTAGATAGCGTTCTTTTTAATACTAGCGGTAATTTTGATTACAGAGCACACTGGCAGAACCACAGTCATCAAGCGACAACACCAAAGACAGGCAGCGGGGTACTGAAGAGGCGATGGACAGAACTGACGGAGAATCGAGCTACTCTTCGTTCTATTCGTCCTTCTTCAAGACCGAGTCTGGTAGTGCTGAGGAGAGTCTCGATGTGAAGAAGAATAAACAAGAGGTATGTTGAAGGGCTGTGACGATTTTTTTCTCATGGCAATGTTGGCAAACAAGCTTACTGACTTCCCGACGGTAAGCGGCCACGGTCACATATTCGAAGTCATAGTTGATTCTTCGGTTCTACATATTTACTTCGACTTGTAAATGTGGTGAGTGATTCGCAAATCTGCAATAGAGTGTCGTTGTTAATTTGCCAAAATGTCTAATGGAACACAGCCATACAAGATCACACACCGGTGCTTTGCGGCAAAACACACAAATTTTTAGTTTGTCTTTTTTTTAAATTCCCAGCAGCCGAACGAACCAGAGATGTGGAATAAGGAAGCGAACGGCCAGACCGCGATGGACACTAGTGCAGACATCTACATGCCAGTGAAGCAGAACCTCCCGCGGAGGAAAATGGAGCCGCCGTGGATGGAGCAGGTGAGCGATAATTGAATGAAAGAATGAAGCGCACGGGGAAGGACGAACGAGTCGTGACAAATATTTTTGGGATACAAAATAAGCCAGCCAAATTGTAATAAAAAGCGTTAATTAGTAATAATAATTAGTAATTGCAATTTTATCCACTATTTACTTACTTTATAATGTTCTTTATAATCAAAAAAAATATAAATGTGGAAATGGGAGCCAATCATGCTTCAGTTACGTCCTAGTCCTAGCACCAGGCAACAGTGCGAGTATTAATTTCAACAAACACCCAACAAGTGTAAAATATTTTTTTTACTCATGCTAAAGATTATTGTGTTCTTCGCATTCCCAGGTCTGCGTCACTTCGGAACTGATCTACAAATATCAAATATTGTCCAAGAGCACCGAAGAGATCCTGCTAGCCGACAAGGAGAAAATGAGCAAGTTTGTTCAGGTGTGGCAAACATTTATTACTGTTTTTAGTGTTCCGTACCTCAAAAGGAAAAACGGAATACTTATAGGATCACTTTGTTGTCCGTCCGTCCGTCTGTCTGTCAAGACCCTTTATCTCGGGAACGTATATCTCGGGAGGTATGAAGTTGAAATTAAAACCAGTATACTTAGGTCTACAGTCCGTTGAAGCTGTGACAAATCAAACTTCTAACTTAACGTAAAAAAAGATACGTTCGTTTATGCTGCAAAAAATGTAAATTTCGACACTCTCAAGGGAATCGAAATTAATAGGGTACTTCCCGTTGATCTAGAATCATGAAATTTCGCAAGATGCAAGGTCTAATAGCACATATCAAGGAAAAAAAATCTGAAAACCGAAAACATCTACGTAGTAAGGGAGTTATAGAAGTTTATTATACGGAACCCTCGGTGCGCGTGTCCAACCCGCACTTGCACATACTTTTTTTTATTACAGTGGGCGATAGTTGACAAAATGCTGCAACAATAATTGCACGGTTTTGACGTTGAAACAAACGGAAAATTCAAACACCTACTTATAACTTTATATTATGGTAACGTAAAAATATTATACTAACTTACTGTATTTTTTTTGATAATTACAACATTTTATTAAATGGCGACCAAATTAAATAGTTTATAGTGCAATAGCACTGGGCGCAAGGTACTGGGGCTAAGGTACAAACATACATACTTTAAGATTAGGTAGTAAGTATATAGGTCCCCGACTCAAGCCTAATTTACTAATACTCATACATAAATTGAAGTAAATACTGAGAAAATTGTGCAACAAATATTGCTGCCAAAATATCAAAAATTATAAAAAAAATTGCGTCGGAGAAATGTAAAGCGAGCGAATACGCTCTCCGCAAGTATTCTTGTAAATTATTTCGATGAATTGTCAAGAAAACTGTAGTTGTCTACACTGTGGAGTATGTTTTCCGTGCTAAAAGTGACATTTCTTCACAAATTCAGAACTCACTTGGGATGTAATTCAACTTCAGGATTTGAATTGGCTAGTTTTAAACAAAAACAAATTTAAGACATTGTAGAAAACTAGCCAATTCAAATCCTGAAGTTGAATTACATCTCAAGTGAAATAAATCCATTGTGTTATGAATAATAACACAAGGGATTTATTTCACTTGGGATATAGATACTAAATATAAATAACTTTCAGTTTTCAGATTTTTCCTTTATACACGCCTTAAAGTCTACCTTGATGCCAAATATCAAGTTTCTAGGTCATATGGAAGTGGGTTAGGTTTTTGATCTATAAGTCAGTGAGTCAGTCATAAAAATGCCGGCTTTTAAACGTTAATACACCAATACCTTTTTGAATTACATTAATAAAATTTTGGATTCTAGACAAGCTAGGGGGTTTTAATAGCAGTGGATGAAATTTTAAAGTTATCCAAAGATAATTCTGAGCGCTTTGACTCACTGGTTAAAAATCAGTGTTGTATTTGTAACAACGGCAATCTTCCACAGTCACCAGATAGATAAGGCACTCCGGTAACCCAGGTCCCAGGTCTCTCCTTTACTTCCATCATCATTGCGTGGCAGTATACATGACGTCAGTTCCTCTCAAAATATAATTATATTCAGCGATAATATTGGTAAGGACATGGGCTCAAATTTGCGCTTAAAGATAAATTCACCGGAGCAGTCGATTATAAATAATTGTTTTCCTTGTGCTAATTTACATGAAATTATGCACAAAATATTTAACTACACATTTAGTAAGGACGATGAATTAATTATATTTATTGGAAATAGGGGTAATGTCAACAAAAATAAGTTAACCTATTACTTTGGAAATTAAAAGAATTAGAGATTTAAAAAATTGTAGTGTTTACATTCCCCCACATAAAAAAAATTGCCAGATGCGGAAAATAATTATAAATTTAATTTAAATATGACTCTGAATTTATTCAGTCAATATAATAATAAATTCCTTGTAATTGACTCTAACAGTATTGTTAGTAAAAATGTATATACTTTGACTAAAGGTAGATATTACCTGCCTCAATATAATAAAGGACAGATAGCAAATTCACTATCATATTTTTTATTAACTTCAGCCAAGAACTTGGCTAAACAAACTGACTCTATTGAGCAGTATAATTTAAATAATAGTATGACAGTGGAATCTGTTCCAAGCTATTTAAATTAGATATAGAGACAAAAGAGGTATCCTCTTGCAAATATAAATACATAAATAATGATTTTAATATGCCTCTTATAACATTATCATTAGAGTCAAATAAAAAAAATGTGTTCAAAAATCAAAATAAATGTAATTTAAATAAAAAAAAATATATTAACCTGGTGCATCAAAATAGTAATGGACTATCAAAGGGCAAACAATTGGAGATGGAATTATTCATTAATTCAAAACAAATTGACATTTTGTGTATTACGGAACATTGGCTTAAGGAATGTGAACTCATGTTTAGTTTTAATAATCACCAGGTTGGTAGTTCATTCTGCAGAGTCAACACAGTACATGGGGGGTCACTGATTCTGTTAAACAAAAGCTTAAAATTTAAAGAACGGAAAGATATTGTGTCTCTCTCTGTAGAATGCATAATAGAACTATCATGTATAGAACTTGAGCAACTCATTGTGGTATGTGTATACAAACCTGGTTCCTCAGCTTATGATAGGTTTGAGGAAATCATGGATGAAGCCTTGAACAAATTGAGTAGATCTAAAAATACTTGATTGTGTGTGGAGATTTTAATATTGATCTTCTTAAAAAGAACACTGAAACCTATAAAATCTTAAATTTATTTAAATCACACAATCTTTCCAACTTATTTATGGAGCCTACTAGATTCTGTAACACAACATCAACCTGTTTAGACAATATATATAGTAATCTAGTATCTGTAAGTAAGAAAGTTATTATAAACTTAGATTCAGACCATTGCGGGCAATTAGCTTGCTTCAAAATTGACACAGAACAAGTCAATAAACGTAAAATTATATGTTGACCAGTAACTGCTGACAGATTGAAACGTATTGGAATTGAATTATGTTGTAAACTTCCGTTTTTTATCACCGGATACGTCACCAAATGATATGTATAATTTATTTTTTGAGACATTTTGCAACCAATTTAACAAAATTTTCAAAACCAAAGAGATCTTTGTTACTGTTAATCCAGTGTTTAGCGAATGGGCCACTGCAGGAATACACAAAAGTAGGCAAAAATTGTATGAGCTGTACTCAGAAAGACAGTTTAATAGAACTGAATCTTTTCAAAATTATGTTAAGTCATACTCAAAAATTTTTAAGCAGGTTTGTCAAACTGCGAAAATTAAATATATTAGTGCTCAAATTTATAACAGTACAGTAAGCTCCCATTCAAGCTATACATTTGCACTACGAAAACCGCCGCTTTTACGAGCGGGATAAGAACGGTCCAAAGGTCAAACAGTATAGCTTGACAAGGAGCTTACTGTACAAACAAAGTCAAATCTACTTGGAAAATTATCAATGCAGAGACTGGCCAAACAAAAGCTTCAGCAAATAATTATAAATTTAAAATTGATGGTAAATTTATTAGCTCAGACTCGGATGTTACTAATGAATTTGAGAAATTTACTCGAATTCCTGTAGATTTGACAAGCACTTTAGGCTCTTCCACCCTTATTGCAGAATCGTTGTTGAAGGAAAATGTTCCTTATTGTAATACTGTATTTAAATTTAACCATGTTAGTAAACGTGACATCATAGACACTTTCAAATCGTTGAACATTAAAAAAAGTGCCGATCTCTGGGGAATATCTGTATGTATATATGGTAAAGAATGTTATTGAAATAGTTGCTACACATTTGGCTTTAATTTTCAACAACTGTATTGATAGTGGTGTGTTTCCTGATTTGATGAAACTTAGCAAAATAACTCCATTGTTTAAATCTGGTAGTACTTCAGATCCCTCTAACTTTCGTTCAATATCCGTACTATCAACATTCAGTAATTTTTTTGAAAAAACCGCGCTTAAGCAATTACAGAAACATTTTAGTAATAATAACTTACTGCATATTAAACAATTTGGTTTTACCCGCGCACGGTCCACGACTGATGCTGGAATAAAATTGTTAGAGTGCATTTATGAGGCCTGGGAGGAGTCGCAGGATGCCTATGGTGTTTTTTGTGACTTATCGAAGGCTTTTGACTGTGTCGAACATCGGACGTTAATCAGGAAATTACACTATTACTGTATCCGTGGTACCGCTTTGGATTTTCTCACTTCTTACCTAAGTGACAGGATTCAAAAGGTCAAAATCAATGGAGAGCAGTCACCTGGATCATTTGTAAAAATGGGGGTGCCGCAGGGCTCAATATTAGGTCCATTTCTATTTCTGGTATATATTAATTACCTCACTCACCTTGTAAGACACGACCATGAGATAGTTCTGTTTGCAGATGACACGTCTTTAGTATTTAAAGTTAAACGTGGACAAATTAATATTGACGAAGTAAACATTGCACTCTCCAAGGTCGTTCACTGGTTCGGCGCCAATAATTTGTTGTTAAATGAAAGTAAAACAAAATGCATTAGATTCACTATGCCAAATGTTCGATTAGTTAAAGCCAAAGTCAAGGTTAGGGATGAGGAAATAGAGCTGGCCAATCAAACTGTATTTCTGGGTATAACTTTAGATTCTAAGTTACAATGGGGTCCTCATATTGAATGCCTATCGAACAGACTAAGTTCTGCAGCATACGCCGTAAAAATGATTCGTCAAATAACAGATGTGAAAACTGCCCGGTTAGTCTATTTTAGCTACTTCCACAGTATTATGTCATACGGGATACTACTGTGGGGAAATGCCGCCGATATTGGCTGCATTTTTGTACTGCAGAAGAGGGCTGTTCGGGTGATCTATGGGATGGGCTCCCGAGAGTCTTTAAGAGAAAAATTCAAAGAAATTGATATTATGACTGTACATTCACAATATATTTATGAAAACTTACTGTATGCACACAAGAATAAAGATATCAAATTCAGTAAAAATAGGGACTTATAAATGAAATATAAATTTAAGAAATAAAGACAAGCTAGCAATGCCCACATATAGGCTCCATAAAATAAGCAACTCTTTTGCAGGTCACTGTATACGAATGTACAACACGCTGCCATGTAATATGCATGACTTGTCAGTAAATAAATTTAAAATTTTAATTAAAGCTCAGTTAAGCAAAAAGGCTTATTACAGTGTTAAAGATTTTTTGAGTGGCGGTAAAAGAAATGAATTGCTCGTTCTCTGAATAGTTTTATAATATTCACAATTTGTAAGACATTTGGCGATTTTAAAAGAGTTTTGGCACATGAGTTTCTTGCCCGATTCTTCTCATGTTAGCCCCTACATTCGGAATCGGGTCGCTCTTGGTGATTACATGCGCGAAATCAACTCCGCGGATGTACTTGCCACTAGCGCACGGGTTAGCTTGATTTTAGTACAATATTTTTTGTTTTAATAATTTTGTAAAATGTGTAAAATTGACGATTTTAAGTGCCCGCAAGGGCCTATGAAATAAAGTACTTTTGATTTTGATTTTAATAAGTGTGCCAAATTTCAAGCATGTAGGTTCAATAGATTTTGAGTTGTGAAGGGGTCAAAAGTAGCGCGAAATCGTTCGTGTAATATTACACAGGGCTGCTACGTCGCCAGTTCCTTTTTCTTTGAACTTGGCTGGAAAAGCTGCCGCGTGTCTAGACAAGTCCTCATGCAGTTATCGTTATTTAATCACCACTATGTACGTTCCAGCCGTCGTTGGTGAATGAGCAGTTGGACCAGTTGTATTTAGACCTTCAGCTGGAGGGCGTGGCCGCCAGATTGACATTAGAAGAAGGGGTCACTAGCTCCAGCAGTTCAGGGGAGGAGACCTCCACCCACTCGACGAAGGTACGTTAATTAACAAAGGTGTGAAAAAGTTAAGTGGGTTTTACGAATACAATGCTTCACTATGACTTCGAACCCACGATCTATCGCTGAAGGCGGAACATAGGGCAAATTTAGTGGGTGTTCGCTGCACTTCGAGGGAGCCCCGCACACACCCTTGCGTCGAACTGTCCTTCGGTGTAAAATGGAAGATTGTTGCACCGAGCAGAAAGTATTATTGCACCGAATTTGTAAAATGGAAGATTGTTGCACCGAGCAGAAAGTATTATTGCACCGAATTTGAATTTAATTTAACTTGGAACTCGAGCGTTAAGGAGTACTCTAAAAATCATAAGGGCAATATAATAAATAATAAATAATAATGTGGGTTAATTTCCACGCAGATGACATTGTGGGTAACAGCTAGTATATGATAAGATAGGCAATTAGAAATCCGGAGAATTCTAATTGCCTATGTTATTATCATATGCTGTTGCCTGCAAATCGGGAAGAGTTTCATATAAATAAAATATCATGTGGGATGATGATTGAATTCTCATTTTCACGTCTTTTCATAAAATATTAAAATACCGTAGGAAAAGATGCAATCATGTGAAATTAGAATTAAAATCGGCTTAGAAATACATTGGATACAAGCGTTTTAAGCTGTTAATTTGGAAGCAATTGGGATGATGACTGAATTCTAATTTTTACGTCTCGTCATAAAATATTAAAATACCGTAGAAAAAGATGCAATCATGTGAAATTAGAATTAAAATCGGCTTAGAAATACGTGAGATACAAGCATTTTATAAACTGTTATTTTGGAAGCGATTAGACAGAGAGATCCGACATCAACCGTGACGTCATTGTTTAGTACGGTACGGCCATATAAGCTCCATGTAAATTGCCGTTTTGCTAGAAAGAGATGGAGAATTTTTTTTTAATACATTATATCTTGGTTATTTTCATAGTTATTCGAAAACCGATATTTTCTATTTATTATATGAATGAGCTTCTATTAAAGCAATTTTTTTTTTCATTCATCTAGCCTATTGGACAGAGATCCGACATCAACTGTGACGTCATCGTTGAGTATGGCCATATTATTATAGTTGAATAGCTCCATGTAAATTGCTGTTCTGCTAGAAAGAGATAGAGAAAAATCTTTAATATCTTATATCTTGGTTTGTTTTTATAGTAATTCAAAAACCGTTTTTTTTATTCTGCTTATTATATGAATGAGCTTCTATTAAAACAATATTTTTTTTCATTCATCATGCCCTATATCACTGAATATTATACAACTTGTTAATAACATAGTGTAAAACCTCACATCCCAACTTTTTATTATGAAATGATTATATAATATAAATTATAAATAATATTGATGTGATTTAATTGACGAAGATTTTTCACTCTTTTATTGTTTTGTTGCATACATTGCATATACAGGGTGGAAAAAAAAGACTGTGGTTGGAGGAAAAGTACCAAGTATTAAGGGTACTTTTCCTTCAACCACGGTCTTTTTTTTCCACCTTGTATATAAAACTCTGTGGTCGTGAGCCTACGAGTATGATGTGCCCGCTGAGCCGTCGTGCCGCCGATAAGAGATAAAGACGATAGGGTTAAGTAAATTAAAAAAAATGTCAACCACGCCAGGCTTAAAAGATAGAAAAGAAAATTGGATAAAATCTGAACAGTATCTTTTTATTTGTAAAATCGATTCTACTCTCGAATTATAATTATCAGGTTTTGCGCAATTTCATTAACACATTGTGTAATAAACACACACGTATAAAGGGAAGCAGACAACATAATTTTACTCACACATTTTTCATAAGTAATTTATATCGTTTTTACTTTCACTCCAAAGTGATATGGGGTGCGTTCCGAATTGCGATAAAAGCGATATTATCGCGAATCCGACCAAATTAAATCGTCACAAAATATAAGGGCTATTGAATCAGTAGGTTATGTTGTGACTTTGGTCGAATTCGCGATATTATCACTTTTATCGTTTTACGGAACGCAGGGATGATATATCGCTATTTTTGTTTTTCGTCTATGGCACCATAAAAATATCCGAAGCCGTGGCAGACGCTATGTTTGGCTTTGTCAAAATAAGAGACAAATGGCGTCATGACATTGTGTTATGTTTTGTTTTGTGATTATAAATAAAAATAACTGCTAATCGGACAAGAACAATGGTAAAGTGCTGTGCCCCGAAGTGCTCTAACGCATCATATAATAAAACTCCAGAAATTACAATTAAATTTAATTAATATTGTTTGTGTGTGAGTAATGTTTACATGTGGTAAAGTTGCCACGCATTTTTGAACTATACGTTTAGTCTGCTTCTCTTTATACGTCTGTGTTAATAACAATGTTCATTGTTTTTGTGGCGACAAACTGAGCTGTTCGCTGTAGTTTTACCGAGTAGACTGACCAGAAGTACCACTGGGAGTTTCCATCCCTTCCCTTCCGACGGCGGTCAGGCGGGTTCAGATGGCCTTCCACCAACTAAACCAAGCAGAGAAACTTCCGCTCTCGCGGGGATTCCAACCCCGCCATTCTACAGGGTCGGTTCAATATTTAATATGTTTTTGGTACAGGTTCAACAAAGAAAACGGGAGTACAGTAAATTGATGATGATATACGAAGAGGACGCGCCCCTTCCGCCGCCGACTGCGGACGAATTGTAAAAGTGTCTTCGGCCGAAGACGCGAGAAAAAGAAGATACTGCCACACTATCGCCTTAAGACAATTTGGCTAACGGTAAACAGTTATTCTTTACTATATCGGCGGCCACAGTGCGGATAAGTGATATCTAGTGAGCTCTTTGAGAACTCATATCGGTGTGTGAAACTTTAAGATTAAGACTTTTTATCTACATACATTCTGTCATTTAGATTTGTGAAATAATTTTCACTTTGTCTGCGGAGAAATGTTGCAAAGTCCACTGCCAATTGTGTACAATTGATTTCTGATGGGGTTCGAATTGTGAAAGTTTCAATTGAACCTTATACAATTCAACTCGTAAAAGTACGTGTGAACCCTATTGCTTTGCGTGTGTGATTTTTAAATATAAATGTAATTCTAATCGTGATGTTTTACGAGTTGAGGGCGTATTGAAATTCAAATAGTTTATTGCTATCGTTTAGTATCTGAAGGTGATACATATTATTTCATGCACGTGCCATAATATGAACCCGTTTAAGTTCTAGCAATATTAGTAACCTACTTGATTGTGCAATACGTGTATCTATAAATAAATTTTGTCCATTATGTGTAGTAGTTAGTACTTTAAACGTGATTTAAACGCAAAATCAAGTTACTCATTTGATATCTCGAGTTATAACTTTACTTTCGAATTTATTTTAGACTTGATAATTGATCTTTGATTTTTGTTTTGATTTTTTTCATGGACGTGTGACGCAGTGATTTCGAACGATACTTTTCTCAAAACCAACCTTTAAAAACACACACACTTAATTTGGTTTTTTATTAGACAAAATCTTCCAACCTTTAAATATTTGATATGTGTGTGTAAAAAAATCAAAAGCAAATATAAAATTATCGCATGCAGGATATGCTTATAAATGTTACTTTAGCAACTTTAGTCGTTTTTGCATTTACACTATTGTATTAAACTGTTATACATTAAGTCAGACAATTGTATTTTATATATTTAAAGTTTAAATGTAATAAACAGTCACATGATATGAAATGTCGATAAAGTAATTTCGATGTGTAATTACAATATATTAAAAATATTAAGCCTTGGAATGCACTACCTTTAGATATTGTAACTGCTTAGAGTACAAATCAATTCAAGAACAGATTAGACAGACAGATTATGTACTCAACTGAAACAGTGACCCTGACAATACCCATACTCTGTAACAATTAGATACAGGCAATGTCAGTATTTTCAATTGCTTGCCTGTTTACATATCTAACATAACACATTAAACATATATTTTGAGGAACTTATACAGGATGTAACTGAACACCCCAATAACATTTAAGGGTATCTATCCATCAGAAGTAGAGATTCTGTAGGAAAAATAACAAACCTACTTATTTTCCATACAAACTAAATAAATTATTTTTTGGTATTAAGTGCCGACAGCCCTACGTAAGCGTACGAGGAATACTACGCTCACGTCATACAAACTAAATAAAATATTGTTTGGTATTAAGTGCCGAAAGCCCTACTTAAGCGTACGAGGAATACTACGCTCACGTCTGCCACGTGTCATTTTGTGTTTAAATTTCTTTGGTGTTAAGAGCTGATTATGGTTGTCACTTGAAAATTTTTGCTTTCAGTTTGAAATCAAATAACTCTGAAAGTATTGGGGTTCTAGGTCTCAGACAAGCACCGAAGGTCCATTTAGTATCTAATTCATATGCCCCTTAAATGTTATTGGCGTGTTCAGTTATACCCGGTATAATTTGTAAACAGACTGTCAATATGCGGTAACTGGTTCAAACCATGTTCGTAAAAAAAATCTTGGATTTTCTTCATTAAACAAATGATCAAAGACAAAGTTTTCAAGTAAATTTTATCACAAACATTTTTATTATCTATTTTTGTTGTTTTTTAATAATAACGTACATTTAATGTTTACGTATGAATATATTAGAATTTGATTCACATTACATAGTAATGAGTTATTTTTATGAAATGTTATTTGCGTCGAGCAGTTTTAAAAATTAATCATTTTATGCGTTAATTATTTTTATATATATAAAATAAAAAGAACCAAATAAATTTCAAATATAATAAAGTGGTAAGTGGTATAAGGCGTTATTTTTGGACGTCCATTACACATTGTAAATGAATATGTATAAAGCAAAACTTCCAGCAAAGATGAGCAGGCCAATGTTGCACCGCCGACCCTACCTCAATGTGACAGATTAGTGTTCAAATTAATACCACACCAACATGTAAATGTACTTAGATTCGACGCGTTTCGCCACTCCACGTGGCATCTTCAGGATGTTGTTGACTTCGCTGCGCTCCAACGACTCGATGGCACTGACGCATGTAGGACATCTTTGTCTGAAGCTCTGCTATATACCTATACATTAACAATTATATTGAAGTGTATATTTATATCTCTAAAATCAAGTTTTAAATATTTTGCTGCTTATAAAATACCTAAATATATTTAACATTATAAATTTATTTAACAACTTTTATTCAAATATTACTTTCATTCACAAGAAATTATCTATTTTTATTATTTTATTTTTAAATTAAAAAGTCGTGCTCATACCAAACTGACTGAAAGATCTCCGAACAAATCATATTTTTATAGATGTGCGATGATATGTAGATAGTCTTTATAATACTTTTTGACTGATTAATATTGTCATATTGTAAAGTACGAAGTTATTTTCAGTCACAAATGTGCATTATTGTGTTTGAGATGGTTAATGATTGACATTTGGTAAAATTCTGTTCGGCTATTACCTTTATTTCGACTAGACGGGACGCTGTCAATTGAGATAAATTATATCGTTAATAGTTTAATTATTAGAACACACACACTGAGAAAAGAAATGAGTAACCATTTTGTATAAGGTATAGCTTAAGTTGTTTCAAGGTATCACATTGTTCAAAGTTGAATCCTATTGTTACGGCGGCTGCACGGTTGATTTCGCCAATCAGACTGTTATTTAGTGTTTAATTTATATTTAGTGTGCGCTTTTACTGTTTTATATGCAACGCGTCTGAACACAAATTGTCGTTTATTGAAGTGGATGTGAATGATTTTATTGCGGAACTTATCGAATTATTTTTAAGTCGATGTTTGGATACGAGCCTTGTTAATGTTGTCATTTAAATAATAATAAAAGAATTATGAAGTATGTTTTAAAATACTGTAAGTGAAATTTTGAATGTTACAGATTTTAATCGTTAGAATCGATGTTTGATTTATTTTTATATCCCAAAGAGAAAGAAATTGTTACCGTTATTGAGATATTGTTAGTTTTATATTTTCGTTGCAATATCTTGATTCTTCTGCAATTCTTGAGTTACTCTTGTTTTTTTTTAAATTTGCCCTGCCTAAGTCGTCTAATCTGACGTGAGAATGATGTTGTGATTAATAAATGAAAACTATTGAAAATGTTATATTTTTTCTGCATTTTAATTCGAATACACTAAATAGCTGTGATACACAGAAAGCACTAACGATTTTGATGATGCTAGTAATAGAGTTACGCTTCGCGTATTTTTATAGAGATTTGTTCATTAAAAGTTTATTTCATTTATTACACGATGCAATACATTAGAAGACTATAGATACTAGTAACTTATGTCCTCGTCCTTTTTTAAGCATTCCACCGCCAGTGCCTATTTGAAATTTAAAAATAATATTTATAAATTAGCCATTTTTATCCAATCTACAAAAACAGTGTTAGAAGACATTTTATATTATACTTTTATATGTTAAAAATTATATATTTTATATTTATATATTATATACATTATACACAAACAATATTAACTTGTGAAGAAATTTTATTCTATAATACATTTGATTGTTGTCCTAATGAGATACATAGGAAAAAACTTGGCTTTAGCAAATGAAAATTATTTAAATCGAAAACATTAAAACAAAAATTTCGAGATATTATTTTTGTTTGTACTCTATGATATGATGTATTGCGTTCACTAAATACTTCTGACATTCCAAATAATAAGATGGTCGTTCTCATCATGAAAGAAAATTCGAGCACAACCTTAACAAATTTGTTGAAGACTGCGTTAACGAATTTTTACTATACGTATTTACTATTATCTAAAGGCTGCCTATTTTCGAGTATGTAGTAAACGCTGACGTATGAATATATTTAAAAGAGTTGAATGTTAATATCATCAAATTAATGAAACATGATTAAATGATTATGTTATTTATTTTTACAAATTGGTACACATTGTGGTAAACCATGTTACCAATCGCTCGCTCGACAAATAAGCCATTTGTATTTTACTCTATGCTCATATTTAGATCTCTGTTATCGACTGAAACGTTGGTTTGCACAATTAAGAATGAGTTTGCCAGTAGGCAAAGAAAGAAGGCAATACCGACAGAGATTTTAATTCGACTCGTCACGAGTTGCAACTAGTTAACCAAATATGTCTGAGTTACGTCTCGTAGGTATTGTATTATATTAGTGTCGGGACATTGCATCGAGATAAAGTATAAATCACCAAAGTTAAGCTAAGTTAGCGACGTTCGAATCCGTGATGGGTACTTGACCATCAATGGTGTGTTCGAATATGTGGTGTTTATTTTGTGAAACTATTTGTTTCTTTTTCTAGATGATATTCAAGTTTCAACTTGTTGTTTTTAAGTTGGTAGCGGCGTATTTACAGTCAGAATCAAAGGTAAGATTAATAGATACTGCAACACAAAGCTAATTATATCGAACTAAAGTGAATTTCCTACTTGACACGAGCATTGTGCGCTCCTACGCAATAGCTGTTACCCGCTTGCTAACCGCCCTAAACCCACTTAACCGCCAAAAAATTTCAACTGCGGCGGTTGAATAGAGGGCTTCGGCCTCAGACCAAAGAAACCAATGGACTCGCAATATATTAACTATGGTACGAATTTTGCGGCCAGTCCAGTCCGCCACTACAAAACACCATATTGTTCAGTCCATAATCAGTCAGTGAGCGTTGTTTGTGAGTGCATTTTACAGTTTTATGTTTTACATTGATTTTTTAAATAAGCTGTTTTAAGAAAAACATCATAAGTGTGGAATATGGGATGCGGCGTCCCTAGTTTTTTCCGCCATCTTAGAGTACCACCATACATTATTGGCACGCTTTTCTCGTAGGTATTTCATATCCTTTCCTTTCCTTGGTCTGAGACCTCGGCCCGCTTCGGCTGGTTGCCATCTTGTTTATACCCACTTGCGGTTAACGTACGGTTTAGTAACTTTATTATTTTTCTGTCGTTTTCGGGAGTAATAAAAGACAACACAAGCTACCTCGACGGCAGTTATTTTGTTCATATACTACACCCCGTCGAGCAGTCTAACTGCTTGAACTGGAATAGCGGCTGACTGCCATTGCGGTTAGCCGCCATGTCAGTCAGCTGCCATTCTGACTGCTTAGGCCCTAGGCGGCTAACCGTTATGCGTACGAGCGCTTAGACATGAGAATTGTGCGTTTGTTGAAATGATTGCTCTCTGATTTAAACTGTACACATTTTTATTTACTTGTCTCGGGCATTGGAAACTATGTATATCTGTAGAAAAATAAGGTATCGTTTTCCGTAGTACGATTATAGTTTACATAAGATTTTTATTTTACTTAAATTTCTTTTTTTGGTATTTTATGAAACGTATAATTCAGTATGTGTATCGCGAGTATATTATGTTAAATGAGCGGAATACTCGATTATAAGTCTGTAGTCCCTGTAGTTATCTGGATATAAAAAAACACATTTCTTTTTTACGGCTACTTGAATCTGAAAGTAAAGAAGAACTATAGAAATAACGTATCGTGCATAACAACTACTTCGATTGACCTTTACTCATTCGGTCGCGAAATAAAGGACTATGGAGCGGGCAATGACGGAACTAGCTCGCGTAGTTTATCTATGGGAGCGCTCTTACGTCCTAGTTCGTTCGCGAACTACACAGAACTAGTTTTCATGACAAAAACAATGATATAAAATTACTCTTTTTATTATAGAGGAATGTATTTAAAATATGGCATGATAACACTGTTCTTGTATTTATATCAGTTTAAATCAGTGTAGATAAAAATATTAATAAAGAAAAGTTAAATTTATGTTTGCTGTACTTAATAATAACAAAACACAGTTTTATGTAATTTACATGCAAATACATGTATTGTTTCGTTCACAAAAGCCAACGGTCATTCATAATACTTCATCAGCCACATGTCCACAGATAACAAGCAAACTATGTATAATAATACTCATTTAACCAGTGTGGTCATGATACTCATTCCACAAACTTAAAAAAACCGTTATGAGGATGTTTTATCAAATTTATCATTCCAGTTATTTGGTTAGATTATGCAATTTTTATTTTAAATATGTATGTGATTTTATTGCTAAACGAAGTGAGGGAATCAGAAAATGAAAGTGTCGTTGAATATACAAACACTGGGCGGTTGTATGACATGTGATATTATGTTATCTGCGGGAGGGCTATAATATATTTTTAAAAAGTTGAAATGTTTAGTGAGCGATACAGACTTTTTGCACAAAGCACAGTTAGCATAAGATCAACTTTTGAAGCAACCTTATTAAAAAATATTTTTTATCCTGATATTTCATTCGAATGGATCTTTTTAGAAACACATACTTAAAACCGAGTATTCTATCTTCAACGAATGATGTTAAAATTGTTCTAGATTCCTTGATTGTAGTTTTTCAATTGCTTATTGTCTTAAGGCTTAGAAGTTTTTGTAAAAAGAATTAACACATTACAGATTAATAAAGTTCAATCTCTATGGAATTGATTTTTTTCTATTGTTAGAGCATGTTTTATTACCTTTTTGCAATGATAACGACTGGAATTATCGTATTGTAATAAAATTGTAATAATATTTTATTATAAAGACTAATTCACCTTGGTAAATTGAATAGTTATGAGCTAATTATTGACCCAGGAAAAGCATTCTCTGAAATATACTTTCAGTGTACTTAGAGCTAGGTACGCATAGTTAAATATCATCTTCTAACCAGTATATTTAATTCAACTGGGTGAATTAGTCTGATTTGTGAATAAAATATACTAATAAGTATGTTTACAAAGGGAATAAACGTGATAGGTCAATTAAATCTATTAATATAAGTGACTACATTTTCATTATTTTTCTGTAGTTATATATGTGAACATTTACAAGTAGGATATAATAAAATGTATTGAGGGAATTGATATTTCTTAATTTTGAAATGATTTCGATTATAAATTTGAGGCAAAGTTATGTATTGCGAACATTAATATTATGAATGAATAATACAAAATATGAGTGTTATTCGTTTGTAAAAGACATATTCCCGTCAAACCAATGTACAGATGAGTACATGTCAAGATTGACACATACAAATGTGTATTTGACTATACGGCCTACTGCACCGTGCAAGCACGGAAAAAGTTCTAGTTAAGCGTGAAGTATATATGTATTGAACTTTAAAATATTTTGATAAATAAATGTCTTTCGATTCGAATAAATGTGTCTGAGTTACAGTTTGGATCGCTGAAATAAACAATATAAGAAATTTTTGCCTTTTTTCATTATCAACACCACCTACTCCTTGACCTTTGTTTTACTTGACGTGTGGCTGATCCCAGCCGGACCACAAAAAAAACTGAAAAATTGATTGTTTGAGCATGTCGCTATAATGTCTAGTGTTTGTCGGCAAGTTTCAGAGTTTGTCGCTTGCGCGTTTCAGAGATCTGTGTCGCCCGGCTGGGGTAACGTTACCCCAGCCGGGCCACACAGATCTCCAAAACCAAACGACATAGCGAAAATCTGTTTGCTGATGTAGATAGGCGGCAGTTTGTCAGAGTTTGTCGGACAAGTTTCAGAGTTTCTCGATCCACCATTTCAGAGCTCACCTGCAGCAAAGTTGCTGCAACTGAGCTAGCTGGATCTCGAAAACAAGGTGACGTAGAGAAAAACTGTTTGCTGGAATAGTGAAGCGGTGGCTTATCGAAGTTTGTGGAACAAGTTCCACAGTTTGAAACATGCCCATTTCCGAGATATGTGTGGCCCGGCTGGAGAAACGTTACCCCAGCATATGCATATCACAAACAAAACCTCATAAAACTTACTTAGCATGCACCTATTAAAAACGATTTTTTAAAAGAAAGTTGTACGCGACTGTACATTACTTCATATAGATAGACAAGGAGACCAGATGCCAAATGTTGCTTAAATAATACATTTAAAAAATATCAATCACTCATCGAGGATTTACATAAATTTAAATATTAACGGTTACTCTTTCATTACTGAATTCAATTAACTATTTTACATTAACTTCTTATTGTAAGTAAGTACATAAAAAATAACGAAACCTCGCACATTTGGGACTCCAGGCTCCTTGACTATTTACCCAAATAAAGAATTCTTTCGTTCTTTCGATTGAGGCGTCGACAAACTCTGAATCTTTGAAGAATGTATCGACAAACTACCACCTATCTTTGTCACTAAGCAGATTTTTGCTAGGTCGTTTCGTTTTCGAGATTCAGGTGGCCCGGCTGGGGTAACGTTTCTCCAGCCGGGCCACACATATCTCCGAAATGCGCATGTCTCAAACTGGAATTTGTTCGACAAATTCCGACAAACTACCGCTTCACTATTCCAGCAAACAGTTTTTCTCTACGTCGCTTTGTTTTCGAGATCCAGCTAGCTCAGTTGCAGCAACTTTGCTGCAGGTGAGCTCTGAAATGGTGGATCGACAAACTCTGAAACTTGTCCGACAAACTCTAACAAACTGCCGCCTATCTATATTAGCAAACAGATTTTCGCTATGTCGTTTAGTTTTGGAGATCTGTGTGGCCCGGCTGGGGTTACGTTACCCGAGCCGGGCTACACAGCCCCATTAAACGAGAGCCCGATGAAAACTGAAACTTGTCCGAGAAACTTCGACAAACTGCCCCCTATCTATATCAGCAAACAGATTTTCACTAGGTCGTTTCGTTTTCGAGATCTGTGTGGCCCGGCTGGGGTAACGTATCCCCAGCCGGGCCACACAGATCTCTGAAACACGCAAACGACAAACTCTGAAACTTGCCGACAAACTCTGACAAACTCTAGACATTATAGCGACATACTAAAACAATCTATTTTTCAAATTTTTTTTGTGGCCCGGCTGGGGTCATCCACACTGTAGTTTTTTGTTATTTCATAAAAGCTGAATCTCGAAGACGCAGGTATGAATCCTGCTCGAATAAAAAAGAATCCTATACCTATTAATTTATTCGTTTTTCAGGATTAGATGAGATGGACGCGTCTCTACATCTCTCCGTCCCCGCTAACATCCATAGTAATATTATAAATGGGAAAGTGTATGTGTATGTCTGTTTGTTTGTCCGTCTTTCACGGCAAAACGGAGCGACAAATTGACGTTATTTTTTAAGTCGAGATAGCTAAAGGGATGGAGAGTGACATAGGCTACTTTTTGTCTCTTTCTAACCCCCGACTTCCCTAAAATGGGGGGTGAAATTTTATAGGGAACTTTTCGCAGTTTTCAAGGTAGAAAGCTAAAAATCGTTACACAGACTCTTTGTTACGAAAAACTCTCTAGTTCTAACGAAAAATAGGTACATGCCGTTTTTTTTGGAAATCTGTGTTATCCCGAATTTAACGCGAGCGAAGCCGCGGGCAAAAGCTAGTATCTTATATAGAAGACCGTAAAGAAGGTTAATTTCATCACCACGTGAATATTTAATAATCGGCCTATATTAAAATTTTATATATTTAAATTATATTTTGACGACACGTTTAGCGCAGAGGTCGAGTGATCACCTACTGCGCAACGGGTCGCGGGTTCGATTCCCGTAGGGGACAAATGTTTTATGGCCTACAGAAATTTGTTACGGTCTGGGCGTATGTGCTTGTGATATTCTATGTTTGTAACTGCACCTACGACACAGGAGAAAAACCTAGTGTGGGGAGACGTTTTTTTAAAAAAAAAAACTTATTCTGGAATGTTTGCTGGTTAATGACTTATAACTGTCTGCTTATGAGCTGAACTATTCAGTTCGTATTCTAGTATAACTTTGTTTTTGACTTGTAGGTAGTCAAGTCGGTTCGTATTTTTTAGTACAATTAACCTTGTTTTTATTTATTTGGCTGCAATTTTAAATAGAGCTGGGGCTTTTTCAGTACAACCGCCGCTGTACGATTACAGCTATTCGTTTTTGAGTAATAGGCTGTTCGTTATTGAGTTGATTCCGTAGATAGAGCAGGTTCGGTAATTCCGAAGTCTCATGGGAATTTAGGGCGCTCTATGATTATGTGGTTATCTTTTTTGTTTAGTAGGTAGGTAGGCGATACAATGCTACATAATTATTAATGTTAAGTGGGTACCTACCTACAATGCTTCGATTACCACATTTTGGGGCAAGATTAGAAAGAATGAGGAAAAAACTTTGGTACTTCATGAGCAAAGGTATCCGCATAATATGGTAGATTGGTTTCAAGTACTCGAAGGTAATAGAAATGTTACCATAACCACAGATAATATAACCTTGCATGCTGCATGCATGCACGTAGGTACTTTTTATGTTGCGCGTACCTCAAATGCGTGTATTGTTGGTTTAGGGAAGCATTAATGATACAAACTCAATGGCACATATAAAGTATTATCCATTTCTTATTTTGTAATATTTTAGGGTACACGTGCAGGTAAAACTCGAATTGAAAAGGGTTCCCTATTATTATACTTTATATAGGATTTTCTGAAATTTTCTCGTAAACATAAGCAAATAATAATTTTCTACACCTTTTAAAATTTTAGGTTCATTTATTGTGAGGTAAGGAAATAAGAAAAGAATCAATTTCCGATTTGTTCCACATTCGTCTCACATATTTTCGACCCACATCAAAATTCCGCGTACATACATTACATAAGATTTACTCAAAGGACTTAAAAAGTATTTAAAACTCGCTGACTGTGAAATTCGTATCCTCTTTTTTCTCAAACAATCGCGAGATACTTATACCGCCTTTTTTATATTTTTCATACAAAATACTTTATATTATTTTTTAGCTTTTCTCTAGGATATTCCCTTTTATGTTTCTTTAAAAACCACCCCTGTATTAAAACGAACAATAAAAAAATACATTCGGTCTAGCCGTTTTTTATGCTTTCGTGTTTGGGTCACAGTATAATTATATTATGTGCTCCGATCTCCGAATTACAACTTACTGTCCAGTATTTCTGAGTAAATTGCATGTGGTAAGACAATCTAAAACACGAGTGAATCTATAGAAGTTACGTTTTATATTCGGATGAAAGGAATTCATAAAATCAATCATCACAATAATTTGTTTTATATTTTAGTGCTTAAAATAGCTAGCTTACCTATAATTTAAAAAAAATCTTTACATTAATTTTACTAGGCAGAGTCAGGAATCAGAACCAAATGTCGAAAAAAAAAATTGTAAGAAGTTAAACTAATCAGTGAAGACAATCACAAGGAACAAATATAATGTTATAGGTTAAATCATCTCTTAAATTAATGAACACAAAAAACATCAATAACATTTAAGGGTATGTATCCATCAGAAGTAGAGATTCTGTAGAAAAATATTAGCGCTAACAAACCTTCTTTTTTTTCCCATACAAACTAAATACATTATTTTTTGGTATTAAGTGCCGACAACCCTACGTAAGCGTACGAGGAATACTACGCTCACGTCATTAAAACTAAATTAATTATTTTTTGGTATTATGTGCCGACAGCCCTCTACGTATACGTAGGAGGAATACTACGGTCACGTCTGTCACGTGGCATTTTGTGTTTAAATTTCTTTTGTGTTAAGAGCTGATTATGGTTGTCACTTGAAAGTTTTTGCTTTCAGTTTAAAATCAAATAACTCTGAAAGTATTGGGGTTCCAGGTCTCAGACAATTACCGAAGGTCCATTTAGTATCTATCTTATATGCCCCTTAAATGTTATTGGGGTGTTCAGTTACACCCGGTATAATACTAGTTTTCCGCTCGCAGGTTCGCCCGCGTTATTTTTGTTTTCCCGTGGGAATTTTATATTTTCTCGTAGGAAAAATAATTTTATAGCCTATATTCATCAGGGATAACGTAGGATTCTCAATGTGAAACAATTTTTCAAATCGGTCTAGTGGTGTCGGAGCCTATTCAATACAAACAAACAAACAAACAATCAAATCTTTTCTCTTTATAATATAATACTATAACACTACCACAGTTTATTGCTGAACTGTGACACTCACTACTGAGTGTATAGATATAGGTCGCATCCCCCCAACAAGCTATAGTGAACAAATTCACACATAAATTATCAAAGTTTGGTCTTAGATACGTGCATTCTCAATATTTTGTAATAATCGAAGTAATAACAATGGGGAAAACTATTATTAGATAAAAATGCAATCACAGTCGATACGTGGTCGATATATTATTATGGACAAAGTCCTACTTATGTGGTCAGAACCAGTAACGCCATTTTTGTTTCTGTCTATGTTTATTAGTCTCACTAGGATTTGGATTATGCTAGTTACAAATTTTAGGCTGATTAGATTTTTGTGCTTTGACGTCAATAAGTGTCTTTAAAGGATTATTCTGAATAACGTTTATTTTTGAGTTCGAGTTATTTTTTTTATTTTAATTTGTGGTGTGAGTGTGTATCTATACAAATAAGAAGTGAATAAATATTCTTTTAACAAAAAATTGCGGTTTGGTAGTGACGATTCTGAGATCAACCCCTTTCGCGATCGTTAACACAGTATTAAATCCGCAGTGTGAGGGAGATGGCGTTATACGCTGCAATAGCGGTGTCTCTGTTTTAAGAGGACTGTGAAGTTTCAATTCATGGCTCACAAGTATGCACTTTCAACAATGCAGTTTGTTGCACACCGCTTAAAGTTGAAAGTCCAAGACAAGTGCCTAGATTTCTTATTGAAATATTGTTTCGGGCGATTACTGTTTTACCCCCCTAAACCTTTACGAAATTAGACATTTTTGGTCTCATTAGATTCAGTATACTTTAATCTATGTTTGCACGTTTTTTTTGTAATTCATTATAATTTAGTTAATAAAGATTACAATGCTCGAGGTGGTAGTTTTTAAGTCTAAATTATGGATATTCGGATAAGTACTAATAATTTATATTCTAAGCAATATTACTTCAAAATCAAAACGTACAAACCTAGATCTTCATTATATCTACAACATTTCCAAAAATTATGAAAATTGGATTATGTAAAGAGGGAGAAAGCGTTATCGCTTTTTGTATGAAAACTTACAGCTTCACAATCCTCTTAATATAATTTTTATCTTGATCTAAGTGATTAAGGTTAGATTTTGGTACTAAAAATAAGTATTAACTAAGCTACAAACGGATTGTTATGTTCGACCAATCAAAACCCGTGAATTGTCATTCAAATGTAAAATGACAAGATACTATGTGTTCTGATTAGCTGAATCTAAAATTTCATTTTTGTTTCACTTGCGGCTTATTGGTATTATCAGTTTGTAACATGGTGAGGTTCAACGACGCAGTGGTGCAGTGGTTAGGGAAGTAGGGCCGATAAATGAAGCACCAATGGTTACGTCACTGATTTATATATTTTTCTTCCACCGTTACAAGTATTAATAAAAGGAAAAGGCACTCTGTAACAAATATACGGACTATTGTAGAGACTGAAATACAAACATAATAATAAAAAAATTACAAAAATATAAACTTACACATAAGTGCCTTAAGATTTTAGGATTTTGTCTGATCTTTCAAAAACATTGCTGATAATAACATTAATTTATGTTAATATTATTGTACCATCGTGTCTTTTTGCGACTATTGATCTCGGTAATTGAGTAACGGGAGAACAGAATGTCATTGAGAGAAAGACATAAAATTCAGAATGCAGTGAGGTTAGGCGGGAATGCAACGAGTTGCTATATCAAGAGCATAGCGCCTTGTTACAATTTTTATATTTGGTGTCACACAGGGTACTCTTCTAGGTTCTATTTTATGCTATAGAGACCAAAATGTTTACAGCTTGAGCGTAAGTTCTTACTGTTTGAGGTAGTAGTACAGGTAGATTGAAAGTTAAGGTATTTGAGCTTAGTTATTCATTTCTACGACGATCTTGAAAAATTTTTCATTCGTTTTTTGGTAATAGAACAAATTTTAATTATACTAAGTGAAATAGGCTGGCGTCGACTTCGTTATTCAATTTATCATGAGCACAATCATAATACCTACATTGAGTAGGGCATGTACAATACGCATTACTGATCATCAAGAATTTCGGATAAAACGGACACTAGGTACAACTGTTAGTGTGTCAATATCCAAACCCTAATGTAAAGTATTAAAAACGTGGTAATCAGATAGCGTAATTTTAAGGCATCAGAATACTAACTCTACAAAATAAGGTCTAACCTTTATAATGTGTCATGATTATTCAAAAAATACTTTCAATCAATCAGTGTGACTTTGTCGATTATCGATGCCCTTAATACCTCAGAGGTGCGTACTTAATTAGAAAAGCGATTAAAACTCTAGGTGAAACATAAAACATCTGCTTGGAAGCAAACAGTGTGATGTTCGAGAGGACTACTGTGATCGCTTATAGCAATGTCAAGAGCATGGTCAGAGCGAGATAGTGCTATTCACTGGTATAGCGTAGTCTCTGTTTACACTTTGTTGCAATCTTACATAGCTGTCATAGTAAGGTATCTAGATATACCGTTGAGCGAGTGTAGTGCGCACGCACACAGCGGCGCGCACCTAGCCACTCGCCACTATACCTGCGCAAGAGTCGCATTCCGCCACCCACCTCGACCGAAGCCTTCGCCATTCCAGTTTTATATTTTAGAAAGTTTCGTTGTGCCTGTGACCATCCGGACTGTTCAAAATGGCAACCGACATTTAAGGTACAGTGACTTTTTCTATACTTCAAATATTTTTTAATACTTCATATATTATATTTTTAAAAGTAATTAACACGCCGTGTCCTTCGTTTGGAGGAAAACTGCCTTTTTTCTTATCTTGTGAATCATTGTTCTTAAAGTAAACGTGTTCTGCGCTGTTTTCCGACTGAAATTATGTTATTTGAAGTTTTTTATTTCATTATCAACCCATCACTTTTATTTTTATGATTAGCATATTAATGTTGAAAAGTATTATGACAATAACGACGATTTGAATTTTTAAATGCGTGTGATCGTTTTTGTTGACATTTTTCGCCTATGACTCATTGGCTATTTATTTTCTTGTTCACAAAAAAAATCTTTTGCAATGCGCTTCCAACGCACTTGTTCGTTCTATTGTGCATTATTTATGGTCCGATGGTCTTTTCAATTGTTTAGCGCCATTGCCCATCAGTCTGTACTCATAAAAGGATCATGTGATCATTATTTAACAGTATTTTATGACTTATGATGTAACTTTAGTATTGTTAGTTAAATTATGTATGACCCATTTATTCAGAATTCAGCTCTACATGGAAACACTGATTTTTTATTTATTAGTATGGTCAGACTAAATACATTGTGTTTCTTTTAATAATGAGCTTACATGGACACCATGAATATAATAAATATTCGTGTATATCAATTTTTAGATCTGATATTATATTTATTTTTAGGAAATCGCTCTAAGTATCTCAAATAAGTTATCCAGCGTTGTAAATGTAGTAACATAGTTGACTGTATAAGGCATATGTCGTAAAACAACAACAAGTAGCTGGGTGAAACTATTCCACGATTTAGGTCTACACATTATTTATTGCGTCAAAGCTTTATTAACAATCTTCTTATAATATTCAGTTTTCTTTTCGTATAAATAAAATTATATTTAAATACATATATGTAAAACTAGCTGTGCCCGCGAACTACGTTTCGCCTTAAAAGTTCAAAGAAAAAACTGTAAATCTATTTTCCCGCGGGAACTACTTAATTTTACGGGATAATAATTAGCCTATATGCTTCCTATATGTTAATCCCTGTCGTTATTCAATTACCTACAAAATTTCCTCTAAATCCATTCAGTAGTTTTTGCGTGAAAGAGTAACAAACATTCATACATCTATCCATACTCACAAACATTCTCGTAATATTAGTAAGGATTTTCGAAAATTTACGCCAAACTTTTTAAAATCATAAATTAAATTCACTGACGAATTTATGAATGTTGTTCGCATTATCCTTCACAAAAAGAAAATACGTTAATTAAATACATAATTATAATTAATGAGTATAATAGTTCATTGGAAAAAAATATTTCTCCAATTATGCAACTAAATTAATATATAGCATACCATAAACTAATTTAACTGATCTACATGAATACGTGATATTCTCGGGTCATCGCAGGTAATTAAAAGCTATCATTAGTAATTATTAGTAATCATTATATCATGAGTGATATAACAATAACTCGGGAGTAACCAACGTGGGATATATACCTGCCCAACTATTCTTACTAAAGCACATAATTTAAGTAATATGTATCCCTTATGGTACACAAGAAACATCTTTGGGTAATTACAAAATATACTTGTAGAAATGTCAACCCTAGCTTTAAGTTAAAATTAAATGTACCTACTTAGCGGGATCATTGTGTCTACGAGTAATACCAATTGAATGTGGTCTCAAGAATTAATTTAGATACTAAAATATACACTCAAACAATGTTAATAACATAGTTGTGTCTCGACAGTTATATGTTAGATAACTAGCCCTTTGATTGTGTAAAATTTGTAACAAAAATCTATTGCGATCGCTTTGAATTTCGACAGTCAAAGTGTCCTTTAGACTATTTTTAACCGACTTCAAAATGTTGTTTTTTTTGGTATACCTATATGTTACGCGATTACGCCGCCAATTGTGAACCGATTTTCAATATTCTTTTTGTATTCGAAAGAGTATACTCCTGGGGTGGTCCCAAGGTTACCAAAGTCAGGATCTAATAATGAGATCCCACGAAAATCGAGGGAAACCCTTAAATTTTATAGGTACGTCACACGTGTTTCATGTCTTTTCCGAAGTTGTTCACGTATTTGCGTCTGGTAGTCATGAACCGAGCTGATGGTGGAAGGGTTTAATTAACTTAACTTTTAGACTTGACCTGACCTGACCTTGGAACTGAAAAAAGTCACTAAAAAAAATTAAAAATATTTTACAAAAAATAAAAACTGACTTCGAAAACCCTGAAAAGTTATAAATAATATAAGAATAGGTACAGACAACATCACATTCTATATTGAAGTCGAAGATTTTTAATTCTACTTGCAAATGTGCATTTTTATCTGTATAATAAAATTTTATATTACCTAAAAAAACGCAAGGATTAGCGAACGCTGTGTCGAATTGTTATTTCTATTCTATTCTTTCTATTCTATTGTTTCTAAGAAAACAACGTATTGGTTATATAAGTAGGTACTCAAAACTGAGAAATGGAAAAGAAATGGTAAAATAAATTATTAAAATTGTAACTTCTTCACCTTTGTTGGGATTCGACAATATATCGACAAAATACTTTATACTCGTACATAGAAAGAGAAGGAAACGTCAGTTAAGATTACTTTTTAAAAACTACCTTTACAAGAAGTTGAGGGCTGAATTTATTAAAAACATAGTATTATTACTAATAACTTACACATTAATGCCAAAACCGTGGGACTCGAAACAGTTTGTTGGTCACAGTTTCAGATGTCAAAACCAGGTTTTCAATTTCTACTTCGAATTATCGTTCATTGCACGAAGTCGTTTCTCACGCAGTAAGCATTCTGTAAAAGCCGACTTGTAAGAAAATAAAAAATATCAATAGATACCTATTTATCAGATTAACATTCCATTTTAAAAGGATAAAGAGGGAAGCAAAAAAAAACTTATTAACTAATCTTTATATGAAGTCATTCGTACTAATAATAATGCGAAAGTGAGTTTGTTTGTTTGTTACGCTTTCACACCTAAGTCACTGCACTAATTTAAATGATATTTGGTATAGAGGTAGCTTAAGCTCTTGGGATGAACAAAGGTTACTTTTTATTCTAAGTTTGAAATTTGAGTTCTCTAGGGGACGCAGACGATGTTGCGGGCGGGCGGCTGCTAGTAAATAATGATTATTTTAATTTGATTTGAATAACTCAAACTAGTAGCGGATGGATTGTATACTGAAATTTTGGACAGGGTTATTATGAAAAAAGTATGTTGGCGCATAATTAGAAATTAAAATATTTACCCTCAATGCGGTTATAAAAGGCTTGAAATTTTATTTTTTGTTGGTGTGTCGCTCTAAAATTTCCCGTTAATAACGGGACTTTCTTTAATAACTTCTGTTTTATAATCTGACTTGTATTTACTGCAGTAAAATATGGATTTTGAAATTTTCGATTACTGCTGCAACAGGATACAAGAATACGAAAAAAAAACTCAAAAATTGGCACAACTTTTTCTTTGTATTAGGAAACTTTGTCATTCGTTTTAAAATTTTAAACTATATTATACCTATTTAATACAAAACAGACCGTGTAGGTGTGTTTTTAACATTTTATTTTGTTTAACAGCCCAGTAAGATGTTTGCCAGATAAAGGTAGTTAGTTTGTTTTTATTTTGTCTTGAGGATTGATTGGAATATATATGAATTCCGGTGGATAGGTACAATTTTTTAAACCTTAACTTTACCATCGGCATGGCGCTGAATACGCCAAATATTTAATAAGTTTACTAACATGGCATATATCATAGATATCAATAGGCCTACGTTGCCTGAGTGAATTAAAAAATAATAACAGTTCATATCGGCAGTACGTTACCAACATGTAATGCTTATAATATAACTATAAGCCATTATGTATAGCAATCAAAACATTAGTCCATCGAACAGGTGCTTGTTACTGTTTGTCATCAGATACTTTATTACTAACAACTCTCGAGTCGCAATAGGATCACGCATTCAGCGCTTGCGCATCTCTACCGCTTTGATGGCATTAGAAAGAGACGGGGCGAAGATAGGTTTAGATCATCTAGGGCTTGAAAATAAATGCCTAGTTTTAATCATTGCTGTTAGGTCAGATATAATATTTTTTTTACTTACACCTGCATTCCACTTCGGCCGCATTTATCATCATTATTTAGTATCAGTATTTAGTTAGATAATAACAAAATATCAGATTCGTAAATATATCCGCTTCCCTACTCTAGCTCTAGACATATTTTTTTCAATTAAACAATCCAGATTTTCGGTAGTTTTCACGTAATTCGCGAACAAATAACAAGTTTCAAGCTTCAAAAATTACCTACAAACCTTATTTTACTTCCCTAATGGTACCCTAATGTTTTTTTTTTAATTTATTGATTTACCAACATTTGTTTACACCAATATATTATTATGAGTAAAATTATTCTAAAGTAACAAACTAAGTGCAACAAACACTTATAGGTAAATACATCACGCAAAGAACAACACGTACACGAGCTTATGTTAAGGGTAGTTATGCATGTATAGACGTAAATGGAGAGGGTTGGCCGTGCCCCCATCTCCCCCTAGTATTATCTAGTGCCCACCCCGGGATATTGGGCTAACGATTCGAAATTCTATGAGGCTCGCCAAAATACTGATTACTTCACACAAAAATCATGGGCCAGGCCTCCCCCTGAAAAATAACCTTAGGTACTTACGCCAATGAGTATATGCAAAAATCAAATTAAACTTAGGGGTGTCATAAAAGATTTCGATTAAACAGGCTTAAAAAAAGGGCAATTGCGTGATAAAGTTCTCTTATGATATATTCGTATTGTGATCCTTAATGGATCACATTACTGTGATCATTAATGATCATTAATGAAGTTCAGAATTATGAGCAGGATTTTCGAATTCAGTAATTGTTATCAAAGATTTTTAAAAGCACTAATTGTTATTAAAAACATACAAAATTCAAATTATAAAAGAACATTTGAAGATACAGCCTAACCAAAACCTGTAGATGTCTGCGCAAACAAGTAGACGAATCAAAAAAAAAGTTGACTCTACACTGTTCGATAATCGGGAGTACCCGAGAAGAAAAGGCAAGAAAATCAGAGCTTTTCACACCGATTATAACATCAAATTTTATGTTTTTAAAAGCTTTTATTTATCTTAATCTTTTGTAACTTTACCTATGTAGGTACTTTCTTTTTTATTCCAACAATATACTTGTAGCTTGAACGTCCGTCCGCTCTATGGAACGGAATTGCCATCAAATAAATATTTAATGACACATAATGATATCACACATTATCCAGCAGTGACTCAAGGTTGTGATTTACCAAGCTTACAATTTGCCAATAAATCTAACACTGTAAATAATGATTTATCATAGTACACGCTAAAACGGATCAGATTTTACAGTTTGACCAGCGGACGTTTCTGTAGTACAACATACAAGTGTAAAGCTAGATATTTTGTTGGCTGTACATGTACAGCCGGCTTCAAAAGTAGATAAGCATTTTTAGCAGATTTAATATCATGTCACAGCAACTATTCCTTTTATTGGGTATTGTTACACCTATATTGCATTGTTAATAGTTGATGTGACATGGTACTAAAATGTTTATCTACTTTTGAAGCCGGCTGTACCTACGTATCGTAAGTAGTGCAAGTTTAGCTTGACGTGTTGTCGGCTGTACATATGTATGGAAGTACAAATGTGCCACAAAAGTGCACAAATTAAAGTCATATTTCATAATATTAGCTGTGAACGTATCAATGAATTGTATAAATGTAAGTACTCGTAAGTGCGTGGTTTTTTAAACTTAACATAGGATCGCATAACAAACAAATAATATTTAAACGCTTTGCTAATTATACTATCAACATACTCATCAAGCGTCATTTTTGAATCTGACAATATACCAAGATCTCTAATGTGGTGGTCTCTCTCTGGTGGACTTTCTTTTCACGAAGAAACTCCACACGTTTTAAAAGAGAAAGTGAAAGATCTCTACGAAACTCCGTTAACTTGATCAATGTGATATTTTCAATGAAAATCATTCAGTCTGTTCGGTTAAACTAGTGGTAGTGGCTTTAAAGTAAAGGCTTTGAATTAATATAAGTATGTCCTAAATACATTAGCCCACTGAGGATGTGTTTCATAACTGTTTAGTGTGATGGTCGCATTCACACCTCCCTAGTAAGACACTAATAGCTTTAAGACAAAGTTTAATTTCCTTTGAACGTGAGGATGCGTTGCGCCATGAGCCTCACCTTCGCCAAGCGGCTGCGTAGGGACTTGCATACAAATTATTTTCATATTTGTTCTTGGGGCCTTTGTTATTAACACAATGTGGTAGACCGGAAAATATATGAAGGCTCAAATTTAAAAAACAAATACAAAACACCCATAGGCTTTATTTTAAACAGAACTTTTTAAGAATACGGAATCCAGTATAGAAAATAGTATATAAAAAATGATTTGAAGAATCAAACAACATGGCCGCAAAATAATGAACTATAATCAAAACTAAACAGAAACTAATAATTCCAGAGAATTATACGTAGTGACTAGAACAGTCGGGACCCAATTGGAATTGACTATACTCCCGACTGTTTTAATCGCTATGTTAAATTCTAGACCACTGAGCATGTTATTTTCATTTTAATTTGATTTAATGTTATTTTCTTGGAGATAGGTAATCTATTGGTTTTATAAAGATTTTTATTTTTAACCGACTTCAAAAAAGGAGGAGGTTCTCAATTCGATGCGTATGTTTTGTTTTGTGTATGTTACGCGATTACTCCGCCAATTGTGGACCGATTTTCAAAATTCTTTTTGTATTCGAGTATACTCCTAGGGTGGTCAGAAAGACACCGAAGTCAGGATCTGATGATGGGATCTCATGAAAATTGAGGGAAACACTAATGGGTTTTTTTCACTAAAAAGATTTCATTCATTAAAAAGTTAAAAATAGAAAATATTTTACAAAAAATAAAAACCGACTTCAAAAACACTGAAAAGTTAAAATTAATATAAGAATAGGTACAGACAACATTACACTTCTATACTGAAGTCGGTGCCAAATTTTAAGACTTTCTAGGAGATCATCGTTTGGCACCGACTTCAATATAGAAGTGTGATGTTGTCTGTACCTATTCTTATATTATTTTTGTTGGTTTATATGGTTTGTTTATTGGTTGGTTTATAAATATAATCATGGGGCATAGGCCTGTGGGGGCCCTGTATCAAAGATCTTCGGGGACTTTTCTATCTGAATGCGTTTGTTCGTGCCTTGTCCTTGTTGCACAAACACATTGATATATTTGAGTAACTTGATGAATGAGAATAGCTTGATGATTCCAAAATACGTTTATTTGTATTTGTTTACAAATAGGTGGTAGAGTGCGCTTGGTCGCACGACTTCTTGCTAAGTGACGGTAGTTAACGTGCGATATACAAAATTATGCTGACCCGCATGAAATGGCAATGTGCGGTGCAATACCGTACAGCGTTGAAATCAATATTACTCAACATCTTCTAAAACTTTTGATTATGAGCAAGTTTTTTAAAATGCATAACTCAAACTTTATTTAAGAACAAATTTAATAAAATCGTTTTATTAGTAATATAATTTTAAAGGTTGTATCATAAGTAAAAAAGTTTAGAAGATATTCAGGTTTTTGTAGCAGATCCGTTTTCATTGAGGCCCAGTTTCATATAAAAGTGTAAAACGAATACGAGTACCTACTACGTTTTATTAAAATTTTCAAAATAGACTTTTTTTCTTGCTTAATCTAGATAAAAGATAATGCGAGTTAAATTGTTCTGAAAACAATGACCAGATTTTTTAAATAGATTTTTAGCTCCGAGGGCTCTTACACATTCAATAATTTAATAATAGTAAAAGATAAAAATACATATTTGAAATAGTTATATTAGCAAATGACCGGCCTTGAAATCACGGTATACGGGTCTCGTTGACCATAAAATAACTCGCAATTTGTCAATAGTTGATGTTTTAAATCGAAAGAATTAAGCATTATTCGAATATGAAAAAAAATCGGGATGCCAGTAAGAGGTTAGTAAAAGAATCGGAATGTTGATTAAATAAAAATAAGCCTACAGTGAGAAGAAAAAAGAGCTCTATAATATCAGTAATATCAACAGACTTTATTTAATTCTGAGATAAAAAAATTAATAAACCAATACAAGAACAAAATTCGTCTCGGACGGGAATCGAATCCGCGTTTTCAATACGCTTACCGAATTGATGTCCTAACGTCTTTAAAGAAATGCAGAGTCACACATATAAACAATATTCGGATTTTTTTTGTGATATAAAAAAATAAAACCAATGTAATAATAATAAATAGTATTACGAATTTATTGCCTTTAACCTTAATAACTAGTTACAATTTTAAACTTAAGTCTAATAAAATATTTACACATCAAAAATGAACATTTAATGAAAAAAAAAAAAAAGGCAAAGGGAAGTCGCTCAGCCTGTGTTGGACAAGGGCAACCTTGAACCAACGTTGTTTTTCAGCCACTTCCTCAAATTTGGGATGAAGAGAGTTGTTAATGTAGATAACAGTAAAAGAGGACTTAAACACAGATTAATTAGCAGAAATTTCCAGGTAAAGTGTAATAATTAGGTATATTAACATAACGGTACAGTACAGATATACAGACAGAATTTCGATTATATATAATTAAGGACAATTTTATAAACAAAGAAAATTATAATAAATATATAAACTGTTTCCATAATTATAAAATAACGCTCAAGATAGAGCCTGTTTTACGTTCGTTTTATTATATGACACTTTTGCTATTGCAATTCAAGCCACGTGTGTGCTAAAAATATAAAAAAATGTTAATTGTTCAACCAGAGGGCATTGCCATTTTTTGCTACGAGTGCTGACTTATAGTCGCCAACTAGCAATGTAGTTTAGAGTTGACTATAAATGTACTATGTAGATTATTGAGCACAGTAAGTGATTAAAACCGACTTCAAAAATACTGAAAAGTTAAAAATAATATAAGAATAGGTACTGACAATATCACACTTCTATATTACGAGATCAGTTCCTACAGATCTCGTAATTCCTGAACTAGTCACATAAATAGCTCAAATAATTGCGAATCTTAAGTGGCGAACACATCACTCGCAGGACTAACGGGCGTTGGGACAGAATGTTCATTAGGTGGTGGCCACGTAGTGGGAGACGTTGACATAGCTTTGGTATGCCCGCCACAGGGTGGACCGTCGATCTGGTAAAGGTTGCGGGAAGCCACTAGTTGCAATAGCGTAGGACGAGTAGGTTTGGAGATCCTTGGGGGAGGGTCTTTGCCCAAAGTGAGCGTCTCTTGGCTGAAGATGATGAAATCTAATTCATACTCGACGCAACAAATTTATACACAAAATGTAGGCAGATATGCTTTAACCGTGCGAAGCAGGGGTAAGTCACTAGTATATGTTATTAAACAAACAAGTGCAATTACATTATTCAGTTGAAAATCTTATTAAATGTTACTCTATATTTTCTTTCATTGACTTTAGAATAACTTTAGAAGTGCGTTGACACCTTCAAAATTTTACTTTAATGGCTTTTATGAAGGCAAGGCTTATAGCTTCATTGTAGTCATGCGCATATCCTCACGTAGTTACAGTTAACATCTTTTGCAAGAGCACGTACAAACCTAAAATAGCTTCCCAAACTTCAAAAAATGGTGATTGATAGTCGTATTCTTTTTTATTTACAAAAAAGCTCTAGTTCTTCTCTCACCTGAAGGTCGAAGATGGAAGCGAGTTTAACCTGGATTCCACATTTCCTTCTATCACCTGTAACACTTACGAATACATAGTAACAGAAAATTAATTGAAATAAAGTCCTATCATATCTATGCGTGGAGTTTCATACAAAGTGATCTTCAGAAGATTTTATCGAAATCGCTACGTAGTCCAAACAGCTGCGAACATCAAGTCGTTGTGAGCGGGTACGTTGCTGTAAACCGGTCGGGCGTGAATTCTGATAACTTTATCTTCATTACCGTGTTTCTAAAGCATTTCTATAAAATAATTTCTTGACATTACATTATGCTTTCTAATGGACTTTTCATACTTTCATATGTGTCCCCTGATGGTACGCGATCGCCACAATCTAGGATGCTTGCAACATAAGTGGCATCACTAGCGCAGTGTCGGCCTAGAACATAAGTACCTTTTCACGCCTTTTATATAGAATCCCATGCCCCTTACAGACAGACAACCTCAGAAGGGAGCTCATTCTACAACCCGATTATATACAGGATAAAATGTCTTGAGAACCGTACCGTCCGTGGCCATTTTGGTTTTTAGACGTGAGAATAGATTTCCTTCCGATGGCTAGCGGTGCGATGGTAGAATGTGGCAGTTGGCATCATATTGAACAATTCTTTTGAATACATGTCGTTGTAATATACAGTAAACCCCTGAGACCGACCCAAACACACAATGAGTCTCTCCTCTATTTATTTAAACAACACCGTTATTCTTGACATATCAGGAATATCTTATATTTTTGTTGGTTAGTGTTTAAATTATGTCAAAGGAAATGCTAATTAAGCATTTTATTGATATGCTAAAATTGCATAAATAATATTAGAATTGACACCTACTAGAGGTTGTAAGAAACCGCGCTGTACGTGAGCAGTGCATTCCACAGTAGAATAACAGACACTAGTTGGCATAGGATTACAGTCTGTCTTCTGTAGAGGGTTCAATTAATGCACTGCTGCACATTGTTTAAATGGATTCCGTCTTCCAAAGCTAGAAAACTGGAATAAACTTCAGGCAAAATCAAGCAAAATCAAAACAAAATCACATGGTTTTATTGCCGTTCTATGCGTTTTTGTCAATAAATTATTTCTTTAGCTAGAGCCTCTAGAACGTGATCACACAGTCATACGTGTGGTAAAAGAATGCTAATCGGAAGACTGCGCACGCGCACGCGCTGCGGTCCTCTTACAAGGTCGTCAAGCATTAGATCATGAGGCTCGATGGCGTAGTGTAGGTGTCGTCAAAACTAACTCTACGGTCTATTTGAAACACAAGGAAAACCATCTTGAATTCTTTAAGGCTTTATTAGAAAAAAGAAATCAACCATTAAATAACATTCATATCGATAAGAGCCAGTTTACTCATAAAAATAGCAAAGAATACTGATTGATGATATAATAAATTTGTTTGTGCATCGTACAGGCCGTTTTACAACAAACGTAGTCCGTACAAACGTAGTCCCCTGTTTCCTTCCTGGATAATGGCACTAGTTGCTCTATTTTTTCCAATAAAATGAATGGCCACTATAAGCATGTTCCTATGTTTTCCTTTTTTTATTAAGTTAATTATTAAAAGAAATTTTAAGCCTTTAAAAACTTAAAAATTCGATCTAATTTTCTGCGGTATTAAAACATCCAGCAAACAAATTGAAGAAGATTATATGAAAAAAGCAAAACATAGAAACACAGAAAAAGTCTTGCTTTAATTTTTTTCGCAAAAAGTTATTAAATCAATCAATTTTTCGCAAAGAAAACAGGGGACTACGAAACATATATTTTGTGTACTTTTCATAGGTATTTTCGATCCCAGCTGCAGTTGTCCCTATCGCGCTTAGTTGTTGGGACACACAGCGCGACAGCAATACATTTTACGAATACCTATTTTTGATTGATTGCATTTTTATTTAAACATCTAATAAAAAAATTAAAAATCTTTACTCGTTCTATCGTAACTCCAAAAAGTAAACTGTGATTGAAATCTAAATTTTAGCGACATAAATGTCTGTGTTAGGAGATTCCACTCTTCCATTGCTGTATTATAATTTTGGTTGAAATAAGTATAATAATCAATGAGTAATGAATGAGTTAAAACCATTGCCAGAAATCTACGTATTTTTTTATTTCATATTAATACATAAAAAGCAAACAGACTGAAAGCAAACAACTGAAAAAGTTCATTTTAATGTACCTAAGATGTTGCTTACATCTTAGGTACATCATAAATATATTTAAGATGTTTATTAGGTACAATCATAAAACTAATTTCGTAAATGGCTATTTAAAAGGGGAGACAAATAAGCCTTTAGTGTTTCTTGAATGTTCTTCTCGTGAAGGCTCACCTAATTTCGAAACAGGTGTAGAGTCAACTTTTTTTATCCTTCTACTTATTATTTGCAGACATCTTGATAGTTTGAGATTTGCATATTTCCTTCTAATCAGAATTTTAATTTCCTTTTAATATCAGTAAGTGGTTGCAATGACCTATGTTGATTTTTTTTTAATTTCAAGAAGCACCATTTTAGTGTACATTAAATTTTTGAATTTGTTAAAACACCATTATAATGTACATCAAAATGGTGCTTTTTCAAATTCGAGCCTTCACGAGAAGAACATTCAAGAAACTCTGAAGGCCTATCTCCCCTTTTAAATAACCATTCGTTTTACGATTTTACAGACAGTAATAATATTATTTTTTGAAATATAAAAATATAATTGGTATTCTTATACACGTACCTACATTAAATGTCAAAAAATGTTATAAACATTTGCAATTAATTATGTTGTAACTAAACATTACATTTAACTTAGTAGAGCTAGTTCCAAATCATATGATCACTTAAATAATCAGATCACTAATTTTGTTAAAACTTTTACTCATGAGAGTCTTTTTGATTTGAATTTATTGATGCTAAGTCAGCGACACATTATGGTAGCTACACACTTACCCCAAAACGAGCCATTAGATTTTTGGAGTACATTGAAATGAAAAGTTTATATTTATTTCGTGTGTTTACATTATTAGAAGTACTATTTTTATCGAATGTATCATAGTGTTTGTATACATTAACTAAATTGTCGTATACTGACGAGCTAAACTTATCTTTTCTGAGCGAGTCTCTAGCTAATAAAATGTAAATAGTGCGAATTGACTATACCGGGTGATCAATCTAAATGGGTCAGTAGGGAGAAATCAGAAATTATGATAATGGCATTTAATTTTTTTTATATTTCATACATTCATACCGGGAATCGAACCTGGTGGGTTATTGTCTAAGAAAAAATCTATCACGATCGCCTATAATTTGACAGCCATTGCGCCGTGAACACAAGACTCTGTGCCGACTTCCTTTTATAAAGGAGTAATGAATAGACTGCGACTGTCAAATTGTAAGCGATCGCGATAGATTTTTTCTTAGACAATAACCCCCCTAGTCAAAATCTCTGTAAGTACAAAACGTTATAAAGTCTGTAAGTTTTTACGTAGTAATTATTGATGGTGGATTCAATCGAATTTTATCTGAAGATACCACTTATCTGCATCGATATTATGCATTACAAATTGCATTTATTTAAAATTAGAACATATTTGTTCAGCGGGCGGGTCAATTTATTTAATATTAAAAAATACTTCAATGATATATTTATATTATTTGTGAGTCTTTTTTCAATTATTTGAACAAGGTTCAAATAATTGAAAAAAGATTCAATTATTTGAACAGATTCAATTATTTGAACACATTAAAAATGTGTTTCTTGTGATTAATGATTCAGTTAACAACGAAAAAACTTGCAGAATTAATAACATTTTTTACAGAGATTTTGACCAGGTTCGATTCTCGGTTATGTATGAGAGGTAAAAAAATTTGAATGCCATTATTATTATTTAATCTAAAATCGACGCAATGGTTCCTAAGAACAGATATCGCTAACTCTCATAGTTTCTGACTTCTCCCTACTGACCCATTTGGATTGATCACCCTGTAGAGCTAAACCTGCCCCTTTGTACAAGTCGCAATCGATTACTAAGTATATCGCCTTCTTTTTGACAGGTAGTGTACAATGTATATCCATCGGTTTTTTACCCGACTGCAAGGAAAGGGTTACCTATGTTTTTATAAGAGTATGGTCGTCACATCTTGTTTTGAAGCCGGCCTCGTAATGACTGTCAATTTTTTAAATTTTGGGGTAGCTTTTTAACGACATAATTAGGGGCGGATTAACGGAGATGTCTGGAAGATGTATTGCCTCATTTTATGCGATCGGATATCATCTGTCCACTAATATTTTATAAGAAAATAAACAATTATACCTTAAAAGGGTATAACCTTCTTGTGTGACAGCAATATTGTAAGAGACAGACAAACAAGAATAGTCTCCCTCTTCTATTTGCGGCTTGGAGTTTAAAATAATTTACCAGACTCTGTATCAGAGTCGTATGCGTGGGTAGCTCCATATTACTAATTTCTACCACCAAGTAGCTGTGCTTCCACTGCAGTGTTCCGATTGGAAGGGTAAGACAGGTAGTGAAATTACTAGGTACTGTGACTTTTACATTGCCGTCCTTGTTGAGGTTGTTTTGCAAATCTTACAGAACCATATATGATGAATAGTCTGAAGTCGCTTACCAACAATCAGACTGCCTCGACTGCTTTGTTTAGTAGGTAAACCTGCAATCAGAATCAGACCATGGGCAAATAATTTTCAGGATCTATGTATTATCTAGCGTATCTTCCAGTGAGGACATCTTCCCATTTTTTTCTATTTAACACTGTATCACATCTATAAACTTGAATATATCGATTTAAAATATAAGTTTGAATTAAACTATATTTTTTTACCAAAATGGAATCTGATGCATGTAATGGTATTAATTTTAGGATCAATTATAAATAATTTGTAGTTTGTTCCTATGTTTTGTACTTAAAAAAAATAAAGCAGTTGATGGAGTTAACCTACTTCAGCGAGTCCTTAAGGGGCTTAGAGGCGCCTCTTGTATCTATCATTCTACATTAATGTGGAGATTTCGTAAGAAAATATCAGCAAAATTTGTATACCGGTAATTATATTTCACATCATTTATTAAAAAGAAAGTATTTGATTTCACTAAAGATCTATGATTCAGTTTGGTTTTAATTTAAAATATTAGAGGCATGTTTGGGTCATTTTATGATGAACTTATAATAAATTTATCAGAAAATAATACAACTGCAACATCGACAGACGAATCCTATTTTTATCGAAATTTTCGAATATTCTTTTAATATTTGAAAACTATAATTTTCGTTTTCAATAAAAAAGGGTTTTCTTGAGTGATTTTCTGTACATTGATTGTAAACACTAGGCGCTTTAAGCTCGCATGGATGAATCACCGTGGTTTGACCGGTTACCTAGCAACGGTTTCGAAAACTCAGCTTAGTTCTTAGTTGTTATGTACACCACCACGATGCACCCTTATCCGAAATTAGAATTTGAGTTTCCGCCTTGATTTCTAGTTGTAAATATTGTGTCGTTTTCCACAATGAGTTCGGATCCGCTTGTTTCTGGGTGAGTGTTTTTGCATTAATATCTACGGGAGAAATGTTGTATTTCTTCATTCTCTCTGTGACCTACATAAGTTCACTGTCCCTAACTACCTGTTAAGAAAGCTTTGTCATTGATTATCAGATTATCATATAAGGAACACGTTCCTTTGTTTGTAAGTTGCTAAATTTAATTTTGCGTATGATACTTGTGTGCCACACGAAGTGAAGAGTTGTAAAGATATCATGTAAGTATACGTATCGTAACTTAGTTTTACATTATTTAGAAAATTATTATTATATTCTATATTAAATAGGGAGCATGAACAATTCTTTCGCGATTTGGTACTAGTTTGGAAAAAAGATTATATTAGACTGGAGGTTGTGTAAAATTCCTGAATTATATAACTTACGAGTAGGTATCAATATTGGTACTGCTTGATAGTCTACGTTGATGTCGAAAATAAATAAAAATTGAGAACAACCCACTAAACTCTAACCAAACTTTATCATGACGCTGTTGTCTAAAGCCAATTTCTTGAAATGATTCACAACTTGCCGAGTTATCAATGTAGGCACCTACCTGTTTAAATGCGAAGGTAGGAATGACAGAATATTGACTTAGGATCGTAATGTGTGTAGACAGGTGCAAGTTGCAACTACATTCTAACCGAAAAGGTTCACAGCGTCATCCGAGAAACTCCCAAAGTTCATAAGCGAAGTTTCAGCCTTTTTTGAATAACTAACTATTTCTCTCTCCCTGTTTAATATTTGAGCAACGATTGTTTGTATAGATGAATAAGCATTTACATTTCGTATTTAAATGCATAAAATATTAATATAAAAATTCTTAATTAATTTACCTTACCTTAATATTATAAATGAATTTACTATGACTACTTAAACTTATTATAAATTAGAAAGTAACTCTGTTTGGCTATTTGTTACCCTTTCATAGAAAGATCTTGTTATCCTAAATATAACAATATAACCGAACTCGCGATACGACTGAATTCTATGCAGATGCAGCCGCGGTAACAGCTAGTATAAATATATAAACATTCAAAAGTTAATGTTACTGCAATATTATACATGATTTTACTAGTGTATAAATAATATTCAGTTGCATACATATAAAATTAGCTTTTATATAGAAAAGTAAATAGAAAAAAATGCAGTTATAATTTTAATCACATTTATTGAAGTAACTATTATTATTTATGGACTTTTTATAGGTAGTTCATTGCTTGCATTGCTGATAAAATTATAGGAACGAAAATCAATAAAATCTTTAAAGGGGGTTTGTATTCCTTCATCGGAGTTGAATTTTTGAAGTTTTATTAATTGAAAAGTAGTAATTTGTTGGAATAAGGGCCAGGGAGTGCGGTGCGTTCCAATCGCAGCAGCTGTAATTTAGCGACCATATTATGTCGTCTTCAAGACAACCCTAGGGCGGTACGGGCGGGATTGAATTGAACAGTCTCGATTGTTTAACGGCTAGATTTTCCATCATAGTTTGCAATTGTTGACAATACAGATCTGCTGTAATCGTCTGGCCTAGATCTTAGGAAGCTGGAGTGTATGTCACCAGTAGTGCAGCACTGGACCATCAAACACTAATCGCAGTACCTTTTTCTGAGTCAACTTTCACTTAGGACAGGATTTGACCGTTTCTCTGGGTTCAGGAATACTGAGTATAATTTTTTCACTCAATAATATTGCTAACTAATAATAATAATTCTTTATTAACGCAATTATACATATTTAGATACAAGCACTCCAATATTAAAAAAATATTGTGCCAAAGGGGTACTTTCAGCTTAATGTTGCCAAGAGAGGCAACGCTGATTTACAAAGTACCCTATGACTTTATAGTGAAATTAAAACTGTGGGCACTATACAAATTATAAATACTAATCATCAACATTTAAAAAAGGACATTAAAATTACATCCCTTGCCATCCCTTGACTAGTAGATGCATGCATTGCATACATTGTCTTATTGATGTCTACCTATAGGTCAACATCAAAACAATCGTTCGTTTTTGAACAGTTGATTAAATATATGAAACAAGGCCAAATTAATGGCCTGAACAACCAATACACAATGAAACACAATTTTTTATTACACCTCTTAGTGAGAATTAGAATAATTATAGTTAAATCAATCTATGATGGAACTCAATGTTGCAAATAATGTTATTATAAACACAGTTAAGATAAATTGTCAGTTAACTAAATAGCTAGGGAATCTGGTTAGCCTTTACAAATGAAAAACACACATCTACGAGTATTACCTCATGACTCATAGCGTCAAATTATTATGTATGACAAGTGGCTGTGCCTTGAATTTTTAAGCGGTAACTGCATGTCAGTTAACTTTCGGCGTGTCAGTGGCGCTTCAATAATATTTCTGTTTGACACATTTATTGTTGATAGAACATAGCCGTGCACTGATGGAGTAAGAGTTAGTATATATCCCTTCCTTTGTTAAAGTATAGTGCACTTTTACTGCATTAGCAGCTCTGGAAAACTCGAAATTAAACCCCCACACTGGTGCGAAGTCACTGATGGAATGAGAAGCATATGATCTGGCTTCCTTCATGTGGACAATCCCCCAGTCTTTGCTCTTGGATGCAGTTAATCAGGTTGTCAATAATGGCCCGTCATCTGATCCCTTGACTATCAATGCCGTTCAAGGATAAGTTTACTTTTCTTTCTACATAACAACGGTCTACTAAATCCCGGTATCTTGGGTGCGCGGACTATTGCACGATTATTGCAAAGATAAATATCCGAAGCAAAGGGTGGAAAGGTCGAAATCGAGCTGCTGAGAAAGAGCATGGTGGATCGCGTCAATATGGCGCTACAAGAAGTTTCAGATTAGGGAGAAAAACAGTTCAAGTTCAACGCATCCAATGTTCAAACGCGTCTCTTCAGTAGCTTAACTTGGCTAACACATTCCAAAATGTGCCCTTGCCCTATTGGACATCGACACTGAACCGAATCTCAACTGTAGGCGATTTTTTGAAGCAAAGGCGGCTACTGTAGCTAAAAGATTGGCATCTTCTCAAGCTTAGGCGGTTTATCACGCCGGGGCAGTTTCTAACACTAAATCAAACACAAATAAGGTCGTGCACGGAATACTGCTGCCACATTTGTGACGGCTGTGCTAAGTACCAGCTGACTGCCCTAAGCTTTGTAGAGCGTCGAGCGAAGAGTTTGATCAGTGAATACAATCTGAAGATATCAAACTTTCAGAGTCTTTAATATCGTCATAGAGTCATAGAGCCTACTATTGTCAGTCTATATATTTTGAGGAGTGTTCCAAATATTGTTAGGCCTTGTTCCACTATCGAACCCCGACGTTGGGGAAGTTGACCTTTGCATGAAGCGTTTTGCTTCCACTTTTAAAATGCGAACTGCGAAGGAATGTAATTCCTTGTGGTCCTTTGTGTTACCGCCACACTACAAGCCGGGTCTTTATGCCGCACATTATGCTGCATTAGCCTTGTAATGGTGAAAATGTTTCGCGAGTATTAATAGGGTTCCCGTGACGCCAACGTCACCGCGATTGATTTCCCTCTCAACGTCATCTAGGGAGCATTTATTTGCATCTCCGAGGAGTAAAAGAGAGCATGTTTTGGCTATTGTTATTGTGCTGCTGGAGTTGGAACCGGGTGCTCTACCAATTGTGGCGCCCCTCGAATGAAGTACCCCAATACCCCTTATCTAGACTTGATCATAATCATAATTGTTAGAATAATCTACATCACATGGTTAGTATAAAACTAATGTGGCGTGCACAATCCACAAATTAATTTCTGGACAAGACAATGTTGCAGTATAAAAAATACGTAAACAAAATCATACGATGACAAAATAAAATTCCAATTTAAAAACTTGGATTATGGATACAATACAATATACCTACTAAGTTGGCAAACAAGCTTACTGCCCACCTGACGGCAATTGGCTATAGTCGCCTATTATATGTGGTTTCTGTAAGATTTGTAAATTTACTACAAGGAATACCTTACCATGACGGGCGGCGGCAGAAATAAATAAAATAGAGGTACCCGCGCAGGTGATTCTAGGTCTAGTACTGAGTTTCCTGACTAATTAATAATTTTACATATTTATCGTGTAACAAAAATAACGCACACCCTTAAATTGGCTTAGTTGGTATTGGCTTCTAAATCGATTTCAAAGAAATAAATTTCTAAAAAATAATTATCACTTATCAGTTACCTGTTCGGTCAACATTTAAACGAAAGAATATGGTACATAATGCAAGGTAATAAGAGTTATTTTTAAAGGGACGTGCGTTATCGCTCTACTGTTAAAATTCGAATTGCAGATAGTGAAGCCAAAATAATGATATATTTGTGTCGCCGCGGGCTTTCCGGACTCGGAAAACCGCAACATGGTATTCTCCGCTTGTAGTATTAAACGCCGAAAGGCACTCTTCTGTCCAGTAGGATCGGCCATCTCGATTCACTAGTGGATTGAATAGTATACTGAAGTTCACTATGATCCACCATTGGTCTTGGTGGCTCCTAAACTTGACACCAATACGACCACTGCATTGGATGATGTATTTAAAAAAGCTTTTGGACTGGTGCGGACTCGGGATCAACATAAACGATGAATATATGACTCACCTTCGTTTTACTGATAATATCGTAGTCATGGCTGAGACCGTGGAAGATTTAGGCATCATCTCGTAGCATAGACTTCATGTGGGTCTTAAAATGAATATGGAGAAGACCAAGTCATGTCGGATTCCCATATAGCGGCTGCATACTCTTGTAAAGGTTGGCTCTGCACCGGAAGTTGTTGACGAATATGTTTACCCAGCGTTGCCAGATTTTTTTTGGCAAGTCGTGATTTTGAAATTTTTTGAGGTAAAAAGCGGGATTCTTTCGTCGAAAGCAGGACGTAGTAAATAAACGTATATAATCAGATGTTTTCTAATATTTCTCTTGTTATTTTTGTTTTAAATTACGTTTATTTAACAATAGATAGCAAAAAGGACAGTAGAAAATGTATTTTAATAAAAATACACTTGTCGGTGCCACCCGGCCGTTCTTTCTCAGCACGCTGCACGCACAGCAGAGTAATCCCCGAAAAGCGGGACTGAGCCTGTCCCGCGCGGGACATTTAATTTTGATTTAAAAATCCCGCTAAAATCGGTACGTCTGGCAACGCTGTGTTTACCTGAAGCAAACAGTCAGCTCGGTAAGTCCAACCTCCAGAGAGAGGTAAATCCAGGAGTCCCAGACTCAACTGGGCAGCGTTCAGAAAACAGTTATATCGATGTATTAGATCTTCATTATAATTCATCGTTTTTATTCAATAAAAACTATCTATCATACACATAGTTCGAGCTTACATAGATAGATTATTTTAACTTCTTAATTTTTATATTAAGCCTAGATCCTAGTGTAGTTTATGATATCTTTGTTCACTGGGGTCAGTGGTAAATCTTTCCAAACCCCCTGAATGCTATTCGACCCATTGGTAGAACAAGATGGTGGATCCTACTGGACATAGGGAATTAAAGGCACCGAACTTAGATATATCCCACAGACAATATATGACTACAGTACTTAGTTACGTTAAATATCTCCGAGAACGCCTTCGAGTTCCTTGTCATCGAGAAATTAAAGACTCCAATCTTTAAATTTCTCGACATTGACATAGAAAACTTGATAAATTAAGTTGAAGCAACTTAGGTAAAGGAGCGGAAATCGGCTAGTTTAACGTCATATTGGCAATAGAACAAGTCCGTAGACGCCTACATAAATCGTTGCTATGACTCATTGACCCGCAGACGTAGATGTTACCAGGAGGTCTATAATAGAGTTTAACGTGTTTTTGAAACAATATTTCTCACTGTCAGCTTGTATGTTCTTGTAATTATGTTACCTTAGATGCACAGGTAAGCGTGCAAAATGAGTCAGTGGGAAAGTAAAAACTATGGGAGAAATAGTTTGTTGTTAATTTAATATTTTTTTGTCAATTTATTTCTATAGGTACACAACATTATTATATACAACATTTATCATTATACTTTATTATACAGCTGCAAATCAAACTTGATTAATTCTCAAAAAAAAATGCATTCTTTTTGAGAATTAATAAAGTTTGATTTTATAACAGTTAAGTAATGTACTTAATAGTGTCAATGATAGTAAACCACCCTGGGACTTTATAATAAATCGTTTATTTCAGGCACGATTCATGTAAAATAAAATAAAATTGATTTGAATTGCAGAAATACAAAAAAAAATATTTTATTAAATTACAACAATAATACAAATACAAGTAAATTAATTAATTAATTTAAAATATACATGTCATACATATGTATAAAACATGTTAATAAATAAAAACAGGAGCCGTCATTATGACACAAAAAGAAGTCTGTAGCATAATGTTACGTCACTATATCACATATGAATAAGTAATTTTTACATAATTATTTAGGTTTACCTAGAGTCTAGACAGTCATATAATTTAAAAATTAATAATAATTAATTAACACCTTGCTTTGATGATAAATCGAAAAAAATAAATCGAAAAACATTGGACCTACGAATAGGTTTAAACCATAGGTAAAAAAGCTACAAATAATTGTTATAAAGGTACTTTTGCTCTCAAACCTTTTTTCACTTTACCGCCCTTTCAAGACGCTTACCGTTAATACTCAAAGTATTGTCGGTAAAATGAGTATACCATATTTAAAAATAACCTGCCTTTCCTACATCATCATCATCACAGCTTATATACGTCCCCACCAAGGGGCACGAGCCTAACCTAACTAGTGAAGGCGATTAGGCCTTAGTCAAAACACGCTGGCCCAGTGCGGATTGGTTGACTTCACATACACCTTTGAATTACTTCGCAGGTGTATGCAGGTTTATTCGCGATGTTTTCCTTTACCGTACGAGAGTCAGATAAATACGTACATATGAAATTCGTGATACGAAAAACACATTGGTATATGGCAGGATCGATCGCGGGCCTCCCGATTCTACTCAGGTAGGTTATTGTCTAAGAAAAAATCTAGCACGATCGCTTATAATTTGACAGCCATTGCGCCGTGAACATAAGACTCTGTACCGACTTCCTTTTATAAAGGAGTAATGGATGGATTGCGACTGCCAAATTGTAAGCGATTGCGATATATTTTTCTTAGACAATAACCCCCCTGGGCACAATCCAGCGCCGAGGCCACAGCGCCACGGACGCTCTTTCCTCCAATGCTTATTAAATCAATTGAAAAATTAAAGACTAGTTTTATGTATACTATTCATTTCTCATTCTATTAAAAAGGATTGTTTACACAGTTTATTAACAATCTAAAAGTTTTTCATTTGCGGTAATTTCAATTACCTACTAATGGCTTTTTGAATATTTTACGTAGAAATATTATACTTTTACGCAACAGAGATGTGATTTTACAACGCATCGTATATCGATAATGGAGATTTAATAGGTTTAATCAATTCAAACCGATTATTTTATCGAATAATATATTATGTTAGGCATTCTGTTCTTGCTACTAGTGTGAGTTTGATATTAGTAGTAATCTTTGTTTTTGCTTCGTGGTAGTAATCGGGTTCGTTTGATTGTTTTATGTAGTTGTCTAGTAAACATGAGTTTATTAGACAACTCATTAGTTTACTAGTATACTCATTTCTTCAGCGTCCATAGCGTCGGTGGCGCTGTGGACTCAGCACTTGCCTTCCAATCGGAAGGTCCGGGGTTCGAGACCCTAACTTAGGGTAGACTCGAGCTCCTCGGTGGGGATGTATATGAACTGTTAAACACACACACAGGACAAAATACAACCCGTCTGGGTGGCGTAGTATTCTAGCCCTTTCGTTTAAGGAGAGATCCGTGTCCAGCAGGGTTATATGAGGCAGCAGTTATATGAGTTGGAATAAAAGAAAATTATTGATCAAATCAATCCGCACTGGGCCAGCGTGGTTTGACTAAAGCCTAATCGCCCTAACTAGACAGGGTAGGCTCGTGCGTGCCCCTCGGTGGGGACGTATATGAGCTGTGATGATGATGATTGATCATGTAGGACAAAATACAACCCATCTGGGTGATGTCGTAGGCCAACTCTCTCGTTTAAGGAGAGCCGCCCACAGCAGGGAACGTATATACAGGGTTAATTTGTAAAACACCTGCAACCTTGCAGGATTAAATAGCAAACATCATTAGGTAACTACAAAGTTGATAACTCAATAAATTTAACAAAAATCAAATTTCAAGTTTTAATTTCACTGTCGTGACATTGAGAGGTCTATGTTTCATTTATAAACGACGATGGAAAACGACGTTACGCCTGCGCACTGTGCGCGTAGAGTTACAAACATTCTAGAGATATATTAAATTAATATTTATTTTTGAAGTAAAATCTAACGAATTATAAAAAGTCGTAGAACAAACGTTGTTGTTTACGATATTAGCTATCTAATCCTGCGAGGTTGCAGGTGTTTTTTACAAATAAAACTGCATAGGTTGGAATGTGAGAAGGTTATAAATCAAATAAGTCAAAACAAACGATAATGTTTGTTATACGTTTCAGGCAAGCCATGTGTCGGTTGGCGTGGCTGCTGGCGGTGGCCGGCGTGTCGGCCCAGCTGAACCTGGATGGCATCAGGTGCGGCCAGCTTAGGTGCCAGCTGGACGAGTACTGTTCCCCGGAGACCAATCGATGCGCGCCGTGTAGCGTGGTCTGCAACCGGACGCACCACAACTACGACTCCGGGCTCTGCATAAAGGAGTGTCAAGGTGATTGTTGATATATAATAGGCAACAAACATACTTAGCCTTTTCCACAGCTTATGGAGGCTTACGAACAGTGAACATTGCCAATAGAATTCCTGCGTCAGCACAAGAGTGGTGCATTTGGATGGTTTCTAGTAATTCCTCGTGTCTTAACCATTTATTAATCTGCCTCCAGTTTATGTATAAATAAGGGTGTTTCACTTTTTTAGTTGTCATTCATCATCAGATGATGATGACGATGATACAAAGTGTAGCAGAAATAACTCACACCTTGGAAGTAGTTTGGTTGGAATCGGCATCTGTATCGATTTCATTAAAGAAAAAAGGTACAAAATAATAAAAAATCATTGTGCATGGTTTTATGTAACTTTTTTTCGGATCGTAGTCATTTAATTGAAAATTTTCGGAAACTATTCTATTTAGGGTATTTAAGTCGCGTTTTTTCTTCTGAAAAGAAAATTATAAATAAAAAACAAATTAAAAAAACAAAGTATAAAAAATACACATTAAAAAAATCATATTTATGAAAACATAACGCTATAAACCAGGATCGAACCACCGCCCGCCACACAGATATAGATATAGAGGCGATACTCAGCCTCAGTCAGTCACTCAGCCTCAGCCTCAGTCGAAAATCTAATACAGAGACTAATCCTGACCTATATGAAGCAGTGAAATTAAAGATCTCATGTTTTTGTGTAAAGCGACGTACGATAGATGGGTGACAAAATTTGGGGGATTACTCTCTGTCACACCATTTTGTCACACCAGTGTGACACAGAAGAATTTTTTTCCAGAGAGTCACACTACCTGGCGTAGCCTGGTGTGACAGGCAGTAACTAATAGAATTTTTAAAACTAAGCGTCACACTATTTACTCGTATGATTAAACAAAAATAATAGTTCAAACAAATCAGAAAATATTGTTAAAAGTCTTAACGTAAGTATACTATTTAAGGTAGTCCAGACGAGTTCGTTAAAATAACGTGTTAATGAAATAGCGCAAACTCTTATGTTTATGTTTTTTATGTTATGTTTATAATAAAAGAATGTAAATAATTATTATTAAATTTTCGCCAATTATTTATAAAGACTTTTCCATATGTTTAACAGACTTCAAAAAAGGAGGAAGTTATTAATTCGATGCGTATGTTTATTATTTTGTGTGAATGCTACGCTTATGCTACGTAATTACGCCGTCAATTGTAGACCGAATTTTAATTTCTTTCTGTATTCGATAGAGTATACTCCTGCGGTGGTCCCATTGTTATTAATTTCTAAATGTCTTCTCAGGGTTGATAAATCTCCCAGAAAAGTAAAGTGCTTCTAATACCATACGTATCCCGTAATACCAAGTTAAAACCTTCTGATGATTTCTCTCGTAAAAGCATTTGCTGAAATGATTGTATATGGAAATCCGGAGTGTCTTGGAACCATCGAATTTGAGAAACTACCTTAGAGTAGGAGCGGCTGAGTTTTACTTTCTGTTGAGTTACTTCTTTATTTTTTTTACAACTAAGTTGGCAAATAAGCAGGATGCCCACATAATGGTAAGTCGCTATAGTGGTTCCTGAAAACTTGCATATCTATTACCCCTACAAGTACATGACGACTCTGGTACTGATTCTTTATCTAGTAAAATAAAAGGTTATTCAAGAGGAAGAGAAATTTCTCAGATATAGCATCAGTGCAGCCAAAAAATTGGTAGTAACGCTAAGATTCGCCATCATTGCGCATGTCTGCTCACTTTAGCTGCCGTACGCAGGCTGCAGACGGACGATCTAACTTACTCTTAATGATATGGATCCACTGACTCTCTCGTGTGATGTCACACAATAGGTAGTCCCTTTCTTCTCCGAATATGGATCGTCCGAAAATCATAATCCCGAAAACGCTTGCTATAATCATCACTTTCCATAATGTTCGGGTATACGAAATTGTATATTACCTAATCGTCTTTAGTTCTAATGCTTTTGTGTCATAATATCGGATGCTATAATAATAAGATATCCTAATTTTACTTGCTATAAAGTCACATATCCTAAGTGTTACATTGTATAATATTGTTAGTCCGAATGATGGTTTATAATAATTTTGTTAGTCCTAAAACATGTCTAAAAGTTGATTTATCTTGGCTATGTTATCAATATCATAAAGCTTAGAATTACTATCAATAATAACAAATTGAATTAAAATGTTGTCTTATGAACCTTAACAACCGTTACGTTTTCAAATTCAGTGACAGAAATATATCGCTGTAAAACCGACACCACGTAGTCTTGTCTGCCCTACCCCTAGAGTGTTATTTAAACCCGCGTAGGCGCGGAGGGGCGAGGCGGCCCGCGAGCTGAGGAGCAGGTGGTGGGCGAAAACCATCTGCGACGATAAGGTCGCGTCGCGTGGGACCGCCGGAACCCCGCAGCGCTGGAGCCGTGACAGAAGCCATGCATGCTGCATGCTGCTTGCTTGCATGCTGCATTCTTGCTTGCATGCTGCATGCTTGCTTGCATGCTGCATGCTTAGGGCACGTTATATTATGAGATATTACGTTAGGGCTTATGACTATTATAGAAAAGGTTTTTAGGAATTTTAAATATTATAGATTGTGATATTTATAGCAAAAAAAAATTAGGTCATATTATATTTAGAGATTTCGGTTTTCGGGCAAGTGATATTATGAGAAATTAAGTTAGGGGTGCTTATCATTCGGACATATGATCATTATGTCAAAAAACATTATGATACGTTAGATTATGAGTGGATCCATCTTATTTTTATAGAATTTTTAACACTCCACCTAAGTGGAGGGTCAGAGACGTGAACGTTTAAGGTGGACATTCCGGTTAGTGGACGTTTAGGGAAACACACGCGATGAACTGACTGGAACTAACGGTAATAGGATCTAACGGGCGGAATGGGGTTGAATAAGTTAACAATACTTGTCCTTGTCGTCAAAACATGATAGTGTGACTGTGAGGAATAAAATTCTTCTCTGTCACACTGGTGTGACTGTCAGGAAAAAAATTCTTCTGTGTCACACTGGTGTGACAGAATGGTGTGACAGAGAGTAATCCCCCAAAATTTGCTCTGTTCCCAGAAGTTATATTCTGAGTTACATTGATGTAACTAGATGGACAGTTTTAGTCCTAGTAGTTACATTATTTGGGAAATTAGATTTAATGTAACCAATGGGAGTTTTTTATGCCAAGTATTTACATTGTTTATCTATACAATAGTTTCACTTTAAAATAAACAAAAAAGCTACAAAAAAAATATGAAAAAAATGGTAACGCTCTACACCAAAATCGAACCACTGCCATACTGTCAAAGTTCTTACTATATTCTATTATTCTATTGCCATTATCAAGGAACGAAACCTTTTGTATAGAAAGCGGCCCTTATCTTCCTAATATTTTCCGCCAGTAAAACATTTCAAACTACGAGTATATAGCAGCAGCCTAAATAGTACGTTAAGACGCGATAGGTTGTTATTTAACGTCGCAACTTGGCTTCGATCGTCTAAGATTTGCTCAGTAAAACTGCTTATTAGAGAGATCCGCTGTACCTTTATTAAAAGATTTGCCTTGTTGCATGTTTTCTCTTTTATTATCATGATAGTGGCAGTGTATAATACTGAGTACTCCGACCGCTTGCTTGCAAAGAAAAAGTATTCAACGATAACAATACTCGGTTACTTCCATTGTAATTTCGAGCTTATGTCTGAAACACAGAACCTATTTTACAGTTAGGCCGCTCATTCCACTGTGGAAACCCGTGTATCCGGTTTCATAACCGCAATCCTGTGGCTTATTTACTCTTTTTAAATGGACGATGTTAAGCAGTAACTACACATTGCAATATACTCGTATTTCCTAAAATTATCATTTTTAAAAGTATTATTAAAAATGTAACAATTATTTTTTATACAGAATTAAGAAACCACTAGTTTTTACTACAACCAAATACACATTTACCAAAACGTAATAACAATAAATATCTACACTACATAATTATAATGAAAAAATAATAGCAAAAGCAAATCTTAAGTTATTTGTACACTGAACTTTAATTGATCGAAACAGGAATATTTATCGATTACCATATTATTTTATCATTATTTACACAGTAGGGATAAAATATGATAAGTTTTAAAATGCTATATTTAATTACCTACAATAATTGGCATAGTAAATAAATTTAGAAGTCATGTATGAAACTACATACCTATATGAATTTTAAAACAGTCAACTGAAATACATACCATAATAAAGTATAGTTATGTAATTTAGTAAGTTTTTTGCACTAAAAATTACGAAATGTATAAGATATGCAGTGAGTCCTGAAAAGTATGAATGAAGCTTTAAGAGCGTGATCTATGGGCGATTTTTTCAATGGAAATACCACAAAACTCCATTATCTGTCATTCGGAAAATCGCTCATTCCACAAAATCTACCTATCTGACTATGCGCCAGCCACGAAGGGTTCTCTTTGTTCAATAATAACATCGGACCTAATAGATGTACACAAATAACTTTGACGTCGTTTAGAAGAACAGCGCAAATACTAAAAATTCAATCCAAATAAAACATATCTTAACTACCATGTATTTATGATATCTTAAAGTATCTGAAAAAATATCATGTTGTATCTCCTCAAAATATATGAGGCATGTGAATGTTTGCTCTTCCACTAATAGTTAATCTTGTTATGTATCGAATGATATGAAATTATTTCTTATCAGAATTAAGGTACACACTCAGTCGCTTGTTTTTGAAGGAAAAGATCAAAATTAAAGAAAAAATATTCAAGTTCTTGTAATTCGGCGAGGAGGAGCCACATCTATGATTTGCGGTATGTCCATCGTTAAAATCGTTCATTATATTATGCTCTTATAGTTTGATTACTACTTCCCTGGATACACTAAATAATGTTTTACCACATCGTACTTATTGCATTAACACATCCAACACACTCATCTTACTCGCGACACCGATGCCGTGCAAAACGACTTATACTATGAAACTTTGAGCCGAATGTAATATTGGTCTAAACGTTTGAAGGCATGAAGAAAGATGGTTTACTCACTTAATATGTTTTTGAAGGCATGAAGAAAGATGGTTTACTCACTTAATATGAAGATTAAATTAGGCGGTAATGACAGATGTTTTTTTAATTTCGGGAAGCACAGAACACACGCAGAGGTAATTGTGTTAAGAACTGTCTCATATTCTAGTCAATATCTCATCTCTACAATCTCTACAATATGAATATAAGCATAACCGTTTAATTAATTTTTTTTTATAAGGAGCATTTAATTTATGTTCGTATTAATAATAAAATAAAAAACCTTTTGACATTTTTCAATAATTTCTTGAAGCGATGCTATATGATTAAGCACTTCTCAAGACGTCTTCAACTTAAAAAAGTCACCGTGTACGAGTAGTATAAGTGGACTAAGTGACTGACACTAAGCACACAACACGACAAACATGACAAAACTGCCCAAAAAGGTACAGACAGACATGCTTGTAAAAAGCAATTCTAATCAGCATGCTCACTGCGGGGAAATGCTGGAGACGTTAACAGAATCTTTATATTAAGAGACAGCTGTTATTCTTACACTATAATATATTTATGAAAACATATTATAAGTTCCGATGCAAAAATAAACAAGCTATTTTACTTATTCCAGGTGTAGCATCGTTGAAGGCAAGGGTATCTTTTTAAAATAAAATTCTTATAGATTTCAAACCTTACCTCTAATAAAACAATAAATAAAAATTGTTTACTAACGATGATAACATGTATGTAATCTGTTTGGTTCTATAGCAGGCTGTTCTTTTTTTCATTACATTTGGACTTAAATTATGTACTTATAGTTTTCTTGAAAAGAGCTACAACCCGGGTTTCCTGCTCGCTCTTCTTGGGGAGTTCTCAGCATTCCTAACGAGTGGCGGATTAAAATTTTAATGAATTAATTTTCACGTCCTCACACCTGGGACGCTAAACTATTTTCATTGCATTTCATTTCACGTCTTTACACACAACCGTATAGTATGAGAGTTTGGTAATTGAATTCAACTACGAGTACTTCTATGGGACACCCAGTGATGCCCGTCCGCTAGAACTCCACCAAGAGCAGTTGGTCTAAAGACAGTACCACATTTCTTATCCCTCCTAAGCCGATGCTTTTAAGTTTACATCAGCTTACACTGACAGGCATGGGTAGTGCCGTTTTTAGGGTGTCGTACAGTAAGCTCCTTGCCAAGCTAAAATGTTTGACCTTTAGACCGTTCTTATGTGGTCGTAATAGTGGCGGTTTTCGTAGTGTAATTGTAAAGCTTGAATGGAAGCCTACTGTACCTTAAAATGAAATAACGGAACCCATAGTAACACTTCGTTTTCCGTCTGTCCATCTGTCTGTCTGTCAAAACCCAACTCACGAACGCGTAGAGATATCAAACTGAAAATATCAAATAATCTGGTCTACGGTATCTTTCAGTTGTGAAAATATCATGTCGCTTATTTTGCATGTTTTACGATTTCTCAAGGGAATCAAAATCATCAAAATAGGGTACTTCCCGTTGACCTAGAATCATGAAATTTGGCATGAAGCAATAACTTACAACATGTTAGGGTAAAAAAAAAAAATTTATAAAATGTACTTATTTATTTATCTTTATTTTGGCCACAAACAGTTACCATTACAAACATAGATATATAAACATTATTACGATACATAAACCAATGAAGTGTCCACAGACAACTCACACATTCATACTTCCTGAGCAGGGTTAAACATTAAACATTAAAAACAAGGAGACGACAAAACAAATATAAATTTTACTACTTACAAACAAACAATGAAAATCCGATACCTCAAAAAAAGCTAAGAATTTTCTATAATTTAGCTAAGAATTTCTATAATTTAAAGTAACTTAGTAAAGAACTTATTATACTTAGATTAGTTTGTACGTAACCCTCTGGGCGCGAGTCTGACTCGCACTTGGTGGTTTTCTTAGGTATAGAATGCACAGAAACTTGTGAAAAAGCTAGTTCTATCGTATATAACATGTGCATAAGAATTTAATTCTGGTTTTGAAATGGCATTGTGTTATTTTGCAAAAATACCTGTGTTCGTAACCGGATTTTAACACCGAAATAACTTGAAATAATACAACTAAAGCTCTAAAACGGTACTGAGAATTTTTCCCTTACTTCTAACTCTCAAGAAACCTTCTATCATCAGCTCCCCAACATGAGATGATGACTTACTGACGCAATTACGTCAAAAGCCTTAAAACATGAAATATAGTGTAGCGTGCCTATAACATGTGTGGTTTTCCCTCAATTTAACTGGAATCATCATCTGCAGGTCTATTAAATTACCGATCTCATAGGTTTCAAATGATATCATTATAAAATCATAGTGCAATCCGAAACATAAGATTTTTGGTCAGATTTTTGATCAATCGTTCATAATAATTATCATGATGACATCATTGAAATTCCGCCATAGTGATGATATCATTGGAAATCGGTAATGCGAAATGAAGAATTTCATGTCTTCTTTATCTCAAAATTTAAACCATGTCATACGATGAAAGATCCAGAATAGGTCTGCATATCCTGACTTGGTGACATTCAGATCAGCTAAAGAGTATACTCTAGAATAGAAACATGATTTGGAAAATCCATCCATCTATCCACGGAGTAATCAGAAAACATATTTTATATTAAAAATCATAAAAAATAGAAACAGTCAATTATAGAATACCTATCCTCCTTTTTCAAAGTTGGTAAAAAACACTTCATCAGATTTGGGACAATTTCTTCGTCGTTGTAAAAATTCCCTACACAGTTTTGTCTCACTTGTGTGCTAACGCTAAGTGTGTCGCTGGACAATGGGAAGCCGTACTCCAAAGGCGGGGTAGTTCAGTTAGGTACCGGGCGGAATAAGACCCACCCGCCTCGTGGAATCTGTTTCAATTCCGATTTATTCTTTACTGACGTGTTCATTGTGATCTTTTTGGACATATTTTGTGTAAAAGTGTGTGCGAAAGACAGCAGTCCCCGCAAAAAGTGAACTATCGTTTTGATTTTGATATGTAATCCCTTATTTCGGTTCTACGCGTATCTTATCTTGTGGTCTCAAAAGTGGCGAAATATATACTATTCTGACTAGCCTTTTCAACTCGCGAAGGAAAGCGACCCTCAATTTCTACTATGATGAAGCAGACAGTTGTTAAAATATTGAATTGCTTAAGACCTGGAGCCATATTTTTGAATTTCCCCTTTGAAGTAGGATACATCGCGAGCGACTTCACTCGACACCCACATCCTCCTCGATCGATGGAATTTTTGAAATCGAATGAAATTCAATAGAATCTGAGCATTCGACGAATGATTCAGAACAGGCAGCGGAGTTGTAGCGAAAGGGTATCATATTAACAGTTCTACTCGATGGAAAATGTTTGTCGATTTTGTTTTTTTAATATCGTCCAAGTGTGGTTTGGCAACACAACTTATTTGTCGTATGAATCGTCCATTATAGTCGATGAATTAATTATACCGTCAAACTGTTTATCAAGTTGATTATCGATTAATGGATGAGTGGCATAATAAGGTTTCTGGTTGATGTATTCATAGTGTGTATTTTAGTATATATGTTACAGTCCAAACTCATAACCAGTCAAAACCACTTTTGACTGCAAAAATCAGACAAAAGGTGTTTTGACCGACCGACTACACCGACTACAAAAATCAGTCAAAACTGTTTTTAACTAAAGGCATCGGTCAAAACCACTTTAGCCTGATTTTTGCAGCCAAAAGTGGTTTTGACCGGTTATGAGTTTTGACTGTAACATATACACTAATCAACAAAGTCTAAGACTCAACCACCAAGAAGAACTTTTTTGTAAAATCTCTTTAATAAAAGGTTTTATTAAACTGCCACTAATAAATTTAAGAAAATAATAAAAGCGTGATGAAATAATGTTCTTAATTTAAATTTTCAAAAACATTATTCCATAATTTTTTATTTATTTTATTTATTTATTTGTTTATTACAAAATTCACAGCTCTTGGAGTAAATACATTGTGTACAAATCAAGCTTAAATCTTACAGCCAATTACGGATTTACATTTTTTAAAACAATCTCCTCCGAGTGATTAGAAATAAGATTGAAACATCAAAAAATTATATAAAATTAAATAAGTATTAGTAAAACATATGAAAAATCTCAACTTAAATCGAAAATACATCAAAAATTAAATTAAAAACATGTCAAATATTAAAATTAAAACACAATTAAATGAAAAACTATGTCAGAAATAAAAATAAATCACATTAGAAATAATATACCTAAATATAAATGATGTCAAGCAATTGGTGAAATAAGTCCATAGTTATAATTTGTACGCATGTAAATGAAAGGTGAGTATTGTGTTGAGTGAGTACTTATATGTTTGTGTTTATATGTGTATATAAACCTGAACCGGGAAACCTGTGCATGTCTTATGATTGTGATAGTGAGCTTACAATCTCATGCCTGAACTTTGCCTTGCTGTCATAAAATAAATCTGAAACTCCTGAAAAATTCTTGTTGTAAAAATTGTGTAACCTAATAATGACAGAGTTATGTGCATAGTTAGTTTTGGGCCCTAAGATTAATCGTAAGTTGCGTGAGTCCGGGACTATCAATACAACCATTACAGATATTGTGAAGGAACAGCATGTCAAGCAAGCAACGTCGATTCTCCAATGTTAACAGATGGTGACGCGCGCATGCCTCTGGATAATGCAGGTGACTCAACTGCTGTCTAAAATTCAAATGTTTGATAAATTTATGTTGAATCGATTCGATTGCTTGCTTATAGACAACATATTGAGGGTTCCAGACACAACTACAATACTCCAATATACCACGGACGAAAGAGTAATACAGCAACTTTACACACATAATATCCGAAAACGGAGCCGTAGTCCTTAATATAAAACCGAGTTGCTTATAAGCCTTTGTAACAATGTTTGCGATATGGTCGTTGAAGTTTAGTTTTGCATCAAGGAGTACCCCCAGATCACGAACCGAATTGGATTTAGCGATTGACATGCCAGCAATGAGGTAGGTAGTCGACAGTGGTTGCCTCTTGCGAGTAAAAATTTTATCTCATTTTAGCATGAATTCGCGGCAAAACGTTATTCCTGTTTTAAGTTTCTTCATTTTTGGATACAATTTGAGTTAATTGATATCGAATCTTTAATCGAAGGTTTAAATTTCTTTTGCAACTTAAAGACTGGTTTATCAGACATCATGCCTCGTCGGCATTTAACTCAAAATTAAATGTTACGTGCTGTGGGTATGTTTGAAGCCGGGCGTTAATGGGAACACGGCTGAACGACATCCTGGTAGATATCGAATAACCACCGAAAGACAAGACCGTTTTATTCAGAATATTACCAGACGGGAGCTCAAAACTACCGCCTGGCAAGTTGTTGAAAGCCTGAGGTTTCAATATCAAGTGGCTATCAGCACTCAAACTGCCAGGAGGAGACTGCACGAGATTGGTGTGCATTCTCGTAGGCCTTTACGGGTCGTAGCGCTTCGACATGGCAATCGTGCTCAGCGCTTGCAGTGGGCCCGTATCCACCTGCGCTGGTCGGAAGAAGAGTGGGCTCATATCCTATTTTCTGACGGATGCAATTTGGTTTTCACCCGGATTCAAGAAGAATACACGTGTGGCGAGCTTCTGGACGTCATGAACGGCTTCGTTGCCCTCAGGAAATTCATCCCTACCACAGTGGAAAATTATGGTTTGGGTCGGTATTTGCGTTGGCGGTAGAACGGACCTTAATTTTATACGGGGCAACATGAATGCCGAAAAATACCGCAACGAGGTGGTGGAACCTATTGTTGTTCCACACCGAATCCAATTGGGGGCGAATTTCATCTTCATGCAAGACAATGCTCGCGCACATACCGCAGGATCAGTGATGAACGTTCTTCGTGAACGGGATATCGCACTCTTAAACTGGCATCCCCAGTCCTGCAATATGAATCCTATTGAGCACGCCTGGGATTTGCTCGGAAGAATGGCTTTTGAACAACTTCCTCAGAATTTACACTCAGAATAAGATCATTTTTACATCTTTCTCGGACATGGAGCATAATACCCCAGGCCACTATTGATAATAATCCGATACCCAGCATGCCAAGACGATGCAGAGCCTTAGCCAATGCTTTAGGAGGTCCAACTGACTATTGATTTATCACCTACAATTTTTTTTACGATTTTAAACACCAAAATTAAAAAAGGAGCATTTTTAATGCCTATCTGTATCCTTTTTGCACCAATTCTTTTCTTTATTAATAAAACTTTTTTTTGTACTGTTGAAACTTTTTTTTATTATAATAAACAAGCCAAATTACGCTTTTATACATCTAACATTGTTTATAAAAATACCTCAAAGTTTTTAGTAATTTACGAAAAAAGGTTTGATTGAGTCTTAGATTTTGTTGATTATTGTATGTGTATCTTGTATATAAAGTGCGTATAAAAGTATCTTTGTTATCTAATCAAGCCCTCTTACCAGATTTTTCAAAAATAAAATATTACCAAATCAATAAACTGCTACCTAAAACGGAGTGATTATATACTCTTGCTGCTACATATCCGCTTAATATTTTTTTTATCAATGAATTGGTATTCATGTTTGATCGCATCTAGCCTCAATTCTGATGTCTATAGTTGATAGTAGGGACTTGATATAGATATTTTGAAGTTTTATAGGTAATGAACATTTAAAAATTTGGTAAGTATAACATTCAAATTATATTCGCTGAACCGAACTGAATTTGCCATCTTGAAAACATCATGATTGTAGATTTCCTGATCGCTTAGATAACTTTCACCTCAGGAATTCAATACATGATTGCACCAATTGAAATTCAAAAACAGACGCAATTCCTTTGTTTCATGTATTTTGATTGTAACAAGTAATTGGTATTCAATTACTTGTTGTTTTAGTATGGATTTACTTAATGTACCAAAACAGCCTCGTGTCGGAGTTAAAGATAGAACTTTTAAATCTGCCCCTAAGTTTCTTCCACTGTGCTGTACGTATGATTGTTCTATGCTTTGACTGTTACTAAGAAGAATAACTAAAGTTATTCTTCTGAGGTTACTGATAAGATAGTTTATTTCTTTCCTGTGGAAATCCAGATTAAGCTTTCTTCTTAGTCTTTAAGTCACATACCACCAGGTGGTATAAAAACCCCGAGATTCCTTGTCGCGAATAAAAAATGAATTAATAAAATATGCGACGACTCACAAGTTTGTCCGCGAAGTCCGCGTCTGATTATGTGCAACATGTTATGGTCTGTTGACTGTAGCAGGTACAAGGCCCCTTTTATCACACGCGACGCCGAGATTAGCTGTCCCTTTCATCTGTGTGCATCAAAGCAGGATGCATAACAACAATGCGTTTAGTAGATCCGGTCAGTGAACCTAACACCTAGCATATTTGTCAGCATACAGGCAGGTGTAGTACCAAGTACAACTGGGCACGGAATTTGTAAGTAGACAGTGTGTACGGTCTGCTAAGAATTTGGTCTACCTTTTAAGACTAATTAATAAGTGTAATATAAAAATATTTAACAAAAATAAGAACCTACCTCAAAAAATTGCAACACCGCGATAGTCAAAGAACTCAGTCAACATTCTAAAGACTTGGACTTTTGATCGACTTTTGCGTGTTTTTTTCGGTTTCGGTTCAGTTGGAAGGCACCACTCCGAAGCTTGTTGACTAGTTTGCATGTCAAACAATGCGTTTCATGAATGTTAGGTCGGCATCGACTCGTTCTAGCATATCCTCAGCGACTCTTATGCATTTGAGTTTTATGAGAAAATAATTCCGGTCTTTCGGGACTTGCCGAGCGACAACATGTCTCATGCTCAAGTGATTATTTAAAATAGTACGGATCAACTCGTGAGGCACAGAAAGTTCAGCGGCTATCTCTCTGAAAATTGAATGAGTATTTTCAGTTACTATTTCCTTCATTTTTGCAATGTCAACTTCAGTTGAAGACGTTGATGACCTACTAGAGCGAGGCAAGTCTTCCATCAAATCTCGACCGCTTTTGAACGCTTTGTACCACTCATTAGCACGTGTTTTTGATAAAGTTGATTCACCGTAAGCCTTCTGTAACATTTTCAGTGACTCCGAATACGAAATTCCATTGGCGATGCAAAAATTAAGAGAAACTCTTTGTTCGATGTTTTTGTCCATTATGACATTCACAATACACACTAGATATGATCTTACTAAAAACACACAGTTTAATCTCATTAACAGATGCATCGCAAACTCCGCGCCAAAATGGAAAACAGGTGTGTCAATACAACAAAAAAAAATTGAATTGGAATCATAAACAATTCCCGATACTTTTTTGACAGAATGTATAAAGTTTTATATTATTATACTTTCTATTCTCTTATCTGTTCATGTATATGGTTACATGTGTATATAGTTACTATGTCTTTTTGTCTTTAACTCGTACATCGTCTACAAATCTTCACACATTTTGCTGGCAGAGAATGCTTCAGGCATCAAGTCTGCGTTTTGTACATTAAAGATTAAATGAATAAATAATTTAGTAGCCAGTATGTAAAAATCAAGCGAAAATCAACTTTCCTGTTTTATGAGTCGAAACTAATTTCAACCTAGGATGAAAAACCTCTTTTTTTGGTTGACCATACAGGCACCGGTAACGTATTGTGGTGTTAGACTACCTAAATTAGTTCGTGCTTGGAACTCTAACTGATAAACCCGAAAATTGGTTGTTTGGGACACACATGTATTCAAACAACAAAACAAACAAAACAAAAAACAAACATGTATTCAACTAGACAACGTCAACCTGTATACCCCGTCTTGACCAGCGCCAGTAGCATGAAAACTGAAATACGATATGATAAAACGATAACTCGATATGAACTGTCAAAATATATTGGATAAAATGGTCATATTGAAATTTTATCGACATTAATAGTATATAAAAAATGCCCAAAATAATAATACCAATATTGAAACCACACTCAAAGCTAAAAAATCCAACTTCTTTTAACAGCTTATATCGATTATATCTCTTTATTTCTTTATTTCATTATCAATTGCTTCCATGTTGTACATTTTAAGCTGTTAACATATTTCAAAGTTTTTACATGGAACCCTACAAGGGCACTGCAATTATATGTAGATTCTCATACAATAAATCTCCTAATACTTAAAATGATTATTGTTACATTTTTTTCCAAGAATCTTATTAAATTTAAATGTTAACTATATATTAATTATTAACAAATGAAATTCAATTGAAATACCAAAATTAGTCAATAATAAAATAATAATTCAATAAATAATATGTAATTTTATCTACTCATATAATATGATATTGTCTACTTAATAATATATATTAACTGATGTAAACAGATTTTAAATGAATTGTAATTTTATCAAATTTATATAAATTTTGTTCTCAATCATTAATAAATAAATTACCTTATTGAAATGTTCAACTGAATTGATAACAACTATTTTTTCAATAAATAATAATTTTGTAATTTGTGAAATGTTCTATTAATTAATATTTTACTAGATGTCATTAATTTCCCTACTCACTAATTCTTGTCCTCGAAAAACTCCTGCAGCGTGTAATACGGTTTTTGCTTTAAATATGTTTTTAACTTTTGCTTAAATGAAGGTTTTTCCTTCTCGGTGCGTATACTGTTAGGTATCTTATTAAATATTCTAGCACACATAGAATAAGGCCCCGATCCTACCATCTTTAAGTTGGTTTGTATAAGAGCGAGTCTATCTTTTTGCCTTAAATTTATCGGTCGTGTATAGCTATCCTTCGTTTGCATAAATATCTCAAAGTGGCTTTTCACAAAGTTACAAATCTCCAAGATGTATAGGGATGTCAATGTTAGAATACCGTATTTCACAAAGTATCGTTTTATCATATCGTGTTTCGGTGGTCATGCTTGGGGGCTGAGCTGAAGCGTCAAATGAAATGCATGAAATACCTCTTACTAATAAGAGTTCCGCTGCCGTTGAACATTTGTTTAAAATTACAATTAGGTACATGTAAATTGTCATTTTAAACAAGTGTTTAACGGGAGAGTAACTTTATATTAGTAAGGGGGATAAAGTTTTAGTCACAATCGTATGGTTTTACATAAGTCACTGTGGTTTTCGTAAATATATTATTGTTAATAGATGTTAACACAACGAACGCATCTGTGACTAGGCTCTCTGCTTAAAAAAGTAACATACCCTTATCTCTTGCCACGCAAAATACAGTTACGAAATTTGAATGTTTAACGTTTTTAAAAAGTCTTTCGTGGTGGTTTTATGGCCCATGCTCCTCATGTGGTTCTTCCATGTAGGAAAGCCTGTGCTTAGCATCGAGACATTATAGGCTGTGATGATAATGAGGATGAAACATGGCTTTGACGTATCTACTATTACTTAAAACATTAACCCATGATAAATATAATTATGTCCCATTTTCACATAATTATATTTGTCATGGGTATCTTTATAGGTGTCGTAATTTTGTAGTCATTATTATTGTTTTTTGTGAAACTGTATTAGCTTAGGGAAAAGTCCGTGTAACCGTTAAATAATAATAATAATAAATAAAGGTGGAATAATACTTGCATTGCGGTGCTGCTAACTACACTCAATCTGCAATTTGACAAGCAGAATGCAGCTAAAATACAGTTCGGTTGTACCTATAGAGCCTAGTTCTTTTATAAGGGGTAAATCTAAAAATATATAACCTTTTTGTTACAGAATACCTTCTTGATCTTCGCTATCAGCGTAGAGGCGATGGCCCACCGGCGGCTGATTATAGCAGTAAGTATATTATATTTTATAAATTACGGAAAGTGATACTACTGCACGTTCCTTTTTTAAATTTGCCCTCTTCAATTATTCCTGTACGAAAATAAGATGCAAAATATGTAGTCTATTTGTTTTTGGATTCAATTTTTTTTGAGTTCTGGGCGATTTTGAAATACCTACAGAGGTGCTAACCAAGTTCAAAAGCTCGTGAACATCAATTTTGACCAAATATGACTTGAAACTTAAACAAAGCGTTGATAAATATTTATTTTATGCATTTTTATTGCATTTTTAATTTAATATTAAATGACAGCTGCGCATAACATAGTCAAGATATTGCCATTAAAAAAATGGCAGTAGATTAATCAGATCTTAATATTGTAAAAGAATCTTCTTAATCAATAACTAAATATGTATATAAAGAAATTTTCAAAACAAAACAGTCAATGATATATTGGCATATCAAGTCATGTGCAATCTATTTTTTAAAACATATCAAAGCGACTGATCAATACTTAACTCATTTCGCAACACGTAGTAATTATTTAATCACGGCTTCTGCGATTTACAAGTCTTGCTCAGCGAATGCATACGTTATTCTGGAGTTATACTACGAGTATTTTGGATACTGATAGCGATTTGTTATCAATCTCATACAACTTAACAACCATATAGTATTATTTGCATGGGTGGTATTCAACATTTTGCTATTTGGGAGCACTGCATTCACTTGATAACATTTGTTTTGGGCGAAAAGTAAAAATGTTACTTTACCGGTTGCACCTAAAAAATGACTTCAGCTTTACGATATTTATTTTTCAATATCGTTCACGTCTAAAAGTAGAACAACCCATTCTTTTAAGTTAAGTTATCGTCACTTTCTACGAAATTGTAAATCGCAAAACACGATGCAAAAGCAGTCGATGTTCAGTCCAAATGTAGTTGTTGTGCGGTTTCATTGCAGTTGTGCTTAACTGCAATGTTGCAGTCGAGTGCAGTCGTATATGAAATGGGAGGAGGTGGTGATGGGATCGGCCCTCTGCCTGGAGAGTCCCACACACGCTCGTCGTCTAGCCTACGGCGCGAACGGTGCGGTCACGCATTCCCCTCGAAAAAAAGGGTGGGATGTTATTTTAAAGACGGTTTTCATTAAAGATTCTAGGTCCTTGCGGCTACCATCATCCTATTTCTAAGTAATCATATTGATATTATAAAAATGATTGTGATGGTAGGTGTATCAAACTCTGATAAAACTGTTTATCTTTAAATTCCGACAGGATCGGTACCCTATAAGCGTAAAACCGCGGGGCGTATCTACTACGTAAGGAGAAGATACGCCCCGCGATAACATTAACGTTACGTATCTACTATTACTTATAGCATTAACCCAAATGTTTAAAGTATAAATGGGAGTCAAGTTATGAAATGGTGTAGTTGCACCGATATAAAACTAATTTATAACTAATTTATAATAATCATTTACAGAGAACAAATAAAACATTTTACCTGGCTGGTTTTTACGTAAATTAAATATTTAGAAAGAAAGACCTTGTTAATACAATTAATTTTATTTATAATTATGACTCATATCCTATAGAGTTAAGGTATAGAATTCAAACGACGCAAAAAGAAGCTCGTAAGAACTTACTTAACAGCAAATTATTGCGAAAAGAAAAATATGATTGTAAAATAAATCCCATTAAGTATAAAAGTAATGGTTTAATTTTAGTTAAAAATGAAACAGGAAATAAATTGCAAAGCTTATATTCGGGACCATACTCGGTAATAAGAGATTTGTTTCTAAACGTGGAAATTTTGAAAAAGGGTAAAGTAGATGAAGTTCACAAAAACAGAACGAAATTGTATATACCAAATTCATAAACAATATATGTAATTGTATCTAGCTTTATTTTAGTTTCTACATCATAATTGTATGTTATTCACTACGCTGTATAAGTAGATCAGCATTTTATTATAACTAAGATATAAGACACCTACATCTATTATACCTATAATCTCAAAAAGTAAATTTCAAAAAGTAACACATAGCCGGCGGAACCACTTATGCCTGGTTTCTGAAGTCAACAGTTAAATCTTCATCAACAATCGAACAGTTAAAGTTATCTAGAAGTTAAACGACGTTTATCTATCCTTGTGTTTCTGAATACTCTGTGTACAGTTCGATAACTATTTGACTGTTAACTAGTTCTTTATGCTGCCGCTAGATGGGTCTGTTTAAGTAAACATATTAAGAATTGAATTTATTGTTATAATTTAGCAATTTATCGCAGTTTTATTTGTTTTAATATCTGTAATGAAATAATAGAAGCTACTTTGTAGTTGTCACTGTAAAAACACAATGAAAATTGAAAATTATAATAACTGCCAGGCTGTATGATCGCAAACATTGACCATTGACATTTCTTGAAAAAAAAAACTAAATATTTTATGAGAGCTGGGTTTGTTTTCGTAATGTGTGTTTTTTTTTGTTGTCTGAAGTTTTCTTTTTTTATTGTATTGTATTATCATGGAATCCGCGAAACGCAGTAAAAATTTTACTGAGAGAGAGAAGACACTTCTCATCGAAGTAGCCAAAGAATTTATTCTGGGCACTGATATGTTAGAAAAAAACTTCAATACTATCAGACTCGTATGAGTTGCTTGTCAACACAATGCTATTATTCATTACTTATACGTAAGATTCTCCTGAAGTAGTTATGTAGCAATTTAAAATCAAAATGATTTGTACTTCTTAAAAAATATATCTATTGTTTATAATTAGTTGAAAATAACCTAAAAAGTAATAAAGAGAACGCCAAAAATAGTTATGGGACCGATAAACGACACACATTGACTAGTTAAGTTGATCTTAGTTTAACCGGAGTTTAACTTATGATGTGATGTTCAGAAACGCACTTGTCAAAGTTATCGGACCAATAGCGTTAATGAACAGATAAACCACCGATAAAAGTACCTCAGAAACCGGGCATTAGTCGCTAACTCATCGTCATTTAAAACTCGGTTCTCACATCGCTTTTTTTGTTATTTGGGCCCATTCCTATACAACGCACTCCATAGACAACTGGGCATCTACTCCTTATCTAAATTCCACTGCAAGACCAAAGTCTCCGCTTATTTACAAGATTTAAGTTACTCCGAAACCGAAAACTTCATTCATCCACATAGGTAATCATAATTAACAAAACCACTCATATATATTTATTATTATATACATATATCTAATGGCTTCGGCTGTCAATGTACACATATCCACCACCATACACAAATTTACAATGACGCGCACACACACACTTACCCACACACACACTCACACACACACACGTGGATAGAGCATTGAATTGTCTCGCTTTTCCGCAATTTATAGTTCCCTTATATGGCATCAGTTTGTCTGATGTTCTGTCTTCTTACACATGACTGATGTTATGTCGTCCTTTTATGTTCATGTACTTAAATTTGTTGACTTTTAAATGTAATGTGCTCCCGGACCACATCGAGAGAGGAGAGTACTGGCGCTCTGTAATACAGGCTATCTACCTAGTATAGACGCCAGTCTCTCACAATCTATGTTAATTGCACACGTATTGTAACCACCACAATATTATTAAGGCTTAGATTGTAAGAGAAAATAAAGATTTATTATTAAAAAAAAAAAGTCTTATAATAATATAAATATTAATGTTATTTTTGAATTTTAATATAAGAAAACAAAACTAAAATATTGTATACATTTTGTTTTGTTTTTTGTCTTCTAAGGAGATGTAAGGGTAATGTATGTATTAGTATGTAACCCTATTTAAATAATTATAAAAAATTATAAATAAATCTCTAAAAGATAGAAGGTATGGTAAAATGGTGTCCATGTAGGACACCATTTTTTATATAAAATAATTAATAACATAATTGACTCCTCTTGCCTGCTAGAAAAAAATAATCTTAAGGTAGGGCGTACCTCCTCACGTTCGAAAAATACATTTCATATAGATTTTTGTAAAACCAATTACACAAAAAATTCATTTATAAGGCGCTGTACTCACTATTATAATACAAACTTCAGTGAAATTGATGTAAGTATTCAATGAAAGTTTAAACAGTTTCAAAAAAAGGCTGGCAGATAAATTGTTTGGTATCAGTTAAAATTTCAATCTAGCTTTAAATATTTAATGCAACATATTGTTTCAAAATTATATAAGATTACGCTGTCTTGATTATTATCTGGTTTAATTATAAATGTTTGTTTGTTACTTACGGAAACTCCAGGTCTACTTGTGCACAATGTTCTTGTTTATATTTATTGTTTAAGACTGCATGTTTCTAATAATAAAAAAAATACCTAACAATATAATAGGTACAGTAAGCTACCTTTGGACCGTTCTTATATTGCTCGTAATAGTGGCGGTTTTCTTAGTGTAAGCTTTACATTTACACTAAGAAAACCGCCACTATTACGAGCAATATAAGAACGGTCCAAAGGTCAAACAGTATAGCTAGATAAGGAGCTTACTGTAGTTGAAAATAATTACTTGTGTATAATATAAATACGAATTGACTAGCTAAAATGTAAAAAGACCTGTATGTGAAAACTATCAGACTATGCGAGTGAATCTAATCAGGGGCCTTATTCTGCTAGCGTCAACGCATTTGTGGCGTGTATATACTCGTAACGCTTCAATAGCATCGCTTTTTGAGACAGTTATTGTTGGTTAACCGAATACATTTGTCACTATTGACTTATCAAGAAATTGTAGTACAAATAAATTGCAGCAGAAAATGCGCATAAAAGCTACAAAAGCAGTTTTATTGAAACGCTATCACGACGCGACAACGACGTTAAGATTAGTGGAATTAGGCCCCAGGACTATGCGACTGAAGGAAAAAAGAGTGCATTTGTGTTCGCAGACACAATGACAATAATGAACATGTTTCCCGCGCAGATGGCTTGTCTCTGTTAAAATTGGGCACTGTGTCTGTGCCGAGCGTGCCAGCGAATTAGGTTTTTCTTTTAAAGAGAAATACTGTAGATTCCTTATTTTTTGGATGTGGATTTCTCAGCTTCCTGTGGGAATTTTGCAAAATTCTTCCTTAGTGGGCGCCTAAACAAGCCAACGAACACCTGAACCGAATTTCATGCTCCTAGCTCCAGTAATTTGTGCTCTACGTTGATACCTCAGCCAGTCACTCAACAAAGCCTTTGTTGCGAGGTTACATAGTCAATTCCTTTGTAATTATTGAATTCGACTAACGCTTACAAGAAAATTAAGATCTTACATGGCAAGAGTGTTTATTGTGAACAAAAGCAGACAGAGCGAATTAAAATTTTTGTGGCTGGTTTTGCGAAGTTACAAATATACGTACCTATATCATAATTTTGATTTTGTATAACATCATGTTCTTTTTTGAACCTTCTTATAAAAAAGGCATAGATCGCTTTGCTATTTCCAATTTTATGTCTATCGCCGACAAATAAATTTCTTACGCCGAAACTCCGTACTTCTTTATCCTCATCACTTCAACACACATACGTTAGTTGCTCGTACCCAGCATGGAGCAGGAGGTGGGGAGACTCTCTTTACCCAAGGAGGAATCCATCTACTACATCAGGCTGACCAGATGGATTTTTATAGGGTCTTATTTCGGGTTTTCTATCCCTTTACAGAGGTTATTTGTGAAATTCGTTTAATCTACTTTTACGATGTTGACGGGAAGAGTTCATATTTGTATTCAAATTCCGTCACAGCACGAATACATTCATAATAAATCAAGAACTTTCGTGCATCACTTCAATATCAACTTAGATGAGGCTAATATCCAAGTGTCGAATGTCACAGGTATACAACGACAAGCGCAGACAGCGCTCATCCTCAGCGCTGTAGTGCTTGCGGTCCTGGTTCTTGTCATCATCATCATGTGTCGCGGAAGGTTCTCGTGGCGGTACATCAAGCAAAAGTTGCAGCCTGCAAAGGTAAGTCCTAAACATACTTCTCTACCGGACTCTAGAAGGGGATTATGTAAAAACTTAACATTGCATACCTACAATACGCTTTAAAACAATTAAAGAAAATTTCACTTCAGGCAGGATACCAAAACCTTTTTTAAGGCGGGAGAATCTGTTACAATGTCACCAGCGGCTTTTCCGCTGGAGTCTTTATATCTGACTAAAACTCCCTCCGAAACTTCTCTGCTCCCGATGGAGGTTCGTTCGAGATCGGGAAAGCCAGTTCACCGAACTCACCTCCTGGAGACATGCCCAGCAGTATAAACAAGCACTTCGCCTAGGGAGGGGTTACCAGGCTTACACGTGTATGACCTCCCCAGATGTGCGATCATGTCAGGGCTATAATATCTCCTACTGGTAGCTGGAAAGCTGCTTAGGGTAATTGGAAAGCTCCTACAAAGGCACGCTTACTTTTACCCAGTCGCCTGCGGCGGAGCATAGCGACAAGAGGATTCTTGTTGTCCCGCGCTCGCTCCGCAGCCCACTTCTGCGAGGTAATGTCTACACAGAAGGAGCGACAGCACCCCATACCATCGTGGAGGTCGCCAACTTTCTCACTTTCAGTGTGAGAGCTCCGTTGGAGATAAGTGCGAGGCCTAATGCTTCGCGCTGGGATCGCCAGACTGGCCACTCCAAGCGCAGCGGTAGTTTTTTCGACATGCGACATGGTGCCGATAGTGGATTTACATGCTTCTCTTTATACATAGTATAAAATAAAGTCGCTTCTAGTTGTCTTTTCCCCTGTACGCTAAGACCATTAGGTAGATAGATATGTATTCCGGATATTTTATATATGCAATGTGTTTGGTACACACATTATCAAGCCGCAACTTACTCATATAGTCGTATAAAATTTATGGTGATATGATTATGGTGGTTACATATTAGAAATTTAGAATTATGCATATAATTTTGAAATTCTAAATACAAGTGGTTGGGTCTGTGACAAAAGTTCGATAACAAACATTGTGACAAGAGATTTTTATATAATACTAGCTGTGTCCGCGAACTACGTTTCGCCATAATAAAAAATAGTTTACAACCTATTCTCAGACCTACCGAATATACACAAAAATTTTCATAAAGATCGGTCAAGCCGTTTCGGAAGAGTTTGGTAACAAACACTGTGACACGAGAATTTTATATATTAGAAGAAGATAGCTGTGCCCACGAACTTCGTTTCGTTATAATAATTTAAAAAAAAAACGCCCTTATCACTTAAGGGTATAAAATAGTTTACGACCTATTCTCAGACCTACCGAATATAAACAAAAAATTTCATAAAAATTGGTCAAGCCTTTTCGAAGGAGTTTGGTTATAAACACTGTGACACGAGAATTTTACATACTGTGCCGGCAAACTACGTTTCGCCATAATAATAACAAATAAAATTAAAAAATTAAAAAACCCCCGACACAAAAAAATACTCTAAAAAGTAAAAAAATAATATTTTCTAACTCCCTTTTATAACTTGATTAAAAGTACCTATTTATATTTTTAAGATGAGAATCCCTGCGTCGTTCATTATTTTCAAATTTCTAATAAATTCTAATAGATACCAACTGATCCAAAACGCAGCTAATAAAAAATAGCTACCTCGCCTTGGCAAAGTGCTTGTAGCTCTTGAACTGCTTATCCGACTTTCATAAAACATACTTAGAACCACCGCGATAAACAAGGCTTTCGATTGAAAAACCGTGCTCAAATCGGTTCATTAATTCAGAAGCTACGGTGCCACATACAGAAAAGCAGCTAATAAAAAATAGCTACCTCGTCTTGGCAAAGTGCTTATAGCTCTTAAACTGCTAATCCGATTTTCATAAAACATACATAAGAACCACCTCGATGAACAAGGCTTTCGATTAAAAAAAACCGCACGCAAATCGGTTCATTAATTCAGGAGCTACGGTGCCACAGACAGACACACAGACAGACAGGTCAAACTTATAACACCCCTCTTTTTGCGTCGGGCGTTAATAAAAAATAGTTTAAGACCTATTCTCAGATCTACTGAATATACACAAAAAATTCATACAAATCGGTCAAGCCCTATTCGGAGGAGTTCGGTAACAAACACTGTGACACGAGAATTTTATATATTAGATATAAATTAGAAGATGGGTAAGATTCGGCTTGATAGGGTATGTATCAAACACCTTGAAGTCTTAGATAAAAATCCATGCTGACGAAGCTGCAGGCGGGTTGCTAGTCTTATCAAAACATTTTATGTAATTAAGTGTTCTGATATTTTGCTGATAGCAATTAAATAGATACAAGATACTCTTCAATTCTTTTTTCTCTCTGGTTAAAGTTTGTCATTATTACTACTGCCCGTTAAGAGGTCGCATCCGATTTCTTTCAGAACCGCGCGAAGACGTATCCAGGGGACTTAACGCACCATAACCCTCACGCCGAAATGCCGAAGCCCAAACCCGAACTCAAGCTGGAGATCAGAAACCCGGATCCAAAGCGAAATCCACAGCCTCTGAACGCCAGAGACCTGGATACTAGGACTTCGCAACCGGAAAAGAGCCAGGTTTTATTCATTTATTGACTCTGTATTTTGTAATTTATTGACTTTTTGTGACCAATTTTGTAGTTTATCCATTTAATGTTGAAGTATCAAATTTCAACATTTTTAATATACACGGTAGCGCAAAAGTAATGTCATAATGGGAATGTGCCATTATTTTTGCAAATGGAATTTAATGTGGTCATTGCGCTTTGATATAGATGTTGTAGAGTTAGACAGATACATAATTAGTTGACATAAGCCATGAAGCGATACACACCTGAAGAACGTCGAACGGTACTACTGTTACTGCGTTATGAAGAACAAGCCTACATCAATTTCCGAGTCGAGTGACCCGCCGTTTTGGAGATCTAATGGTGCCAGACTTTTTCCTTTGAGCCTTTTTTAAATCTCGCGTTTACCACAACAAACCATAAACCTTGCAGCTCTTGAAAGCTAACATTGAAGAAGAAAATCGCCATTATGGAGCCAGTTGTTTTACGAGCAACACTTAAAATGAGCACAATTCGTGCATGAACTCGAGGGGTGGTCATTTGAGCGATTTCATTTTTTTATGAAAACAGAGCAATTTTTTTTTCTCACAAAATGGTAGCCTATTTACATTATGACGTCATGACTTTTGCGCCACCTTGTCCATTTATTTAAATTATTATTATTACCTTAATTATTTTTATTATTATTAATACCTATTTTGTGCTTCAAAACAAGAGCACTTGACGCAGTCATTAAAGAAAATTAATACATTGACAATAATAAGTTCGTGTGTTTTAAAAAAATACTATAACACTTTTCATACAAATTTTGAAGTTCATTAACTAAGCACAAGAAATGAAAATAAACTTAAAGTTTTAATGTACAGGTTATAAAAACTAGAACTCAATTCTAGTTTTTTACGTGATATTAAAGATCACGTTAAAAAACTTGAAGAGGTTGGACCAATGCTTGGAGTTAATCTGTATCACTTAAAATAATTACAATGTCATCTAATGTGATTGTTACGACATAACTTATTGTAAGTGTCAGTGTTTCTGAAAAAGCTGATAAGTTTCTAGCGCCCATTCTTCTTATCAGCTAGAAGTCGTTCTGTATGGGGGTAGAGTAAATTCGGACAATTCGCAAGAGCGTTTTATCACCTTATATATGAAATAAAGAAAATTTGATTTGTTATAATTTTCAGGGCGCGACCACTCCAAAGACCGTGAGCACGGCATTAAGCAACCGACACCCAGCAGAGGACACAACCTTGGACTTCTCCTACGATAACATGGCCATGAACGAAACGCCTCCAGAGCAAGTTGGAATGCCGACGCATCGTTTCTGAAAACAAGTTTCTTTTGGTGAAAAGACTATTAAATATATAGAATACGATTATTCCGATACTGAGTGAGGCGAGTATTAGGTTGTATTTAGATTTGAATTATAGAAGACGTATGACGAATCGCCCATTGGCAGCTTTACCGATAATGAGATTAGAAGTACTTGTAGATTTTAAAATTGGATAATGAAATTTTTGTGTCAAAATCCGTCCGATGTTGAATTGTAAAGTAGGTAGTTTTAGTACGTTAATTAGGAATGTTACACGCATTAAGCAGCAGATAAAGACACGTGTTTAGTTATTTTGTGTGTTAGGAATTCAAAACGGATAACAGAAAACTAAAAAATATATCATGAAATGTAAATATATCATGTTATATTTTAAAATGTAACTAAATATACATTTAAGCAAATGGTTTAAGGTTAGGTTTTGCTAAACAATGTATAAAAAACGTAGCAACCACTCCACGAAAGCATCACGTTTATTTAAAAAATATCTTTATATTTAATGCTACAGCTCCATTTGCGCCGTAACGTGATAACAAACGCAATACTATTAACATCATTAAGTAATCAATAGCTACTGGCGTCGTTAGTGGCATTACACGTCAATAACTTTTGCAGCAAACTACGCAGATGTGTGCGGCCAATGTTGTATTAACACGTTATGTTAATGCGTTTAATAATGCGAATTATGACACATATTAAACTCTTATAAACGCAGGTAGAGTATTAGCATTAGATGAGAGCTTGTTAAGTTTATGTTTTAAGTGAAAATAAAATGTTAAATTATGTTGTTAGCATTAACTTTTCATTAAATCTCGCACATAGTTTAACGTCATTGTGATTATTTAAATATTTAGTACCTACTTCTGGTATAGTCCTTATCAATTCATGTTGATATATTAAGAGTTAGTTATGTAGGAAAATAAATTTTCTAGGAAAATATATGTTACATTAATGATATGATTGGTGCAAAAATATTAATTTTTGTTTTAAAATAAACGTTGAGGCAAGTCTTTAAATGCATAAAAAAGAATTTATTCTGATGGGTACAGGATGCACATATCTATTTTGATATATAAGGTGTTCCAAGAAATTGTAATGATATTTAAATAGGGTTGTCTAGGCCAACTGGCAGAACGTTTTTCTGATGTTGACTTGTTTTTCCGACGTTCACATGTTTTCTAAAATTCACTTGTTACTTCTCGGACCGTCACTCGTTTTTCTGTCGTTCACTTGGTTTTCCTTGGATAATGGGTTTTCAGATTCGCGATAGTTCTGAAAATTCATAATCCTGAATCATGAATTAAAGTTGACATACTCGTACGTCAGACTTATGAGCTTGATTGTTTTGATATCGTCTGGGTCGATGTGTTTCCCCAGTGTCGGTTGATTTTGTGAATGAGAGGTTCACAAAACCACAGGAGATGCATTGGTGTTTCACGCTTCTGTTCATACAATTCGCAAGCAACATCTTTATTGTTAACTAGCTTTCCGCTCGCGACTTCGTCCGCGTTATTTTTGTTTTCCCGTGGGAATTTTATATTTTCCCGTGGGAAAATTACCCTATGTCCTTCCCCTGGTCTCGAACTATCCCTATACCAACTTTCATCAAAATCGGTTCAGTAGTTTCGAAGCCTATTCAATACAAACAAACAAACAATCAAATCTTTCCTCTTTATAATATTAGTATAGACTAGTTGAGGGAGTACCTACTAGGTACTGATTTCTCCCCCCCTTCCTCATACTCGTACCTAACCCGGCCACATTTGTCACAATTTTTAAAGCACCAAGATGTAATCCCGTGGCACATGGTTATCTAGAAGCATACATATAAATCTTTGAATTACGAAATATGCAAACACCTCAATACTTAGTACATATTCTAAAATATTTGCAGTAGAGTAGAATACTTATTTATTTATACTTACTTAATATGTTAATGATTTTTTAATACGTCCATACAAAACATTCCATTTAGATAAGTATTATTGCGTCAATAAATATTTCAATTAATATGTATGTATATTTTAGGTAGAAATGTAATTACTTAATATACTTGTAAAACGTCACTTTTCTTTGTTGTTTTTACTTTACTGGCATAATTAGGTGTAATGTACAATAATTATTATAATTTTATGTAATGGGATTGCAATACGAATACTTAACATAAAAACACTCATAGGTTTTAGAAATTTTATGAACTGTCATTTTATTATAATGATCAAATCATTTAAGCAATAATGTTGAAAGATGAGTAGTTGATAAGTAATAATCTAGCATTATTTGATACAGTCAACTCTTGTGGCAGTATGTACTTAACATATTAGGTTAGATTTGATAATTTTGATAGTTTTATTAACATAAACTTTAATGGGGAAAATAATAGGTATAGCATTTATAATGGGGAACATGCATGAATATTTCGGTGAGGAAGTACCTACAGTTATTTATAAATCTGTGTTGTACTTAGGCACACTAGAAATATAAATCAATGTTCAATTTCAATTTATGAAAGTGAAACGTTTTTACATTGCCTCAAATTTTCATTTAAGTACTATAAAAGAAACTGAAAAAGAGATTTTAATACACAATTATACCTTGTATAAGTATTTTAAAAGTTATATTACATTACATGTTACTTATTATTTTTGCTTCCCTTCACATGGATATTTGGTAAACGAACACCTTTTGAATGTTTTTCAAATTCTATTTCTTTGATAATATGCAAAGGGATCCTGAGACTGATGTAATGCTTATAGCTATAATTATCGGTGTATGTTTTGTGCGTGTACCCTATTCCAAATGTCTTAGCAATACTTATAAACAATTTAATAATGCAAAGTTCATTAATAAGAATATCAAAGGGAGAATTAACCTTTTATAGGATTATTTTTGAATTAGCGTTATATAGGTATGTGATCATTATCATTGTTGAATCTTTATTAAGAATCTCCACTATAACATATTTAAGTGCACAGATGTCACGTAGCTATTATCAGTTTTACAAAATAATAAAACCAATTGCCATAAGCATAAAAGAAAGAAAGAAAAATAATAAAAAGGTATATTTGAAATTAGTTTGATTATTAACTGTTAATCTTTGTTCGCTCTAAAAATCACACAAAAATGCGCAGTTTCGCAATAACTCGATTACGTAAGTTCTGTTGTTTTATGAATAAACACTTTTTAATATTTTTAGCGTTGGTACCTATTTTACTAACTTACTTTTTACTTCGGTAGCGGTGCGATATGATTGCAGGTACTTATGTCATTAGAATTTTTTAGATTACAAAGAGTAGGTACTTATAACCTTAGTTGATATGTTTAACGAAAACTTGTACATATAAATGAACCCGATCAGCAAGTCCGTCCAATTAGTTAGGAAATTGACATTTAAGTAAAATGTCTGTAGTAATAGTTTAGATTTACTTAGACAGATTTTAAGATAGCCGTTTCAAAAACTTGTTGTTAATCGTTGATAGCACTTCACAAACTTTTCAATATCACATTACACTTGCTTGAATTTTGTTATTTTTTCTAACCACTGTCACCCGATTTGTTTAATTTTATTTATCTTTTAATTAATGTTATGAAATTCAATTTATTTGCATATATAATGTCATGAAATTCTATTTATTTGCATAATATATCTAAGGAATATCGCATTTCTAAAACATTCTTCTGCTTACTGCGCGAACTCTCACGTTAAGATATTAAAATATGAAAGAGAGAAACCAATTTCTAGAGGCAATAGGTGACATCCTAATAATTTTGTTGTAAGTTTAAATTATACTTACGAGTATATTTAGCACGTTTGTCATATTAGTATTTGGTAAATATACAATTCATATGTTGTTAAATTATTTACGAGACTATACTTTAACGGATTAAGCATAAATAGTTATTGAATACTTTATCTCTAAGATAGGAAATAAGAAGTTTTGAAATTAAGGCAATAAGAAATACGAGTATATTGCTTGTTATATTGTAAATAAAGTTTTTGATGGTAGTTAAATTTAAACGTCATTAATTATCAATACGAAAATTTTATTTTATTGTATCATTAAGAATTTAAGTAGGTAATTTTAGTATTATACCTATCTATAATATAGTTAATGTACGTGAAAAATAATTATAAACATCCAATTATAATAATCAATTGACTTTTTATTAATAAAAATAAATTGATAGGTTATAGTCTATTCAAGATAAGAAGGTTCCCGTGACAGGTCAAAGTTTATATACGTGACAGGTCGATTAAAAATATTATGTTAATTTTACAAATTCAACTTATCTCTAGGTTATTTAAAAAAAGTGCAATAATTAATTCCACATTAAATAAAAACAAGAATATTAGTAAAATCAGTATCAGTTAAAAATACTCTTATGAGTAAAGGTTACTATAAAATAAACGATTATTTGAATGATGCCAATGCCTGGTGTTAATTTGCAGATAATGAATCGTGTTGTTATGTATAACTATTTATTTAAACAAATATTGTTTTTGGTAATGACAAAGTAAGAAGTAAACTGACACATCTAATCTTGTAATAGAAGTTGAGCTCAAACTTCCGCTGTGAGGTCAGCTTCCAATTGGCGACTCTGTAACAATACAGGGAGAAAAAAATAGCCCTTGCTGGTTTTCTTGCTGGTTCTTTCCAGTACAATGTCTCTCGCCGTAGACTTGTGAACCAATGGCGTAGCTGCTTTGACGTTCAAAAGAGATTGTAACAATCCAATTTGAATAAAATATATTGAATTTGAATTTGAAAGTCCAGTTAAATAAAAGTATGATTCTGAAAAAATATTTGTTTAAATTTTACAAATAAAATATTTGTGTAAAGTCGTTCCGATTCACAATTCAAATACATACTTAATTAAAAAAATATTATTTTCTAATTTATGAATAATTGATCTTTAACCGGACTGATATTCTTGTTTCTATTTAATGTGGAATTAATTGTTGCATTTTTGGTAAAAATAACCTAAAGAGATGTTATATTTTTGAAACAATATTTTTAATCGCGGAAACTAGTATGCATGAAACGAAAAACTTCGACCTGTCACGGGAACTTTCTTTTCTTGAATAGACTTTTAACGTACAAATTTTTAACACAGCACTAAGAGATGTAAAATATTTTAAATAAATCTCAATAGTTTTAAGCAGATGTAATCAGGGGTTAACAAATTCCACATTTTTCGTATCCTGAATTTTATAAGCATTTGTTTCTACAAAACAGATGTGTCAAAAAGAAGTGCAATTGAAATGCCATAATTGTATTGGCAGTAGCAGAATTCAGCTGTTGTTTGTTGGTAATTTTGGTCACTCTTGGTAGAAGTCATTTACGATTGTCCTAAATGTTTACTTTGAGATGAGAATTGATTTAAGGAAATGTACTTTTTGTATAATCCATTGTCGGCCGTAGGTACATCAAAGTATTTGTATACTATATACAAATTTCTTGCTTTACATAATAATTTCTTTGTATTTACTCGCTATTGATATGAGTGTGATTATGTTTGTAAAAAGAAATAAAATTTCATTATTGTATCTATGTTGACATTTTTTTGGAGCCGCCTTGTTCGGGCTACTTTAGTGATTTAGTATAGTTATGAGTCATTTAGTATCTAAACTACTCACTACAGTCGCTACTCGGATAGAAGTCGTTCGTATTCAATCGAGTCAATCGACTTACATAGTGGGCGAGTTGAGTTTTTGCGGTAGGTATAACCGCCATTCGTCCGAAAAACTAAAACTAGAATGGATTGACTCAAATAAACCGTAAAAGTAGTACGTAAAAGGTAAACGTGTACAAACCAGAAAAATTTAGTGTTAGTACCTACTTCCACTAAATTTTTCTAGTTTGTATACGTTTACCATATTACTTATACAAGAGAGGTAGGGCGTGCGAGCTTTGCTGAGGCAAACTTTTGTTAGTCGTCCCTGCCACTTCTACGAAAACCGGTTAATAACCTGATAGCGTCAAACTCTACTTTGAACGACGGAGGTGCTACACCACCTACCATTCCTAGGTGTCATAGCTCTATGCCGGAAATTGCCATCACGCAACAAGCAGTAAGGCGAGAGTTACTTTCCCTTGACATCCACAAGCCCAGTGGACCAGACGGTATACCCGCAGTGGTGCTAAAGCAGTGTCCTTCAGAGTTGTGTCCTGTACTAACGCGCTTATACGAAGTGTCATACTCCAGAACGTTCCGTCTTCGTGGAAGACCGCTAACGTGCATCCTGTGCCAAAGAAAGGCGACAGATCAGATCCATCGAATTACAAGTCAATCGCTATAACCTCCCTTCTCTCCAAGGTGATGGAGCGGGTGATTAACCGAGAGCTCCTTAGATACCTAGAGGATCACGAGTTGATCAGCGACCATCTTTTTTTTTTTTTTTTTTTTTTTTTTATGGATGGCCCGGCAAATGACCTCCTCCCGCCTGATGTTAAGCGGTGAAAGAGGCCCAAATGAGTTGACAGATAGAGTAGGGACGACATCCACTCTCCTACCTGCCCGCCCCTTGCCGGCCCAAAAGATGCTTTTTCACGCCTCTTTTGAAGGAACCCATGTTGTAGGATGGAGGAAACACGTGCGCAGGTAGAGAATTCCAAGTGTGGGATGAACGACAGAAGAAGGAATCTTGGAATTTCTTGGTACGGTGTGAAAAGGAGGACACAGTGTACGGATGACTCCGAAGGCCCTTACGCGTGTTTCTGTTAAGGAATGGAGAGGGAGGGATAAGGTTAAAGAGCTCCTCAGAGCATTCCCCATGGAACATTCGGTAAAAGGCGCTAAGAGAGGCGATGTCACGACGAAGTTGTAGAGGCTCGAGGGTGTTAGTTGCCTCTACATCGCCAATTATGCGAATAGCGCGACGCTGCAATCTGTCCAGAGCATCGAGGAGGTACTGAGCGGAGCCGTCCCAAAGGTGCGAGCAATATTCCACGCAAGACCTAACCTGAGTTTTATACAACAAGCATAGTTGGTCCGGCGCAAAATACCTACGCACCTTGTTCAGGACACCGAGTTTCCGTGAGGCAGTAGTTATGACGGATTCGATGTAGTCTCTGGGGTTCAGATCGCAGCGAATGTTCATTCCGAGCAAGGTGATGTTGCTCTGTGTGTGAAGGGTTGTGCCCTGAAGAGAAGGAAGGGGGAGGAAAGGTGACCTTTTCGCCGAGAACACGCACACCTGTGTTTTCTTAGCATTGAACTCAACAAGATTGTTGGAGCCCCATTCGGAGACGAGGTCCAGCGTCCTGTTGAGCTCAATGATAAGATTCTGCCTTTCCCTACCAATATCACCACGAGCAGCCCCCGAGGCTCCGTGATATCCCCCATGCACTGTACTGTCGTCTGCATAGCAATGTATAGCTCCCAAGGAAAGCATATCATTGATATGCAGAAGAAACAATGTGGGGGATAGAACGGAGCCTTGCGGAACACCAGCGTTCACTGCCACGAACCGCGAAGCGCAGCCGTCAACGACAACGCGAATTCTACGCTCGTGGAGGAAGCTGGCAATCCACGTACAGAACTGCGCGGGTAATCCGTATGCCGGAAGCTTGGAAAGAAGAGCCTTGTGCCAGACTCTATCAAAAGCTTTGGCGATGTCGAGACTAATAGCCACCGATTCGCCGCGCTTATCGATAGATTCACCCCATTTGTGCAAAAGGAACGCTAGAAGGTCACCTGTTGACCGTTTAGGACGAAACCCATACTGTCGGTCATTAAGTAACGAGTGACCTTCCAGGTAGCGGATCAGCTGTGTATTAAGGATCCTCTCCATGATTTTACACAAAATGGAAGTGACGGCTATAGGGCGATAGTTAGCCGGATCAGAACGATCTCCCTTTTTGGGAACCGGCTGGACATTGGCCTCTTTCCAAGATTTCGGCACACAACCAGCAGAGAACGACAGACGGTATAGACGCGTAAGGACCGGAGTCAACTCCGCTGCACACTTCTTAAGAACAATCGCAGGAATGCCGTCTGGTCCACTCGCTTTTCGAGTATCGATCGACTGGAGCTCCGCCCGCACATCACGCTGTCTGATACGGATATCGGGCATGGTGCTGCCACAATGGGACTAATATCTAACCGAATATCTATACGGTTTCTGCCATGGCCGCTCGACTGGTGATCTTCTAGTGTATCTCACACACTGTTGGGCGCTTGCAATTAAGGGACAAGGGGAGGCATTGGCTGTTAGCCTGGATACATAGGGGACTACTTACGAAGTTGCTAGCATACGGACTACCTGAGGGATTATGCAAATGGTCGCTAGCTTCCTATCTGTCAAACGTATCAGAGCTGTTGCCGATGGCACTTCTTCTGATAGCATGCCCATTGATGCCTGCGCCCAGCAATTAAGGCTCGGTGCTGTCTCCAACGCTATTTTTGCTGCATATCAATGACTTACTGTCCATCGACGGACTTCATTGTTATGCGGATGACAGCACTGGGGACGCCTACTATCCGGGTCATGCGAAAATCTCTCGGACTAGACTGGAGAAAAATCGTCAACAGCTTGTGTCAAGATCGAGGGCAGTATCACTAGAGCAGGGGTTTCCAACCTTTGACCCCATGCGCCTCACCCAATATTATGCTAAAATACTACGCCCAACTAGGGGCCGAAATGGGGAGTCAAAATAAAAAAATAAACAAACGATGAAAAAGTAATCAACTAAGAAAAGTAAAAGATACAATTAATGAGAGCACTGTGGCTGCACTTTATTAACCAATTAATAAATCCATGCCTTCATAGTAGTCAGTGCACAGCGAAGATCAGTTTCCTTAGTATACTTGATACAGTTTAATTCTGGAGCCGCTCGCTACGCCCCACCCCCCTTGGTTCACTCTACGCCCTCCAAGTGGGGCGCGCCTCACTGGTAGGGAAACCTTGCGCTAGAGTATCTGAGTGGGGAAGACTAAGTTTAGTCGAATTCAATCCGATCAAGACACAAGTTTGCGCATTCACTGCAAAAAAAACGCCATTCGCTGTAGCTCCACAGTTCCTTAACACACCTCTCAAAATATCGAACAACATCCAAATGCTTGGTGTTGACATTTTCAATGACGTCCAGTTCCTCGGTCATCTGGAAAATAAGGTCCAACTGGCTTCCAAAAAGCTTGGTGTGCTCAACAGATCAAAGCGGTACTTTACACCGGCTCAAAGACCTTTACTCTATAAGTCCTAAGTACGACCACATATGGAGTTCTGCTGTCATCTGTGGACGGGAGCACCAAAGTACCAGCTCTGACCTTTAGACGCGATCGAGAAACGTGCGGTAAGGATTGTCGGAGATCCCAGTGATACGGACGGTATTGAACCCTTAAGCTTAAGGAGAGAATTTGCGCCTCATTGTGCGTATTTTACCGTCTGTACAACGGGGTGTGTTCTGAAGAATTATTCGATATGACGTCAACGGCCACGTTGTACCATCGCACCGCTCGCTATCGGGAGGGAGTTCATCCTCACACCTGAGAACCAAAATGGTCGCGTACGGTATGGTTCACGATACATTTTCTCCCGCGTATGCTCAGGTTCTGGAATGAGCTCCCTTCTGGGGTTTTCCATAAGGACTACAACGTGGAGTTCTTCAAAAAAGGCGTGAATAGGTATTTTGTTTAAGGTTGGCAAGGCGCGAGTAATACCAATGGTGTTGCAAGCGTCAATAGGCGGTGGTGATCACTTACCATCAGGTGACCCACATGCTTGTTTGCCACCTTTGTGGTATAAAAAGAAACTTGGGATTCGACTTAGATACTAATATGGTATGAATACGAAAAGTGATATTTAATCACCAGTGAGAAATCTTGCTGGCCTTATAACCGGACCTGTAGTAACTTTCCGTCAGAAGTGCTACGATTTAATTTTGAAATCGATGTTATAATTATCAAAAGTAGGTACCCTTTATTTCTTGTACTTTTGTAGTTTGGATTAGGCATCTGTACTAGTACGAGTAGGTCTACCTATGTAACTATTTTGTGCCAAAGCTTACTCTGGCTGCATTGCGCATCCAACTTCGAAATCGAAACTTTGATTTATGGACTTTGATAGTAAGTAGTAACCGTTCTGATATGGAAAGAGATTAACGCGACCAATTTTGAAATGAAACATATGGGGCCTTATTGATAAAAAACTACAAAAAATTGGTAAAAAAAATATCGGTGTATCCCGGCCGACCTAATTATCGGTGAAAAATGAAACGTTCGTAAAATACAGCGTGTCTCATATCTCCCCATAAAAATATTTAATTTTATTTAAACCTAAAACTGCCACCCTAAGCGCTAACGCACACGGCCAACTTTTTGTAGGCCGACTTTTTCACCGACTTTTTTCCACCGATTTTGTCACCGACTCAACGCACACGGCACGGCAGTCATTTTGTCGGTGGCAATCGAGATACGTGCACATCTAGGGTTGATCATGGAGTTACAGAGGAGTCAACCAGATGGGCACAGCCAATAACAGAAAAGATTAATTTTTTTTGCACTATATAACAGACTTGTCAAAATAATTTCACGTGCGCCATGTTGATTTTCTACATAAGCATTGTTTGAAATTTTTATATGGTATTTTTTCACTAAAAATAAAAAGTGAATTTAAACAAGTGAAATTATGCCTAAATGTTCTTCCGGAAAATTCTAAGCATTGGTGTAAGCCATATCAAATTCTGTCCAGTAGTTTCGGAGATCTTTCCGGACAAACAGACAAACAAATAAACAAACAAACATTTTTTAAACTATTCTATCGTGTTCTGCAAATGATTTTAAGGCGACCTGTGTATTTTTTTCTTAATATTTCGCAATTACAGATTTTTGTACCCCTACGATTTTATTATGTAAAGAGATTAAAATTAATAACAGTTTCGTACAATTTAATGTAACAAACATCAAACGTTTAAACTTAATCCTTGATAAATAAACAAAACTTTTGCCAAGGAATTTTGAAAGAGCGACATCGATATTGACAACCCTACCAAGCCAGTGCACGCGGCCGACTGTCGGTCAGTGTCGGTCGATCGGGCCGGCCGGGACTCACCGATTTATTTTACAGCCGACTTTTTGTAGTTCGTGTGCGTTGCAACCATGTTGCAACGTACAACTCCATATGTTTCATTTTCCACCGTCAAAAAGTCGGTCACCGATAATCGGCCGTGTGCGTTCGCGCTAAAACTGTTCTGAAATTGAATTTTCATAAATTTGACAATAGGCTAGATGACAATTTTTTTTTGCTTTAATAGAAGCTCATTCATATAATAAACTGAAAGAAAAAAATCGGTTTTCGAATAACTAAAAAAACAACCAAGATATAAGGTATTAAAGATTTTTCTCCATCTCTTTCTAGCAAAACGGCAATTTACATGGAGTTTATAGGCCATACTAAACGATGACGTCACGGTTGATGTCGGATCTCTCTGTCTAATCGCTTCCAAATTAACAACTTAAAATGCTTGTATCTAATGTATTTCTAAGCCGATTTTAGTTCTAATTTCACAGGATTGTATCTTTTTCTGCGGTATTTTAATATTTTATGAGGAGACGTAAAAATTAGAAATCAGTCATCATCCCTATTAAATTTCATTGATATGACAAGTTATTAAGGCTGGCGTTTTCTCTTCGGTTTAATAATAGTACATTATGGTACAAGTGTGTAATGTTGGTGATTACCGCTGAGGCGCATTGAGGCCCGAGCCGTCAGGCGAGGGTCTTAAGAAGCCGAGGACGGTAACCATCAATACACACGTGTATCATACAACGTTTTTCAACACACTTCTGAATAAAACAATACTTAAATAAAAAACCATTTTACATAGTAGATAAAAAGTTTACTTAGAGAAACAATTAGTAAATGTGCAGTTAGTAAAATTATAATTAACTATTTTTGATGACATAGCGGTCTCATCAGATAGATTATTTATTGAAATACTTTCATGTTCTATTGTTATTTGTGATGGTTCATTATTCGTGTAGGTAGGTGAAATCCAATCATTGGACGTACTTGGTATTTCGCCAGTAGGATGCGTCTCAGAATCAAGTTTAACTCTTTTTGTGATTTTTGCACAAATTTCCTTCTTGTTTTGTATGGAATCTTCTACGTATGATTCTGCTACATTGCTAGATCGCCACCCGCCATGTCGCTTCAAAGTCATTATATCAGCTCCTGAATTTGCCAGCAATGTAGCTGAAGTTCTTCTGAAACTATGTCCAGTGTAGCTCTCAGCATCTACTAAACCCAAAAACTTAGCGATTTCTTTAGGCATAGAACCAAATTTGTTTATACCTATAGGCTGACAGGTACATTTACCATTCTGGTAATTTAGAAAGAAACGGTCATTTTTTGTTTTTGGCGAACGTAAACTTTCATACTTCTTAACAATATCATAGAATGGACCGTGTATGGTGAATGACCTAGGTATTTTATTTTTCGTGATAGGTATCTTCACTAAAAGCATCTGGCCATGGTTCTCTATATCTTTTACAGTTATATTTGTTAATTCTTGTATCCTACAGGCACCAGTTACACCAAATATTAAAGCAACCTGAAACAAAAGAAACAATAATTAAGGTCAACACACAACACAAGCTGCTATTAAATATTTAATTAAAATTAATTTAACTAACCTTTGTAGCCAAATATTGGCTCCACTCCATTCTTTGTTCGGACTTGTTTAACATTGAGTAAATACACCACAAAGAGCTAGGTTTGTACTTAGAAGATAATTCTTTAAAGTACGCCATGAACACATTTTCTGAAAAAGACTGCGTATTCTTGTTGTTCTGCCATTGCATGAAATTTTGGTACGCTAATAGATATTTTTCCTTTGAGTTTTCTGGTAGTAAACTTTCCATAACGTTCTGGGCTTCACATCTTATATCGGGCGGTGTACAACATAAATAATTTTCTTCATAAATTGTATTTGCAGACATCTTAATTAATAACTAACTAAATAACTTCAAATGAGAAAAATAAGTCGAGTTGTGAAAAATGTTTCGTAATGGCGGGAAAAATTAATCAGTTTTCCTATGCGCGCGCATCGGCCATAGACTAATAAATTTCGTAATGGCGGGAAAAATTAATCAGTTTTCCTATGCGCGCGCATCGGCCATAGACTAAAAAATGAGGTTTCCTTTTTTTGGGCTTTTCGCGCATAGCATTTTAGCGCAAGTGTAAGCGTAACTCAACCAATAATATTTAAAAAAAACTATTACTCACTCGTGAATAATAGTAATGAAAAAGTCACAGTTTGATTATAGGTGTCATTATGTGCCTAATTGCCATGGGATTAGAGCCACTTTATGAGGAAGTGTGTTGAAAATATTATTATTTTTTATGGGGTAAGTATATGTTACCGTACAAAAAAAGGGTCCAAAAAATCAGTCGCCAATTGTCGGTCGTGTGTGCTCGCGCTAAAGTCGCGTATTTACAAGAATTAAGAAATCAACAAAATGACGTGGGCGAAATGTGTTTGGGAACGTATGTCGTTAACACAATTCGTCTAATAAAAAGCATTATGCAACAATTCTGGAATGAATCTGTCTGAATGTCTGTCTGTTCTAAATTCTCTCAATAGTCCTATTCTGAATTTGTCAATGACAGCGTTGATAGCTTATTGTCCCGACCCATTTGACTTAAGTCTAAATCTAATATTAAATATATCTCCTTGATATACTCGAATTAATGATTAAAAAGTATTCTGTAGTATATTTTTTTTCTAACAGGGTTCAAACCCATCGGCAGTATGGGCAGCGAAATTAGGTGAGCGGACATGACATCTTATGTATGTCATAGTTTGGCAAATATGCTTGCCAACTTCAAAAAAGGCATTTCCGGGTTTACCCAGCTCGACATCTAGAACTTGGGTACCTACATGACGCGTCACAACACATTACATACAATGCGGTTGATTATTTATAAAAAAAAACAACACAAAAATGGAAAATAGGTACACAATGCATACGTTTTGTGAAATTTCAATGAGGGTAGTTGGTATGAGATTAATTCTCGTACACGCAGAGAAATTGGTGACAAACAGAACTACTGAATCGAATAGTTAAATTAGGTTACAACTTTTCTAGTATGAAATACTTGGTCCTTGTTATCTCTACGACTTATTATTCACTTTTACTAATCGTATGTTTCATTATATTATTTGATTAATGTAGCTCACAAAAAAATATTATTGAACCAAAACATCAATAATTATTGCATCTTTAACAATAATTATGTTAATATGTATTTAATGTATTGTATGTACCAAGAAACAGGGATTCGCAGTTACTAAATGATCTAGTTCCGGTTAATGATGTACCATGTTACTGATGGACTACGAGTGTGTCTGTAATCAAAATAATAATCTTTTTATTACAACTACATTATTGTTTGCAGTACGTGTCGTTCTAAATGTCGTATAATATTCGTTTAGTTTGGTTTACTTTTTAAATAGTGTTTAAATAGTGTTATGGCTTAACAAGAATATTATAGTAAAAACCACCCCGGAAACAGTAAACGGTATAATGTATGTATTAATCCGTGCTATTCTGTTAGCGTGTTTCAAAATATTTAAAATAGTAATGTTACAATAACAATCGAGGTGGTATTCATAGCTAAGTATCTTGTTCTGTTTATTTAAACTGTGTTTTTGTAAACAATCGAAAAACTTGCATGACAAAACGATCAGTATTCTCGTATTACTCCTAGCGAAGCAGCCGCCCGCCATTGTGGATTTTGTTTTCGACCGCGCTGAGCGCTCACTCAACTCAACGCAGTATTGCTAATTATTTGAGAGTTTGCTTATTAAATTTGTGTGATGTCTGATGACATAGATGGAGATATCCTACAGTAATTGCAGCAGTGGGGTTTACCTCAATATATTGATACTTTTGAAGGTAAGTTGGTACCTTGGTATAACAATCTTCTTGTTTTGTAGTATTCATAGCTATTATTCAATTTAATTAAGTAGGTAAGTGGGTACATTAATAACTTTATAAGTTTACAGTCAAAGTTTTGAAGTTATTCGTGGAATTTAATTTTAATAAGGAAACGCGATAAATTATTAGCTAGTAGGTAGATACTTTCTATGACTGACACAGTCATATTCATATCTTAATCAGTTTGGCACACAGGTCACCGAATGTGTCAGCTCAGCTCCAAAATAGGCGAAATGGATAACTAGTTAATAGGCTTGTTTTATAAAACCTAGGTTACCAAGCCAAGTATTGAACCAAAACATCAATAATTATTGCATATTTAACAATAATTATGTTAATATGTATTTAATGTATTGTATGTACTAAGAAACATGGATTCGCAGTTACTAAATGATCTAGTTCAGGTTAATGATGTACCATGTTACTGATAGACTAGGTCAAAAATTATGCTTTTTGCGCTGGGACTTTCTTGCATGCGTGATACTAATCTTTATATATTTTTTATGATTTTTCAGTAAATAATAAAACAATATCGACACTGTCGATGCTCGACAGTAGTCTAGTTAGAGAACTAATACCTCCAATTGGAGAGCGGGCCAAATTTTTAAAAAACTTGGACAATTGGAACAAATTAACAAGCCCTGTAAGTATCTCCTATTTTTAACAGAATTTTATTCACCTGTAACTATGTACCTATGTAAGTAATGTAATGTGATGATTATAAATAAATGTCATTTTTCTATGTACTTGATATTTTTATTTTTGATTCCAGGAAACCTTAACCTGTCTATGGAGCCGTAGCGCGTGTGACGTCTTAACAAAAATGCCGATAATCTCAATTTCCATGATTCTAACACCTGTTAAACTTAGTATTAAGTTTATTAACTCTATATTCGACTTATTTTTATTATGATACTAGATAATCGGAGTCTTTGGATATTATAATGAAAAAGGCATTATTTTATAAATTTTTAAAGACGTCACACTTACTGATGGCTCTATGGATTGTGTTTAGATGGAGCGCCTGCAATCCAGTGGACTGACAGCTACAACAACGGATCCCTTTTAGGCTTTTAATGGAGAAAATATAGTTTTATTTACTTATACTAAGACAAATAAAATTGTATTTTTGTCTACTAAAAGCCTGAGAGTACCCGTTAGTACTGTAAGTGCACTAGATTGCAGGCTTCATCTAAACTAGTAGGTACTGCATACGAAATAGTAGCTGTAACAATACCTAGGATGCTAGCATTACAATGTGTATTGTACTTGTTACAAAAATCATAAAGCTAGCGTTGCAATACGAATAGTTATTATTAAAGTTCACGTCGTTATGTTACACAAATTCATTAGTAAATACAGCAAAGTATTTAGTAAACCCAAAAAAACAAGTGTGTATGTTTACCAGATTGCATAGTAGTCCTTACAATAGATCTAGTAATGTCTACTTGACGTATGGTTACAATTACATTGGTATTGTAACAGGCGCGATATTTACCTTGGAGTGCGTATTATATTGTTTGGTCAGTTACACTAAACATCTAGTTGTCATTAATAAACCGATAGGTAAAAATAATAACAGAATGGTTTTTGTAAAGTCAACTCGCGAGTCTTGCTATCACGGTTGCAAACAGAAGTTCTAGTTACAGTAGCGTTTTTTCTCGTAAAGGTAGCCAGATATTTCTCTGCGTGTACCAAAAAAGCTACAACGTGTTAATATAATTGGGCAAAATCTGTAATTTGTTTGTTCAGAATCGAAAATAGAATTAATCCTACAGATAAAAAATATGGCTCAGATTATATTCAAGAAAATATTTTCAACCACGCCGCTTTTTAAATTTACCAAACTCTATAATCTTTAGGCGCGGTGATCGCACAGTAGGCGATGATCGTTACGACCATCGTGCAGCTGTCTACCACACAATTGGCTCAACCACAGTCGTTAGTCGTCGTTTGTCCATCGTGGACATCCTGCCGCGGCTATTTATTTAATTTCCTTATATAACCATCACTTAAATAATAAGTGGTGAAAAAAAAGAGGGGGCAAAATACTGCAATTGTTATATATGGAATAAATAAACAATTGCAGTTTCCTTTAAAATCTTGTTTATCAATGAGTCGTTACCCCAATAAGTCACCTGGTTAATGCTGTGCTGGATTAATAATAAAAATAATATTGTTTTCACCTCTCCAGCACGAAAAGGGTGCTTTTGGTGAGTCAAAACTCGCAGCAAAATCGCTTTTTGCTGCGAGCGAGAGGCAAAGTGATTTGAATTTCGAACACCACCTTTTGGAATTTACTCGGCGCTGAAAAAAATAAACTAGGCGAGGTTCGTTCAGAAACTCAATTTGGTCAAGCGATTCAACTCATTAATATTTGTTATTAATAATTATTTATTGAAATTTAAGTTAATAAATTATACTATTACCTTTTTAAAAACGTAATATTTAAAATAAATACCAGTGAACATTATATCGCTTAAAAATCATGTTTGGTTTTTATAAAAATATCAAGCAGTGCAATTTACGAACGCAACTTCTAAAAAAAATTTGAAAACGAAATGGTGGAATTGGCGGCAAATCCATTTCATTCAGTATAAGGTCGTTTGAACTAATTTAGTGGATTAAACGAATAATGAGTTTGCAGGAGTGCGTTTATGGGTCAAAAAGGTTTATTAAATCAAACACGAACCATATATTTTTTATACACTAATACCAATGTGAAATTTTTCACATTATAGTATATTATGCAACTAGTGAAGGACGGATTTAAAGCGAGGGCCATGGATGAATCACGAGCAGAAAACACGACTCCTGAGCCACACGAGTGATTCATGGACCTCGATATAAATCCGTTTTAGGCAAGAGTTGCATACTATACTTTATACCATGACTCATTGGGGCATTGTCGTAGGTAGTTGGGGGGGGGGGGGGTCTAAGTTTTAGCTACGCCTATGACTACGACTATGACTACTACGAGAAAAAGAAAGATTTAAGCAAAGGTAAGTAGATATTTAATGAAGAAAAAGGAAGGTAAAATTAATTAAATCGCATATTAAAATTTAAACAAGTTACTAAAATTAAGAGTAATTTTATTCTAATGCCAAACTCCTTGTAGAAAATGTCGAACAATCAAATCACGGAGAGTTATTTGCACAAGGAAGTTTGTAATGTATCGTATATTTTTTTGCGCAAGGAGGTTGAATAGCATTTAGTTGGATATATTTATGTCTTATATTCAAACACCAAAACAGTGATTAAAAGTTCTTGTTCTTCACTGTTCTAGTGATTTCGGTAAATAAAATAAGCTTTTTAGAGAGGGAGTGGTATAAAAACATTTAAATAGCGGATTTAAAAATCAGAAACAAGACCCAGAGACCTACTACCGCACAAAGTTAATGATACAGTAAGCTCCCAATCAAGCTTTACATTTACACTACGAAAACCGCCACTATTATGAGCGACATAAGAACGGTCCAAAGGTTAGTCAGTATAGCTTGAGAATGAGCTTACTGGTACAAATAAGGCAAAAGTTATGGGAAAAAAATTTGCGGTATATGAATATAATTAAAACAACTTTATATTTATTTTTGAACCTTACAAATGACTTGCATAAAAACAATTTTCAGTATAATATATATTTTCTTGCAAATATTCACTGTATATTATTTAGATCTTCATCGACAACTTTTCCTTCATTTTCGAAAGATAACTCCAGAATCTTTCGACAACGTTTTATTATTATCTGCATTTGAATTTTTTACCAGGCACCCAATAGGTAGTAATTTTGCTGAAACTAATGTGATTTTTTATATCATTAACTTTTTAAGTATTGTTGATGCCGGTTTTTAACTTCTGTAAAATATTTTATAACGTCTCTTAAATCTATACCTCGGATACTCGTCATAGTCCCTGAGCAGTTTGTGCAGCTTTTTTCTCATGATCTTGTTCTTATACTTATTGAGAATGTCCGAGTAAGCATCAGAGAATGGCAGAACATTGATGCCTCCATCTTTCGACACAAGGCCCGGTATACCTGGAACCATACTGATGTGTTGCCCTAGGTACGGGCTATTTGGGTACGTTGGGAGAGGTGGATACGCTAGTCCAGGCAGCGAATTCGAAGCTACAGGTAATGCGAAAGATGGTAGGTGAGGTACAAGAGGTATTGGTATCGGTCGGGGAAGAGGTATAGGTACTGGAACAGGCAAAGGTATAGCACTAAACGGTGGCTGTGGAGTCTTCACTGTGTTATCTGCTGGTGGTTGTGATATCATGGCTGTGCTGCGATTTTCACTGGAAGGGGTCATTCTAAGGTAACAATAGTCTGGTATTGGTTTCGGATACCAATACAATTGGTTACAGGAATCCAGGTACCTGCCCGGTAGAGGTCGTTGCGGAAGCGGGTCGATGTAACTGATTCCGCTTACCGTGCATGTTGAAACGGATGATGATATTAAGATTAAAAATATCTGAAAGTAATATAAACAATCTTATTAGACACAAAAATTTTCAGTTTAACGAGCCCCAAACTCAATAAAAAATGAGTAGTATCAGAAAATTGGTTTGATGACAGGTTTCAGGAACTATTTGTGATCGACATTAAAGGGAAAATTCTATGAATTGATCATCAGAGTGTTGGAGAACAAAGGAGACAGTTGAAAAAAGAGTTCATATGGCGGATATAAGTATGTAACAAGAATGTGTGGTGTGACTAAAATGGCTAAGATTAGGAATGACGAATGAAGAATGAATGACATCACGATGTTTGAAATAAACACCAGTGACAGAGGTAATAAGAAGTAGCAGGTTACTGTGGAATGCGATGAGAAGGGATGAGAGTCATATAACCAGAAGAATTATGGATATGAATGTGGACAGACAAATAGAACTGAGAAAGTATGGATAGATTACGTGAAGAAGAATATGCCTTCGAAAATATCAGTGCTCCAGATGACGTATGATAGAGATGAATGAAAGAGGAAAACATGATGCGCCGATAATAGTAGGATGAAGAGGATGACAACTGAATTACACTCGCGAGCAAGAGTATGGAATCACTTTTTTTTGCTCGGCCTCGGTTTAGCTACTTCCGTTTTAGCTAAGCGTGTCGCCATAAAACAATATTAATAAAATTGTTGTGTTCCGACAATTACAAGAGAGATAGCCAGATTCTCAATTATTCAGGAGTCCAGGCGAGGGTCACCTCCGCGAATTTGCTTAATGTGTATAAAAAAATTGATAAAGCTTACTGAAAGTTCTCAGTAAAAGGTAAAGAGAATAAAAAGAAGTATTTATTGAAGTGAATATACGTTTTTAAGCAAGCATAGTTTATATCGGAAATGGCCATAGTTGTACTTTTTCCAAAACATTAAAAAACAATACCTTTACAATGTCCCTGTTCATTTTGTGTTCATATTTAGCATTGTGCAAGAGCCCAACTTGGTCACTAAGGTAATCGCGACAAAAATTACGGAGTCTCACGGAACAATAGTACGTATTAAGAGCACAATAGTCGCATTGTTTTTTGAAAGGCCTTTGATTTGTTTCAGTTTAAAAAAAAATCACAATCATTTCGTAGCATACACATGCCAGTGAAATAATTCATCTATTTGTAGTTTTGAAATGCATCCAGATTTCTGAGATAAGCTTGTGTTATAAAAGTTACTTGATAACAACATACTATAAGTAGACACACCAAGCAACAAATAAAGAAAGATAGGATGACTACTATTCATCAACTGACACTACCTACACAATACCCACGGCGAGTGATGATATAAGTATGTTATATGTAATGTATGTAATGTACAACTTTATTGCAAAAAAATAGTTACAGGAAATTCTTAAAAACTAGTCCTTATAACAAAAGGCTTCCTTATTGTCAAAGTGGCAATCTCTTCCAGGCAACCTAACCGTAGAAGAAAGTTTAATACGAAACATAAACAACGGGACCGTAAAATTCTAACATAATAATAGAATACATATACTACATGTTATTAATAAGTAAATAAGCATAAAAAATACATAAACTACATAAAATACATATACTACATACCTATAGGACTAACGAAAGGAAAGAAAACTTAAAATTCTAGCTGCAGAAAATGTGTTTTTATTGCTCGCTTAAAAGAATCATGAGACGTGCACGTCTTATGGTGTCAGGTAAGGAATTCCAAAGGCTTTAACGGTGAAGGACTTGTCATAAAACATAGAGGAGTGAGGTGGGAGTACTAGTGTCATGTCGTTTGAGGAGCGAAGGGATCTGGTTATTGTTGAGGAGTAGAGAAGGAAACGGGATTTGAGATAGTGAGGAGCATACGGACTGGTAAGTACCTATAGAATGGAGAAGAGAAAGGATATGGCAATCTCTCCGACGGCTAATAGGGAGCCACTGAAGTTGGGAGCGATAGTGTGATATATGATCAAATTTGCGTAGCCCAAAGATAAACCGAATACAAAGGTTCTGCTAACGCTCCAGTTTATTCAACTGAGTAACAGTTAGATCGGGATAACACATATCAGAGTAGTCCAAAATTGGAAGAAGTAGGGACTAGGCCAGCAAGATTTTCATTTTGATCGGAAGCAAGTTTTTTAGGCGTTTAAGGGAACTATACGCACCAATCACTTTCCTGCTTACCTCTGACACTTGCTTCTGCCAGGAAAAGCAGTTGTCAAAATAAACACCCAGATTCTTTACCTCTTTGCTCAGACTAATAGTGTCTAACTAATAATGTAATGTGTGTTAGCTACACTACTACTACTTAATAAAATAAATAAATAAAGTAATATACTTATTACACGGTTCTGAATTGCACTGACGTGACCTATAATGAGTCTCTGGCGCTCCCACTAACCCTCATATGAGCGAAAGTAGCAGGAGAATGCTCAAACAATCTTTTTAAGAGGGTTTATGCCCAGCAGTGGGTACTTTTTATACAGCAAAGTTGGCAAACAAGCAAGCAAGCAGAGGGAGACCCTGTACCAGGGTCGTCTGCTTAGGTATCTCTGTCTTATCTATTGAGCAGCAAAGCAGCAGTGCTCGCGTTGCTATGTCCGGTTTGAAAGGTAAGATATGGCAGTGAAATTAATGGTTAAACAAACTTACCTTTGTGATGTTTGACCATAATTATACGAGACGTTGCATCCGAAGAGATTTATATAACCAGGTAGTCCACTTTCCAATGTACCGGGCACCAAGCACAATTTTAGAGCGAAGACATAAAAATAAAAAGATAGGTAGGTAGTTTTAGTATTATTCACCCGCTTGCGCGACGTTACGCCGTTTGACTCATTCCTTTAGAGCAAAATTTCTCAAAAACATTGGGTATTTATTTGCAACACAGCAAATAATGGGTAGGGAGGGAGTATAAATCTCTTCGGATGCAACGTCTCGTATAATTATGGTCAAACATCACAAAGTGTTGTATACTGGCATATATGTAAAACTACATGTTAATCTAAATTGCTTATGATGTTCTGTGTCACTATAGACATTTAAGTTTATTGACTTGGTTACCAAATATATTCTTGTACACACGCATTTATAAGTTTTCTTTTACATAATGATGCCGAAAATAATGATAAGAAATGTCAACGATGGTATATTGATTCTGGAGCAACTAGTCATATGAGTCCATGTTTGGAATTTTTTGAAAACTATAAGCCGTTGATTCATGATGCCGGTTCTGTCACTATTGCGAATGGAGACAAATTGCCAGCTGTTGGGATAGGTGATATAGTTGTAACAGGTATTCCAAACATTACCAAAATAAAAGATGTTGTTTTTGTACCAGATTTACATTGTAACCTAATTTCTGTTAAGAAAGCTGTTGACAAAGGCTTCACAGTTATTTTTGATAAGCGTGGTTGTAATTTTTATAATAATATAGATGTAACTTTTACTGGCAATTCTATTTTACAGGGTACTTATAGTGGTGGTTTGTATAGTTTGAACTTAAATCCAAACAAAGCACAAACATTTGCAGCATTAGATGTGGTTGACAATACGGAACGTAAAGTGCACTTTGAGTTGACTGAATATCAACTTTGGCATAGGCGTCTGGGTCACCTCTGTCGTATCGGAATGGACAAACTTAAAAGAGGCCAAGCAACTGGTATGACTTATGCTGATGTAGATAAGGATCCCTGTATACCATGTATAGAAGGTAAGCAAGCCAGAAAACCTTTTTTGAAAGTTAAATACAAACGTGCAAGTTCTCCCTTAGAACTAATTCACGCTGACGTTTGTGGACCATTTTCTACTACATCTTTTAAGAACAATAATTATTTTATTTTATTTATTTATGACTTTATACGTATGATGTTTATTTATTGTTTTGCTTTAAAGTCTGACGTTTTTGAGATTTTTAAAACATTTCATTCTTTTGTTGAACGACAATCAGATACAAAAATGAAATGTTTGCGTACAGATAATGGGACTGAGTTCATTAACAAACAAATGTCCAATTATCTTAGAAATTGTGGTATTAAACACGAGACAACAGTACCTTATAGCCCGCAACAGAATGGAGTTAGCGAGCGAAGTATAAGGTGTATTGTAGAAAAAGCTCGTGCTATGTTAGCTCAGAGCAATCTTTCTAAATCATACTGGCAGGACGCTGTGGAAACTGCGGTGTACATCAAAAATAGGTCTCCACACCGTGCTCTAGTCAATGAAACTCCATATGAAAAATGGTGCAGTGAGAAACCTAATATTACTCACTTAAAAGTGTTCGGGTGTAGGGCTCTTGTGCATATCCCTTCATGTCAACGCTCTAAGTTAGATTTGAAAGCCGCAGAATTTATTTTTGTGGGTTATTCTGACGATCCAAGGAGCTATTTTTTAGGGATACGCGATACCCGAGAAAATTAATTAAAGAGAGAGACGCTACATTTTTTGAAAATATTTTTACTGATTTAAAAGCATTTGATAATCAAAATTTAAATGCTTTATCTGAAACTCTCATGTCCGAACAATGTACTCCTTTGATAAATAGTAATATTTTAATGGATTCATCTGGTGTTGAAGTAACTGAGGATAGCAGTGAAAATTCTTTAACAGAAGACACCAGTGGACGTAGTCAGGAAGATGTTGTTTCTTCAACTGAACCATCTCATGACAACATAGATAACGCTATAAATCGCTACCCGAAAAGAGATCGTAAGCCTCCTGATTTCTTCTCTTATAATATTTTGGTGTCTAATTTTTTAGATGAAGAGCCAAAATGTTATTATGACGCTATAAATAGTGAGGATAAACATTATTGGATCTCTGCTATGCGGGACGAATATAATGCGTTAACAAAGAAAAGTACGTGGACATTAGTTGATAAACCTAAAAATAAATCGTGTATAAAATCCAAATGGGTATATAAAATAAAAAGAGATGCTTCAGGTAATATTTTAAAATATAAGGCGCGCTTAGTGGCCAAAGGTTTTACGCAAGTGTATGGGGTAGATTATTTTGAAACTTATGCGCCTGTTGTACGTAACTCTTCTCTACGAACACTGTTAGCATTCGCTGTTCAAGAAGGCTACAAAATTCGCCATATGGATGTCGATACGGCTTTCCTTAATGGACACTTGGATGAGGAAGTCTACATGTTACAACCAGAAGGGTTCATTGATGAATTGCATTGTGACAAAGTTTGTTTATTAAAACGTTCCATTTATGGCCTCAAGCAGGCGCCGAGGTCTTGGAACATTAAATTAAAACAAACATTGTCAGCTATTGGTTTTACACAGTCTCCTTCGGAGGCATGTATATTTAGAAAATCAATAAATGTTAATGAAACTCTTTTGTTGGCCGTGTATGTCGATGACATCATTTGTCTATATAAAGAGGACGTCACCTTTGACAATTTCAAAAGTGACATACAAAAATGCTTCTCTATTAAAGATTTAGGACAAATTGAATTTTGCTTAGGTATGAATGTAAAATATGAAAACAATTGCCTAAAAATTTATCAGAAGACATACATCGAGAAAATAGCACAACGATTTAATATGAGTGATGTGAAAAGTGTATCTGTGCCGCTCAGTAAAAGATTAGAGAAATCAAAGGAAGAATTAATCCCCATCATATTTTCTTTTAATTTTCTAATTCAACATAGTGTACGTTTAACACTTAGGATGTCATAATAAACATTATTTAAAATTTTCAAAGTGAAAATGACACAAATGCACCTGTCTTTAACTTCATGGCCCCTTAATTAATACTTATTCCAAATTTTCTGGGGGCATATGTATTTCTGAATACGTATTAGGATATATATTATTATGAAAAATAAAAAAAAACAGTAATAGGATGTAAAATAAATTCATAAATACATTTTAAACTCACGTTCAATCTTTAATCGCTGTTTCTGTAAAAAGCAAAAAATGAAGATATGCCATTATACCGCTGTGTGTGCGATATCATCCTTCGAGATTTTGTCTCCAGTTCGAGATCAAGGCTCAGGACACGCAATGCATACTTAGCTATAAATAATAAGGATTCTCCGAATGATTCATCAATTTGTTATAATAATTTAAGTACTTGCGCTAATTACCAAGGTACCTTAGATATTTCTAAATCACTTGAATTTTCTTTTTGATTTAGAACAGATAAATTTATTAACTATTTTGTTAGGTAGGGATTTTTCAAACACATTATATTGCCAAAATCCATCTTTTACATCCTCTATTTCATAAAAAAAAATCCTGATAGCAACTTGGTGGATTAATGAACAATATTTACACAGTTCATGTTATAAATATTCTAGATTTTCACCATAGAAAGTTTCAGATCACTCCTTGGCAAATAACTCACAAAGGCTATTTTCTTTGAATTTATTAATGGTACTAGTTGTACACAAAATAGGTGCTCTCTCCTCCATATGTTATTTTTATAATCCAACAAATAACAAAATTATACAATTTATTAAAAATTATGTTTGTAAAACCCAATGTGACAGCCCCTGACCATATGATCATAGGCATGTTACTATATACTTATTTAACCCAACACTGTACTATGAATCTCCAGGGCAGTTCCCATTAGGCTTGGCTGTCTGGTTTTTCAGTGGAGGAACTAAGAAACAACTAGTATAACAAGGAAGAATTCTATGGAATTACATATCTAAAACATATAAAATCTAAGAAATTGGAGTACAGTGTCATTGACCCGTGATCGCAAGAATTCAAAGTCGAAGGTACGATCCACTAACCATCGTTACGGGGAAGGCTAATCTTAAAAAAAGAAACAAAACATTTTCATTTTGTGTATTCCATTACCCAGTTGTGTACCCAATTTTTAACTTTATTTGTTTGATACCGAGATTGATAAAAAAAATCCGAACCATTCTGCCCTTTGTATAGATTTCTGTATCTATTATAATATAGGTACCTGATTCTCTTTAATTTAACTTACAACTCTAAGGATATGATAGTATCTGACTATTATTATGATGGCTGGCTTGATTGTTAAAGAGCATTACAGGTAGGAAATATTATGTTCGATATAAATTGATCTAATTCGTCATTGCATCATCTTACTGCTCTCATTTGGTATAACTTCTTAATTTCATAACATAAGTCACAATATTTGACTGTGAAAAACGTGAACTTATAGGTAAACATCTTTGAGATTCGGTTTCTTAAAAAGAAATTTGTAATCCGTTTTACCCGTTACAACAAGAGAACTGGATCGATTGTATTTTTTTTTCAGGTGTGAATAAAATATTTTCATTTACCAGAATAATTATTAAATGTTTCCTCTATTATGTTTTGATCGGCGCCTTTAGTCGAGACTTCGTTGTCTGATATGGATCTACTACAGGTGCTTTCCTCGCAGACTAATGGTACGAGTGACTCCTCGCCCAACCACGTCTCTGCGTGCGTGGCATTTGACGCAGTGGGACTTTCCAGTTTCCCTGCTGGCTGACTGAAGGCCTATTAGAAGAAGAAGTACTCGCGCAGCTGGAACTTTCTTGATTTGGAGTCCCGATATTTTGCCGACTTCGATGCTTAAATTTTTTTTTTTGTTTTGTGAGATTATCGCCAAGGAGAAATGAATCACTTCGTACACGTGCAGTATCTTTTTAAACTTTTAATATAATGATTACATTATTAATTTCCTTCGATTAAGCGTGTTTTCATAATGAAGGTCCAATATAAGCTGATTTCTTTGAGTAACACAGCAATGATTTCGGGTTTCGATTTGGGTGTTTTAACCAATTGAAAGTTTTCAGGTATGAAGATCTTGCCCTCTAACTCTTTCTTTTAATCCTTATTTATACCTCCGCACAATATATGACCCCAACGTTCAGAGATTTCATCCTGGATTTTTGTTCCGAAAAGCTAGTGTTTCCCTTTTGAGGTCCCTAAGACCTCTAAAATATTATCAAGTAAATTGGTTGCTGGAGGGTTAACATCATTTACAGGTACCTGAGAGCTAGTGAATGGTATGGGACACTCGGCTGGTGCTTCTGATGTCATCACCTGTACATTACTAGGTTATCCCTCATTACAAGTTTCAGTCACATGAACCACTGACTGAACATATGGGATGTATGTGAACACTCTAAAGCCAATTCATCCTCTCCATAGATTTTTTTTTATTTAACAAAATGTATGTACAATTATAAACATAAACACCAAACTACGAAGTAGTTGTCGGCGAGTAACATTAGTAATATTCTGCGAGGCGAGTCATATTCTGCGAGGCTGCGAGGATACAGTCTGTGTACTAATATATATGACCAAAAAACATGACTACAATCGCATCGTAGTACTGTGCGCGACTATGATCGCATCATAGTACAAAGGCACACTGTTCTATAAAAAATAAACAAATATAACATTCTGTTGAAAAAAAAAAAGCTAGGTCATGATCACACCATGACAGGAAGTGCTGTGATCGAGACCGTAATCGCGTCACGGTACTAATAAATATGACTAAAAAAACATGACTACAATCGCATCGTAGTACTGTGCGTGACTATAATCGCATCATAGTTCCAAGGCACACTGTTCTATAAAATATAAAGAAATAATGACATTTTGTTCATAAAATAAGATAGGTCATGATCGCATCATGACAGGAAGTGCTGTGATCGAGACCGTAATCGCGTCACGGTTCTAATAAATATGTCCAAAAAACATGACCAAAATCGCATTGTAGTACTGTGTGTGACTATAATCGCATCATAGTTCCAAGGCACACTGTTCTATAAAATATAAAGAAATAATAACATTCTGTTGAAAAAATAAGCTAGGTCATTATCGCATCATGACACGAAGTGCTGTGATCGAGACCGTGATCGCGTCACGGTACCAATAAATCTGACCAAAAAACATGACTACAATCGCATCGTAGTACTGTGCGTGACTATAATCGCATCATAGTTCCAAGGCATACTGTTCTATAAATATAAAGAAATAATAACACTTAAACACGTGTACAAGGCGTGTTTCAAAGTGCCGATTCACGGTTCTTTAGTAATTATGAATTATTTCTTGAATAGACATTTATTTGGTACAAAAAATACAACACACAATGTAGCAAAAAAATATAAATATATATTCAGATAGATTTTAGGCTAAATAGGCCCCGCATGCAAAGGCACAGAGTGCTTTGACGCTGGTATTCTGCGGATACCATTTTATTTAACACTGTATACAGAATATTCTCTAATTAAACACAGTAACGTTAGGCAATGCGCAAACAGCATGGCTCTTTTTATTGCTCAATAAATTTCAAAATGAAATTAATTAGTGAGCTAAATATGCTTTAAACGAACGAAATGCAAAGATGAGAACGTGTCGATAAATAGTACAATATAATACACAATAAACACTTACTCGTATATACTTCCAGCACCATCAAAATGCTTGCAGCGGCGGCGGCGGTGACGTAAACGTTTCTCTAGTTTACGAATCTTTTCCTTAGTATATTGCTTAGAATACTTACGTTTTCATTTACCCATATTGATATCTATAATAACTACATACCACACTAAAAATAACGTTATAAAATAATAAAACTTTGATCTTTAATATTTCGATGCTGTGATGCCCGCACAAAGAAAGCGAATGAGTCAAACGGCGTAACGTCGCGCAAGCGGGTGAATAATACTAAAACTACCTACCTATCTTTTTATTTTTATGTCTTCGCTCTAAAATTGTGCTTGGTGCCCGGTACATTGGAAAGTGGACTACCTGGTTATATAAATCTCGAGGATGCAACGTCGTAGTATAATTACTGGGTACCGTGACTTTACATCTTATGTCACAAGTTAGCAACATACTCTGTGTTTCTTGTGAGGGTTGCAGATTTACTGCGAATCTCACAAGAACCACATGTACTATAGATGACTGTAACCACTTACCATCAGGTGGGCAGATGCTTGTTTGCCAACTTAAGTAGTTGTAAAAAAGGCTGTCCACCCATTGGCAAGTGGCTACAGTCATGTGGATCTTACCAATTTCACTAATATGCAGCCTGTACAAGAACCGCAGTGTATGTACGTTGCCAATATGTGTAATAAGATGACAGTCACAGACCCTACCTACCCGGTGATAACACTGCCTGTCTTACCATTTAAACCGAATCTCAGCAAAATGCAAGCACCGCTGCTTGCGGCAGAGATAGATAAGATGAACGTACGGCAGACGATTCAGATACAGAGTCTCCCTCTAGCTTTTAAGGTTTGCTGCATGTCACTGTATGATACAATATAGGAAAAAGAGATCGATTTTCATGATCTGACGCTACAACCCGTCCTGTTTGCGGTAACCTACAGCTATTAAAATCTTCTTTGAGTCGGCGACGAGCATTAAAGAGGCCAGGAACTACTCTCGTTAAGAAGACTGAGGAGGACCCTAGCAATAATTCTTAAGCGGAATCGATTCTGTTACTGAGCGTATTGTACGACGCAAACTCACTGCACACAGGCGTCGAAGACGTTGCGTATTTGCTACGTGTCCGTGACGTCTTGGCTACTAATTATATCGTTCGTATAATATATCGAAAGGAAAGCGTAGGTAACCCAGATAGGCCAGTTATATAAGTCTTTTGCTATAATAATATCGCTGTAATTTTTAGAACATAAAAATAATAACAACAATATCCATACTTACTAGAAAATTGTGATGTTTGTCTACCTGGCGTTGCGTTGATTTTAACGATTATTAAGAATGTTAAAAGAAAATATACAATGAAACTTCTAGATAAGTAATAAGATTATGAAATTCCGGTAGTTCCGCTAGCTTCTGGTTAGTTAGGTTACCTATTTGTAAGTTTCATAGTATCAACTTATATACCTATCTGTCTCCGTGGTTTAGTGGTTTTTCTATTTAAATCGTGACTTTTACTTAATGTGTACTTAATTTAATTTAGTTAAGATAATAACCAAACCCTTACTCCAATATATTTCTTTTATATGAAACCAACCAAAACACAATTGTCTCAGTCAGTGAACCACGAAGACAGTATCGACAATGTAGTAAAAGCTAACTACTTTTTCTTTACCTATGCTGTGGAGGCAAATCCAATTTCCATATAACGTTCTCTAAGTATCAATGAAATGAGTCAATTTGAACTTATTAAAGCACTCTAGTGTTTCATTTGTATGCAGACTATTTTTCTATCTAGGATCAAAATAAATCTATGAAATTTTAATATATTTTATTAAAAACAAAGTTTGTAAAGTACCTATTATTGGAGTATAAAAATACAAAATTGTTTCTTGACAACGAAGTAACTCTTTTATTTTACTTTCTGGAACAATCGTGAATAAATCCTTAATCAATTTTGTCTTATTGACTGGTATTAATAACTATGAGATTATCTCTTTGCTTTCCATCTATTGGATTAATTTCAAGTTTGCAAACCTAATGATGTTTAGATCTCAGAACCGTTAATATACCATTTTTCTTAAATTTCCTTTTCACGTGGTATTTCTGTTTGTTAAGCCGATGCCTTACTGCATCTGTATTATTTAAAGTTTCATTATCTACTTTCTTACTGTCATTATTTGGTTTAGGCACAAATTCTTCTGTTTCTTTATAATAATCGTACAAAGGCTTAAAGCCAAAGCTTATATCCTTGTAGGCTTTTGCAACTTTCTTAATGTAATCTCCATTCTTCCGGGAGACAGGTTGCTTGTACAAAGCTACTATTCCTAAACCTGGGTAAGTAGTAATATTAGGAGTGGTTGGCATCATGGCGACGTCTTTTCCGAGTCGCCATATCATCTTCTGGTACGGTGCTAAATCTTTGTAGTTTACGTTGTACGTGTCATCCTGTATAATATCTTCTAGTACAAAATATGGTTGCTCCCTTTCGCGGACTACCCTTACTGGGCCGAATTGTCCAATACTGCTTCTTATTAACTGTTCAAACATACTCATACAATGTGCGGGGAGATGTAGAGGGTGCCAGTAGAAGGGATCGCATTCGTGAACGTTTCTATATCGCGATTCGAAGTCGAAATCATCCATGAATGTAACGCCTGCAATAGATTGCAAGGCTACGTCTATTAAGCTGAACAATACTATGAAGAACAATGTCGTCACGACCTGAAACTGATATGACGTTAAAGTAGTTGTGTCAAATTTTATTAATTATTTATTAGCTTCAAAATCTTGGTAATACAAGTATTACTTTATATATTTACTTATTCCTTTTCATTAGGTAGTGCGACAAATCGATATTGTAGATGAACAAAAGGTCAACCAAAAAGAAATCTCACCAACATATTTTTATCACCAACATATACCAAGGTTTTTCTGTAAATCACAGCATTCTGGCATGAAAAGTTGCAAAATTACAATGTGCGTACTACCATAATACAATTTTTTCACACAGTGTTAAGAGCACTGCATTAACGATTATGAAGTGCTTACTTTATCCAATGCTGATTCAATTGAAAGCTGAGAAGAAACAATGGTCAGCTGCGTTCTTACGAATATCATTGCATAACAAACTAAGTATAGGTGTGTGGCAATTTTTTTTGTGGCTAGGCGCGTAATATATCAGTGTAGGTACTAGTTTGCACTAGTCGCACTAATTCGGTAATTCGCTTTTAGGGTGTTAGCACACTAGTAGATCCGCGAGCTTGGTGGCGCATTGGCGCGTGCGCTCAGCGAACGATTGCTAAGGTTAAGCAACGTTCGCTGTGGTCGGTCCTTTTTTTTTTTTTTTTTTTCTCGGGGGGAAATGCGTAACCGCACCGTACCCGCCGTTGGCTACACGGCGAGCGTGTGTGGGGCTCTCCGGGCAGAGTGCCAGGCCTACCCACTAAAACCCCCCGGTGTTCTCCCTGCCCTTTTGGACGCGCTAGGTAAGGTCCACACTGCGACTCCACTACCCACGCGCCCGAACTGTGGTCGGTCCTAGGATGGGTGACCAAAATAAGAAACATCTCGAGCTCCTCCGTGCTTCGGAACGTTAACCACGGCACGTTAAACAGTGGGTCCTGATCCCATCGGACTAGGCGAGTGAAGGATCAGAGAGTGCACTTGCGTTTGCGCAGTCACTTGTGCACTATAATATCTCCTGCGCAGATGGCTAGTCTCTGTGGAGATTGGCCGCCGTGACCGAATATCGGTTAGGAGGACATTATTATTATTAGATCCGCGATCGGTGCCATATATGCATGTTTTTGATCGATCAATTATGGTATCGATTCGACATGGATCGATAACTTCTACCACGCTTATTGATAATAATTGTTGCCATTGATAAATGGTACAGTCGGCCTCAAAAGTAGATAAACATTTTAATACCATGTCACAACAACTATTGACAATGTAATATAGGTGTAACCATACTAAATAAAATAAATAGTTGGTGTGACATGGTACTAAAATATTCATCTACTTTTGTGGCCGACCGTACAATGAATTGTTTGACGTCGGTCCATAGTGTTCACCACAGCTAGAGAGCAATTCAATTTCAATATAGTTTATTCAAATTAAATTATTACATTATCATTTTTGCACGTCAAAAAAGCTACGCCAATAGTTCGCAAGTCTATGGCGAGAGACCTTGTACCAATTATTATCTATCTATTCCGTGCTTGTACTGGAAAGAACCAGCAAGAAAACCAGCTAGGGCAATTTTTTCCTCCATTTATTGTTACAGAGTCGTCAATAGGAAACTTAGGTCAGCTTCCTATTGACGACCCTGTAACGCAAAAGTTTGTGTTCAACTTCCATTACAAAAGATATGTCAGTTCCCTTATATAATACGAGTACAAACTCGTAACTACGTTTGGCAACCTATTTTTATGGCACACAGTAATTGTTTTGAATGTTTCAGAAACCAAATATGGCTGTTGCCGGGTAATCCTATTTACGGGTAAATATATATACCTAGAGGGAATCAATTTGAGGAAGTGAAATGAGATATGAGAATGTGGAATCTAGTAAAAACAAGCAACAAGTACCCTATGCCTACTTTTGTATGAAGACTAGCCCCACTTACAAATTTCCATGAACAGACGTTTTTCGTCATTGAGTAGAAAACAAGTATTGTTTTTTTAATTAAAGCTGCAATTTCGTAGATATTCATAAAAATTGCTCCTAATCTAACCTAAGCGACTCATAGTTGCAAGACGTCAAACTAGTAATGCTGAACTTTCGATTATTAAAAGTCAGTTATAATATACTATCAATATACTTACCTATTGATATCCAGTATTATCAACAATAAAGAATCAAATGTGTAACGAAAATCGCAAAGAATGCAACGTTGCAAGCAACAAAGGGAACTTTTTATTATTATTATTAGTTTTTTATAGGGTAAATGTCATGCTCTAAGGTTTTTGACCATCGTCAGAGCTTGCTTGCTTAGGTGGAAAACAGGGTTTTATATTCTATGTGATCTGTCAACCTCAACCTTTAGTCATTGCAAAAAAATGCTTTTTAATTGAAATGATGAAATGTAATCACAATGTAATATATTTTATAATTTATTAGAAATAAACATTTCAAAATGTAATGAAAGAAATAATGCATAACATTGAAATAGGTGTTATTGTAGCCATAACGAAAAAGTGCATAAATATGTAATTGCCATTTTCTAACAGGAAATGCATGTAAGTCTTAAATTTTTTGCCGAAAAAAAACGGAGCTTCTGTCTGTTTTATATTACACTGAAAAATCATTTTTTGATAAAATATATTTAATTAGAAATACCGCTTTTTTGGTTATTAACCTTGATAGTGGGGCAAAATCGGGCATCCTCCTTTGGGCGAATTTAGGGTCCATGATCTCTTAGTAGCATAACACTACAATAACTTTTAATGCTGAATATTTAAAAAAAACTAATCCTAGCACCCAGTGCCGAAACCTAGGGTGGTTTCGGCACTGGGTGCTAGGATTAGTTTTTTAAAATATTCAGCATTAAAAGTCGACTTGAACTAGGTACTAAAAGACACAAAATTAGGCGAAATCAGAGTCAGGGACCGTAAGGCCCTTTTAACATTTCCATACTCAGTATCAAATATCTAGTTCAATGAATTGCCACAAACCTTGCTACATTGAATTTATATGGAAATTTTTGGGTGATGTTAAAAATAGAACCCTCTGCCGGTCGTGTCCTCTTATGACCCTGGGTTCTTTAAAAATACGTGAAGAAGCACCTTGCAAATTGTAAGGTGAGGGAGGGTGGCCTTAGTGTATTTTCACATACCATAATAAGTAGAAGTACAGTGATTCGCTACCGGCTATATAATCGCTGATCGGCCTTCTACAAAAAAATTACGAATATTTTAGAATGAGTATTTATTAGATACTCTGTATCAATATGACTTAAAAGTGTGAATGTTAAAATGCAAGACATTAATGTCAACCGTATAAGCGCCATCTAGTCTGGAGTCAGTGAACTAATATGTGTTTGTGACGAGGCCGGTGGATTGCAGACGTTGCTTGGAGCAATGGCGTTCCGATTATGGCGTCATCTTTCAGCATCAACAGATGGTGCGGATGATGCAAAACCATTCCGATTTAATATAAGAAATAAAATAAAAATATTTTACAAAAAATATAAGCAGTCTTCAAATAAAGAATCGAAAAATAATATTGAAAAATAATTTGCGTGAAACGGACCACACATATATATTTATGAGATGACGGAGATGACGATGAAAATAATAAATCGGATGTTACTCTATGACACCCACAAGCTTTAGTCATCCCGTGACCAACTAAAAATTAGCTAGTCGAACTAGTTACAAGTCGAACTTGACAAAACAGAGAAGTGCGAATTACCAGACATTTTGTTAATTTCTAAAATTCTGGGTACACTCCCTACAAATTATTTTCCCTTCAAATTAAGCTGAATGTTAATGTCAAATACAGATAGGACAATCGAAAAGAACGGAGCCAACCTGACAACGCAACTCTGTGCTACGATCGTTCCATTTCATTGAAGAACGAAAATTCGCCAGAAGCGCTTATTGTAGATAGAAGTAATAAGAATAGGAATAAGAAAAAAAAGCCTACTAATATTATAAATGAGAAAGTTTGGATGCTTGTTACTCAATCACGCAAAAACGGCGAAATGGATTTGGATGAAATTTGGCATGCATGTAGCCTTTGACATGGAAAAGAATATAGGCTACCTTTTATCCCGATTCCTTAAATAGTTCCCGAGGGAAAATTGTTAACGAGCGAAGCTTTAGACCCAATTCTGAAGTCCACGCAGACGAAGTCGCGGGCAGAAGCTAGTATTTTATAAAATATAAAAAGTGACTTCAAAAACACTGAAAAGTTAAAAATAATATAAGAATAGGTACACAACATCAAACAACAAACAAACAATCAAATCTTTCCTCTTTATAATTTTAGTATAGATGTATGCTGTTTATCTGTCTGTCAGTAATTTAAATTTTATTCCTAATTAATAAATACGGAATTTATTCACGATTGCTCAATGTGTAACACTTTTTTTTCAATACTAGTAAGCACAAATTCTTAATTTCACTTAAATAATTTTCTTTAATTCTGAAATAAAAACATGGAACTTATTCAATTCAATTTTTAGTTTGAGTGGCTTCTGTCAGATTTGACAATTTTGCCAATGTCGAGTAGCGAAAACACGGTTTAGCTTAAAAGGGTCTAGCGGTAATATTATTTAAATACTTGGCCGGTTGGGCTACCTGTGGACAAAGAATAACATTCATCATTGTTATGACAGATCTGACATCTGATCTAGCTTTTTTTGAACTTTTTAATTCTATGAGCGTGCAAAGGGAGCTCCATACAGCCTTCCCCTTGTTTCGTCTTGATATGAACATTTTAAGTGAACCAAGATAATTGCAACTGGATTATATCAGATTTTATGTTAATATTTACTTAGTTACTTAGTTAATAATAATTCTATTCTCAAGTGGACAAAACATTCAATTTGCTTTCTTTGAGTGAACATCTGCTTTGGCTAATGTTGAGTCTGTGGATAGGATATTGTTGTGTTTTGTTAATCTGTGTATCGATAGTATTTACGGTGCATAAATTGCGGCCCAATTCCTTGATCGACCCCTGTTGTTTCGCTTTGACGTTGTCACTTGTCAATGTCAGAATGAGGTCGATAAAATCCGGCCCTTTCCCGTTCTGAAGCGTGGAAGAGCAGTCGCTCGATATGAGCTGACCTTAACTAATTTATTTTCTTAATTGAATCCCATCATGGACTAGGTTAATACTAACTCTTGACTTTTTATATAAAACCCATGAAGAACATGGTAAGTTGTAATTTTTATTGCAATTCTGCTTGTGGCGTAGGTTCGCCATTACATGACCACGTTTTTATAATTGTTATTTTGTTTTAGGGTTTTTTTGCCTTAGTTTTTCTATTTTGTTTCACTTTCCACAATTACAATAATTAAGGAGGGACTCCCGCCGTTTGCGAGTCTTCGGGCAACTATTTGTAACATCTCCCTTGGATTTGGACGTCCTGTTGCGAAATGTCTGCAGATTTCACAATAGGCACCGATTCATCCTCATATGTGTGATTGTGTGAGCCTGAGGTAATACCTCTTATATATTTTTTTCTAACTCAGAAATTTTCATTTCAAAATTATCATTTTACACAATTGGTAAAGTACAACTAACGAACCCGTGGAAGGGAGCAGTCACCAGCTTTTTGCTTTTTTAAAGAGTGGACGAAGAAAATGATTCCCCCACTTGTGTAACTTAAATGTACAATCCTTAGATTAAGCTATGTAATTGTTTTTTATTTAATAAACCGCATGTTTTACCTAAATTGTGTACTTTGTTCCTTCTCGCATTTGAAGTCTGCTTGCATCTGTATGGAGGCGCCCTTTAAAAATATACACATACACTTCTCCAGGTAGGCCCATGTATAATAATATAAAATAATTACCCACGACCTGATGGTGTTTACATTCTCTCTCGTGCTCACCGAAAGAGGTTACAAATGTACCGTCGTTACCTCCAATTCATTAATGTGATATTGTGTCTCAGCATCTTTTGGACTTCTGCTGGCGTACTCAATAACCTTCTTTTCACCATTTTGAACTTGTAACCGGTGATTTCCCATGGTTCTACCGTTGGTACTAACAGGCATGCACCCATTCCCTGGCAGCTACTGTCTGTTTCAACAATTGCGTCTGCATCTTGCTGAAAATTGGCTAAAGCTGGAGCTGAAATCAATAATTCTTTTAACATTTGAAATGAGTTTTGTTGTTCACCTGACAAAATTATAGTACTCGTATTTTAAGTTTCTTGTTTTTGTTTACTCTTTTTTAATATGTTTTGCAACGGTTTTGCTATCTGTGCATAATTTTTATTAATATTTTCTAAAAGCACTTGTAAATCCTAAAAATTATCGAACTTCAGTTAGTGTACTTAATGTCTTATATTGTCCAACTGCTGCTATTCTTTTTGGATCTGTTTTCTCTTCTTAGAAACCAACAAATTTCCCAAACAATAGTATTTCTGAATGACTTGAAAGTCTTAATTGATAGCAAAGAATCCAGAACAGCACTCCGAGATGTATGGTACGTACCTGATATCGAAATCTGCCCAAGATAGATTAGACAACAGTGTTTTCATAACTAAAAGGGAACAATGCTCACTAAAGTTTATAGCAAAATGAGGCTGACTAGTAAAAAAGTTATATATGAAGGACTCTCCATTTTCTTACAGTCTCTACGTTGAGTTCAATCCAAATCTAGATTTGAACGTGGTATCAACAGAGAACTTGCTACAACTTTATCACGAGCGGTTAGGTCATCAGATCAAGAAACACGTCAAAAAACTTATTGAAAGATTTTAATATTTATTTGTAATTTTAAAATTAAAACTGAAAGTTGAAATCAAATCAAGTTATTCTTTCGTGAATTGCATCTTCGACTTTCGGATATCGATACGTTTTTATGATGACTGGAACTATGATGAGTGGCGCTTTAGCGCAATTGACTGTAACAAAAGATTAGTTATTGAAATTCTTGTCTCCATTTCATGTTCAAAAAGTAATAACAACAAGTCATAAACTCACAATCATCAGTCAGAAGGAGAGATAATTTGAGCTGCAATTGTTATGAAACTGAAGAATACTTCAAAAAGTTCTACATTTGCAGGTTATTTGGGTATATTCTACAACAAATTTAAAAGAAAGAAAAATAGTTTCTTCCTTGACACATATATAAATATGTGACACATAAAAATCACATATTGATGTGCCTTGGAGACGGGCATCCACGTCCAGCGTCGGGCCGTCTTTGCGACGTCTATGCCGAGTCGACTGGCGGCCGAGAAGACTGCCCGACGCTGGTCTTCCGTAGTAGTAGTTCCGTTTTAACATCAATAAGAGGTCTATATTGAATAAAGAGTTCTGAGTTGAGTTTGAGTAGATACTCTGACTAAAAGGCACGGCTATGGCGCAGAAACTATTAAACTAAGTATGCAAATCTTAATACGAGTACCTATACCTATGGATGTTCATACAGAATAATAGATGCATCAAGCATGCAATCGAGCTTTATACATTATGTCACATTATTATGAATTGGAATAAATGCTTTATTTATCTAAGTATTTGTTTCTATTATCTAGCAGGTGGTGCGAAAAGTAGAGTATTTTTTTCGGGGATAAAGCAGTCTTATTGGGTGAGTCTTAAAATCTACTACTACTATTTATAACTATTACGAAAAGACTTTACTTATATGTTTACTAGCTGTGCCCGCTAACTACGTTTCGCCAGTAAAAATACTAATATCCTAATAATTAAGAAATGGGAAATGGAAATTAAGAATATTAAGAATTGGTAGAAGGGTGAATATTTAGGGTTATAACTTATAAATATTTTTGATGTCAAATAAAAGAAAAATTAAAAGAAAATCGTTAAAAAAACCAAAATAAGTTCTGGAGAGAGCCACCCTTATCACCTCGGGGTATTAAAAAATATTTTACAAAAAAATAAAAACCGACATCAAAAACACTGAAAAGTTAAAAATAATATACGAATAGGTACAGACAACATCACATTTCTATATTGAAGTCGGTGCCAAACGATGATCTCCTAGAAAGTCTTAAAATTTGTCACCGACTTCAATATAGAATTGTGATGTTGTCTGTACTTATTTTTATATTATTTTTAACTTTTCAGTGTTTTGAAGTCGGTTTTTATTTTTGTAATATTTTTTTTACTTTTCAGTGGATGAAATCTTTTTAGTGAAAGAAACCTTTGGTAACCTTGGGATCACCCCATCACCCCCTCACTCTATCGAATACAAAAATAATTTTGAAAATCGGTCCACAATTGGCGGCGTAATCGCGTACAAAAAAAACATACGCATCGAATTGAGAACCTTCTCCTTTTTTGAAGTCGGTTAAAAATAGACTAAGACCTTTTCTCAGACCAACCAAACATACACAAAAAAATCATAAAAATCGGTCAAGTCATTGCAGTGGGCGTCTCTTGGCTGAAATGATGATGATGATGATGATTGCGGAGGTTTCGATAACAAACACCTTGAACACGAGATTTTTGTATATTGGAAGAATATATTTTTTGGTTGACATTTGCAATACGAAAACTATTAATGGTTAAACTAACTTACCTTTGTGATGTTTGACCATAATTATACGAGACGTTGCATCCGAAGAGATTTATATATTAACCAGGTAGTCCACTTTCCAATGTACCGGGCACCAAGCACAATTTTAGAGCGAAGACATAAAAATAAAATGATAGGTAGGTAGTTTTAGTATTATTCACCCGCTTGCGCGATGTTACGCCGTTTGACTCATTCCTTTAGAGCACAATTTCTCAAAAACATTGGGTATTTATTTGCAACACAGCAAATAATGGGTAGGGAGGGAGTATAAATCTCTTCGGATGCAACGTCTCGTATAATTATGGTCAAACATCACAAAGGTAAGTTTGTTTAACCATTAATTATACCACGACGTTGCATCCTCGAGATTTATATATTAACCAGGTAGGATGTTTAGAGTATTTTGAGAAATTTTTGAATAAAAGAGAAAAAAAAAGAAAGTTTGTCGTTAATTCGGTATAAGTTGACTTTTTTTAAATAATTTATAACAAAATCTAAATCAGTGAATAAGAGTTTTATTACGTATGATAGACTCTTGATAGAATCTTGATAAGAATTTCCAAGGCACAGAAAATCATCTAAATAATTTATAATAGTAAACTAATGGCCATTTTCACCAACCTCTCCTTAGCTTAGGTGACTCTCAGGTGGCATGCTGTCACACTCTTTTCATTAAAGACGAAAAGTGACAGCATACGTCCTAGGGGCTTCCTAAGCTAAGTTATGGTTGGCGAAATCGGCCATAAGACTTCTAAGATGAGATAATATGGGTTTCAAAAGCTTAGTGAAAATGTATGAAGCTGAAGCAAGTGCAAAGGGAAGACATTGAAATTCATAAGTTATTTGCTCAAATTTAAATCTAAGATAATGTTTCGACGATTGATGTGTAGTGGCCAAAAAATAGACATCTTATAAATCGATGAACGCCATATAACAGAATTTAGACATCAGCTTAATAGCCGTTCGAATGTCTTTTATTTTAAAAGGCAACACTGAACAAATTTATTAAAAGGTTTGACATTGAGAATAAATCTATTCTAACCATCAGTTTTACGGATTGTAACACCGTTTGTTCTTAAAATTAAATAAACAAATTTTGCAAAAAACTTTTTCGTTTCACTATTGTTTTTACATAAAAATCACAACTTTTTTTTTTTATTACTTTTTTTTCTCCATTAGTTTCACAATGTCAATTTCAACGTCATTTTTGCACGTGACAGTTGCTGCAATTTGTGCATAGACAATATTAAAGAAAATAAATTTCGGGTTTATCCTGGCATAGTCTACAAAGATAGTTTTTTTTTTCAAATTCAAAATGATTAAATTTGACATTAAATCTGTTTGTTTTGATAACATTTAGAGACATTTAACAAAACATATTTTAAATTAATAGATCAAACTAAATGAAGACATTTAACATGAGGCATATAAATTGATAGTTCATAACAAGAGTTTCGTCGAGTAGAGTAGAGTTAAAAGCTTTTATATTTTTGTTTATTGTTAATTAATTATGACCTTTTGTCTTTTTCAACCAAACATTTATTACTTTCACTTAGAACACTGATTATATATTATAGAACTTCAAAAAATTTATATGTTGGTGACGGTGATAAGCGATAAGTCCGTCCTTAACACTTCATAAATCACAATGAGAATTTCATAGGTGGTGTAACTGGTTGGGGTATTATGGGTGTGATTCCTTTACCAATACATTGACCTTAGAAAAATCAATCCCTAGTTATAATCGAAGTATATCATTTTTTCTGCTTTTCATTTTATTCAAGAAAAATTACGAAATAGTTTCGTTGGAATATATCAAGTGCACGCGACCTTCGAGGTTTTGTATCCAGTTCGAGATCAAGGCTCAGGACACGCAATACACATTTAGCTATAAATAATAAGGATTCTCCGAATTATTCATCAATTTGTTATAATAATTTAAGTACTTACGCTAATTACCAAGGTACCTTAGGTATATCTCAATTACTTGAATTCTCTTTTTGATTTAGAACAGATTTTATTAAGTTTTTTGGTACGTAGGGTTTTTTCAAACACATTATATTCCCAAAATCCGTCTTTTACATCCCCTATTTCATAAAAAAAAACCTGATAGTAAGCGGCATCTTGGTGGATTAATGAACAATATTTACACATTTCATATTATAAATATTCTAGATTTTCACCATAGAAAGTTTCAGATCACTCCTTGGCAAATAACTCACAAAGGCTATTTTCTTTGAATTAATGGTAGTAGTTGTACACAAAATAGGTGCTCTCTCCTCCATGTGTTATTTTTATAATCCAACAAATAACAAAATTTAACAATTTTTAAAAAAATTATGTTTGTAAAACCCCTGACCATATGATCATAGACATGTTACATATATTTAACCCAACACTGTACTATGAATCTCCAGGGCAGTTCCCATAAGGCTTGGCTGTCTGGTTTTTCAGTGGAGGAACTAAGAAACAATTAGTATAACAAGGAAGAATTCTGTGGAATTACATATCTAAAACATATAAAATCTAAGAAATTGGAGTACAGTATCATTGACCCGTGATCGCAAGAACTTAAAGTCCATAGATCCACTAACCACCGTTACGGGGAAGGCTAATCTTAAAAAAAGAAACAAAACATTTTCATTTGGTGTATTCCATTACCCAGTTTTGTACCCAATTTTTAGCTTTATTAGTTTGATACCGAGATTGATAAGAGATCCACTGCCCTTCGATTGTATAGATTTCTGTATCTATTATAATATAGGTACCTGATTCTCTTTAATTTAACTTACAACTCTAAGGATATGATTGTATCTGACTATTATTATGATGGCTGGCTTATGATTGTATTGTTCTCTTATGCTTATGCATAAGGGAACTGTATGTAAACATATAAAGCTTATTATTTCAATAAGTCAAGGATTAAATTTGTTTTCTTTTCCCAAATTTAAGTTTACAACCAAATTTTGACAATTAGCAAGAAAAGAGCATTACAGGTGGGAAATATGTTAGATATAAATTGATCTAATTCGTCATTGCATCATCTTACTGCTCTCATTTGGTATAACTTCTTAATTTCATAACGTAATGTCACAATATTTGATTGTGAAAAACGTGAACTTATAGGTAAACATCTTTGAGATTCGGTTTCTTAAAAAGAAATTTGTAATCCGTTTTACCCGCTACAACTCATATGAGAACTGGATCGATTGTATTTTTTTTTTCAGGTGTGAATAAAATATTTTCATTTACCAGAATAATTATTTTTTTTTTCTCTATTATGTTTTGATCGGTGCCTTTGGTCGAGACTTCGTTGTCTGATATCGATCTACTACAGGTGCTTTCCTCGCAAACTAATGGTACGAGTGACTCCTCGCCCAACCACGTCTCTGCGTGCATGGTATTTGACGCGGTGGGGCTTTGCAGTTTCCCTGCTGGCTGACTGAAGGCCTATTAGAATAAGAAGTACTCGCAGCTGGAACTTTCTTGATTAGGAGTCGATATTTCTAACAACTTCGATGCTTTAATTTTATTAGTGAGATTCTCGTCAAAGAGAAATGAATAACTTCGTGACTCACACGTGCAATATCTTTTTAAACTTATAATCTAATGAATACATTATTAATTTCCTTCGATTAAGCGTGTTTTCATAATGAAGGTCCAATATAAGCTGATTTCTTTGAGTAACACAGCAGTGATTTCGGGATTCGATTTGGGTGTTTTAACTAATTGAAAGTTTTCAGGTATGAAGATCTTGCCCTCTAAATCTTTCTTTTAATCCTTATTTAAGCCTCCGCACAATATATGACCCCAACGTTCAGAGACTTCATCCTGGATTTTTGTTCCGAAAAGCTCGTGTTTCCCTTTGAGGTCCCTAAGACCTCTAAAATATTCTCATATAAATTGGTTGCTGGAGGGTTAACATCATTTACAAGTACCTGAGAGCTAGTGAATGGTATGGGACACTCTGATGCTTCTGATGTCCATCACCTGTACATTACTAGGTTGTCGCTCATTACAAGTTTCAGTCACATGAACCACTGACTGAACATATGGGATGTATGTGAACACACTGAAGCCAATTCATCCTCTCCATAGATTTTTTATTTTATTTTATTTAACAAAATGTACCATTATAAACATAAACACCAAACTACGAAGTAGTTTGTCGGCGAGTAACATTAGTAGGTAATATTCTGCGAGGCGAGTCATATTCTGCGAGGCTATCCTCAGCCTGTGTACTAATATATATGACCAAAAAACGTGACTACAATCGCATCGTAGTACTGTGCGCGACTATGATCGCATCATAGTACAAAGGCACACTGTTCTATGAAAAATAAAGAAATAATAACATTCCGTTGAATAAATAAGCTAGGTCATGCTCACACCATGACAGGAAGTGCTGTGGTCGAGACCGTAATCGCGTCACGGTACTAATAAATATGACCAAAAACATGACTACAATCGCATCGTAGTACTGTGCGTGACTATAATCGCATCATAGTTCCAAGGCACACTGTTCTATAAAATATAAAGAAATAATAACATTATTTCAAAAAATAAGCTAGGTCATGATCGCATCATGACAGGACGTGCTGTGATCGAGACCGTAATCGCGTCACGGTACTAATAAATATGACCAAAAAACATGACTACAATCGTATTGTAGTACTGCGTGTGTCTATAATCGCATCATAGTTCCAAGGCACACAGTTTTATAAAATATAAAGAAATAATAACATTCTGTTGAAAAAATAAGCTAGGTCATTATCGCATCATGACACAAAGTGCTGTGATCGAGACCGTGATCACGTCACGGTACCAATAAATCTGACCAAAAACATGACTACAATCGCATCGTAGTACTGTGCGTGACTATAATCGCATCATAGTTCCAAGGCACACTGTTCTATAAGTATAAATAAATAATAACACTTAAACACGTGTACAAGGCGTGTTTCAAAGTGCCGATTCACGGTTCTTTAGTAATTATCAATTATTGCTTGAATAGACGTTTATTTGGTACAAAAAATACAACACACAATGTAACAAAAAAATATAAATATATATTCAGATAGATTTTAGGCCAAATAGGCCCTGCATGCAGAGGCACAGAGTGCTTTGACGCTGGTATTCTGCGGATAATTTTATTTAACACTGTGTACAGAATATTCTCTAATTAAACAGTAACGTTAGGCAATGCGCAAACAGCAAGGCTCTTTTTGTTGCTCAATAAATTTCAAAATGAAATTAATTAGTGAGCTAAATATAATCTACTGTTTCGAACAAACACGAAATAAAGTCTTGCTTTAAACGAACGAAATGCAAAGATAAGAACGTGTCGATAAATAGTACACTATAATAAACAATTATAATTTAAACTTACATACTTCCAGCACCATCAAAATGCTCGCAGCGGCGGCGGCGGTGACGTAAACGTTTCTCTAGTTTACGAATCTTTTCCTTAATATATTGCTTAGAATACTTACGTTTTCATTTACACATATTGATATCTATAACAACTACACAACACACTAAAAATAAAGTTATAAAATAATAAAACTTTGATCTTTAATATTTCGATGCTGTGATGCCCGCACAAAGAAAGCGAATGAGTCAAACGGCGTAACATCGCGCAAGCGGGTGAATAATACTAAAACTACCTACCTATCATTTTATTTTTATGTCTTCGCTCTAAAATTGTGCTTGGTGCCCGGTACATTGGAAAGTGGACTACCTGGTTAATATATAAATCTCTAGGATGCAACGTCGTGGTATAATCGCGATTATGATTGACATAAGGGTGGGCTAAATGTGAGTAACGTCAGATTCGTTGGCGTGTGTACGTACATACCTTTGCAGTTTTTATTCGCCTCCATGGAAATATGACATTTGAAAAAGCTACTGATCAAAACAAAATAAAGTAAATTATTCAATGATAACATTTCGTATTTGGAATATTTTAAAGTTTATTTATTTAAATGCTTATTAGGTTTCCTATATAGGTACTTATTCTATAAAGTTTTAGTGAAATTTGTACTACTATAATAAGAACTAGTCGATACTCGCACAATTCGTGCGCATTCGCACAAGTAAGTATTATTTGAGAATAGGTACAACAATGAAATATTTTCAGGAAACAATTACCTACGTTCACCATAAAAATTTATCGCTCAAACAACATTCAAGTATAGTGCACCGATACTCAACCTTTTTATGGGGGCCACAAACAGGTTTCAGTCATGGTGTCGATGGTGGCCGCAAGCAAAAATTATTTGAGTATTAATAAAAAACGTAATTAAAAAATAATTGATGTATGAACTTTATTAGTGGAAAAAGAAAAGGTCCCGCCCGGCCAACGCTCAATGCAATGCACCCCGGTAGAGCTATCCAGTTACCTATTTTATTTACTCGATGTAATTTTGTAACTTAAGTTCGTAGGTTGAGTATAGCTGGTATAGTGATATATGGTTATTTCCTTACTAATATTATAAATTCGACAGTAACTTTGTTCATTCGTCCATCTGTCTGTCTGCCTGTTACGCTTAAAGGCCGCTTGACTAATTTTAAAGAAAAGACATGGCCAATTTCTCTGTGAACATTTGCATTTGCATAGGTATTAATATTAATTCCCATTAAGAGTTTTGGTTGTTTTATCGTAATAAATATCAAAAAATAATAATAATAAGAAATAATCTCCCAGAACTTAGCAATGAAAAATATACAAAGTTTCCATATAAAAAGCAGCTTGAATGTGTGTAGATTCACGGAAACTGACAATGCCAAATGTCATTGCAACTTTGACAAGCAATTCTCATTATCCACAAAAACTTTGAAAAAACCTTGAAGAAGACATGCAGGTTTGTTGTGAGGGATTGAAATATTGCAAAATATTCGCACAGGAGGTACGTCTTGTTTCCCATTTCAAAACGTTCCGCTTAGTTAAAAAAATAAAATAATATATTTAAATAACCCCCGACAAAAAAACCTCCAAAAAGTAAAAAAATAAAATGTGTTGGTTGGCCCGTGGTTGGCCCTTTCACTTTGATATTTTGATATAAGGGTCGTCACGTCGGGGACCGCAATTAATATATTTATTTATTTAATGACTTACTGACGGAATACTTAGAGCGTAGAAAATGTACGTAACCAAACTTTTCCGAAACGGCTTAACTGATTTTTATAATTTTTTTGTGTATATTCGGTTGGTCTGAGAATAGGTCGTAAACTATTTTTTATACCTCTGGGTGATAAGGGTTTTTTTGACAATTATTATGGCGAAACGTAGTACGCGGGCACTGCCAGTATAAATTTCTACCAAAGCTGTGCTGTGCGGGGCTAGGAAAATGGAGTGTTATCATTGAATGGAATGTTGATATTTTCTTCACGCAATGTTCAGCTTTGATGAAATTTCTCGCCTATTTGATGAAAACGTACCTTTTATGATAATCGCACCCTAAGAGTGCATATTTTGTGACTTCATGTACAATATGTACATGTATATAAGTGGTACCTACTCTCTAAGTCCGTATCAAGTTTTAGCTGGGTCAATTTCAACAAACAGGAATTTTACCTCATTACAGTGGCGAATTTAAATTTACTGTTTCCAACACTTTTTTTGGTTTACATAATAAGTAATTTAGAGTAATAATTCGTCATATAGTAGACATAAAGAAAAGGTTTTTATTACCTATTTGAATTTTTTAAAAAGGCACCGAAATAACTTTTAACCCAACACAATTGAAGTCTGTTTACTGAAACTGAAATTGACTAGTGCCACGAGAATTAGAAATAATAAAATAAAGATCATTTTAATACTTTATTTTTTTTTTCAAAGTATAAAACTTATACACTCAGGGGCAAATTTAGAGGAACACTACACTTTTTACATAGATTCAAGCTACTTTTACAACATCATATCTATGTGTGATTGACCTTTAATGCGTTTGTTTGATTGTTATCCAGGATTCATGACCAAAGCCATAACGGATAATGACAAAATTCCCCTATTTGTGACCTGGAGAAGAACGGCAACTTTTAATGGTGGTCTTTTTTATCACAATCGTACAACTGGTTTCCGCGTCGAATGTTTTTTTTTGTAGCGAATCCGATGGCTTGAAAGCTGGTAAAACTAAATATGGTTTCGTATGCTGAAATACACAGCGTTATCAAAACTAGGAGTGAATTTTTATCGTTCCTCTAAATTTGCTCGAGAGTGTAGTTGGTAATAGTTTGAATTGTTATTCTACATTTATAATTCTTACTTACTCTTTCACATTGATAAACTTTGGTGTTTGTTTAAAAATAATCTAAAATAACAGAAAAATAAATTCTCAAACTACTTTACATTGCTCTTATTGAAAAGTTATTATTTTATAATCAGTCTTCATGGTTTTTATTTAAGTTCTTAATTTAAAAAATTAGACAATTTCGGCTGCTGGTCTGATCTAATGGCCACAAGCTACAAATACTCTTAACAATTATTGTAACTTATTTTAAAATTATAAAGCTATTATTCAATAATCAGTCTTCATTGACATCACTGTTTATAATTTAAAAAAGTTAACATTATAACATTTTAAGCGTATAGTAACAGTATTTTTAAGTTACATTATTAAAAATCAACAAGGGTATAAAAATGTAGATGACATTCAAAATATCATATAATTAATATCACGTGATAAAGAATAGTATAGATTAGATTGTAATAGATTGTAAGTTCAAAAATCAATCAAAAATGTTTAAACTATCATCAGAATCACTATCGCTCTGTTCCCAGTAGTTACATTCTAAGTTACATTGATGTAACTAGATGGATAGTTTTAGTCCTAGTAGTTACATTATTTGGGAGATTATATCTAGTGCAATATCAAGCTTGAATTTTTTATTTCTAGGTTTATTTCGATGAACACTTCTCTCGTATTGTGAAATTGCATCGCTATTTAAGTTGTCAAAAAGTGAAACCGAAGGTGTATTGTTCTCCAAATTCTCATTCACAAAATGTTTATCAATAGAATTCAATGATTTGTTAAAAACACCAGATGTTGAGGGTGCTGGTTGACGCTGGCTGGAGATATTTTGATTGAAAAAATACTTATTTCTTGCTGCAAATCGCTCTATTTTTATGATATTAGGTTTCATTGTATTTGCAACGAAGACTCTTTGAAAGTCGGGTTCATTTTGCTTTTGATCCTTTGCCAAAGTTTGAGTTTGGGTTTCAAGGTCAACAAGGTCGTAAAAACCGAGATGCAATCCTTGTGTACATTTAACTGCGTCATTTAAGCATTCTGGTTTGACACAAGAAAGAGAGCTTAGAGCTATGCGATTATTTGATTTTCTTGTCCATACAACTTGGTAAACTTTAAAAGTGCCACTGAAAGCTTTCAAATTTATTGGAATTAGCCAGTCTTTTTCTATTACTTCATAATCTTCAACAATATGAATACTAACTCTTTGGACGCATAGATTTAAGTAACGTACCAACGATTCAATGTCTGTGATATCATCACCATAAGCGACTCTATCATCAGCAGTTCTTTTTAAGACTCCGCCTATCCCATCTGGTGCACCTTTACCATGACCACACTCGCAATAATGCCATATGACGTGAGTGAGTTCAATTTTAATTTTAAAAGATTTAAATTGACTCCATTACATAAAATATTTTTTTAGTTGCGATACTGTCCTGTTGGTGAATCGGACACAATAGTGAGCTTGGAAACATGTGGAATTAAGCTTTCGATTTTTCGTAAAATCGGTACTAAGTGAGCCCAAATTGATGCAACATCATGACATAAAGAGGTACTAATAAAGCTTGACTTTTTAAGGATCCGTCTTCTAAAGACCTGTAGTAAATCATAGATGTGTGTAATATCAATTGATTTCTATTTGCTCCGAAATGAATAGATTATATTATAGCGTGATATTTTGTGTTGTAATTTTCGCTAAAATCTATATGTATAATGCATTCGTTAATCTGCAGATTTTGTTTTAAAGTGCTTAAAGTTAAATTGATTTTTATGTTACCACAGTGTTTTAAAAAGGGAGTAATGTCTGCTTCAAATTTTTAATTAATTCTTTAGGTTTCACTATGTATTTCACCTTTTTAGTAATATTAGTTATTTTTTTAACATTGTCTTTAATTAAAGTATTTGTATCCTTTTGCCAGGTATAATATTCAATATTTTTATTATTACTAAACTCTAAATATGTCAGAATTACATTTTTGCATTGCAAATATTGTCTTAGTAAACATTCAACATTAACTTGGCTACAACATGTTTGCAACATATCACTTATATTGCTTTCCTTAATCAATTTATATTTTTTAATGGATCCACGAGAAATTCTATATTATGATGTATTTTACAGGTATTGCGTGAGCTGGCATCAGGCTTGATAACCCAAAATGGTCGTAATCTTGAAAACGTAACATAACTTATTGGTTTGTTCCCGGTCATTAAATACTTTTTGTGTAAATTTTTAATTGAGTCAGTTAAATATCGTTTTTGCATTTTCAAACCGTTTCTTGTTATACTATCTTTTTTTCCTGGACATGGTCTGCTATTAGCATCATCTTCTTATAAACGTTGCACAGTTTCGTAGTCTTTTGTCAACCTTTAGGAATAAAAACATGATCTGATTTTTTTGTTTTTGTAGAGATTACGAATGTATTTTTTGGATTATGAGCACTGCGTTGCAACTGTTTCCTAAATGTTCATTATCTTTATTTAGTTGAATAATCTTTCAACTAAATTACATAAGAACATTATTTCCTTTGCTTTTTGTAGTTGATACCTCTTGAATTTTGTACGTAAAGAGACATTTGATTTAACAGAAATAACAGATCCTGGACTGCAGGCGGATAGATGAAAAAGGCGAGGGGATAGTGCTAATGCAAGGTGACGACAATAGGTACAAAGGTTCTCGACTAGGACTGCTCGTAAAACGAGGACGCAAAATACGTTTAACAGTGTCAAATTTCTGTATATTTGGTTGAGCATTCTCCATAACTTGGGGACTAGAAAAATCTTCGTCGGCTTTTGTAGTTATCTTAACCATTTTTCGATTATAAAATCTCTTAAAATTGATACGATTTCTTTTTTGGCGATTCCTGCGATCTCGCGGAATGATTTCCGGCATGGGAACTATTTTCCCGTCTTCTTATAACCTAGCATATCTTTGTCTATCTTTTTCTTTTAGTGCTGCATACAGAAAAGAGTCACTCTTTATCCTTCTTTTTCGTTCTCGTTAAGCTAGCCGCTTTTTTTCTAAGCATTCTGCTCTCATCTGTTTTTTTCTTTGTGGCGCCATACTAAAACAATACATTTCTGTTCATACACATATATATTCTTATAGTAGTTGCGATATTTTAAAAACATATATAATGCAAGGTTGTAATTAGGTTACTAATATCAATTCCAGTGGCTATGTTCAATTACGGTGGCCCCTTTTTTGCCACCGGAGCCACCGGACTTAGAAGTTGTGTCAAATTTTAAATTATGAAAAACATTATTATTCTTACGCTAGAGAGAGAGACGGTAACTTAGCATTCCATGGATTCGCCGGGTCCATCGCGTTACAGAGAAAAGAGCCAAGAGCAGTGCCTGGGGCTTACGACCCAGGTGCAGGTTTAACTAGCTACTTTACAATACATCAACATTCACCTTCACCATTCCGGCTCCTCTCTCTGCCTAACCATATTTGATACGATTCCGTCAGTGCCGCCTTTGTTACGCGGTTTAATATTGAGTTCACGGACGTTCTCGATAAGCCTAGATCTTGTAGCAGTGTGTATAAGGATTTTGCCGGAATACCTCTCGCGCCTACTTCTACCGCATATAAGTGAACATAATGATGCTTATTATTTTACAATTATCACTGTATACCTCTTATTCAAATCTGCATACATGACACCGGAATTTGATAATTGTCACATGACTGTCACTAAGGTCAATAGAAATAAAAAGAGAGGCGAAAACTATCGAGTGCCGTTAGATAGTAAAACACTATGCAAGGAATCCCCGGCCGGAGCTTGTCGCTGGCTGTTTCGTGTTTCGGTGGTGCCATACATATACATACAGAACTTACTTATATTGTAGTCTAGATACTTTGATTATTTGGTAAATAATAAAAGGAGGAAGGAAGGAAAACTAATAAAAGTTGGCAATCGAGCTGAGGGTAAAATTATGGTACTTTCGCGTAGTACCTTGGCATTACGATACTACTTACTACACATCATGAAATAATGGTACAAATAGTATAATTATACTACGAAATCCAACGCTGCACCTGGGTGTTTTCAAAATCGTGTCAGGACAAGAACGGAAGAGTTTTATATGCGCCACCGTATTTGACTTTTTTTGTAGGACAATTTTGAATAATCTATTATGAACTTATATATTTATTTAAATTATTTCTCATAATATTTATATTAATTGAGTCATTTAATGTACTTTACAAAAACATTCCCATATAATGAAATTAATTGTTTAATTTTGTATCTTTTGCTTTGCTGGAAGAGATTTGGCGAGAGATAAGCTAAATCTTTTCGAATCCGCGTTAATGTTGTTTCTGTTGTTTTAATTGTATTTTTTGTATACAATGAATTATTTAAATTTATTGTATACAAAAAATATAATAATTTAAGAAATGTGTCATACTCACGAAATATTTTTATTTTATTTCCTTCATAATATTATTCTCTCGCTATCTATATTATCCATATCTCGTGTTAGGTCTACATGAAACAACAAAGGCTATTTCAAAACTTTGTGCTTTACTAGGTGAAACAAGTGTATATTATGTTGACATGCTGAATTCCAGCTTACAACGCTAACGGTCGTGGATGAGTTTGGCCCAGAAAAGTTTCTTGCAAAACTAAACTGGCCGTGTAGATAGGAGACAATACTGTTTATTCAAGCTATAAGCGCTAATCATTTTGTAATTTTGCTTTTATTTGCATTAAGCTTTGTACGTCCATAAAAGGTCGTAATAGATCAATAGTTATGATGAGACAATATAACGCTCAGCGTCGTAGTTTGTTTTTGGAGAAAACGGAATCCCAGGTGCATTCATGTTCTATGATGCCTTGATGCGTAGCGGGCTGCGAAACGCTGTGAAAATGATTTACCATGATGGTTCTTAGTATAAGTAAAGTAGTAGGTTGATTAGAACTCCTTTTGATAAGCTCATACACTGCAACAATTTTTTTTATAAAATTCCCTTCGGACCTACCATACCACTAGCACCACCCCTGGGGGTAGGGTGGGACTTAACATAATATAATAATTGCTATTATTTTATACCTACATTATTTTAGAATTAGTTTTTAGAATTAGTTCATTATCAAAATATTCATTTTCTATAAACAATGACATTTACAAAGAGAAAATTAAATATCGATAAAGTAGGTGTGACGCTTTCGAAATTTTGAAGAAACTTCTTCACCATTTACCGCAAGGCACATAGTATTATGTAAAAGCATGTGAAACTTAGTTAAAACATTTTTGATATTGATAATTGAAAAGCGGCCATTTTGATTTATATGGCGAGTATGTAGTATTGGTGCATAGACCGTGCTTCGTACTGAGTCAAAATCGTTTCTGCTGTGTAGTGCGTGGTGTGCGTGGTAGTGCTTCACAAAATATGCTCTCTCTCTCTCTGCGTTGCAAACTTGTAAATAAGAACTTTTGATATCAATCAAATTTTTGAAGTGAGAACTTCTTTAGCGGCATTGTACACTTTTTTTGTAATGGGTAAAAAATGTTAAACTCGCGTCAGGACACGTGACCGTCAGGACACGTGACCGTCAGGACACGTGACCCTGATCGAAAATTCGTAAGACCAATTAAAATTGAAATGGCCGCAGGAACTGTCGAGGTGCGGTGAGGGGTCCACGTAAGCCGGCCGAGAACAATAGCGGCTGGCAAAAGTACTGGAAGTCACACGTCACTTGAGACAGTTTTAATCAATTTATTTACTTTGTTAGGAAAAATCTAAATTGTGCTTTTATTTGATTTTGTTGTAAATATTAATTAGGTAAGTTAGTATAAATTAAATATTATTTATTTGTTATAAAATTACGTTTTTAAGTAGTATATTAATGTCTGTTTTGATCATATTTTTAATTTAATTGTAAATATTTTGATTCATTATTACTAGTTATATAATTATGTACGCACAACGTTACAACAGGAAGTTGATTTTTCTGAGGGATAAACTTTTTAATGTAATATAAATTGTCATGTTTGTGTACGATAGCGCAATAAATAAATATTGTATTCTACCACATAAAAGATAGTACTTTTATTCTGATAATTAAAGCAATTCGTGCAAAATTATTCCATAACCATTCCAAAATATCCAAAACGCACAACTTTTCACTTCTGCCGGCACTCCCGGAGTGCAACCCGTAATTTTTTTAAAAGTATTTTTAATTATGAAGTAATGTCACGCACCGTTGCTTCTGAAATTTGTGGCATTCCAGCGTAATTTATATTCTATATCGTTAATGTAACTTTTACGAGTATAATTTTTTACAAATTATTGACTTTTTGGATGTCAATGGAGACCATGGACTTAATAATCATGGAGACATACTTAAGGTTATTTTTAATGCACTGACGAATTTTGTTGATTACTTTAAGCTGTTAAAGCTGTGATCATCGTTGATTTGATCGATAGTGACGTAAAAACCGTAAATTTTATATTTTTCTTTAGAAACACTAGCTTTTTATCAGGTCTAGTAGGTTCTACTATCTCGTGTCAAGCAGTTAACTGCATTAAACAAACTTTGTGTAATTCAGATTTGCACTTCTTGTACCTACTTGATTTTTATAAAGCATACTCGTAAATGTAGTGGCTGCAATGTTTTTTAAGTCCATACGTTTACTTTTGGTTATTATATACAACCCTTCAGTCAATATCTGAATGCTTGTTACATCAAATCACAGTTATTTACTTGTTTCACGGTGAGTGTAGAAGCCCCATTTCCGTTATGTCATATCTATTCTGTGGTTCCGGTACAAAAGTGCCCGCCACGTCTGTGTCTGAGGCTATGCGTCACTCTCATACATCATCCATCACAGCTCATATACGTCACCACTGAGGGGTTCGAGCCTACCTTAAGCTAGGGTGTTTAGGTCTTAGTCAACCACTCTGGCCCAGTGCGGATTACTTCACATACACCTTTGAATCTCTTCGCAGATGTTTGCAGGTTGCCACACGATGTTTTCCTTCACAGTAGGAGCGTCGGACAATTGTACACATGAAGTTCGAAAAAACAACGAAAAACACATTGGTATGTGGTAGGATTAAACCCCAGACCTCCCGATTAGAAGGCCAGTGCCGAGTCCACAGCGCCACCGACGCTGACCGTTTGCTGTTAGACAGATGTGTATTAATACCGGTAGCACACCTCCGCCTCGGAACTGTAGTAGCGAAACCGCTGAACGATTCTCTCGCGTTATCGTTTGTATGGCGCTCGAGCTCTGGCAAGCTTGCCTGCTCTAACGCGAATATTCAACTATGGCGCTGTTTCGCTCGGGCGCGGATCCGCCCGATCTGCTCACACGCTGTTTACACCTCCGCGTTCGATTCGCTGTTTTGTTTGTGCCTGACTAGCTTTGCGGTTTCACCTTGTTAGTTTCGCGGCGGAGATGTGCTACCGGTATAAACCACCACACTTCGCGATTTCTTTTGGTTCCATGTAACAGGACCAAGGAGCCTATTTACACTTCCGGGAAACTCAATAAACTTTTTGCTCGACCTGGGAATCGCACCTGAAACCTTGGATTAGCAGTTGTATGTACGAGGCCATCTTGTATTTGTATTTTGATAGATAATAAACTAGACCAATTAGAGACAATCTTTAAGATTTACTTAATCTTATAATAATAAAATTATACTGTTGGAAATTAGCTATATCACCTATTTTCTAGAGAGCATCTATAAATTTGATCTTTTGCTATTTGGTTGTAGGCAGATAAATATGAAATGCTTTTCTCTATATTCTCACAATAAAGTTCATCACAAAGGTTGGCAGCAGCAAAGAGGAGGTCAGAAAGATTTTTTAAAACGATTTTACATGTCCCATAATCTTATAAGTATTCAACTGTAAATTTTAAGCGTTATATTTCACATAATTTCAAATGGAAAATAGCTCTGAGCTAATATCATAACACAAAGTTTGATCAATTTAATGTAGGTTCTGGTGTGAGATAGTTTTGTTGATTCTCTTAATAAACTCATTAAACTTCCTATCCGTAGCGAAGCTTGGTAGTAGCAATGTAAGAGAAGGACAGGGGGACTCATCTTTAGAAGACGCAATACTCCTTTTAACGGGTGATTTTGCATCAACACTCTTCAACCTGCTATCTTCAGTTTCATCGATCATTGAGTTGAAAGATCTCGAATGTTTTGCAGTATCGCGTATCTTTTGGAGACCTAATTTGTCATCATATTCAATTCGGCGACATGTTGTGCATTCTGAAAACAATAATGCAGTAGTTAATTTTCTTATAAGTAGGAGTGTTGATATAGCATCGAAATTCTATCGAAATCTCAACTTTCATAAGCTACGCATTCACCATGGAATACATCTTCATCTACGACAACCGTAGTTTAATACTAGGTTGTTTACCGAAGGAGCAAACAACAATTTTTTAAGCGTGTGTTTTTTTAGCACAGCGAGCGAGTACGTGGTCTTGTACCCACTGGACCTTCAAGATTCGACCCAAAAGCAAAAAGTGCTTATTGGACCTCATTTACAGGGCCCATTCGACCTTCCTAAAAATATTATATTCAATGAGGCCATTGGACCTCTTTTTTGAATTCGACTGGTACCTACTGGACCTTCAAGATTAGACCCTATTGCAACTGTACCCATTGGACCTTATTTTTATGTCCCATTCGACCTTCCTAAAATATTACATTGAATGTGCCCATAGGACCTTTTTTATGGGAACCATTGGACCTTATTGACAGTTTTATTCAAAAAAATTCAGTCATATAAAAAATTAAAGACTAAAATGAAATTAATAGGAGCTGTAATAGAGCCAATACCATTGAAAAGTAAGTAAATATCATTGAGCTGTTCTATCCTATGTATGTACCTACGAGCTTATATCTCAATCGGCACAGCCACTAATTCCGAGCAGAAAAAAATTTGGAGAAAACCGGACGTCCTTTTTTTTCTTACAATTAGAGTTGTATTGATATTCACTCTCACGACATTCGTCCTGCTCTCGCCTCTTGTATTGTAGAGCAACGTTCAGTGGCAATATTTCTTTCTCGTTCTTGTCTATTGTTTACTTTCAAAAAAACTACCTGAAGGGTTGAAAAAAGGCTACTTTAAAGGAGTAACAAAAACTGAGTTATTGTCAACTATTGATTTTAAGTAATATGTAGGTAGGATTAGAAGTTACATTCCTCCTATATTGGTTCTGTCGACATCGCACTTTAACATACTTAATATTAAATCAAAGACAAAAATCTTTTCATACCACCTGCTCGACAATGTTCAATTAGATCCCCCTTAACTTCAACGTAAAGCAAGACATTATATCCCAAGGGATATAATTTTGTATGAAACTCCCAAGGGATTAAAGTGTTTTAAATATGGAACATAAAATTTGTATGAAAATTTATCATAGATGCTAGCTTAGGAAGGCAAAGGTTCTACGCCCATACAGCAGTAGCGTGCATCCACTAGAGACAAAGACATTCTACCTGTGTAAATAATGTTTTTATAAACTCTAAATACATAATTTCTTTACCAAAATTATAAAATATTTATCTTCATGGCACTGCAAGCTAAAATAAACAATTACATTTCACTTTATTTTTTATTGATAAAATACGTTTTATGCAAAAAGCGCCATCTTTTGACGGCCACCATTAACTATCGATAAAAACGAATAAAAGCAGAGTAAAGCAAGAACACTCGCTGCCAGCGGAAAAATTACGCGGCATATTTAAAAATAAAGAATGTTTCTACAATTTGTTCCATAATTTGCACCAACAGTATTCCGTTGTATTGTTTTCATAGCTAAAACTTTGCCGCCAACGCCATTACGTATTTCAAAATTGTAATATCTTGTTGCTTACGTTAATAAAGTGCTTAGTGGAATGTGTTTTGTGGCATCAATAATACAGTCTTTTTAGAAGTTTATTCAGTGTTTTATTGATAAAGTTAAAAAACGTAAGTAGGTAAATGTCCAGGTGCTTCAGCTTTTTTTTATTTGGGGTCAATAGGTTGTCGACTATTTGAGATTTATTTCGACAGTTGTGTGTAGTAATTAATTGCTGTTTCAAAAGTAAATATACAACAAAGTTGAAAAATAAAAGAATTTTATTTGATACCATTTTATTGTTAACAAATTAATATTCGTCCTGCGTGCTACTAAAGGTCATTGACAGGGTCCAGCAGCTGATCGTATCGTATTGTAAATCGATATGTAGGCTAAGTTCATACTTGTAATATTATTATTAAATATGCTTTAAGTTTTTGTAAGGTTTTAAGCTTTACTTAAGATATAATTATTGCGTGACGTGTTCGTGGTTGAGAAAAATAAATCTTTTTTTTTAAGTATTTTATGGTTTTCATGATAATATCATAATTTTAACCATAGTTATAGTGATAGTGATAATGATAGTGTGACAGTGTTTAACCACCTAAGTAATTGGTTAAAGAGCCCTGAGTTTTTATTGTCTCGCAGATGGTATGAAAAGTAGAGTATTCACCTCTGGAATAAAGCAGTGTCTTCGTCTTAGGCGACTTGAACCCCTCGCTTCACTTAGGACTCTACATATCTAATAAATTTTAACTCCCTCGCTACGTTCGGGAGTTAACTCTAGAGTCCCTCGTTGCGCTCGGGGTTCAATATGGCGCCCGTGACGTTAGACACTGCTTTAATCCCTTGGTGCATAATCTACTATTATACAATGTAAGCCTTCACAAGTATACTGTTGATAGTCAATGTACATTTGATTAAATAAAATAGTTAAAACTAAACTAAAAAAAAACACCCATATCATAGTTTTAAAAAATGGGAGATCAACTCAGAACTGAATATTAATTAACATAATTAATGACATGTAATTATTTTTATAATTTTTGTTTGGCAATTAAGGCTAACTTATAGTTATAAAAAATATTCTCTATTGTCGTTAAAAGTAAGGTAAAAAAGGATATGTGGTTATGTGATTATAGTAGGTTATCTATATTTTATTTCTTTTTGATTTGTTGCTGATGATGAATATGTTGAATTTTATAAATATGTTGATTAAATATTTTGATTTATATCTTTTGTTTTTATTTCTTTAACAATTTTACTTTTCTGCATGACTGTATGTAACATTCCAAAAGAAAAGAGCCAAATAGTCCAATGGGACACGTCTTTTTGATAAAAAGTCTGATGGATCCAATGGTGTAGGTAATGTGTAATTTTGAAGGTCCAGTGGGTACCATGTTTTTGATAGGAGGTCGAATAAGACGTATCGTTAATTTTGAAGGTCCAATGGGCACCAGATTTTTGATAGGAGGTCGAATAGGTCCTATCGTGTAGGTAAGGTCCAATTATGAAGGTCCAGTGGGTACGAGACCGAGTACGTGACTAAACAGAAAAATAATAAAAACGAACAAATCGAAAAAAGCTCTCCTTGTGATTGGAACTTTATCTCATAATATCTGCATTCTAAACTCAAATTACTTTTAGTCCCTGAGTGGTAATAAAGCTATTTTGGTCCCTGTTTACGAGGAACCAAGTATCTCTTTCTAAATAGATGAAATCAATAATAGAAATAGATGTGACAAAAAACAATAGTACCTTTTTACGCTGTAATAGAATGAAAGAAAATTAGTAAAGCAAACACTTTAGTCATCGCTGCCTTTGTAACAACTTTTACAAGAGTCTTTTCTACAGAGTTTAAAAAAATCATATTTATAACATTTCCGAGTCAAAAATTACTAAATATAAAATCAATAACGCTTTATTAAACTTTGCTGCTAAAAGCTTTACCTACATTTTCATAGAAACGAGCCTGTCTTTTAAGTTGGTTTACGTTTAAATGGTCAAGTTACTTTTATGCCTCGTAATTAATGCTTATGCCCCACCATTTACTGCAATAAGAAATCTACAAAAAAATCAATATGTTTTTTTTCTTATGCTGATTTAATTATTACTTCTTAAAAGTTGCGGATATTGAATAAATATTAAAATAATAATGTGCACCTACTACTCGTATTTCCGTTGCGATAAGAACGAAGAAATGACGCATGCGTTTTGTTGTACGACGTAGGTACAAACAGAATAAAACATCAATTAAGTTTTCGAATAATGCCGTTCTCTTTTTAACATTATGGATCTAATGGCGCCTCTTCACAATGGCCCATGATGGCCAAGTATACACAATCACGATTGTGTAGAGGGCATGATTGTCTATGATCGGCCATCATCGCCGGTAATTGTGAGCAATCGGCGAATTGTCGGTACATCAAAGGAATTATGGCCCATGATGGCATACGCGTCCACACAATCGCCGATTACTCAGTACGTATTTGTCTCGAGTACAGTGTAGACTTCTCGGTAAATAAATTTTACTCATATGATGTTTCTTTTTTCACGCACATTAAGTAGATGATTATAAGAGCTAATTAAAAATATTGCCGCTGCCGCGATAATCTCTTCGATGTCCATTTTTAACCGACTTCAAAAAAGGAGGAGATTCTCAATTCGATGCTTATGTTTTTTTTTGTGTGTATGTTACGCGATTACTCCGCCAATTGTGGACCGATTTTCATTTTTTTTTGTATTTGATAGAGTATACTCCTGGGGTGGTTCCAAGGTCACCAAAATCAGGATCTGATGATAGGATCCCAAGAAAATCGAGGAAAACGCTAATTTACTTAAAAGTAGCGTTTTTCTCGATTTTTTAAATTAGGGTTTCTTCCACTAAAAAGATAGCATTCACTAAAAAATAAAAAATATTTTACAAAAAATAAAAACCCGACTTCAAAAACACTGAAAAGTTAAATTAATAATTTTTAACTTTTCAGTGTTTTTGAAGTCGGTTTTTAGTTTTTGTAAAATATTTTTGATAGACGTCTTATCATAACAGTAAACAGTTAGTAAATGAATATTCACGATTGTGTGGAGAATTGCTCGATCATGGCGGCATTTATGGACGATCATTTGATGGACCATCATGGCCCATTGTGAAGAGGCGCCTCGATCATGGCGTCATTGATGGACGATCATTTGATGGGCCATCATGGGCCATTGTGAAGAGGCGCCTTAATACGCATATCGGTTATAATTTATTAATGTTTATAAATAAGTTTTTGCATACGTTTTTGCGAAGTGGACATTCTGCGTCTAAACGGTATAATTTAACTATGTATGTGAAACTAAATTCGGGATTGATATTGTTTGACATTTACTTTTTCTTATGACTCTGTGGTGTGGTCAACTGGTGAGAAAGTGAACGAAATGAAGACGGATCGGGTGTTATGGAAAATATCGTACCATCAGTTCAAAAAAGGCATAAGTGTTCTTACGTTGAATTTTAGGTAATACATGCATTGAAAAGAGCAACTCAAACTACGTATGGTGAATTTATTTGGTATTTTTATCATTAATCTTGGTGATTTTATTCAAGAAATACTAAAATACGTTGTTAGACTTTAGAGATTTTTTTATTGGGAATAAAAAGAATACATTGACTTACGCCAAATTATTAACAATGATCAAAACATAAAGACTTATATGATATTTATGTGTACCTTAATTTATTCTCGAAGTAAAGTAACAGTTTTAATAGACTTTATGCATTTTTTTTATTTTTCATTTCACAGTTATGCACGATAATGTTGTTTATTCATACATTCAAAAATTGTTTAGTTATCCATAAACAGTTTTATTTACCTAAAATTTTATTTTTTCTTGAGCAGTAACGATTACTGCGTTCTTGCCTTGGAAAGAAATGTAGGAACTATAAGTAAATATTGTTACGTTTGGTTATTTCTTTTAAATTCTGAGTAATAGTGAGTACGTCGGTGCGGGACGAGGGAATGGGCGTGGTAATCGCGCTCTCTCCACCCGCGCGCTCGCGCTGCACTGCAGTGTTTGCTGTGAAGTCAAGGTAATACATAGTGTTAGTATACGCTACCGAATACCTATTGCAAACAAACCTAAATATCATGAACAAAGGCACAGAACCAACCTTTGTAGGCTCTAGGTATCAAACCATCATTGACATTACTTTGGCAACACACACGGCGGCGAACCTTATTAAAGGTTGGCATGTATCGAGCGAACCATCCTTCGCGGACCACCGTCGAGTGTGTTTTCAATTGCACTATGAATTACCAGACCCTGCTCCTTATCGCAACCCTCGTAAAACAAACACAGCAAGGTACACTAACACATAACAAAAGCACTAGACGAAACGCATGGCAGCGGCGAAACACCTAGCACGAACAGTATTGAAGAAAAAGTACAACTCCTCACTTCATCAATAGTCAGAAGTTACGAGTTGGCATGCCCGATGTCTATACCAAAAGACCTCAACAAGAATCTCTGGTGGGGGTCAGAACTTGAAAGGCTGCGGAAAAAAAACTTAGGGCACTCTTCAATAGAGCAAAAAATACAAGAACTCCCGATGACTGGGACAACGATGCGCAGAGACACTACAAGAAGAGGATGAGATTCCAGAGAACGGAAGCCTGGCAAAACTTCTGCAGCAGCATAAACTCAACAAACCAAGCCGCCAGAATAAAAAAAGTATTGTCCAAGGGAAACACAGACCTCCTTGGCAACATCAAAAAAGTCGACGGCACTTATGCTAAATCTGAAGAAGAAGCCAGTGCGGTAATGCTGGAAACACACTTTCCCGATTGTCAAATCGCGTCACACCTGGAATGGTCCGCCGAGCACTACAGCACCCCGTCAACCGAAGAATGGGAGGCTGCCTGCAAAGTAGTAACTGCGGATATAATAGAGAAGGCTATAAAGAGCTTCAAACCCTTTAAATCCGCAGGACTGGACGGAATATTCCTAGCGCTGCTACAATGGCAGCCTAACTTAGTAATAAAACACTTACAGCCTATATTTAAGGCTTGCATAGCCTTCAAATATATTCCCAAACAATGGAGAGAGGCGAAGGTAGTATTCATACCCAAACCAGGGAAAGAAGACTACACTACGGTGAAATCCTTCAGACCAATAAGTCTAACATCATTCCTGCTCAAAACACTGGAGAGATTGGTAGACAGACACCTAAGGGATGGAGCACTCCAAGAAAGACCCTTACATCCCCAACAACACGCCTATCGGAAAGGCAGGTCCACAGAGTCGGCACTACATATTGTGGTCCGTAAAATAGAGAGGCCATACACAACGGTCTCGCGCCCACTCATAACCAGAAACTCATAACTAGAATAAAATGTGGCGACTCATAACTGACTTGAGGACCCACTCATAACCATGGTTATGAAATATATTTTAAACTTATAAAATATTTAATTTAGAGGAGCAACTCATAACCGAACATAAAAAAAGCAAATACCTAAACTGTGAACTACTTTGAAGTACATTTGAGACCAATAGTGCTTGCTTACTATTATATACTTGCATACTAATTTTAAAGTAGGTACTTTTTGTTTTATTATTTCATACTAAAAAGAAATGTTTAGTTACAGTACAAACGGCAACACAGTCTTAACTGTCTTTCAAGACGCAATACACAAAAAATCCAGTACTTACCCGTAGTACTACGGGTGATTAATTTTGTCTGTAGTACTACTTATTATCTTTGACAATCAAAGAACACCATGTGGGTAACTATCGGTTTTAATATTTATATTATTTTGATGAAATTAAGGAACGCTTAAATAAAACTATTTTTAAAGCAACTTTAACGCAACCTTCAATTGCGAGCCATTTCATGTTTTAACCGACTTCACAAAAAGCGGGATTTTATCATTTCCATTGTATGTTCTTTTTTTACGTTTGCTACCTCATTCATAACTGTCATTTATTAACCGATTTGAATATTATTTTTTTGTTTGAGGAGGTATAGTTCTCGATTAGTCTCATTGTCACCAAATCCGGGATCGGGCAACAAATATACCCGTAGTACTATACTAACAGTAGTACCAACGGTAGTACCATGGGTAAGCACTAAACAAATCTTAGTGCGAGGAAGGCATAAATAGTTTCTCTCCGCGACATCTTCAACAAAAATAACAATATTGAGAAGTGATTGACAATTAGTTTGTCCTGAGACCTTTAGACATCTCATCTACTCTTTTTAAACGCCGCATAAGAAAATACCATCTACCAAGTCCTAATTATGATATATAAAAATTTAATAATATTCATATTATTTGTGTAATAGGTATTTCTACATATTTTTTATTTAGTATGTTATATAGTATGGTTTTATTTTTATATTTTTTATTATTATTTGATTGCCTTCTAAGCTGCTATACACGCAAATTCTAATATATTACAATTTCTCCTTTCACAGGTCTGATGGAAAAAATGTCATTTATGAAACAAGCACATCGTTTTTAACGGACTTCAAAAAATAGATACAGTCGTACTTAGAACCTCTTCCTTTTTCAAAGTCGGTTAAAAAAGGAGGTTATCAGTTTGACCTGTATGGTGTATGTATGTTTGTCCGCGATTATCTCGCGTTTGGCTGAATCGATATTTTTGATGCGGTTTTCAGAAAAGTTTACATTTAAATTAACTAAAAAGATTAAAAAGAATTTTTTTTTACAAAAAATAAAACCCACTTCAAAAACACCAAAAAGTCGCAAATAATATAAGAATACAAACAACATCACAGTTTTATATTAAAGTCGGTGCCAAGCAATAATCACCTGGAAAATCTTAAAAAACATCAGTACCTACTAGTTAAAATTTGGCACGAACTTCAATATAAAACTGTGATTATGTTTGTATTCTTATATTATTTATAACTTTTTGATGTTTTTGAAATCGGTTTTATTTTTTGTAAGAAAACATTTTTTTTCAATCTTATTAGTTAAGTAATATTTTTTTAAATGCATTTTGACTTCTGTATTGTTTGTGCTGTCTAATTTTAATGCGGGAGAGAGATTACACACCGCAATAGGCACCCTCACCTTGCCGACCTGCAAGATGCCTCTTTACACCTCTTTTATACCAAGCTTTTTACTTTGATTTAAAATATTACTCACCCTTTTTTGTTAATGTTGTTAATAATTATTAAAGCGACTGTACTTAACTGTGTAGTTGTGTTGGTTATGAGTTTCGTCTGCTCACATCAGCAGTTATGAGTGGGACCTTTACGTATTGGTTATGAGATTTTTGGTTATGAGTGGGCGCGAGACCTACACAACCAATCCTCAACCCTAGTTGCCTTCATAGACATGCCTTCGACAAAACAATGCACAATGACATTAACCACGCCCTTCAAAAGTACGATATAGAACCAGCAGTAATAAAATGGATCACCGAGCTGGTAAGCAAGAAGGCAGTTCAGATAGTGGGGAATAACACCGTTAGAGCAAAAGTGGTTAGTGGTGGTAGTGGTTATCCCCAAGGGGAAATAAGCAGTTGCTTATTTAATTTTTATAAAGCAGAAGCTAACAGAGGCCTTACATCTCTTTCATTATATTCGGACAACTGTTCTGGTCAGAACAGAAATAGATTTGTTTTTACTATGTACCTATACGTATCACGAACTTCAAACATAGAAATTGTTATAGGGTTTTACAAACTGGTCATACGCAGAACGAGGGTGACTCTATGCATGCTTGTGTAGAAAAAAATATGAAGAACAAAACAATTTACACACCTGACCAGTTATCTATCTATCTATATAAATAAAAATGGATCTTCGAAATGTATGTACGCCCATAACTTTCGAACGACTGCACCAAATTGCGTGATTCTTGGTTTTATGTATTCGTTATTGTTAGGACAAAGTTTGTATAATATAAAAATTACAATTATTTAAACAAACATTTCAGTAATTTAGTTAAAAAACATGGCGATACAAAGTACGCCGGGTCAGCTAGTATGAAATAATTATGAACTCTAAAGTTCACAATAAATTTATAATTAATGAAATGTCACAGGCAGATTTTTACAATTTTAAAACTCAAGTAGCGTCTAATAAAAATTGGTTGCAAGATACAAATGGAAATAAAATATTTTTTTTTACAATTTACAAGCTTTTGCTTCTTCAGATAAAGATTAACCTTTCCCATTGTGATAGGAAGACAGATAATTTTACATTATGTCAGGCAAATATAAGGTTTTCATAAGGTTTCTAAACTTTCATAAGGCTTCTTTTATATGTAGTTTAAAACTAAATAAATACGTAGTTACTACTAAAGGGTAATTCTTCTGTGATGATGATAAAGAACTGCAATAATATATTGTAAACTTAAGGTTAAAATAATTGTTATTTTCTGTTCGTTTCTTTGTAAAATGTGTTTAATTGACTCGTATTAAATAACTTATTGAAGTAAAAGATAAAGAAGATAAAAAGATTACTTGTGAATTTCTAAAAAAGTATTAGTAGATTTTATGGAAAATCAAGTTTGAGAATTAAGACTTACATTGTTAGTAGAAGTATAAGAGTTTTTTTAACAGCGGTTTTCTTTTGACTATTTTTTTAAGATTGATTTTTAATTTTATCACAAATAATAATTATTAGGTATTTCATTAAAATATTTTCCTACATTCTTTCGATTGAATTTTCATCATCATCATAATAAGAAAATGATTACAAGTAATGAAGATAACTAATGTTTTTATTTTTAATATTGATACTTTTAAGTATAAAGACGTCTTAGAAGTTATTGAAGTGGAAAATATTGTTTCATTTTTAAACAGCTGTTATTTTTTTATTATATTGTTTGGCGATTTTTCTTGATTTTATTATGGAAGCTATAATTATCGTTATTGTATTGAAAATTTTGTAGAACAGAGTACAATCTTCGAATTTCATAATATTTGTTATAATGTTGATAATTAAGAAAAGAAATGATAACAAAATCTTTATGACTTTTTTTGCTGTGCCAAAAAAATATATCACTACAAAACAACTACAGATACACAAAAAATATATTTCTGGGACAAATAATGAAACATGGTTATATTGTTTACTAGAATGAATGTAAATAATTTACGAAGTTAGTAAAGTCATAAATTAGGGATACGAAGTCAAAACAAAAAAAAATTTAAGGCAAAAACGCTGTAATGCCATTTACTCTGTCCACAATTGTAGAGTAAAAAAACTGTAATAGATTTTACTTTAATTAGGTATTACATTTTTAGCGGAAAAGGAACATAAAGACTAATGATTGGGAAATCCTTTTTTTAACTTATTCGAAAAAGTAGCGTAAAAATTTAAACTTAATTTATTTCAATAATTATAAATGTTTACATTAATAAAAATTTGTGATAACCTGCATTTAATTTTTATCAACTTATTTATGTAAAAATCAGCTTCCTATCTTGTTTGGAATTTTTTATAGACATTTAAACAGTTTTTTTGCTCTCCTGTAAAGTTAACATTTTCATCTTATGCTTTTCTTGCTCTGAGGGTGCGATATAATAACGACTTTTGCTTTTTTATACGGACTCGATCACGCCCTCTATGCGACTTTGTGGATTTGTTTTTAGGTTACCAATTTTTTGTTTGTGATTTGGAATCATGTTGAGATGCATAAATTGCTATTTGCGTGTGTGGTGATAGAATACAATTATTTACATTATGGAGTGTTGGATACTATGATTTATATCTATGATTCATTGTACCTATTTGGACTTCTGCGTTTTGGCAATGTATACTTTAAGTTTAGACATTTGAAAAATAAATCTGTCACTTCTCGTCAAAGAAAAAGCAATGTCGTTTCATTTTCTTTAATAGATAATCACCAGATAATATTAATATTTACAACAACTTCTACCCCACCGACCAACTAACATGGTAGCAGAGCGTGCAATTTTATAATAAAGTAAATAAATTGTGGGTTGCTATCCACGGATATATTTCTCAAAAAAGAATAATAAGGTAAGTTAAAGATGTCAGCACAAAATACAACGGGGCTTCCGATCCTAAAAGAAGGAGCGAATTTCGGTAATTGGAAATATAGACTTTATCTTTTACTAGAAGAAAAGCAAATAAAATATGTTTTAGAAGAAGAAAAATGTAATCAATAGCCAAATTTTGATAAAGATGACAGTAGAGCCAAATCATTAATAGCGTAGTGTACGAATGATAAGTACCTAGATATAATAAAGAAAGGTAAGACTGCGAAGCAGATGATGAATCTTTTAATGGAAGTTTTTCAAAGAAAGAGCGTATACAATAAATTACACCTAAAACGAAAATTAATAATACTAAAGTGCTCAAGTAAAGAATCATTACAAGAATATTTTATGAAATTTGACAATATACTGGCTGATTTAGGGGCAATTGATGTATAAATAGAGGAAGAAGATCAAATTTGTTATTTGCTGTCATCACTACCAAAAGAATATGATCATGTAATAACACCTATTAAAACCATGGCAACAGAAAAATAATTGATTGTGAAATTCGTAAAAAGTAGACTTTTGGATGCAGAAACAAAATTAAAAGTGCAAAATGAAACGGAAAATAACGAAATTGAAAGTAATTTCAACATAAACTGTTACAAATGTGAAAAAGCAGGACACAGATCCTACCAATGTGGACATGAAAATGCAATTAGAGGAAATCGTTACCAGACGCGGATGCGTAGTTTTAAAAGAGGACGAGGAAGATCGCGATTTTCAATTAATAATAAAGGAAATATGATGAGCAAGCATCTTCAGCGGAGGTTGAGGAGTCAGAATTTTGTTTTATAATGAATAACGCCTTAGTAGAAGCATATAACGTAAGTGACTGTAATACGATTGAGTTTATTGTAGATTCTGGTTGTATAGAAGATCTTATAAATGAAAAATATATAGATAAAATGTTTGATATTGAGGTGGCTAGCATTTCGCGCCATTCGAATTAAGAAACCATTGAGCGAAATAATAAAATAAAGGTCTCGTAAAAGTACCACGGCGTCCCAAAAATGGCAAACGGAAACGTGGGCCGCAACATGATATTTTGTTAAGCTTTAAAAAAAAATGACCAACCTCGTAAAATCTGTCGAGGAAGGGTACTAAAGCGATTTAAAAGTTTTGAAATACGTGACACTAGGGACCGAGATAAAAGAATCTTTACTGAGACACAGCGTGAGACCGTCATTAAGGCAGTAATGGAATTGTCTTTGCACAATTCTCGAATTCCGGTACGCAACAAAAAATTAAGAAAGGTCATAGCCAGATGTTTGAATTCTTGGAAAGTTAAGCAAAACAGGCGAAAGGAAGACGGGCGAGATAGGTGGCGTTAGTAGGGAGCGACGCTAAGTCGCTGAACCAATCAGATTTCTCTAACCAAACAAATTTCAGATGGAGGGGGTGGCTTTCGGAGGATGAGGAGAGCGTGCGGTGGCGCAGCAGACGGACAGTTCGAGTTGAGGGCGCGAAGCGGATAGGTTGAATAATCTCCTGAAAAATAGATTAATTAGTCAGTTTGTACCAATATAAGAGAGCCAGCCGCAGCTGAGCTTATACACAGTTCAAATTTGTTTAAATTTGTAAAGTAATGTTAAAAATAAAATCAGTGCAACTCCGAGTCACCGAGGGGAATCTGGTAACGTACATTAACTTGTAGTAGTATAGGGGCTAGAGCTGGAGCGATTTCATACCGGGATGATCTAAACGCCTTGGTCTAAGGGCGCGCTTAGTGAAATAACGACTAACATGTCTTCATAAATTGGACCCATGTTACTCGCTAATTTAGTAAAGGAGACCTTCTAAATATGGAGTCAAGGCGCTCTTTTGCAATTTTCATCTTTGCTTTTGGGTATTGTTAACGTAAGATCTTCCCCATGTTTAATTGATTAATTCTTAGTTCCGAATAGCAGAATTAGAAGCGCTTCACGCTTAAATCTCTCAGCAAAAAAACACAGCGGTGTGCCGTGGCAGTTTTCCGATGTACAACACGAAGTGTTGGGACAACGTACCGCCTCCGTTAAGAAACTGTTGTTATGTTGATTTGTTGTAAATCGTGTGAAACTTATTTACTAATAAAGCTAAAAGGTATTGGGTTCGAATCCCGACCTGGGCAGCCGATTTCTCCATTATATTCTAATTTGGCTCTCAATATCTTTGACTTTTGCTATGTATAACGTACTTGTATTAAGGACCGTGGCGAATCGGAGACTCCCCATTTGATTGTAGACAGTGGATGTTGAGATGTTCTCATAATAAAGTTGATAGAGGGTCATAATATAATGAAGTGAAAGGGGATTTGACTATATTCTATTTGACTGTAGTATTATGTAATTTTGTTAAAATTTGTAGTTAAGTGTATTTGTGCTTTGTATTATTGCTATATTTGTTAGATAATAAGTTTACGCCGATCAAGAGTTTTTAATTTGAATGTTCTGTTTTCTCTTGATCATTATGGCTAGGAATGGAACATTCGGTTAATCACAAATCGTGATTAATCTAAATAATTAAACAGTTTCTAACATTTTGCATAGTATCAAGGGGTAAAATTGCTAAAACCCCAAATAAATCATATTACTTTAAATTTAATACTGAGTTTTCTTTGTTGTATTTATATGTCCCTAACTTGAAGGTATAGATAAGTGATTCTTCGAGACTATCCGTTGAAAGATGTGTCTATTTACAATATGTTACCGCCAGAATTAATAAACTCATTACCGGGGCCGGGCATCCATCTATCTAGGCCGACCAGTACTCGATAATTAGAAACTTTTAGTACATTTACACAAACTTATAAACACTATATATATATTAGATTGAGTAAATTCAATTCCGTTCAATCCAATACTTTATTGCTATCCCACAATGGCTGTGTGATCTTAATCATAAATTTAGTAGTAGTCATGAACCCTGAGGGGCATAACAAATAATAACTTAATAAATTCACATACAATAAGACAACATATTACGACCTACACTCATAGTACTAAAATAGAGCACTAGATGGTAAGCTCATAGTGTTTTACTAGAACGCCAGGTGACAAGCTATAGAATTCAGGTCTAGGATTTAGCTAGGAGGAAACTAGGCCAGATAATTACTGAATAGTACGAGCAGCAGAGAGGCGCGCTGGGCATCCATGCAGAGTATCTCTTTATAGGGTATTGGTTTGTATAGTAAAGCATATTTCATTGATGAGAGAATAGGACAGGGTTTTGAGTGTTGAGAGTATTTAGTGCTTTGAGTCCGACTAAATTTGCATTTAGATTCAGGGGTAGTGCTCTTTGGAATGTCAGGCATGCTTGTATCGTGGTAGGCTGGTTCCGTGAGTCTTAAGGGATCGGTTCTGGCTGGATCGATCGTAGGCCGGTTCTGAGCACTTTCTCCAAGGGGACAGGTTTGCTCGCATCGCGGAGGTCAATTTTCCGAGAGTGGAATCGGAGCCGACTCCATCGATCGTACACCTGTTTCCCTGACCTAATCAGGTCATCGGTACATAGTTTGTGACGGGTTGCAGCAATTCTGAGCGTTCTATTGACACGTCCCGTCTTGACAACTGACCTCCGACCTTAGTTTGGCCAAACTAAAAGCACAATTATGATATAAATAATATAACAAAACCATGGTTCTGGGCGAGGTAGCTTTAAGCACCTATAATAACTCCATGTCTTCGGATGTGTTGAGATTGGAAAGCTTCTCAGCTTATAGGAGGTCATTGTCCGCCCAATAACCTGATAACAGGGCCGGATACCGGCGTAGGGTTCCCCCACGCTAGAGTGAATTGGTAACTGACTGGTGGCTAAGCCGCACACCTTCTAAACACCTTTTGTTCACGCCATCCGACCACTTACTAGGCACATGCAATGCCTATTCGCATTAAAGGCCGACGATTAACTACACACACAAATAATGGGCCTCAGTATCGGTGAAGAAGTATGTACAAATACTCACAAAGTAAGCTCGGTGGAATGGGCAGGTGTCTGAAGCGTGGTCATTCGGCAATGTACCGACGGGAAAAAAAAAATAACTTGCTGTAAATACTTAAACTTGCTGGCTCGCACAATGAAAATAACTCTCTTTCGCTCCATAACCTCTAAGCTAATAGATGTACTCGATATATTCAGATTATAGGGTTAAACGAAGTCTAGACGATCCGTACCACCACAGAAATTGGTGCCGTGACCAGGATTTCCAGCTACGTATTCGAAACAACGATGCGACTGGATTAGAATTTGGATTAATTAAAAATAAAACACAACGTAGGAACACATTATCGAGTACTAAAGTTCAGTTTCAGGGAATATGTAACGAGGGAGGGCGACGCACCATATAGTATATAAATTAAGTTTTACATTTAATGTACTTGCCTTATTCTATGTTCATTACAGCAACACGGGAGAGCGACACGTGTACGTAGTGTTCGCTGTGTGACTAATTATATGCCCATTATAGCCATATAGGAGAGCAACGCCGCAATGCATAAGATTATGCATTTGGTTCATTATGTACTACTTACATCTACTAAGGAGAGCGGCGCAGTTCACGCTGTATACATTAAATTTTTAATGTGCATGACTTATTATGTACCCATTGTAATATATATATTTGTATGTATTGGAGTTTCGAGGAGGCGTAAAGTCGGAGGGGGAGCGCAGCGTGAACAAATACTTATTTACTCCTACGTGTACTGTTGCAGAAAGTCGGCAGCGAGTACATAAATTGGTACTGATATACTGTTGGAGCCAGTGAGGGAGAGGGAGGACCGCGTGAAGACTCTAGTGTTTCAGGGCTTACTTTCATTCATTTGTCTATTTAAATTCTATGCTTCAATTAGTTATAGACTTAGAATTTGTCATGATATTTGATTACCAATTTACTTTTTCACTTACTCGAAATGTGTCAGATATTTAACCCATTTCCATAATTTACGGGGAGAAAATTGTGCGTGTTTATTACTTATGTGTTTATCTAGATACCACAAGTATAACCCAGCCGTATATATTTCATGTATTGAAGGGCTTGGTTTGACTGTGTACTAGTGAAATGTGAGACCGGGTTAACGAGTAGAACGCGAGTAAACTATGATAGCGGACGTTTTAGAGACAGCCAGCACGGTATAAAGAAATTTTCATTCGTCCAACGCGAGTATTTTAACGGATTAGTACAGTATTACGGTAAACGCGAAATTTTCTATAAGTAGATTTACAAAGATGTCGGAACGTAGAGGTAGGCGCGTAGAGAAACGTGGTAGGTCGAACGATAAAGGTGGTAACACTGAGAGATCGGAGGAACGGACTGAGGTTGTAGGGAACGCGACCTTGGAGCTGTTACTGCAGAGAATGGGCGAATTTAATGAGAAATTACAACAGCTCACTTCAAATAATAAAGGCGAACAAAGCGGGTTATCTAACGTTTTACCACGCGAACCGGCTGGGGGAGAGAGTAGTAGTGGTATTGGAGAGGATTTACATGAAATCGTCAGTCCCACGACGGAGATTCGTAGCGCGACTTCACTAGATACGCGGAATATATTCATTATACAGCCCACCGTGAGCAAACCTATTTTTGACGGCAAACCTTTGACGAACCCCATCGTGTTTTTAAAACGGTTGAAAAATTATATTAAACAATTTAATTCACCGGGGCGTGAGGTAGACATTGCCCTAGAATGTGTCACGGGACATGCTCGGAAGGTCATGGAATTGTATTCAAAGGGATGGTCTACATTTGCAGATTTCGAGGCCGATTTTAGACGCAATTACTGGACCGAACAAATTCAGGAATCTGTGAGATATAGGTTGATTAATGCGGTATATTTAGAAGACTCAGGAGTAACGTTGTCGGAGCATTTCGCTGAACAAGCGGAGTCGATGCAATCATTGACAATTGCTTTTAGTGAACGGGACCTCGTGAATTCTATAATGCGGCATTATCCGGTAGATATCCAACGGTTATGGTTTACTAGAACGGAGGAGCCCACTATAATGAACGGAGCAAAATTTCTTAGGAGCTTGGAACAGAATATTGTCACGAGACGGCGACCAATCGCTACGAGTAGTAATAGCGGCAATATACATAAAAATAAATATTATAGGCGTCCCGTTACTGCTACGATGACAGCTGACGTATGGCAGAATAGACGGGGATCACCAAGAGGTAGAGGTTATCGGCAAGGACGGTTAGGATATAGGTCGAACTATAATAGGGCCGCGCCATCTACAGTAAAGGGGGGGGGATTTAACCCTACGAGGCCTGCGATCACCTTTGTAAAGGAGGGTGAGGCCCCTGCTTCATCGAAATCTGTGGGGGAGGACAAAACAAAAAACTAATGTCCCCTACACAGGAGGGTCCTAATAGATTATTGATGTGTGGATACGGGGGACTAAGGACTTTAGGGCGCGTAGATAGTAATATGGCTTACAAGATTCTAACTAGAACCGGTTGGAAGGCAGGACAAGGCTTAGGAATAAACGAACGAGGCATTAGGCGACCGTTGGGGAGAAACGTATGCGAGGGCGACTATGATTGTAAAATAATAGCAAGTAGTATAGGAATCTTATTAGATAATCAATTTTGTAATATCGTAGAATGTGACGAGAGTGGAGCTATGTGTGAATTTTGTAAGAATAGAGGCAGAGAGGTGTACACTATTTTCCATGAGTTAGACGGGACCGATGAGATGAAAGATGATTATTCGTTACCTAAATTACCTGAAATATGTGTGTGGTTGTATGGAAGGTGTATGAATGCACTTATTGACACAGGAAGTCAGATTAGCGGGATCACAAGGGAATTGTATGATTCTATACGGGGAGAGTGCGGAGAGTTACCTGAGATCGCTATTCCAACTGTTCAGGTGCAAGGGGCGTTCGGTTCACGTAGTGAGAGCACAAACCGGCTAGTGTTGATAGAGTTCAAATTAGGTGGCACGTTAGTTGAGGTACCTGTATTAATCATGCGGAAATTACCCAGATCTTTAATATTAGGCTATGATTGGTTAGAGCGAGTGAAAGGGGTCGTAAATTGTGGTGAAGAACGGATGTTAACAATCGAACATCTGGGAATAAAATCCAGTGTTAAATTAAATTCAGATTGCGAGATCGAGCGATTAGGGGGAGAGTCGAATGCCGCCGTTATCAGCTCGATGTTAAAACAAAACGCTCACCTGGTAGAATACCCAATGGCTAACAATGGAACTAATAACAATAGCCATAGGAAAGGGTTTTTGAATGAGACTAATTTGAGTGATGAACAAAGGAGGTTCTTGTTACCTGTATTGGAAAAACATAACAGGGTGTTCGCAGAAAAACTAGGACTAACTAATAAATACGAACATGTCATAGAATTGGTAGACGAGACGCCTTTTGTTAGACGTAGTTATCCGGTACCGTTGTTGCATCGGGAACAGGTTAGGGAAAAGTTAAGTGAGCTAGAACACCTAGGTGTTATCCAACAGGGAGCGACCCCGTATTGTAGTCCCCTTACGTATACTAAGAAACGAGACGGATCGATGAGACTCTTATTAGATGCGAGGGAGCTCAATAAGAAAATGTTGGGAGACGCAGGCTCACCGCCGCTCACGTCCGAGATTTTACAATCCTTTCACGGAGTGAATTATATTAGTCTGATTGATTTAGATAACGCTTATTTCCAACTACCTTTACATCGGGATTCTAGGAAGTATACCGGCTTTACTTTCATGGGAAAGACTTATACTTATCGAGTATTACCACAAGGTCTGAAAACTTCAGTAGCAGGGTTCTCTAGAGCGATGGACATTATATTAGAGGGGGTACGGGAATATTGTATTAATTACTTAGATGATATAGTTGGGCATACTACAGGAGACTTACGATTACATATAGAGCATCTTGATCGAGTGTTAGACAAATTAGTTAAGCTTAGGGTTTTTGCCAGGTCAGACGCGGATAAAAAGATAACGAAGAAATTCATGCGGTTATACGAGGGACCGTTCCGAATCGGGGCAGTTCCTTATAATAACGTGTATACGTTGATCGATTTACAAACTAATAAAATAATAGGAAATTATAACGCGATACACTTGTTTCGTTATTATATAAACAAATAGCGGTTATCTGTAGATATTAGCTACCTGACAAGCACGGGTGCCTATACAACAGGTGGAGAAACAAAAAAAGAAAAAAAGGGACCAGGGACGCAAACAATAGGGAGAGACAAGATTTTATTGCATCTTAAAGAACAAAGGACTACTGTGCGAAGGTTTAGGATGTCGTGAGAAATAGTAGGCGAGTGTGAGAATTTTCCTTGTAGAATGGCATCGAAATTTAGTCAAGGGAAATGAGATGCAGTAGTGGAAATATATTTTCAAACATGATTGATTAAAGTATAGGGGGGGGGGGATAAAGAGGTTTAAAGTTGTTTCAAAATCTATTTGGGGGAGTGTGAGGTGGCTAGCATTTCGCGCCATTCGAATTAAGAAACCATTGAGCGAAATAATAAAATAAAGGTCTCGTAAAAGTACCACGGCGTCCCAAAAATGGCAAACGGAAACGTGAGCCGCAACATGATATTTTGTTAAGCTTTAAAAAAAAATGACCAACCTCGTAAAATCTGTCGAGGAAGGGTACTAAAGCGATTTAAAAGTTTTGAAATACGTGACACTAGGGACCGAGATAAAAGAATCTTTACTGAGACACAGCGTGAGACCGTCATTAAGGCAGTAATGGAATTGTCTTTGCACAATTCTCGAATTCCGGTACGCAACAAAAAATTAAGAAAGGTCATAGCCAGATGTTTGAATTCTTGGAAAGTTAAGCAAAACAGGCGAAAGGAAGACGGGCGAGATAGGTGGCGTTAGTAGGGAGCGACGCTAAGTCGCTGAACCAATCAGATTTCTCTAACCAAACAAATTTCAGATGGAGGGGGTGGCTTTCGGAGGATGAGGAGAGCGTGCGGTGGCGCAGCAGACGGACAGTTCGAGTTGAGGGCGCGAAGCGGATAGGTTGAATAATCTCCTGAAAAATAGATTAATTAGTCAGTTTGTACCAATATAAGAGAGCCAGCCGCAGCTGAGCTTATACACAGTTCAAATTTGTTTAAATTTGTAAAGTAATGTTAAAAATAAAATCAGTGCAACTCCGAGTCACCGAGGGGAATCTGGTAACGTACATTAACTTGTAGTAGTATAGGGGCTAGAGCTGGAGCGATTTCATACCGGGATGATCTAAACGCCTTGGTCTAAGGGCGCGCTTAGTGAAATAACGACTAACATGTCTTCATAAATTGGACCCATGTTACTCGCTAATTTAGTAAAGGAGACCTTCTAAATATGGAGTCAAGGCGCTCTTTTGCAATTTTCATCTTTGCTTTTGGGTATTGTTAACGTAAGATCTTCCCCATGTTTAATTGATTAATTCTTAGTTCCGAATAGCAGAATTAGAAGCGCTTCACGCTTAAATCTCTCAGCAAAAAAACACAGCGGTGTGCCGTGGCAGTTTTCCGATGTACAACACGAAGTGTTGGGACAACGTACCGCCTCCGTTAAGAAACTGTTGTTATGTTGATTTGTTGTAAATCGTGTGAAACTTATTTACTAATAAAGCTAAAAGGTATTGGGTTCGAATCCCGACCTGGGCAGCCGATTTCTCCATTATATTCTAATTTGGCTCTCAATATCTTTGACTTTTGCTATGTATAACGTACTTGTATTAAGGACCGTGGCGAATCGGAGACTCCCCATTTGATTGTAGACAGTGGATGTTGAGATGTTCTCATAATAAAGTTGATAGAGGGTCATAATATAATGAAGTGAAAGGGGATTTGACTATATTCTATTTGACTGTAGTATTATGTAATTTTGTTAAAATTTGTAGTTAAGTGTATTTGTGCTTTGTATTATTGCTATATTTGTTAGATAATAAGTTTACGCCGATCAAGAGTTTTTAATTTGAATGTTCTGTTTTCTCTTGATCATTATGGCTAGGAATGGAACATTCGGTTAATCACAAATCGTGATTAATCTAAATAATTAAACAGTTTCTAACATTTTGCATAGTATCAAGGGGTAAAATTGCTAAAACCCCAAATAAATCATATTATTTTAAATTTAATACTGAGTTTTCTTTGTTGTATTTATATGTCCCTAACTTGAAGGTATAGATAAGTGATTCTTCGAGACTATCCGTTGAAAGATGTGTCTATTTACAATATGTTACCGCCAGAATTAATAAACTCATTACCGGGGCCGGGCATCCATCTATCTAGGCCGACCAGTACTCGATAATTAGAAACTTTTAGTACATTTACACAAACTTATAAACACTATATATATATTAGATTGAGTAAATTCAATTCCGTTCAATCCAATACTTTATTGCTATCCCACAATGGCTGTGTGATCTTAATCATAAATTTAGTAGTAGTCATGAACCCTGAGGGGCATAACAAATAATAACTTAATAAATTCACATACAATAAGACAACATATTACGACCTACACTCATAGTACTAAAATAGAGCACTAGATGGTAAGCTCATAGTGTTTTACTAGAACGCCAGGTGACAAGCTATAGAATTCAGGTCTAGGATTTAGCTAGGAGGAAACTAGGCCAGATAATTACTGAATAGTACGAGCAGCAGAGAGGCGCGCTGGGCATCCATGCAGAGTATCTCTTTATAGGGTATTGGTTTGTATAGTAAAGCATATTTCATTGATGAGAGAATAGGACAGGGTTTTGAGTGTTGAGAGTATTTAGTGCTTTGAGTCCGACTAAATTTGCATTTAGATTCAGGGGTAGTGCTCTTTGGAATGTCAGGCATGCTTGTATCGTGGTAGGCTGGTTCCGTGAGTCTTAAGGGATCGGTTCTGGCTGGATCGATCGTAGGCCGGTTCTGAGCACTTTCTCCAAGGGGACAGGTTTGCTCGCATCGCGGAGGTCAATTTTCCGAGAGTGGAATCGGAGCCGACTCCATCGATCGTACACCTGTTTCCCTGACCTAATCAGGTCATCGGTACATAGTTTGTGACGGGTTGCAGCAATTCTGAGCGTTCTATTGACACGTCCCGTCTTGACAACTGACCTCCGACCTTAGTTTGGCCAAACTAAAAGCACAATTATGATATAAATAATATAACAAAACCATGGTTCTGGGCGAGGTAGCTTTAAGCACCTATAATAACTCCATGTCTTCGGATGTGTTGAGATTGGAAAGCTTCTCAGCTTATAGGAGGTCATTGTCCGCCCAATAACCTGATAACAGGGCCGGATACCGGCGTAGGGTTCCCCCACGCTAGAGTGAATTGGTAACTGACTGGTGGCTAAGCCGCACACCTTCTAAACACCTTTTGTTCACGCCATCCGACCACTTACTAGGCACATGCAATGCCTATTCGCATTAAAGGCCGACGATTAACTACACACACAAATAATGGGCCTCAGTATCGGTGAAGAAGTATGTACAAATACTCACAAAGTAAGCTCGGTGGAATGGGCAGGTGTCTGAAGCGTGGTCATTCGGCAATGTACCGACGGGAAAAAAAAAATAACTTGCTGTAAATACTTAAACTTGCTGGCTCGCACAATGAAAATAACTCTCTTTCGCTCCATAACCTCTAAGCTAATAGATGTACTCGATATATTCAGATTATAGGGTTAAACGAAGTCTAGACGATCCGTACCACCACAATATTACAGGTCGGACATATCGTAAAAATAGTTGTAGCGAATGGACAGTATGTAACCACGAATAATAAAAAAAAAATAGAATATCAAATTTCTAAAATAAGCATTAAGGCACTTATAGTTAAAAATATAACTTTTAATTTGCTTTCAGTGAATAAATTAGTAGAATGGGTAATGGTGGGTATGATGTAAATATTAATAGAAATTATGTAAAAATATTTAATGAGAAACATTTTATTACAGCTTACTGTCAAAATAAACTATATAGGATCATTGCTAATGTTTGTAACAACATCTCATGTAACAGTGGTAGTCTAAAAGAATGTAATGATGTATGGCATAAAAGATTGGGTCATTTAAATAGGAAGGGCCTATGTATAATGAAGTTACCTATATCAAATAAGATATGCGGACCCTGTATTGAAGGTAAAGCAACACGAACGCCATTTAAGCAAACAGCAAGACCGAGATCAAGAAAGATTGCGGAAATGCTTCATACAGATATCGCGGGACCAATAAAAAACGACGGCTGTAACGGTGAGAAATATTTTATGACTATTATTGATGATTTTCCCCATTTTTGCACCGTTTACACTTTAAAATATAAGTCTGAAGCCACACAAAATCATTTAGGTTTCATTAGTAGAATAGAAAATGAGTCGGAGAACAAAGTAAAGAGAATTCGATGCGATAACGGAGCCGAATATACAGCAAATTCGATTAAAGACTATTGTAAACGTAAGATAATAAAATTGGAATACACTTTGCCGTATACATCACAACAAAATGGTGTAGCCGAACGAATGAACAGGACACTATATCACAAGACGTGTACACTTTTTGCAGAAACAAATTTACCTAAGCATCTATGGCCTGAAACAATACGCTGTGCTGCGTATCAACTAAACAGATGTCCGTCTAAAGCAATAAACTTCAAGACACCTTGGGAGGTAATGTAGGGAAATAAAGGTTTATTCAGATTTAAAATATTTGGGTCAAAAACTAGGGCGACTATAATACCTAAAGGAGATAAACTGAGAAAGAGAGCTATTTGCACTAGAATGGTCGGCTCCAGTCCAGTCGACTATAGACTATGGGATCCAGAAAATGATACAATAAAAATTTCGAAAGGCGTTATATTTAATGAAGATGATACAAACTATTTTAATGATAAAAAGGAAATAGAAAAGAGATATAAAAAGCAGAAATAGATGAAAATAAAGTAATTAATGACATTGAAAATAATATGAGAAATGATAATGATGACAAAATGAGAAAAAGTAATGAAAGCAGTCAAGAAATTAAAAATGAAGATAATATCATTTCTTCGGTACCGGAAAGTGAGGAGGAAGCAATAACAGAAGTTAAAAGTACTAGATCAGGAAGAATAGTGAAACTTCCAGTCCGTTACCACAATTATGAGACAAATATTGTATTCTGTACATTAGCCGAAGAAGTTTATAGTCTATGCACAGATGCTCCAGGTACTTTTGAGGAAGCAGTAATGAATGATGATTGGAAGAAGGCAGTAGATAAAGAATTAAATGCCCTAGAAAATTTACAAACGTGGGAAGAAACAGAATTACCACATGGGAAAAAGGCTATAGAAACAAAATGAATATTTAAAACTAAGGATGATGGAACAAAAAAGGCGAGATTAGTTGTAAGAGGTTTTCAACAAAAGAGGGACGATTATTTTGATGTTATATACTCGCCAGTTGCTAGACAATCTACAGTTAAAATGTTTATGTCAAAAGCTATGTCAGACGACTATAGAATACTCGTACGTCAGTTAGATATTCCAACAGCATTCCTTAATGACAAGGTGAAATGGAAGTGTATAAAAAGGTACCTAAAGGCTTACAAGTAGAAAAAAATAAGGTGTTGAGACTAAAAAGGTCGCTATATGGATTGAATGAATCTCCGTTATGTTGGAACGAGAGAATTGACATATTTATGAAAGAAAATAGATTTACCACGTCAGGTTACAACTCATGCTTATACAATAAAGAAGATTGTTGGGTAATAATATATGTCGATGATATTTTGACGATGGGAAATGATAAGCAATGGTATGGTAATTAAACATATATTTGGGGATGGAAGTTACGAGAGATAAAGAAACTATGATTATTAAACAAACGAATATAATTGACAAAATTTTAACAAAATTTAATATGACCGACTGTAGAGATGCAAAAACTCCAATTGAAAGTAATTTCAGTATTACAATTGATAAAAATAAGAAGAAAATAGATGTACTATTTCGACAACTAATAGGAAGTCTATTGTACTTGGCAATTACTTCAAGACCAGACATTACGATTGCAGTATCATATTTGAGCAGATATTTAGATAATGCTACTGAGGAATTATGGAAAGCCGGTAAAAGAATATTGCGTTATTTAAAAGAAACAAGAAATATGGGATTACTATTTCAAAAGGATAATGGCAACACAAAAATAACTGGATATTCGGATTGGGCAAGCGATAAAATGACACGAAAAAGTGTAAGCGGTGGCATGATCTTATATGGAAAAAATCCTGTCTTATGGTTTTCGTGCAAACAAAACTGTGTTGCTTTATCTACAGCAGAGTCAGAGTATTTAGCTGCGTTAAAAGGTGTATCCAAATGTTAGGGTGCATCAAACGAAGTAGTTTTATTTGTAGATAGTATAAGTGCAATATCCATATCGAAGAGTATAGATTATGTAAATACAAATAAGATTTAGCTGATATTTGGACTAAGAGTTAAGACAAAGAGAAATTTGTATATGATGTCTCAATTTATTTTGATGTTATGTAGTATAAGTGCCTTATATGCTAAATTATACATTGAGAGGGTGTGTTGGATACCTACTATGATTTATATCTGTGATTTATTGTACCTATTTGGACTTTAGCGGTCAGCTTCAGCGTCTTTCTATTTGGTTTAGACATTTGAAAAATAAATCTGTCACTTCTCGTCAAAGCAAAAGCAATGTTGTTTCATTTTCTTTAATAGATAATATTAATATTTACAACATGAAGAGGAACAGTTTATTAGTTTGTTTGTATTGAATAAACACGGAAACTGCTTAACCGATTCATAAATAGTTTTACCGTTAGAAATGAAGCATCATACATTATATCTCTGATATCTCACAATCGGAACCTAATCAAATCAAATCAAATCAAAAGTACTTTATTTCATAGGCCCTTGCGGGCACTTAAAATCGTCAATTTTACACATTTTACAAAATTATTAAAACATAAAAAATATTCGACTAAAATCAAGCTAACCCGTGCGCTAGTGGCAAGTACATCCGCGGAGTTGATGCCGCGCATGTAATCGCCAAGAGCGACCCGATTCCGAATGTAGGGGCTAACATGAGAAGAATCGGGCAAGAAACTCATGTGCCAAAACTCTTTTAAAATCGCCAAATGTCTTACAAATTGTGAATATTACAAAAGTATTCAGAGAACGAGCAATTCATTTCTTTTACCGCCACGCTGCCTTATCATTCAAAAAATCTTTAACACTGTAATAAGTCTTTTTGCTTAACTGAGCTTTAATTAAAATTTTAAATTTATTTACTGACAAGTCATGCATGTTACATGGCAGCGTGTTGTACATTCGTATACAGTGACCTGCTAAAGAGTTGCTTATTTTATGGAGCCTATATGTGGGCATTGCTAGCTTGTCTTTATTTCTTAAATTAAATTATGATAGTCACTATTTTTACTGAATTTGATATCTTTATTCTTGTGTGCATACAGTAAGCTTTCATTAATATATTGTGAATGTACAGTCATAATATCAATTTCTTTGAATTTTTCTCTTAAAGACTCTCGGGAGCCCATCCCATAGATCGCCCGAACAGCCCTCTTCTGCAGTACAAAAATGCCTCCTAATCCTATGTGGGCGAACAGGTAATCTATTGTAATAGGTTAATAATTTATCGATAATATTGATTGCTTAGAATTACCAATAAATAGTGGGCTATAAGATTAATATACTTATTACTTTAATTATCTAAAAACGGACGAATAGGTACCTAGGAACTACTTATTTACCCTTATTCACAGTAGTTCGGTTGTTAGTCCGGTTGACCGAACTAGTGCTACTTTTAAGTAGCAGTAGTCCGGTTGATGCTAAGTACCGAACTATCGCTACTCGTTTAGTAGCAGTAGTCCGGTTGGTAGAAGTCACCGAACTATCGCTTCTCATTTAGTAGCAATAGTCCGGCTAGTACAAAGCATCGATCTATCGCTAATCTTTTAGTAGCAGTAGTCCGGTTAATAACGTAAGAAAATTACAATTATACATATCATCATCCTGCAATTAATGTTGATAATTTGTAGTGCATAAAATGTATATAAACTAATGTCTAAAATTAAATGAACGTCGTGAAAACAAATTAATGACATAGAAAACCAACAAATAATCCTTAAATTAGCGTTTTTATACATTCCTTTGTTTTCTCGACGATCACTTGTTTTCCTTATGCGAATTATGAATGCGCCAGACTATTAATTTATGGCAATTACAATTTATAAGAATTATGAATTATGAACTACTTATTTATAAGAATTATGAATGCGCCTGACTATTAATTTATGGCAATTACCATTTTCTGCACAAATGCACTTCGAGAAACGTAAGATAATTGTACTCGTTTTTAGTATATTATAAAAAACCGCAACATCTAGAGAATTTATAACTTTTATATTTTAATTCCCAATATTACAGCTATCAAATGTCGTTTATCGCATTCGTGTAAATTGATTTTATCGGGTGGGTCAAACCTTTATAGAACCTCTGGCATTGTCCTTTAAGCAATGTATGTTAAAAAGACGTAGAGGAACAAATACAGATTTTAAAACTGTGCTAGAAAAAGGTTTATCGGAATATTTCAGATTTGTTACGTGCAACGTCAATAGCAATCAAGCTTTTCAATTTTGAAAGAGAATTGGAATGTATTTGAGGAGCAATACACCGTGATACTGCTGTTCTCGTACTCGTACAACTCAGGAATTTCCAACTACATTCCCGAAAAAGCTTTTTCAGTACTTATGCTCTATTTTTTGCTGTTATTTTTGGTACTGATATTTTCCATCTTACTTTTCGTTTGATTTTTAAATTTCAGAGCACCGTGTTCTGTTAAGTGGCGCAAAACCCAGACTTCCTCGCATTTCCTAATTTCTCTTTTATTTGTTGCATAAATGTTCTACTTGACCTTTTGGTGTACCGTTTTCGCTTTATTGTGTTTGTCGTAGGTATAGACAATTTGTTTGAAGATTATTTCAAACAAAATGTGCTCAGGATTATTACATTAAAAACGCTTCTCTCTTTTACTTAACCTTTGGTTGCGTGCGCCAAAACAGCGGGCTCCGATAAAGTGACAATTCAAAAACGATAGCGAAGTTCGATAAGAACAAATTGTATGGAATTGACATATTATGCGTGGCAAGTCAATCATAGTCATCTACTCGTATATGTAAGTTCGTAGACAAATTGATTCGCAACGAATCGATGAAGTAGCAAATTGTTTTTCGTAACGTTCATATACCTACTACTCTATAACTTATTTACAAAAAAATGCAGTTTTGTACGTTATAATTTTGACAGATTACAATATTACGGTCACTACATTTTTATTCATTGCTCTTAGAGCGTTCATCCTTAGTTTTCTTCTTGTTGATTCCAAATTTCTCAAGACCGAGCACCGCTCGCGCCTGAATTGTAAATGTCATACACGTATAAGCTAAATTGAACACTTCGCTAAATTGAAGTTTTATAAAGTTACTTTCCTTGTGGTGGTTGACACCACGTTTGCAATTAAGGGTTAATATAAATGGGCTGCGTAAAAACATCGTCACGATATTTGTATTTATCCGATTTTTGTACTTCTAATGGCTAATCTTTTACATCAAAGGTATCAGCCGCACTATTGTAAGTAGTATTTCAAACTACCCACGTCCTTTGTGTACCGTTTCTCAAGCCCGTTTGAAGTTAAAATAAAACATTTCTAAACAGAAAATAATCCTTTTGTAGTGCACAAAACCCACCAGAGGAATATTTCAATTGGCATTGATTTATTTCGCCAAATGTTTTTGAAAAAAAAAATATGTCTTTGTGTCTGAAACTTCTGAAATTAGACTCGAATACAATGTTTATTTATGTGATCGTATACGCGACGTTGTCTGTCGTTAACATTTTTTTTCTTGTATTATAATATTGACAAATTTTATCATTGTTGATGTTAAGTCTGAGTTTCTATTCTTTTTTGTTTACTTAGTACCTAGTTGATGTACAAAATAGGATGCCCGATTTTGCCCCACTGTCAAGGTCGATGACCAATAAAGCAGTTTTTATCAAAACGTAATTTATAGAAGCTACGGTTTTTTTGGCAAAAAATTGAATAGTGACTGCATATTAATGCACTTTTTCGTTGTAGCTACAATAACACCCTTTTCAATGCATTACTCCTTTCATTACATTTTTAAATATGAATTATGAAAAATATGTATTACTTTTCATTATTTCAATTAAAAAAGCAATTTAGTAGGACTCCAGGCTCCTAGACTATTTACCCAAATAAAGAATTCTTTCGTTCTTTGGATTGAGTCGTCGACAAATTCTGAAGAAATTATCGACAAACTACCACCTATCTTTGTCAGTAAGCAGATTTTTGCTAGCTCGTTTCGTTTTCGAGATCCAGGTGGCCCGGCTGGGGTAACGTTTCTCCAGCCGGGCCACACATATATCGGAAATGCGCATGTCTCAAACTGTGGAATTTGTTCGACAAACTCCGACAAACCACCGCTTCACTATTCCAGCAAACAGTTTTGCTCTACGTCGCTTTGTTTTCGAGATACAGCTAGCTCAGTTGCAGCAACTTTGCTGCAGGTGAGCTCTGAAATGGTGGATCGACAAACTCTGAAACTTGTCCGACCAACTCTGACAAACTGCCGCCTATCTATATCAGCAAAAGGATTTTCGCTATGTGTTTGGTTTTGGAGATCTGTGTGGCCCGGCTGTGGTAACGTTACCCCAGCCGGACACACCGCCCCCCTTAAACGCGAGCCCGATGAAAATTGAAACTTGTCCGACAAACTTCGACAAACTGCCGCCTATCTACATATATCAGCAAACAGATTTTCACTAGGTCGTTTCGTTTTCGAGATCTGTGTGGCCCGGCTGGGGTAACGTTACCCCAGCCGGGCCACACAGATCTCTGAAACGCGCAAGCGACAAACTCTGAAAGTTACCGACAAACTCTAGACATTATAGTCACATACTCAAACAATCTATTTTTCACAGTTTTTTTTGTGGCCCGGCTGGGGTCAGCCACACGATATATGTTTGTCATTAGTCAGACTACAATGCATAGGTACTGCATTATGTGAATAGTATATTATACGTATAGGTGAGGGTGTGTTCCCAAGTATGAGAAGATGTTTTGGCGATGAAAAGTAATAAGAAGACAAATTCAGAACTTATTTAAGTCACGATTCAAAACTCACGTTTTTCACTCACGCTATTTTGGGACTATGCAGAGATCACACTTTTCAAGATTCAACCGAATTTGTGCTTGTTCAATTCATTAAAACAAGCATTAAGTTTTTTTTATACACACCCCCGTACATACTATAAACTATTTACAATTAAAGATATTCTATAATTTTAACGAAAGGCTAATGTCGTTCAGAAATTATTTCACTATCGGGTGTGACTGCCCACTTTAGAACGCCATTGTTTATAATTATTTCATTATTATAACATTACAATGCGGCACGACCCAGTCGGTGGCATAAATTGATCTTTTTGAATAGAAGCCAGTTTTCTGTCAACCACGGAACGTCACAACTCCAGGAGGATCTAAAATAACTCATTACGACTATAAAGTGGACAAAAAACATGACTTGTGAACTAAATACCGTCGTTTGAATTGTTTTATTATTTACTAGCCGTGCCCTCGAACTACGTTTCGCCATCAAACACAGTGTTTAGTTTTTTCCTCTATTTTATTCTATAATGAATCAACTTTATTCTGCCTTTCTTGAGCATCGGCCATTTCGAAATTAAGACAATTTTCGTAGGTTCGTTGCTCTAGCTAGGTACTCTTCAGGGCCTACTTTCATTTAATACCCCTATTGCTGGGTTTGAAAAGCAACTTTTATCCGTTTTTTTTGAGCAGCGGCCATATTGAATTTCGTGCTATTTTCCTAGGTCCATAGTGCTCTACCCTTCAAGGCCTTTCATTTGATACCTATATTGCTAAATTAGAAACGAACTTTTCCACCTTTTTTGAGCGGTGGCCATGTCGAATTTACGTCAATATTGCTAGGTCCATAGTGCTCTACTCTTGAAGACCTTTCATTTGATACCCATATTGCTAGGTTTGGAAACTAACTTTAATCCACCATTTTTGAGCGGCGGCTATGTTGAATTTACGTCAATGTTGCTAGGTTCATTGTGCTCTACTCATCAAGGCTTCATATTTGATACCCATATTGCTGGATTTGAAAACGAACTTTATCCATTTTTTGAGCAGCGGCCATGTTTAATTTAGGGCAATTTTCCTTAGTTAATAATGCTCTACTTTTTTAGGCCTTTCAGTTGACACCCATATTGCTAGGTTTGGAAACGAACTTTTATCCACCTTTTTTGAGCGACGGCTATGTTGAATTTATATCAATGTTGCTAGGTTCATAGTGCCCTACTCATCAAGGCCTTTCATTTGATACCCATATTGCTGGGTTTGAAAACGAACTTTTATCCTTTTTTTGAGCGGCGGCCATGTTGAATTTAGGTCGATTTTCCTAGGTACCTAATACTCTACTCTTCAAGGCCTTTGATTTGATACCCATATTGCTAGGTTTGGAAACTAACTTTAATCAACCTTTTTTGAGCGGCGGCCATGTTGAATTTATGTCAATGTAGCTAGGTTCATAGTGCTCTACTCATCAAGGCCTTTCATTTGACACCCATATTGCTGGGTTTGGAAACGAACTTTTATCCGTTTTATTTGAGCGGCGGTCATGTTGAATTTAGGGCGATTTTCCTAGGTTCATAGTGCTCTACTCATCAAGGCCTTTCATATGATATGCATATTGCTGGGTTTGGAAACGAACTTTATCGGCAGTCATGTCAAATTAAGCCAACATGGCTAGGTTCAAGGTGTTCTACTCTTTAGATTCTTTGTTCGATATCCATGTTCCTTGGGTGGATCCAAAAAATGTGATCCGTCATTTTAGACATTAGGATCAAGAGTCCCGTCCCGTCGCTCTACGCGTAACCCAGAACATTGCAGTCAAATATTTTTTTAAATCATCAATATTAATCTATTAGGTACTTTTAATAGTTTCAAATGGATGAAAGAGTTTGATTCCTTAGTCCTAATGTAAAAACATATAACACCTTTCAAACTACCTTGAAAAGGGTATCTTCACTTTTCAACATTTCAAATATTTCAAAAATTGTACCGATTTTGTGAAAATTAGTCAAGAATTAAACCAATCTACAAATTTTATTGTGACTCGATATTGTCATAAAAAAATGCTTTATACATTAGTTGTATGGCTTGATCCTTTTGCCTTACCACCATGGTACGACATAATAAAAAGACAATTTGTTTGGCGAAATCTAGATGGGCACAGCCATTAACAGAAAATATTAAATTTTATTTGTACTATGTGAAAGACTTCATTCCTGCCTTTCAACTTTCGACTTACAATTACTTAAGATCAGGCTGTATGGCGTAGTTCCATTGCCTTTCCTTCGTGGAAGAAAATACCTTCTCTCTGTACTATGTGACAGATTTTTCAAAATAATTTCACGTGCGCCATGTTGATTTTCTACCCAAAGCATTGTTCGAAAATTTTATATGGAATTTTTCACTAAAAATAAAAAGTGAATTTAAACAAACGAAATTATGCCTAAATGTTCTTCCGGAAAATTCTAAGCATTGTGGTGTAAGCCATATCAAATTCTGTCCAGTAGTTTCGGAGATCTTTCTGGACAAACAGGCAAACAAACAAACAAACATTTTTTTTAAAAACTAATCTATCGTGTTCTGCTAATGATTTTTAAGGCGACCTGTGTATTTTTTTTTTAATATTTCGCAAGTACAGATTTTTGTACCCCTACGATTTTATTATATATAGAGAAGAGATTATGAGGATGAAGATAGAAGAGAGCAAATCTGCATGAACAGAGGAAGTAATAGCCGGAACAAAACGATATGCTTCAAATATTGTGAAGTAAAGTGATGGTAGCTAGTTGGGCGAGCCCAGATGCCGAATGCTAATCAAACCGAAATGGGTGTTGTTCAGCTTTGTGGCACAATATGTGATAGATAGAAACGAAGTTTTCGAAAAATATTTCGGGCTCCTCTCTCAGGTACCGTTAGAGTTTGTTATTTTGATGTTCACTTGTTTTTCCGATGTTCATTCGTTTTTTGGACCTTCACTTGTTATTTCGATGCTCACTTGGTTTTCCGATGCTCATTTGTTTTTTGGACCTTCATTTGTAATTAGAGTTCATTTGTTTTTCCGATGTTCATTTTTTTTTTACCTTTAAGCTGATCGCACATATGCCCGCGCCGCACGCGCCGAACGCGCCGCACCAGCCGCATTTTCTGATGGTCTCGCATATTATAGCCGCACGCGCGTAAGCAAATTTTTAGTATTGCCCACACTCTTAATTTTTAACTCCACCATACAAATGGTTGGGTCTGTGAAACAATGTATGGGGAGAAGGGGAGAATATGATTATGTTAACATTGGTAGGTTTCGGCTTGATGGGATATGTGGTTCGATCCTGGTGTAGAACGTTATTTTGTTTTTTAAATTTATAATGTTTAAATAAAAAACTATTTTTTAAAGATGTCGCCCCACACCTGGATTTTCTCCTGCGTCGTGAGTGCAGTTACAAACACAGAATATCACATGCACATACGCCCAGACCGGAACAAATTTCTGTAGGCCATACAAAATATATGTCCCATACCGAAATCAAACCCGCGACCCGCTGCGCAATAGGCGATCTCGACCTCTACGCTAACCGTGTCGTCGTTAATTAATAAAAAAGTAATAATTTTTATTCTATTAAAAAAACAAATTAGTAAAATGATCAAAAAAGCAATAAGAAAGTTTGAACTCAATGTTTGCTGTACAAAGCCGCAACGTATAAATATAATAAATAATAATTTGATGATTGCCGTATTTGAAACTTTGATAAGTACCTACTCTTAAATCGGACGCCGGAAGTTACAAAATGCCAAATCGGCACCTAAGTTTGTTATTAAAATTTGAGTGTCAATATCGCCGTCCATTCTGATGTAACTCGTACCAATGTGCGCGCTCTTTTTGTAGACTAACTTCGAGACTATAAAACATATTGACTACAAATGTCGAGAGTAACCCTTCATCCCTTTTTCAATAAATAGAACTGTAAACTTTGCACTTTTCTTTGGGTTTTCGATTGACGATTCGTTTTAAAATTGAACCTCAGGTTGGAAGTGACACACACGTCATGTTGTCGTTGCACATATGTGAATTTAATAAGAAAATATTTAGATGGAGTGCGTAATAACAATATTAACAATAGCATTTATTTTAAAAATGTTGACAATATTAATAATAAGTCAACAAGAAAATCTTAATACTTATGTAATATTCTCGTGTCATAGTGTTTGTAACCGAACTCCTCCGAAACGACTTGACCAATTTTTATGAAATATGTTGTGTATATTTGTTTGGTGGGTCTGAGAATAGGTCGTAAACTATTTTCTATACTGTGTAGTGTTTTTTTTGAAAATTATTATGGCGAAGCGTAGGTCTGAGAATAGTTTGTAGGCTATTTCCGCTTAGGTTCATATGAACAACTGTGTCAAAACGGCATCAAGGTTAAAAGGAGAAGCCCTCCGACGCACTAGCGGTTGGCCGCGGTTTAACGCGGTTTCATCGCGGTTACCCGCCAGTTGCGGTCAGCCGCGATGAAACCGCGTTAAACGGTTGGACAGCTCCAAGGCGTGTTGATCCATAAACAAAATGGACGCCGTTGAGCTAGCTTGTGTTATCTATTTTTCCAGGAAACAACGAAAGAAAAATAAAAAAAAGTTATTAGATTCACCCTTTACTAGAAACACGCATAGAATTTGGCCAGTTTGTTAGTTTTTTTCCAGAACTGAAGAAGCATGAAAATAAACTTTTCGGCTATGTTAGAATGAGTGTTTCGCCATTTGAAGAATTACTCAAAGTTCACGATTTCTCGTTGTTAAATTTCAACAATAAACTCAGTGTCAAAGTTAATGACTGCGCAACTCGGTACACACTCATCGGTGGGCGGCTCGCCGCCATAGAACACTATTACCCCGACGGGTAATAGTATTTCCCTGCTCGCCGCAAGCTAAAGCGCCAGTGCGTAGAAACGAGATGGCGGCCAGCCGCGAAGCGGGCCGCGGCTATCCAATCAACCGCCGCGGTTGAAATTTTGTGGCGGTTAAGTGCGTACAATCACAAGCGGTTGAATATTAAAATGGAAAAGCGGCCAGACGCAACAGCGGTTAACGCAGCAGCGGTTAACCGCTAGTACGTATGAGCGCGAACTGTGTTAAAACGTCAACAGTGTCAAGAGGACAACTATTCCAAAACGTCTATTTCTAAACGTAGTTCGCGGGGACAGCTAGTCTTTATATAAAAATCTCGTGTCACAGTGTTTGTCATCGAACTCCTCCGAAAAGAACAATTTTTATGAAATTTTTGTGTATATTTGTTAAGTCTGAGAATAGGTCGAAAGCTATTTTTATACCCCAAGGTAATAAGGCAACCCTCTCTTTTTCTTAATGACAATTATCATGGCGAAAGGTAGTTCGCTGACATAGCTAGTCTAATATAAAGACCTCGTGTCACAGTGTTTGTTATCGAACTTACTTACTTGCTTCCGAAACGGCTTCACCGATTTTTTTTTTGTGTATATTTGTATGATAGGTCTAATAATAGGTCGTAGACTATTTTTCATACCCCTCGGTGATGAGAGTGACTCTCCAGAATACTTTTTTGACAATTATTATGGCGAAACGTAGTTCGCGGGAGCATCTGGTATATATTATGTCACTGTAAAAGTCCATATATTGGTAAATCCAAGGTTTTGCCGGTAACTCTTAGGATTTACCAACATGAGTTGGTAAATGTAAGGATTTTATAGAAAATGGACGATATTGCGGGCTTTTACCATTAGAGTTTGGGATATGCTAGGATTCACCCAACTAGATATCCGCAATACCTTCAACAGCCTGCCTCACGAGTGCATTAGGGAGGCACTCCGATTTCACAGAGTGCCTCCGTACCTCCGCGCTCTCGTGGAGGATTACCTACAAGGCAGAACAATTCTCTACGAGGGGCCGGATGGACGCGTCCATGCGTGGGCAATGGTGGCAGGTGTGCCCCAGGGTTCCATACTAGGTCCTCTACTGTGGAACCTGGGGTACAACTGGGTCCTGCGAGGCGACCTCCTTCCACGAATGGAGGTCGTCTGCTTCGCTGACGACACGCTTGTTGCGGCGACAGCAAAAACGGGGGAGGAGGCGGCCCACCTTGCATCGGTCGGCACTTCACTTGTCGTCCGGCGCATCCGCCTCCTGGGCCTGGACGTGGCTCTCGATAAAACGAGAGCCATGATGTTCCACGCCTCTCGTCGCAGGATCCCACCGGGGCTCCGTGTCCGAGTGGAGGGGGTCCACATACCGGTCGAGGCACACCTCAAGTACCTCGGCCTGGTTTTGGACCCCCGATGGAGCTTCGAGGAGCACTTTAAGCTCCTCACTCCACGGCTATGTGCCGCCGCAGCTGCACTCGGACGAGTCCTCCCCAATGTGGGAGGGCCAGGATCGGCGTGTCGTCGACTGTATCACGGGGTAATACGGTCGATGGCACTCTATGGAGCCCCGGTATGGGCGGAGTGCCTCTCCCCCCGAACGGTGGCCCTCTTGCGACGTCCGCAGAGGGTCATAGCAACCCGGGCCGTGCGAGCTTATCGCACGGTCAGCCACGGCGCGGCCTGCGTTCTTGCGGGCCAAACGCCGTGGGATGTCGATGCACGCGTCCATGCGGAGGTGTATCGACATCGGGTTGCCGTTAGAGAACGGGGGGGACGACCAGCTCCTGAGGAAGTGGAGCGGGTTCGTACCCAGGCGCAGAGGGAGGCTCTGCGTCGATGGGGTGAGGCACTCGCCTTCCCAGCTGCCGGCCACCGGACTATAGAAGCGATACGTCCGGTGTTGGAGGAGTGGGTAGGGCGCTGGCAGGGCGGTCTCTTGTTCCGCGTGGTGCAGGTACTGACCGGACATGGTTGTTTTGGCCACTACCTGCACCGAGTCGCGCGTCGGGAGGAAACGCCGCAGTGTCATCACTGCGACGCTCCTGACGACACTGCCGAGCACACCCTGTTGGTGTGCTCGGCCTGGCGACGCCAGCGCAGTGAACTCAACGCTGCGCTGGGAGGCGGAGACCTCTCGCTGCCGAGCATGGTCGTGGCCATGCTCCGCGGCGAGGCGGAATGGGGGGCTGTCGCCTCCTTCTGCGAGGACGTCATCTCGCAGAAGGAGGCCGCGGAGAGGGAGCGGGAGAATGATCCTCAAGCCGCTCCCATCCGCCGTAGACGGACAGGCAGGCGAAGGCGGGCATTCGCTCAAGCGATGCCCGTCTAATGACCCTGCCGTGGAGGCCTGCGTGCACGGTTGGCCCCGTGCACGCCGCCGTAAGGCCCTCCGTCTGGGGATTGCCCTGATGTTCTCGGGCAATCCCCCCTTGGCGATAGCCCGACCGGTTGGTCGGGCTTGCCTGGGCGCGTGGGTAGTGGAGTCGCATTGTGGACCTTACCTAGCGCGCCCCTAAGGGCAGGGAGAACACCGGGGGGTTTTAGTGGGTAGGCCTGGCACGCTGCCGGGAGAGCCCCACACACGCTCGTCGTCTAGCCAACGGCGGGTACGGTGCGGTTACGCATTTCCCCCCGAGAAAAAAAAAAAAAGGATTCACCCAACTTAAGATTCCTTTTCTGATTTGTGCTTCTCTCCTTTCTCTGAGCTAGCATTGCTAAGTACTCGTTCCTGAAACGCTGACGCAAAGCATCTCTTAAACTTTGCATTTTCTTACAACACGACGTCAAGGCTTGGCTGTCTCTAATGTTTTTGTCGACTGAGTCACCCACGGAAATGTATCCACCCGTTAATATATGTAAGAGGTCTTGAATTTATAGTCGTTTCCACATCGCAAAGAACCGTCATCAACTGTTCATAATCTAGCACGGCTCGGCCAAGTACTCTTCTCAAAAGCTCCTTCACACTTCTGACCATCCTTTCCCACAATCCTCCCCATCAAGCGGCGGTAGGCGTATTAAATATCCACTTTATTTTTCGTATAGCACACATCTTCTCAATAAGTGACCAGTCTAATTTCTCAATTAAATTAACAAAACCATGAAAATTTATACCATTATCCGAATACATACATTTAACTCTACCGCGTCTAGCAAAAAATCGGCGTAGAGCCATAATAAAAGCTTCAGTACTTAGAGAAGTAACCAATTCTAAATGGATTGCTCGGTAAACAGCACAAGTGAACAATATAATATATGCTTTTGCCTTCGACGACAAATACAAGGGGCCAGCCAAATCAACGCCCGTAGTCTCAAAAGGATCAGCAGTTTTGTTAACTCTGGTGAGAGGTAGAGGTGCCGTTGAAGGATTGACAGAAACGGCGACACCTAACACAACCTCTTATCACATTCCTAACTAATTTTCTGCCTCTCACAATCGAATATTGCTCATGAGTCTTCGCTATTACAATTGACAAACTTGCATGCTGACATGAGTTATGCAAATGTTCTATTAAACGAGTAACAACTACATGATTCGTAAGCAATATAGGGTAAACATAAGCCGGAGATTCCTCAGAATCTGTCAACTTTGTCTTCACACGGATTAAACCATTCTCATCAGTAACAGTTTCTAGCCTTATATTCTTTAAAACATTAGTTGTCAACGTTTCTCTTTGCAGGAACATCAGCAGTAATATTTCTGCATTATTAAATTCATCGGCAGATAACTCCTTATAGTATACCTTATTATTAATCCAAATCCTACACTTAATAATAAATCTGTTAATCCAAGCTAGAATACGTACATTTTTAGTATAAGAACTAAACTTTAGTAGATGATCGACGATATTTGTGTTCACAACTGATGTCGAAACGTGACAATGAGACTTACTTAGTTCCTCATTTGCCGCCAATACAAATTCATCGTCAGGTTTCGGCCACTCAGATTTCGTTAAGTAGAGCCAAGACGGCCCCTCCCACCAGCAAAGGGAATTAAAATTTTTGGCATCACAGCCTCTAGATGGTAAGTCCACTGGAGAGCCTGGTACATGTCTCCAATGGCTGGGATTTGATAGCGTCCGAATTTCTCTTACTCAATTACCAACAAATACGGCCCATTGTGCTTCTTTTTTAATCCAAGTTAATGTCACTTTAGAGTCAGTCCAATAAAAGGTTTTAAGCGTCATGTCAAATGCTCTCTTAACCGTATCAGCTAGCCTAGCTCCAATAGTCGCTGCTAAGAGTTCCAGTCTCGGCATAGTAACCTTGTGCTTTGTTGGACTCACTCTTGCTTTAGCCAAAACTAAACTCACACATGTATCACCGTTTAATTCCGATCTCTAAAATATGCAGGTGGCGTAAGCATTTTGACTTGCATCACAAAATACATGAAGCGTATTAGGACTTTCTTTTAAATTAAATTTGGGCAGTCTCCTTGGTATATATATATATATATATATATATATATATATATATATATATATATATATATATATATATATATATATATATATATATATATATATATATCTTTCAAAACATGTAAATTGTCAAACCATGAATCAAAATCTTTATGAATATCATCAGGAAGCTTATCGTCCCATTTCAATTCTAACATCCAACATTTCTGTAACAAAAGCTTGGGAATTAATGTAACAGGAGTAGAAAAACCAATCGGGTCAAAAGTTTTTTGCGCAATTGAAAGAAGCATCCGTTTCATAACGACGTCGTTCGTTTGCGGCGAGCAGGGTTTAAACACGCCATCATAAAAACAACCGAGGCTATCTAACTTAAAATTCCATGCCACTTCAAAAATCGACGTTACTGTTGGCTCAGTATTATGTTCTAAATTACTAGAGGGTCCTACTAGCCAACCTCTTAAATCAAATTTGCCGGCATCCATTATGCGTTTACTGTCAGAAATAAATAGCTTAGTTTCTTCTTCACTTTCAACGCTAGTAAAGCAATTGTCTACGTAAAAGGACTTCCTTAATTTTTCAGCTAAATCTGTATCATCTTTAGAACGATTCCGATAATGATGATTTATAGTAGCAGCTAGGAGAAAAGGACTGCGCGTCAATCCGAATACTACGCGACAGTGCTGATATGTAATCAATTCCTGCTGATTCTCATCTTTCCACCATAAGAACTTCAAAAACTTTCTATCTTCAGTATTTAATAAAATTTGTTGAAAGGCCTTTCAAATATCTGACGTTATTCCGAATTTATGCATTCTAAACTGAATAATCAAAGTTGGAATCGTCTCTAAAAAATTCTCACCTTTCTCCAAACATCCATTAATAGAAATTCCGTTCTTGTCTCTAGCTGATCCATCAAATACTGGACGTATTTTCGTAGTAGCGTTTGGATCATGTTTAATAACTGCGTTGTGAGCCAAATAATGATCCTCATTGAAATTGTCATTTAAAACTGGCTGTATAATCCCAAGTTCTAGCTATTCTTAAAAACAATTGTCATAACCACTAAATTCGGGTAATCTCTTAGTAGTTGATAACAGTCACTTATAGGCTAATGCTCTGTTTGTCAATAGATCTTGGTGTCCTTCTTTCCATAGTAGCGGTACTTTATAACGCCCTTCAGCATTTACTTTGATAATATCTTCAAACTTCATAATGACTTCATCTGCTGAGCCATCTTTAGCACTATCGTTAATACCAATGGACTCTAATTTCCAAAGATCGGTGACATCAATCAACTAAGCTTATCAAAGTGTGCGTTGGTCTGGAACACATTTTTGGTCCCTGCACCGTCCAGCCTAGCTTCGTTTTCATTGCAGTCAAACCTCCTACATGAATAAACTTTCCTGTCATAATCATACCAGCGTAATCAGCTCCGATGAGGAGACCAATCTCATTATCTACCCCTTCAACATCTGAAAACTCCACGCTGTGTACAGTAAATTCTGGAGTTCTCTGCAGCTAATACGCGGCAATTCTCCACAAATTCTAATTTCATCTAAAACTGATATACAAAGTGTGAATTCGCTATCAAACTGCCAACTATAACATTATAAACGTTATGCGTGCATCTTTTAGTTTCTATCCCACCAAAGACTGAGTGTAAAAGTGATTCTACATTTGTTTTCGGTAGGCCAAGTTGCAATGCAAGATCTTTCCTAATATATGAACGTTGAGAACCGTTATCTATCAAACACCTAACTGCCAACTCTTTGCTATCATGTTTTATTTTGACAACCAATGTTTGAAGGAATGTCACTAAGGAGAAACTGTTACTTACAGACAAGGAAGTAGTAGGCGACTTATCGTCCGACTTTTGATGTTTCTTAACAGTTTCGTGTTTCTGTTGTCAAAATTTACGGTGCTGACTTCCCTACACATTACAGTATTGTGTCGTTTTTAACCGACTTCAAAAAAGGAAGAGGTTATCAATTCGGTTGTATTTTTTATGTTTGTTACCTCATAACTTCGTCATTTTTAAAACCGATTTCCAAAATTATTTTTGTATTCGATAGAGTATACTGCAAGGGTGGTCCATGGTCACCAAAGTTAGGATCTGATGATCCCATGGAAATTGAGGGAAACCCTTAAATTTTATGGTGTGTCCAACGTGTTTTGTGTCTATGTTACGCCATTACTCCGCCAATTGTGGGCCGATTTTCAAAATCCTTTTGTATTTGATAGAGTAGGTATACTCCTGGGGTGGTCTCAAGGTCACCAAAGTCAGGATCTGATGATGGGATCCCATGAAAAACACTAATTTAATACCAGCTCCCCGAAGGTGAGCTGCTATTAAATTAGGGTTTCTTTCACTAAAAAAATTTCATTCACTAAAAAGTTAAAAATAAAAAATATTTTACAAAAAATAAAAATCGACTTCAAAAACACTGAATACTTAAAAATAATATAAGAATAGGTACAGACAACATCACACTTCTATATTGAAGTCGGTGACAAATTTTAACACTTTCTAGGAGATCATCGTTTGGCGCCGGTTTCGGTCATCGGTTTTATTTTTAAGTTTTCAGTGTTTTTGAAGTCGGTTTTAATTTTTTTTTAAATATTTTTTTACAAATAAAATATTTAATAGCACTCCTACAGAATTTAGAATGATGACCTGGAGGCAGACAAATCGGACAAACGTTCTTTTTCTTTAAAATAGCTCTACGGTCTTCGAAAGAAAGTTTGTTTAATCTCACACAGTCATTACTCATGTGATTCGACTTACCACAGAAAAAACATGTCATATTTCTACTACCTGAAGTCCTGTTTCTACCACTACTACTGACTAAGGTTGCTGCAGTAGCTCTGTGTTCCTCAGTTAATTCTGACAGATACTATCTGTAATATTCTTATTTGTCGAAAAACTATCCCTGGCCATTTCAATTCTTAGTACACTTGCTACCTCTCGCCTTAGGAATATGCTAGATGACTAAAAAAAATGTTTGCTTTAATAGAAGCTCATTCATATTATAAACACACGGAAAAAATCGGTTTTCGAATAACTATAAAAACAACCAAGATATAAGGTATTAAAGATTTTTCTCCATCTCTTTCTAGCAAAACGGAAATTTACAAGGAGTTTATATGGCCGTACTCAACGATGACGTCACGGTTGATGTCGGGTCTCTCTGTCTAATCGCGTTCAAATTAACAACTTAAAATGCTTGTATCTAATGTATTTCTAAGCCGATTTAAATTCTAATTTCTGCATCTTTTTTCACGGTATTTTAATATTTAATGACGAGACGTAAAAATTAGAATTCAGTCATCATCCCAATTCTAATAGTTGTGTAAGACGGTTAATAGTTGTGTTCTTTGAAAGCTCGCAGAATGTCACTCGGAAGTGCCGACTCTACCAACGGATATAACATGGCGGCATACTTCTCCGACGTGACACCTAACGTTTCTCAAAGCTCAAACCTGCGTAGTTAATTTGTCATAAAGTGCGCATAAACCTTGGTCACTTGTGCCATTTACCTGCGATAAAACCAAATTTAATAAGTCACGAACGTAAACTGTAATAATTAGTTCTTCTTTACCAAACCTCCCTTTGAGATGGTCTAACGTGATCTTATAGTTTTCTGCGGATGGTGGGAAGCTACTTATCAATTCTCTGGCCTTTGAACCCTTTTTTGTAGCTAGTATCAGATATTGAAATTTTTTGTAATCGTCCAAGGATTTATCGCTGTCAATGCACGAAAATTGACCCCAGAAGTTAAGCCAATTGTGTGGGTCACCGTCAAATTTAATAAATTCTAATTGAGGACAGCGAAAACTCTTACCTTCTTCCTTTTCCTTAATGGACTTACTCTTACCCGTGGGTGACATCTGTAATGTATTTGTACTTCCTACAGATTTTTCATCACATACTGTGTCATTATATTTAGCTTGTAGGTAAAACCAGTGTAATTTATATTCATCCGCCTCTTCTATCTCTTTGCAAATCAATTCTTCTTCAATGTTTGCCGCCGACAAACTCTCTTCGACCAGCGTCTCGCAGGCAGAAAGTGATTCGAAATTCGCTTGAAGAAGGTGGTAGAGCGCTGTCATCTCGCCGATATCTGCAGGTTCGCCCTTGATTGATTTTTCTAATTTATTTGCCGTTATTGTGAATGAACGGCGAGCTGTTCCGCGATTCTTCTTTGCGGTTTTGAGGACTTCACTGACGGTCGCCATTTGTTCCGTGACCGTAGAATGTGACAATGGCGAAATACAAATGAAGATATGTCCAAAAATAAAACAGGAGATGAAATGGTAATATAAAAATGTATAATCAGTTTTACATGGAAAATTACACGCGTTAAATCAAAAAAATAATTGGAAAAATATTAAAGTCAACAAGATACCAAATGTCAAAATTCTAAAGAAAAATAAAATAATTTGAACCTCCTCCAACAGAAATCATAGGAACACTAAGCCCATAGATTAAAAAAATACAGCAACTATTGCCATTTTCCTGAAAGAAAACAAGGGACTAGATTTGTATGGAAATCGGTCCGTATGATTACCATACTTTCAACATTTACCGCGTCTTGGTGGTAAGTTCTAAGACTTACCGAGAATATGATGGTAAACGTCCGAAATGGACAATGATCACACAACAGTTTGGACTTTTACCATTAACAGTTGGTAATTGTTAAGTTTTACCGGAAAATCTTAAGATTTACCGTAGTTCTACTTTGTTACGACTTATTCCAATTTATTAATGAAAGCGACGGGCAATATGTACATATTTTAATTTTTAATCATTCTATTGGAGATCATTTTGGATCATTTTGATCATTTTGGAGATTGGAGTCGCTCACGTCCGTAGGTTTTACCCTCGAGACCCTACACGTGATCCCCGGGTGGTGCTAATCGAGTGACCAACTTCTGGTGGTAGGGCTTGAAAAACCCGACTGACTAGCGACCACCGTGCGCATGACGTAAAACCCGTCAAGTGGGCATTTTGTGTCCGCGTTTCGGGATCAGTCATCGCACAGCCAGAGCTTGAGGGGTCGTTGCTGCGATTCGTGTGGTTTGTGTGGGCTTCCGTCGACCCAGTGCCAGGTTGACTGCGTTGACCCTCCGCCCAGGAAGACCCGAAGAAACGGCTGTTCCGCTGGCCGCCCGTGGTACAGTACAGGGGCCCAAGCGGACCTAACCAGTCCGTGAGGCTGCCCCACCATGCCACGCATAATCTCGGGGTGGTCCGTCGTGCCGGTTGGTGACCGGACGGTGGGTCCCGGCGACCACTTCCGGGGGGGGTTCGGGGGCCCTTTCGTGTGGAGAGTCAGCGCAAATCAGCTGTCGGCTGTTCCCTGGCGAAACGGGCCTACACACGTTAACTATGCTAATCGCTGCAACGACACCTCAATTTCACACCTCTCACTCCAACAAACATGTCAGCGCACAATATTAGGACTGGTCGTACAGCGGTGCACTATCCCACCAAAACACCACTATTCGAGGTGGGGCTCGCTAACATCCGCGGGCTCCATTCTAACCTCTTGGCTGTCCACCACCATCTCGAGACAGCCCGTCCAGCAATGCTGTTTTTGACAGAGACGCAAATTATCTGCCCGGCCGATACAAGCTACCTTAATTACCCCGGCTACGCTCTTGAGGAGTCCTTCAAGGCAAAGGCAGGTGTTTGCTTGTTCGTCCGGGCGGACGTTTGTTGTCGTCGCCTGCGCTGTTTGGAGGAACCTTCCTTTTCCCTCCTTGTGGTACACGTCGATTTTGGCACTCATTGCAGTGTCTACGTGTGCGGCTATCGTTCCCACCGTGGTGACTTGGAGACAACTCGACTTTTTGAACACCTAAGTCGGGTGGCAGATGACGCGCAGGAGCAATTTCCTTCCGCCGAGCTGGTGTTTTTAGGGGACTTCAATGCTCACCACGAGTTGTGGTTAAGTTCCTCTAAAACTGACCATGCGGGTAGGACTGCCCACGCATTCTCTCTCACGCACGACCTGACACAATTGGTTACCCAGCACACCAGGGTACCAGATATTATCGGTCAAGCGCCCTCTTTGTTGGACCTTCTGCTGACAAATCGCCCCGACGGATATCAGGTGGTGATTCGAGCTCCACTAGGATCTTCAGATCACTGCCTGGTATCCGTCTCAGTGCCTCAGGCGTCGCGACCGTCGCCTGTGGTTGCAGCACGCCGTCTGTGGCACTATGCGTCAGCAGATTGGGACGGTATGCGGGATTATTACGCGTCTGTCCCTTGGTGGCAGCGCTGTTTCAGTGGGATGGATCCGAACTCCTGCGCTGCGTCTGTTGCTGACGAGATCAGATTAGGAATGGAATATTATATTCCACATTCCAATCTCGTCAGTAGAGGGAGACGTAACCTCTGGTTCAATCGCGAGTGTGCCTCTGCTGTTGAAAACAAACAGCTAGCTTACCGCGCATGGATCAGAGGTCGAGCTTCTAGGGATCCCAATACTAACCTACTGAAAACAGCCTATAATAATGCCACCAAGTTGTGTAAGAGGGCTTACATTAGAGCGGACGCTCAGCGCATTGCACAAGTGGGTCAGGAACTGCTAGCGCACCCTACGGGTAGCCGTTCTTTCTGGCGCCTGGCCAAAGCTGTGCAATCAAACTTCTGCCAACCCTCGCTGCCACCGCTGAGACATGCCGATGGCTCACTTGCTCATCAGCCGCAGGAGAAAGCCGACCTCCTGGCAAAACTCTTCGCGGCCCATTCCCGTATCGATGACTGTGGTGCACAACCTCCGACACTGTCCCATTGTGGCAGCACTATGCCCGATATCCGCATCAGACAGCGAGATGTGCGGGCGGAGCTACAGTCGATTGATATTCGAAAAGCAAGTGGACCAGACGGCATTCCTGCGATTGTACTTAAGAAGTGTGCAGCGGAGTTGACTCCGGTCCTGACGCGTCTATACCGTCTGTCGTTCTCTGCTGGTTGTGTGCCGAAATCTTGGAAAGAGGCCAATGTCCAGCCGGTTCCCAAAAAGGGAGATCGTTCTGATCCGGCTAACTATCGCCCTATAGCCGTCACTTCCATTTTGTGTAAAATCATGGAGAGGATCTTTAACACCCAGCTGATCCGTTACCTGGAAGGTCACTCGTTGCTTAATGACCGTCAGTATGGGTTTCGTCCTAAACGGTCAACAGGTGACCTTCTAGCGTTCCTTTTGCACAAATGGGGTGAATCTATCGATAAGCGCGGCGAGTCTGTGGCTATTAGTCTCGACATCGCCAAAGCTTTTGATAGAGTCTGGCACAAGGCTCTCCTTTCCAAGCTTCCGGCATACGGATTGCCCGCTCAGTTCTGTACGTGGATTGCCAGCTTCCTCCACGAGCGTAGAATTCGCGTTGTCGTTGACGGCTGCGCTTCGCGGTTCGTGGCAGTGAATGCTGGTGTTCCACAAGGCTCCGTTCTATCCCCAACATTGTTTCTTCTGCATATCAATGACATGCTTTCCTTGGGAAGTATACATTGCTATGCAGACGACAGTACAGTGCATGGGGGATATCACGGAAGCTCAGGGGCTGCTCGTGGCAATATTGATAGGGAGAGGCAGAATCTTATCATTGAGCTCGACAGGACGCTGGATCTCATCTCCGAATGGGGTTCCAACAATCTTGTCGAGTTCAATGCTAAGAAAACACAGGTGTGCGCGTTCTCGGCGAAAAGGTCCTTTCCTCCCCCCTCCTTCTCTTCAGGGCACAACCCTTCACACACAGAGTAACATCACCTTGCTGGGAATGAACATTCGCTGCGATCTGAACCCCAGAGACTACATCGAATCCGTTATAACTGCTGCCTCACGGAAACTCGGTGTCCTAAACAAGGTGCGTAGGTATTTTGCGCCGGACCAACTATGCCTGTTGTATAAAACTCAGGTTAGGTCTTGCGTGGAATATTGCTCGCACCTTTGGGACGGCTCCGCTCAGTACCTCCTCGATGCTCTGGACAGATTGCAGCGTCGCGCTATTCGAATAATTGGCGATGTAGAGGCAACTAACACCCTCGAGCCTCTACAACTTCGTCGTGACATCGCCTCTCTTAGCGCCTTTTACCGAATGTTCCATGGGGAATGCTCTGAGGAGCTCTTTAACCTTATCCCTCCCTCTCCATTCCTTAACAGAAACACGCGTAAGGGCCTTCGGAGTCATCCGTACACTGTGTCCTCCTTTTCACACCGTACCAAGAAATTCCAAGATTCCTTCTTCTGTCGTTCATCCCATACTTGGAATTCTCTACCTGCGCACGTGTTTCCTCCATCCTACAACATGGGTTCCTTCAAAAGAGGTGTGAAAAAGCATCTTTTAGGCCGGCAAGGGGCGGGTAGGTAGGATAGTGGATGTCGTCCCTACTCTATCTGTCAACTCATTTGGGCCTCTTTCACCGCTTAACATCAGGCGGGAGGAGGTCATTTGCCGGGCCTTACATAAAAAAAAAAAAAAAAGTTATGGCTTTTACAGTAACATATATAATGAGAAGCTAGTTCCTACTGATTCAAAACCTTTTACATATACAAATTCCGATTCAGAGTGATTTTAACCAAACCACGAATACTATTACATTTCACCGAATAGTGTCTCGCCGCAAGTCCCACCGCAGACGTTTCAGCCCCCTCACTTCACTGGCAATCACGAAGACAATTTGTTACTATTGAATGTTTACAAAAACATTATGACAAAACAAGACTCAAGCGTATGTTGAGCGGTAGGCTATCAACTCAAAGGTGCCTTACTAAGGAAGGGTCTTACCAACTTGCAAGATAACCTTCTGTGGGAATGTCATCTTGCAGAAGGATGCGGGAAGAGTATCCACTTCCTGCCTCACTACACTGCATAGTGTGGAGGTGAGTTTTCTCGCACCACCTCCAATGATCATCCGGTGCGAGAGCTGCTGAAAGACACGTGTCTCTCATTAGCACCGAGATCTGACATAGGTGATGATAGGCGCCAAGTAATCTTTAGCGCGCAGAGTCATTCAAGAAGCAAACCCTTTTTCTTTGACATCATTATACAAAAAACTATTTTCCGTTGAAATTGTTGCTTTCAGTTACACTCGAATGACTAGTGCTTAATGTCGAACCGAATCGTTGGCAGTGCTTGGCAACTTAAAGCTTGCTTAGAATTCGTGCGTCCAATCAATTACTAATTACTCAAGATTGGCGATACAAAGAAAATGTAGTATAGTTCAAAATACAATTTAAGTAACCTAAAAAAAACTTAATCTAAATAAAACTAAACATGTTTAGTTAATATGTTCGCAATGTTGTTATTTAAGTAAGTACACTATAAGTTACAGTTATCATAGTAATGGAAGTTAATAAAACCAACGTTGGGGAGGGAATGAAGTAACAAATATATATAGTACACAGAAAAAGTATTTTTTCCTAGTTCACAAAATGCTGGGTATGACTATATTATGTAGAATAAAATAATATAATATAAAGTAAAATTCCGTATTCAGTGAGACTATCGATATAATGGCGCTCGCGGAAAGTATTATAACTTACGGGATAACTAGCTATGGTCGCACGTTTCCAACGTATCTTAAGCAAATGTATAAATTGCAAGTTATAATATTAAAACTTATAGTACCTCCTAATGTGAAGTAGAAAATAAAAAAACCGAAACTGATTTATTTAATTAGTGTAAAGTCCTGCCAGTTTATAAAAAGTTTCAATTAAATTTTATTAAAGAACTAAAATACAAAAACCCATAGCATACCATAAAATAACACGCCAAATTACAAATAAAAAATTAATCACACCTAGTTCTATAAATTATTACGGAAAACGAACATCTAATTATCTGATACCTCGTTTCTTAAATGAAATTACCCTTACCACCTAAAGATAAAATTACCAACACAAATATTAAATGACTTTTAAAATATAATTTTTGAGTAATCAAAAACAATCCAACAAAGACACCATCCAATGATGTACTTACACAATTTTACACACTCTGTATACGATGTGCGAAACCGGTCCGACCGTAGAAAGCAATGGGGCTGATAGTCTGCTTGCATTCGTGTTGATCGGATTTGAAGTACACAATATATTTTTTCTAAGGTATACCTATTTATGTTAACATCCTAGTTTTTGTATAATATAAATAAAGTGACGAGCGCTAATGTCTGACGTCAAGACAAACCTTTTCGGGTTTAGTGATTGTCATCAAATACTCGTACTTTGTAAGTACATTTTATTAACAATAAAGAAAAAGAATATGAAAACTAGCGCTTTGGTTCTATAAAAAAAAATACATGTTTGATGGCTTTGAAGCTTTCGGCGGATATTAAAACGCTAAGCTGATATTGAATCAGAGATACAGATTTCGATCGAAGCGAGTTATGTGCCTGTTCGTTTGCCTGATGGAATGAATCGATTGAAAATAAATTGTATTTGGTAAAAAATTTGGACGATTCGAAAGAGCTTTCTATCAAATCATATCAAAAAACTTTAGAAATCTTTTTAGTACAATAGATTGAATTATGCCTCCTGCAGTATTGCGACTGGGCCAATAATTACCTACAGCCACGTGGTTTGCCTTCGTCGATCTAAATTAATTGATTTGAAGTATTAGGAGTTTAATCACCAAAATCAGCATAATATAGTATACACTGCATTAACTACACTTTATCATAGTAATTACTTTCAATTGATCGATTGATAATTAAATAAATCGTTAGTGATCTGATACCCTCCCCCCCCCCCCCCTCTTCGAGTCTCGTGTCGACCCCAACAACTCCAACAACCACACCATAAATATGTAATATGAATGATTATTTTTCTCTCAATAAAAGGATATGAGAACGAAAAACATAGATTTAAGTACTTCAAACATCAACGTCCTTTTTTGCGTGCAGTCGTATCACCAAAGTTTGCGCACTACCGTTACGTAGAGCCCTGTAAACGATCAATAGCATGTTTGTCAAACTTGCTTGACAAATTTCACGTTTTCATCAAACACGACGTCAATCCAGATTCTTTTCAAACACATCAAACACGTAGTTTGTTTGTCAAACGCGTCAAACACAACCCTACATGAACAAACATGTTTGTTAAACACGTAAATTTGACAAACATGTTTGATCGTCTACAGGGGCCTTAGATCATTTCATTGATTAAGGACTCCAAGGAGTAGAGCTCTTCAGTGCTATACGAGTATATTGTGTGTGTACCGAGATCGACTGGCGTAGGCATAACATGAGGTGAGGCCAATGCCCAGCAGTGAGCGAGCTACCTGATATTATAATGGGCAAAATACTTACTAGTATGGTTCTTAAAATATTTTATTATAAGTACATTCAGTGTTATCATAATCAGAGAGTCTTGTTAACAATTTGGAGTGAATTAGAATAGTTATTTTTTAAATAAAAAACACATTATGATATTATAACTAAACATTTACCGTCACAAATGAAATACTATAGCACGAATGTAATTCATTAAACAACAATGCATCTTTGTATTTGCGAGATCCTTTAACGTCAGCGAATGACAATAAATTCGCTTTGTATTTTAGAGAGCTTCCACGGTAACAAAAACGGAATTGAAGAACATGCAATTATTTCTGTTTTTAATTTTGTTAAATAGCCATTGTAACTTAAAACACACGTAGAGAGGGCCTTAATGAAGTATGCAGTAATGAAAGCTAAAATACACAGACATGCAGTTGCGGATTTTTATCTTTCTCGTGGATCGCTTTGCAAATTCTCCACATTTTGTAAAGGTAAAGGAACAATGGAATGGTTTTCTTTATAAAAGCTGCGATAGAATTATTTTTCATTGTAGTCGTGTGTGTGTATACGTTATATGTACATTTATTTACTCCTTGCATTACAAGTGTCTGATTAAGATGTTGCAATCAAATGAGAATAGAGAAGGGCGGACATTTAATTTTACTAAATCAATTTAAGTCGTGTTTTTATTTAGTTAGAAATAATTATATGAATTAAGATAATGCCAAATATCAATTATGTTGAGTTTGATTATTACAAAAACAAGTCAATATATAAATTAAATTGAACGTTCATAAACAGAAGTAAATGTACATGAATTCAATGAAATTAATATTAATGTCAAATTAAATAACATGAAATAAACTAATCTAGATTAAACCAAATCGAATTCTTATAAAGTCGAATTAAATTAGTAAATTTAGATTAAGGTCAACTTTATCTCAAATTTGTCACTTTGGTATTCTAATATAGACATCTTTTTAAGATATACGAGTATAATAATATATTTTCAAGAAGTATAATATTTAATTTATACTTTTCAAGAATTTTGAGTTATTTTTATACCATAAGAATTAATACGCACAGCGATTATGACTTTGTGTCATTTAGAGTGTACGCAGTCGCCGCGTTGTGTGACGATACACAAGCGACTGTTGATCGCTGGCGATCATTAGTAGAAGTGATAAGCACAGATTTAATTAGAAGCGTACGCACTGCGAACCGTACTCGAAAGCACCTAACTCTATCTTTTACTTATTAAGCATTAGGTTATGAATAAGTATCATTCTTTGCCAAGTAGCAAGAAAATGCTGAAAATAAACTGAGACAATGAAAGAGAAAGAATGTGTGAAATTTGTCAAGAATTTTTGAAAACTCGTAGTATGTAATATGTAATCATATTTTCCATTTAATAAATATATGGATGAAGCATGCATATGAAATCTAATGCACGTTTGTATGGAAGTTATTATTGTTATTTTCTGTTGCCTTTAAAGAGTTTTACCTCTTTCGTGTATTACATGCTGCTGCATAATTTTTTATTTCACATATTTTATTGAAAAAAATAACAAATACTATTTTTATTTTGAACTTGTGTTTTTTTTATTCGACGTTCGTCGACGTAACTTTACTTCTCTTATTGCACGTGTATATCAGTGCTGGGCATTTTTTGAGTTTCTTGGTTACGTGATCATCAATTTTCGGTGATTTTTGTACAATTGGTGGCTGTGTTGACGTCGAAATTGTAGTCGTGTCTGTTGTCGTTTGTTCAAAAGGCTCAGTAACAACTACTTGCGATGCCTTTTGCGTTGCTTTAGCACACTTTGTGAACAGAGTCCTCACAGGCTTCTTCCTGAACGGCGCATTTTTTCCAGAATTGATCTTCTTCGCATCCCGTTGGTATGTGTTGCGGTACACTGACCTTCCTCCCTTCCCGACAAACAGTGGGAAAGAGAGCATGAAGTTTCCAGAACCCTTGCAACCACCTTCGCAAATTTTGTACGGGGCGGTAAACAATAAATATTTGGGTATTTCCGAAATCCCTACAAACCAATATTATCTTGAAAGACTGCTTTCAGTTAAAGATGTAAGTATTAATCTTAAATGAGAATTTATTATAGACTTTATTTTTTTATGTCGTTGAGTTCATTTAAGCAGAAATTTGTAAATGGCTCCGTTTACCTCCTATATGAAATTGTTTACTAACCTTGCTATACCCGCGCTATGATTGTAGCCCTTTTTATATGTGTTTATAAATAAATCCAGATACATAATAATATGTTAAATATTCTTAAATATATGGGATTCTAAAAACATGAAAATAATGTATTTAAACATAATACTTTATTATTTTACTGACTTCAATCTGTTACCTTCTACCTGTCTTCTACTTGTGCCATGTCGCTGTCGTTTTGTTTTCATAGCTTGAGCTATATAGCTTAAGCTAAAATATTCTGATTTCAAAGCAACATTAATCTAATTATCATAATTGACTTCAAAATGGAACCGCTTTTATTAACGTTGATCAAATTACACATAGATTAAGTTAAAAATGCATAAAAATAAAAAATAGCACATTTAATTTAATTATTTTATAGTTATTTAAAAAGGTGCACTAAAGCGTCGGTTTCAAGGACCCATTGGCAGTCAAAAGCTACTCAATATGCATCATGCACGTGCAATGGTTACAGCAGGTACTGAAGTGCTAGCAAAAATTTGAAGGCCTCAGTATTTCAGAGGAATGTAATTTTAAAAATATGTTATTTGTCGGTCTCACAGACCAATGAGCGGGTATAGGAAGGTTAACGGCGTATAAGCTTACTCAAAAAGATGACTTTCTAAATCTATGATATGAACGTTTAACGTAAAATTTATATAACTTATAACTTTCCTAAATATAAAAAATATTTTAAGAAATTTTACATCGTGGAGTAGGTACACGTGCTGTTAAGAGTAAGTTGCACTTAATGGCAGTTAAATTAGACACTTACTTTTTCCATTTACAATGTTCCTAATAAGCAACTCTCCATCTGTCACGTCTTTGCTGAGTTCAATGGCTGCTCCTTTCCCCATGATAGTATTCGAAACCGCACTAAAACAGCAAACATCTAAATCAATTTCAAATTCTATCTATAATATTGCATCAGTTTCATATCTACGTTTATTTACCAGACCAACAAAACCTGATTGAAATATTTGATATATCGTATGTTTTCAAAAATGAATATTGGCTTTGGAATTTCTCGACGCATTTCCATAAACCTTTTATTAGCGCAAATAAAAGTTGAATAAATCGTAACGCGCACGTGAATATTTGTTAGCAGGGAAATAGAGGTATTGGAATGTAATAGGATTTTGATTCAATATTCAACTTTACATATCGGATAGTTACGTGACGTGGTTGCAATTTCGGGATTTGTTGTGATGATTTTAGACTGGTCATGAAGATGGACAGATGATTACGGAATTGTGACGATGATGGAGCAAAAGTTATATAGCTCACTGTAAATAATTACTTACACATAATGAAGAATTTTAATGCAGGTAATATTTTGTTATATAGAATAATACCAAAAAAAAAAATAATTGACCTACCTAGTTCTGAAAATATGAGGTCAAGTGGGGATTTCTGCTTTGAATAAGGACACAGGTTTTAATCCAACACCATAGAAATAGGGAGAGCTCGGACTGAAAAGTCAAGAGCACCGAAGGTCAAAAGATGGACTAGCAACTAGATGAAAAAAGTCAAGAACGACTTGTATATCAATCCCCAAATGATTAACTACACTCAATTAACACGCGTAGTTTTTTACACCGCGTCGCTTAGAGCCAACGTAACCATCAATGTCAAGGCATTACGTCATTAACATCAGAAATAAACATTCGTACGAGTATATTCGTATATTAGTTTGCCATGATTTATACTTTCGTTGCGTGCTCGGAGAAATGTATTTTTACAATGGCGAACCGCAATGTTTATATCTAGGAAGACAAAGAAGCTGAATTTGTTGTTTCATCAGAATTAACTTAAGATCTCGTGTTTGAAATATTGTATATTCTATTTTTTTAAGCCTGACTAAAACATACTGATACTGGTAACACCCACAGTGGGAGATGATCTCAAAACGTGGGTTTAATTCTAATACACGTGCTTAACCATTTCACAGATAATATAATACCATTTTTAAACACAAACTTTATTTTATAAAAAAAATAAATATCGAGTTCAAAGAAACAATATAAACAAAATGTCTGTATTGAGTCTGTCCTAAACAATGATAAAAGAACTCTTGTCAAAAATGTGGCACAAACATCAATACAAAAATCTTTTTCATATTTTAAGTAAGTTTTTATTTTTTTCATTTATTTCATGGAGCAAATGCAGACAAAGAAGTTAGTTTAGCTAGACGTATTTATTTAAAGTTTTTATTTTTTTTATTTATTTCATGGAGCAAATGCAGACAAAGAAGTTAGTTTAGCTAGACGTATTTATTTAAAGAACTCATTATTTTTTGAACTGACACAAATAAGTTACCCGCAAATATGACAATTTGAAGGTTAATTTGTCCAACCCATGGATTTATCAAAAGTCCATGGTCCAACCCCATCATAACTACACTGAATGAAGTTAACCATGAGTCGAATAAGGTTTATATAAATATTTGTTATATATACACAATGCTCATATCACTTGGAAATATTAAATATTTTATTAACCGCGAATAACCATGGCAATAAACCCGCATAAATAAGTCTTATCGCTATGAAACAATAAGCCCTTATTAAATAGCTCGAACGGCTCTGCGCCGTTCTTCAAACTAGAATGCCATTTTCGTTATTAAATTCTTGAGATTTAAATTCTCGGACCTAATTTTTAGTTCAAATGAAATAAAGTCTTTACGTTAAAGTATTACGAGTATAATTATAATGCATACACACGATACTGAATATCGTTTTCATGTCTAATTGATCCTCAATCGAGGGAAATTGGCCCAATATGTCATGCTAGCCAGACGGGTTGGCGAATGGGTTTTTTCAAGTTTTTCATCCCTTCGCAGATGTGAAACTGCGGTAAAGTCCTATAATCGGCTATTACTACATCCACGGGAAGAAAGAAAGCTGTGACCATTTCTAATAAATCCGTTACCGCACGAACTGCCCCAATTAATTAAATAAAATGAGAAGAAGCTCAGAAGAATGTAGTTTACAAGGACTGCAAAAATGCACTTCACTATTTTTAAGGATTGTAACAAATGACACCATTTTTTCAACAGTTAATATGCGACTACACCACTGAATAATGAAACTGTTGAGTGATCGCCTCGCTTTCCTTTTTTCTTCATTAAAAAACTGTTACAGCGGAAACAGGTTACATTAGATGGTGTCAGCCACTGTGTTCCATTTCCTCTGTCCAACACACCAACTATTCAAAAACCCATAAATCAACTTCATAATAAACAAAGGAATCACTTCAAAACAGCTGCTATGAGATTATTTACGTCGGGCTCACGTAATGCGCGGATTCGTGACATTTAGAAGCTGCTGAAATATTTAGCGTTTGCAATCATTATTCGGTTCACTATCGGAACGTTTCAATAAGTCACGCGAACACAGAAGTTGTACGATAGTAAATTGAAACAACTTCGATCAAATTTAATATGTCCCATTTAAAGGGCAAAATGGTACTGCTCTTAATTTAGATCCAACGATACCGTGGATAAATATAAATCCTATTAGTAGGTATTATTTTTAAAATGATCTCGATAAGAGACGTCGGGAATCGGAACTCCGCAGACGGCTTACTTAACTCAATTTGAACACTCCGCGAAGTTTCTCAAAATAAAAAAGGAATTCGCCTTTTGGCACTGCTTCTAGGTGGGAATGGCGAAGAATCCATCGATGCATGGCCGTTGTATTGACAGAAAATCATTGGCAATACCGCTTGCAATAGGCAGGTGAGGTCGAAAGGAGATAATTTGAGAGGCTGCGTGCGCGATCACGGCGAGATCGCACCAGTCGTAGACGAACGATCAGCCGATCCACACGTAACTCCAAACCCATTAAGGTTGGTGGAAGCCGCGTCCGTAGACCAGTATTGCGCGTAGTGTTTACCAAAGTGAAATTTTATTAATGTGATACAGTGATACAGTTTAATGTTGTGGTTTTCCGTAGAGTACCCCTAACCGAGATGTGGGATGATGTAGAAGAAGAGACTCCCGCGCAGCCTGAGCCTGAACCAGAGCCAGCAAAAGATGCGGCCGCCGACGCTGCTGCCGCAGCCCCCAAGGAGGAGGCGGAGACTCCAGCCCCTGAAAATATTGTTATGGGTACTGAACCCAGAAAGCTAGTCTTCAAACACTGGATCAGGTACGCTAAATGGAGTGATAATGCTCAACAAAGCTGGCGATTACAACGGATGTTTAAATTGTATTGTTATTATTTTGTATTTCAGGCCGAAATTCCTCCAATACACCTACCTTTACGACTATCAGCATAATTATTACGACGATATTATCAAGTACTTGGACAGGCGGAACAAAGGTCTACCGGTTGAGAAGCCGAGAGCTCAGACCTGGGGCGAGCGCGCTCTGCGAACCTACCTCTCGAAGGCTTCGTACAACTTCATGTCCAAGTCCTCCAACAGGGACGCAGTCCTCCTCCGCCACATATCGACCGGCGCCCGATTCCAGCGCTACCACAGCAAGTCCCTCATCTCGAGGAAGTATTCCACATTAGGATTTAACACTGTTTCGATCTAGCTTCGCTCTAACACCCCGCTTGACCTGGCTTCTCGGACTAACACCGGACTGCCGGCGTGACCTCTCTCTCAATGTTACAGAATCTCCCTGGCGTGATCGCTGCATCGAACTGGTGACCGTGTTCTGTTCGGAAGCCCTCCGCATTCCTATTTAATGTCTTTTATGAGACAATAAACCGTTAAGTTTAATCGTAGTTTTATTTACAACTATGCATGTTTTACTGTTTCTATTTTCACGTTCAGCTAATTGCCTACATGAATAATAGCTTACTCTCAAAATTTGTTCTATTATAATAATTATTAATGCAATGCGAAATAATTCACACATACCAATTATTAAAATAATTATTAGCGATAGCGAGCGACGTCAAACTATATATGTGTGAATTCGATTAGATCAATCTAAATGGAAGTTAGTGTATATCCAAAATGCAATCGTAGTTAGATCAGAGAACTCAATTAGTGTGTAGACAGTAATTCCGAATTGCTTTTCTGCTGGAGTTATTTTGTGATATGTGCGTGCGGTCACTTCAATCATTGCATCTCACTGCCGTAAATTAAAATCGTCTAGAAATTGAAACTTAAAGCTCGAGCGTATGTTTAATGACTAATAGCTGTTCAATCACTGCATCTCACTGCCGTAAATTAAAATCGTCTAGAAATTGAAACTTAAAGCTCGAGCGTATGTTTAATGACTAATAGCTGTTGATAAAACATTCTTAAAATATTCGAGATGGCTGCCAGGAAGGTACATCCAATTAGATAAGTGGATCATTAACTTCAATTCAACGACATATATGCTGTTGGTGTTCCTATTAAATAAATAAACGACATGATGACGAAGAATTGCTACTGCCTAGTATTAGTGAATGATTGGGGCTTTACATAAAGGTATTGTTTTTTATACCGGGTGTAACAGGATTCCGAAATAATATTTAAGGTTGTTGATTAAAAAAAAAATGTTTTATTACTATTCTTTGTATTTTTATTATATGCCTACTTTCGATTTAATACGCTTAACTGTTAAGCTTATTAAATCGAAAGTAGGCATATAATAAAAATACATAAAATAGTCATAAAATATTTTTTTTTAAATCAACAACCTTAAATATTATTGCGGTATCCTGTTACACCCGGTATAATATATTTGATGTCCGAACATTCTGATAAAACATCATTGGTGTATATGGATTAGATTGACACTATAATCACTCAACCTATAGGTAAGCGATTTTAGTGTCTTATAAATTTGACCTCGAACTTCATAGACGATTATCAACAAAACTCAAACCAATGAATCAGTGACAATTTTTAGCTTCTTTTCCACATATGACATCCCTGTCTTATTCCTGTCTTCCCAGCTCTTGGTTTTCATCTCACCTGATGGCAAGTGATGACAATTCCGAAAGTGAAAGCGAGCTTCACCTGGACTACTCAATAACTGATGAACTGGCTATCTTACCTCTGATTTTCGTAACACAACAATGTTAATTAATATTGTTGTTATGGCGATAAACTTAGGTAAGATAAAGTATTATTTTAAGTAATAAGAATCTTAACTTAAGCTTGAAGTGAAGCTCGGCTTATACTACGCTAGGAGAAATAAAATTAGGAAAACTATCCTTAAATTAACAAAAAATAATAATCATTCATAAAAGGTTATAATTTGTTTGTTACACTTACCTATAACACTAAATAGTATGAAAATATTATTGTAAGAATTGATGTAAACAAACGTTGGTAAATCTAAATAAATAAATAAATATATTGTTGTAGTCATTAATATTGGTAAATAAATGTATATGTCTATCTATACGAATCTATTTGATATTCAGATTATGATAATATGATAAAGACAGAAGATTATCCATCGGAGTGTGTAATTAGAGGAGTAATTCGTAAATCAAAATCTGACCTGAAACGGAACGTTAATTTGGACCAGAAGGAACGCAGGAATTGTCTTTCCAATGTTAGATGATGCAATAATGGCGCTTTCTAATTGACCAGAAAAGGTTTCGGTTCAATTTTGGTTTATCGACATTAATCCCTCAGCACTGGGAAAAGCGGAACGCTCGTAAAATAACTCTTTCCACTACTCAATAACTGATGAACTGGCTATCTTACCTCTGATTTTCGTAACACAACAATGTTAATTAATATTGTTGTTATGGCGATAAACTTAGGTAAGATAAAGTATTATTTTAAGTAAGTGAATCTTAACATAAGCTTGAAGTGAAGCTCGGCTTATACTACGCTAGGAGAAATAAAATTAGGAAAACTATCCTTAAATTAACAAAAAATAATAATCATTCATAAAAGGTTATAATTTGTTTGTTACACTTACCTATAACACTAAATAGTATGAAAATATTATTGTAAGAATTGATGTAAACAAACGTTGGTAAATCTAAATAAATAAATAAATATATTGTTGTAGTCATTAATATTGGTAAATAAATGTATATGTCTATCTATACGAATCTATTTGATATTCAGATTATGATAATATGATAAAGACAGAAGATAATCCATCGGAGTGTGTAATTAGAGGAGTAATTCGTAAATCAAAATCTGACCTGAAACGGAACGTTAATTTGGACCAGAAGGAACGCAGGAATTGTCTTTCCAATGTTAGATGATGCAATAATGGCGCTTTCTAATTGACCAGAAAAGGTTTCGGTTCAATTTTGGTTTATCGACATTAATCCCTCAGCACTGGGAAAAGCGGAACGCTCGTAAAATAACTCTTTCCAAGATTTTCAATGCCACAGGTGCATGACACATCATCTAGGCAGCCGAAACCCAACATTTCAATGTCGGGACAGCTAAAATAACTTATCTTTGACAGTTCACTAAATGCAATCGTTTGGGCGCGCGCCAGTTAGTCGATCCACCTAGCAGGTAAAATAGGCAATCAGCCAAATTGCAGATAATTAAATGTTACAATGACCAAGCAGCCTAGACATCGATTGGATGTCTCAAATGAAAATAGCACCTTGTTACCTAATGATCTGATCGATATGTTGCAATCATGGCTAATGGTTTTTCTGTATCAGCGGATGCTGATGTTGATAAGAGAGTTACTTAAAAAAACGTATCCTACTAAAACATTTTTAGCAAATGTGATATTATATTATTTTGATTATAGAACATGTTATTCTCAACAATTGTAAGAGGCATTGTACATTTAAATATTAAAAACAATGCTGATAATAATCTGCGGATGCTAATGTTGATGCTGAAATTCACAATAACTATGGTTGTAATTGCTTAAAGTGGTGAAGCAGAAAATCTTTCTTCTTTGGATTGTGTAGAAATAAATTAATACTAGTTAATTATTTGAAATGTAGTGTAATTAATTATTATCTGTTATTGTTCACTTTGCTAAATTAATGGACGTTAATCTCATGATTCTGACATGATCACAGAAATACTGATATGACACCAAAATCGAAGAACGGAAAAATAAATGATGCAATGAACAAGATGAGCTTATATTCGCAAAAAGTTGTTCATGCGACGAGGCTTTAGGAGCACACACATATTGATGCCCCTATCAATATGTGTGTGTGTATCACGAAATTCAGGACTTACATTTTTAAAGTTTATTTAATGAACGTTTTACAGTGACACAAACAATTTCTGTATGACGCTTGATCTTAAGTTAAGTTTTAATGATTGAGGGGATTAAGTTTATAGTACAGTCTATTGTATACGTATGGATTATTGTATAGAAAATCAATGGAGTTTGTCTAATATTCAATATGAAACGTAAAAGATGGATAAGATAAAAGTTATTGATAGATGATCCAAATATATTTTGTAAAAAAAAATACAATTTCGTAAAATTTAAACACCATTTCTTATCTGCGAGACACGTTACTTGAAAATAAAGAAGGAAATGACATCACTATTTGATGACATCTTCAGTGTTAGGTATATCAATAAACTTCGAATATACTGGCGTATCTAAGCTAATCTAAACATACTAATAATAATCTTAATAAATATTACGTATCCTAAAAAAAAAAACGTATCTTAGTCTATAATTTTGACCATAGCCTTAAAATCGCTAGTATATTCTAAATCTATGGGTATGTTGGTATTCTCAATCTCATCCAACCTGGATAGATTCTGCACCTTTTGAGCGGCGGCTTTTAATTTAGCCCTTTTATTGAATATCCATATATCCAATATCCATTTGATATACCTATTACTGTTTTTGAAAACGAAGTTTTATACATCACTCTGAGTGGCGGCCAAATTAAATTTAGGTCAGTGTAACTATGTAGGTTCTTGGTGCTCTACTCTTCAAGCCATTTTATTTATTCAAAACCTATATTACTGGGACTGGAAACGAAATAAGTTAGTTCCTGGCTCCAATTCCCTAGTGGCATGACCCTACTAAGTTAAGTTTAGGTGCTAGTAACAGTTTTTCCATACTCAGCAACAAAGATCCAGTTCAACTGTTGCTATAAGCCATTATATTAAATTTATATATGAAAAAGAAGGTGTTTAACCCTAGGCATGTTGATCTGAGGGTTTGACCTAAAATTTTCAATTTCAATTCAATTCAATTATAGAGGTCATGCCATAGGGTCCGACGGAATAGACAGACGGACGGACGTTACTAAACAAATTCCGGGTCACACTAAAAACTTTTCTTCCTAGTGCTAAATGTGCTATGTTATCCCCGCTTTGGTATGTTACAATGGCGGTCTTATTGAGAAAGGGAAGTGAAAAAATCATTGACTTTTAAAAAATTATGAAAAATATGTGTGTTAGGTATATGACGTTTGACGGAATACTCAAGACAGATTTTAATCTCTTGAAATGTTGTACCAAAACATTGATTGAGCAGAGCAGAGCGGTGGAAGGCTCTGGCGTCCCGCGCTTTCGAAAATGATTCAACGCTTCTAACTAACAACCCAGCCAGTGTTGGTTAGACTTGCAGGATACTAATTTGATTTGAAAGTCGGATTTTACTCAAAAGGCTTGGGTAATACTAGTATACCCTTTTTTTTTTTTAGGATGGAAAATCCTTCTTACGGATTCGACAAGGGGCCGACTGACGAGGACACCCCAAGGATATGCCGGACTCGGGTAGAAGACCCCATACCGGCTAAAAACCCTCCAGATACTTCTACCTCCGTAGAGACACAATCGGGATCGGCGCTAGCCATTCCCCGATTGTGCCCCCTGGAGGGTTGCGCGCCGTAGAGGTAAGTCCTGGCGCACCTCTACGGGGGGGGGGGGGGGGGGGGGCAAGTATCTCCAAATTCGACCCCCCAAGCAGCCAAGCTTGGGGTGAAAAGTGTCTCTCGACCGTCATAATTATTTTTTTTTTGTTTAATTACTTTCAATAAAAACTAAATCGAAAGCCTCTCCATTTGTAGAAGTGGCATTATAAAAACTAATCGCACCTGGTAATTTTCGAAAAATACGAAAACAATTAATATCTAGAAAACCGTGATATTTTCACAGAGGTAGAAATTTTGGGCAAGGGAGGCCATGATGAAGTCAATCTATAGTTACAGGATTATCCATTGTTTTAGGGACACCTGTACATAGATAGATTTTTCTATCATTTTCAATTTTCGTGGCTCGAAATACTTTGCTTTATCAGTCCGTAACCGAATCTGTGTCGAGTTTGTTAGCTAACTAAAATCGTAAAAAATTGCAATCTGGTGACATATTCGCCGTGTTCAAAGGGGCTTACGATGAAATAGGAAAATAGCGCGAGCGAAAAGAGTCGAGAGCGGTACCCAGCAAAGGGTTTCTCTATTTGGTTTTCATTTCCAAAATGCACGAGCATGAACCAAATGGAAACTGGACGTAAAATTGAAGCAAATATGACGGACGGAATGGCGTAGGTAGCTCACAAAATAATTAAGTAGCTAGTGTTCTGTCTTAAAAAATGGTTGATATTTGACTAGTTCGAGGGAGCAAGCTAAGGAGCAAGACACTGCAGTGCGCTCTGGGAGAAGTTGAGTAACACGTGAGGATAGGTAAGTATGTTCAGATTCATTTACCTGAGACCCTGAATAAGGGGAAAACCCAACTTGCCAGCAACTGTGGCCCGTCTCATGTAGAGCGAGACCCTATAGTACATGTGGTTCCTGTGAGACTTGGAAATCTAGAAGCCCATCAAGCATACGTCGGCAACTTGTGACTTACGATGTCAAGTCACTGTTCGCTGTAATTTTACTGTGTCTTATCACTATCAGGCCTTCGTCTCTACGCGTTTAGGTTAGGGCTGCCATAAGTTTTGAACCATCGAACGGGACATTTGGAATAAAAATTGTAAACAATGAAAAATTCGAAAGATTAATGAATATTATAAAAAATAACTTTAATTAAATAATAAAAAATCAGACTTATACTTCGTTACGGAATTTTAAGTTTCATTAATATTATTGGTAGGATATTTATTGAAATTTAATAAAATCGAAAGAAGATCAACAATAAAACAAAAAAATCAACATCCTTATTTGCCTAGCGTAATCTTTTCTTATTTTACGAGTATGTTCGCGATCTCAATGTCATTATTTTATATTTTACTGAGGTTCTGACTTTGCGAAGCTCTCGAGTACGATTCGTGCATAGCGATCATTATCCACCTACTTAGCTACCAAACCGGGTCAAAAAGATTACTGACGGGGACACCGGTCATGTCCCGATGTACCGGGACTTATGGCAGCCCTAGGTTAGGTACAAGATAAGTACCTACCGTCCCGTGCACTCTGAGCACCTCTTAAAAGCAGCGGGGCTGCCGCGCTCCTTTTGTCCATCAGATACGATCGGCCCACCCTGGTTCCCGATCGATTTCGAGCACTAGTATAATTTAGGGTAGTAATGCATCGCTCCCATTCGTGAGGGGGCGGTCGCCATCCGATGAAGCCTTAATGACCTTCGGATTAAAGGCGAAGGGTGGAGTAAAGTCTGTAAGAGTCCGACATAACCTGTTCAGCCGGCCGTTCAGGTATCCATGAGGATTCTCCGCCTCTACTCCTGCATGAGTAGAAAAAAGTGGAATCACAGACTGAATACCTAGCAACGTTTCGCGCCCTATTCCACTATAATCCACTAAACAAATCATTAATGGATCCAAAAGATTTTTCCAATTTGAATCAGTAGTTCTTGAGATTAGCGCGTTCAACCAAACAAACAAACAATCAAACAAACTCTTTAGCTTTATAATAATAGACCACTGATCAGAGGCCCAATTCAGCTAATAGGCTACAGCCGAAATGAAACTGAACCGTTGCGGTCGACCAATCGGAGCGCCTATATCGCCTTTCACCTGCTCGATGACGTGATAATGTGGCGTTCTGATTGGTCGATCGCAACGGTTCAGTTTCGATTCGGCTGTAGCTTATTAGCTGAATTAGGCCTCTGAAACTTGCTACACACCTTTAATTCTGATGACAATACAATTATGTATGGCGTATTATTATTATGTAAAGATGGTTACATACATAGAATGTCAAAGAAATGTTATTAACATATTATGTTGTTACGAAATATGATATATGATGATAACTTAGTGGAGCTAGTTTCCTAGTTTCATATCGATACTCACTTTGCAATAACTAATAACCTTTACTCGTGAGCCTTTTCGAATGAAATGGTAAGTCGGTGACACTTTGTGGAAGCTTTTTGTCATAAAGCTCCACACTTCACCAAAAACGAGCCATTACTTTTATGGAGCCTATACATTGGAACAGCAAATTTATTTTTGTTTCTTGTGTTTAAATAGAAAAAAAATTAACTACTTGTACCTACATTGAAACGAGTAAATATTGCCGAAGACTTAATTCTCTGTCACCAATCCAGTCTAGGCCAATGTCTCGGCCGTTTATTTCGAGACGCGTCCACCAAACAATTGTCTGACTTCTCCGCCAATTGGAAAGATTTTGGTTCCGTTGACATTTATAAATTGTTGGACGTAAGAATATTGCGGAATAGCTTGCGGATAGGAAGAAGGAGATTACACGGATTGCGTAATTAAAACACTGTTCTCCTTCAATTATAACGGTCTTGCCACAAAACGTTGTCAAATAAGGCAATGACTTAAATTATGCTATTTCATTTGTAAATATAGGTGAATATAGCGACAATATTATGTTAAAGCCATGACTAATCTTTTCATCCAAAAGACGCCCATTGATATTGATTAGGTCTCGCTCGAGGATCTCTAAACCAATCAGTCCTGCGCTTCGTGCATTGAGTGGCTTCCCGCGACTGCGGCTTCCGATACCTACGCGGTAGCCTCTCGAGAAACCAACGGCCGACAATTTTGTGAGCAACGTGTCTAAAGGTTAGCAGGATAACTGTGAATAATATATTGTGGTAAGACCCTAATTGTTTGAATGTTACTGAAAGGCAACTCTAGAAGACCGTAATCAAGGTTTCGAGCGCGTAAACCCTAAGTTTCAGCATGGTATCTCCACCCCACGGAAACCAGAGGGGCAATCGCACTAATTATAACGTTTCAACCAAATCAGAAACGTTACCGTTCCCATACATTTTGACAACACCTTGACAGCAGTCAAATGTAAAACATATGGGAACGGTAACGTTTTGGTTTTGGTTCAAACGTTGGTAAATAGTGCGATTGCCCCTCTGCGCTCTATCGCTTCGTTGCACAGCAAATTTCGGATCCAAAATTATTATTGCGGGCCTAGAGAGTTGTCCTTCTGATTAACAGGCAATAAAACGCTTATTCGGTTAAGGATAAATTCTAGTTTGGGCAGATTCTTTTTTGGGCAGATTCGGTTTACGGCAGAAGTAACATTACCAAGATAAACAACACAATTTTCCGCTATGAAGTTAGTAAGAATCAGAACTCAGCCCTTTGTGTAACAAAAATATATCGCGATCGCTTTTGATTTTAACAGTCAAATTGCATCCATCGCTATTTTTATCAGTCAATCAACACAAAGTCTTGTATTGGCGCCGCAATAATTGACAAATTCAAAGCGATCCTGGTAGTTTATTTCTTAAACAATAAACCCTTAGTACTAACGTCGTCTGCGCGGTTTCCTTTATCTTACTTATTTCTGCCACCACTAAGGGACGTTTCTTCGATCATCAGTAATAGCAAAGTATTAGTAGGTACACCTCATAAAGGACCTTTATGACTTATAATGGGACAGGGTCGGTTTTACTGTCGTATTACTAATACTTTGCTATTACTCACGATCGACAAACCGACCCAAAGAGTAAGACAGGCAATGAAATTACTGGGTACTGTGACATGATATCTAATACCAAAAGTTGGCAACTTACACATTGGGGTCCTAGTCGGGGTTGTAGGTTTGCGAAACATAGAGGAACCGCACATATTATTACAACGCTTAATTTAGCATAATAAAACTTGAATACTTTTAAACTGGTAAAAATTGTTGTTGGTTTATAAATAATGTTTTTTGGATGTATTTAGGAAATTTATTGCTTTCAACAGCAATCTATTTAACAAAATAGTATCTTGTTGGTGTCTTTAACAAAAATAAATCAAGAAAATTATATAATTCATTTATATATTAATCATTGATTATTAATAAAGTGATCCTTTTTATTCGGTAATTTAGATAGAACTGGTTTGACTAACTGAGGCTTCAGTTGGCACAGATATTGTTACAGTGTGATGTAATAAAAGAAGTTGCTAGAGTTGAAAGATGGAGATTCGATTACTGTCGTAATATTCTGCACTAAATTTTTCTGAAGTTCTAGGTAGAAGAGTAGTTGTAGCTTTAATATGTAACTACGAGTACTGTAGGTACGTAGAGACGTCATTTAATTTTGATACTTCGTTGAAGTTAGTTTGTCTTTCATTTCCATAATACTATTTTTAAAATCAAGCTCATCATTAAACATGAAGCTTTATTATAGCTATAGCTGTCATATACTTTTACATATTGATAATATAGCACATAAGAATTAAAGGAGCATTAAAATTAATGGACGTTTCTGCAACTGCCCGTAACGACAAGTCACTTAATAATGCATTAAAATTAATCGACATCTCTGAGTGCCGCAGTTGACTAATTACATTATTTATGATAATAAATCAGCCGGCAAACTGCAAAGCAACATCTTTAATTTTTAGGTTATGTTGTTTGACTTTCTTACGTAAGAGGACTGTGAAGTGACGTTTAATAGCTCGAGTAGGCATATTCAAAAATGCTATTTGTTGCACACCGCGAGTTGAAAGTCCGAGGCAAGTGCCTACATTTCTTATTGAAATATTGTTTCGGGCGATAACTGTTCTACCCCCCCTTTACAAAATTAAAAAGTGTTGGTCTCATTAGATTCAGTATACCTTAATCTATGTTTGTACGTTTTGCTTTTTTTGTAATTCAGAATAATTTAGTCAAAAAAGATAAAAATGCTCAAGGTAGTTTTTAAGTGTAAAATATGGATATTTAGATGCTAATAATTTATATTCTGAGCAATATTACTTCAAAATCAAAATGTACAAACCTAGATCTATTATATCTACAACATCTCCAAAAAATTGTGAAAATTGGACGATGCAAAGAGGGAGAAAAGCGTTATCGCTTTTTGTATGAAAATTCACAGCTTTACAATCCTCTTAAGGTAAAAGCTCCAGTTTTTTTTGCCCGTTTATACTTGTACACTTTATCTGTACAGGCAAAACTGAGCGTGTGCGGCGGTTTTGCCCATTGGTATACCTGTGCAGTTTAACTGTGCAGACAAAACTGAGCGTGTGTGGTGGTCGGGACTAAACAAATACAGCGTCGAAATTTGCTGTCGGGGCCATGGCTTCAACTGAGAGTTTGTACGAGTTTACCCTATGTGTATGTATGTCTTCTACTGGGCTCAAGCTTAACTGTGCAAGCAAACCTATCAGGTACACCCTACCGTGTATGGCTATCTTTACATACAACAGGGAAGCTTTTTGTCTTCTGATTGATCTCACCTGGTGTTATAAGACTGAAGATAGGAGGGAGCTTCACCCGGAATCCTTAACAACTGAGGAACTGACTATCTTGCCTCTAATTGTCGGAACACAACAATGTTAAGGCTCCGAAGAAGCCCTATCACTAACCAAACCATGCAGTAAAAACATAAATAGCCGTAATCATAAATGCCACTTTTTGATACATGGTCAAATAGCAAATAGCATAGCAAATGTAATGTTAGCATGGATGCTTTAAAATATGACTAATTTTATACGATTTAACAGGTGAGTTAACAATTTGTTAACTACGTAATCGTGTGTACCTACATGGTAAAGTTGACCATGTAGGTACTATCAAAAACTGGCGCTAAGCTATTTTAGCTCATATATTTTATTTGTGAGAAAATAACCATAACATCTGGGAGTATTGGGATCTTGGACTTATACAAAAGTTACTACCTCTTTGTGCCCTGTATGCCATAGTTGCCTTGGAAATCTACTTCCCTCCTAAATTAGAGCTTATATATAAAGTTTTTAATGAAAAAAAAAGAAAAATCCTTATTCACTATCTTTTACAGACTAATGGTAATATATATTACTGCAAATAAACACATAAAAAATAAACTAATAAATTTTTTGTAACATTAGAATAGAATAGAATAGAATAGACTTTATTGCTAAACTGTGTACAAAGTGCTGGTGTTAATGCATTTATAAGTTCAACAGTTTACCCATAACGGGCATGCAATTTAAAAAAATAAAAGAGATTTACATATTATTACTTACTCACTATTTTACATTACATTACATTACATTTAATATGTTGTATAAAAGTATTCACTCAAACTATAGAAAACATTTTTCATCAGCCAATGTTTTAATTTAAATTTGAATTTAGGTAGACTTAGGGCTTTTATTTCTAGAGGTAGATGATTGAATACTTTAATACTGGTGAAGAAAGCACTCTTATAAAACATATAATTATTACTTATAGGAATTCTGATATTGATTAATTAACAAGCTTAATTTCACCTTCTAATCATAAAATCCATCCATACCCGATTCAGTCCAGTTCAATTACTTCTTCGAATAAGCGCTTAAATCATTTGTCTAAAGTTAAGAAAAGACAAAACATTGACCAACTAAACCAGCCCTTAAAAACGTTCGTAACATAACGATCTTTTAAGTAGGTCAGGTTGAATCAAATTAAATATTTAAATCTAATACTTATGCAATCTAGCCAGTTATAATTATTAATGTGTTTGTATTACATTGTTATGTATTTGTAATTAGACATTATACAGGATTATAAAAAAAGAAGAAAAGAATATCAGGATCATCATCATCATCACAGCTCATATATAATATATACGTCCCCACCGAAGGGTTCGAGCCTACCCTATGTTAGGGTGATTAGGCCTTAGTCAACCACGCTGGCCCAGTGCGGATTGGTCGACTTCACATACACCATTGAATTTCTTCGCAGATGTATGCAGGTTGCCTCACGATGCTTTCCTAAATTGAACCTATTTTGCAGAAGGCATTTACAAGAAACAGATAAAATAATATCGATCTACCTACACCTATCTTTGACACGTAAAATAAATTTTAATTTCTTTGTACTTCTCTATATTAATTTTGTAAATTGTTTGTTTCGGGGAAATTCATTATCCCAACCAAGATGCAACTAAGGAATAACAGACTATATATGGTCTTCGTTATTTGTTAGTTTAAAATCATTCTGTTAGCATTGTTGTATGGAGATAAAAAATATTTTGCACCGGTTTACCATTCTGAAATATAGTGTATAAAGGTATAGTGTACCTTTGTCTTCATGATACATATTAAGTGTCTTAAATTATAGCTACGAAGAACTTTTTAATGGCATTTCAAAAATGTTTGTTCTCTACCATCCACTGGAACGTCCGTGGGGACTATAGTCCCCAAAATCTCGATCTTCTCGATAGACCTGGGTACTATGGTACCCAGTTCCCTTTGCGTAAAACCGCGCGGTGTGATAAAAAAATCGCGAAAAATAAAATATTTTCTCTATGGCTTTATTCCATTGTCAATAGTCTCTTTCATAAGTTGACAGGTCATGTCCAATTTATTTTTAGTCTTAGATTGAAATAAATTTGTCATAGTTTGCGGTTTAACTTACTTGGCCGTATCCATACGTTTCTTACTCCATGACCGATGAGATTTATTGCGTACTTACTTAGTTTGTATTAGTATTTTCGTAGAGTGTTCTATATCAAAATAAACTAGAAGAATTGGGCTACATTATTATGTATGGTTTATGATAGTTTATAGTGTTATATTGCCACACTAAACGTTTTTTTCAAAAAGTGAGTATTTTTGAAATTTTAAGCACTTTAGTTACTATTCTCGTCATTATTCATTCAATTATGAATCCTTATCTAATTAACTATTATAAGTTCATTCCTTATTAAATTAGCTTTCCATACGTATTTTTTATTTAATTTTAGACACAATAATTTATTTTTTGCGTTTTTTTTAAATTTGAGGTCGCGCGTGCGCATCTCGCGTATATAATTACGTAATTAATCGATTTTATTATTTTTTTTTTTCATTAAAAATATTACCCAAAACTATTATATATCAAAATAATCTTCAAGAATAGGGCTATAATAATATATATGGTTATTTAAAGTTTTATAAAATAGTCTTTGTGCAAAAATTAAAAAAAAAACGGGTCTTCCGCGACCTTCCGAACATTTTCGCGCTTCATTCATTTAATTATTAATCCTTATCTAATTAACTGTTATAAGTTCCTTTTATATTAAATTACCTTTCCATACGTATTTTTTGTTCTCTTGTAGACAGTATATGTCACTCTCCGCAATTTTTTGAACACTCCGTACGCGCCGGGTTTAGTCATTCCGCAATGGCGGCACCTTTGATATTTGAGATATACTACTTTTTGCTTTTGAAACCCACCACGCTTCGCGTGGCGAACGTTCCAGTGGCCATTAGACTGTCTCATTTTTAAAAATATCGCTTAATTTTGAATTTTGTGTAAAGGCTCAGGTACTTCAAATTATTATTGAGTTTGTTTCATCGTGATAGATGGTTTAGTTTAAAAGTGACACCATTTTGGGCGTCACAGTAGAGAGCTTAAACGTTTATATCATATGTTTTGTGGATAAAATTAAGCATAGTTTTCGTCATTGTTATATTGTGCACATAATATTACTCACACTGTATACTTATAATAACACGAATAAGTGTCTACAGCCTGGCATCGAAGTGTTGATCCCTTGAACTCGATCAAAAATAAAATTGATGCTTGTTATAATTTGCATTGGCAGTGACACAATTGTATAGTACATCGATCGATCGATCGTCCAATAACGCGTGTTTATTGTATAAACGGATGGCCAAATTAATGAGCTGGGAGATTAGAATTTGATATTAATCACAGCTGGCACGGCTCTTATAGAAGGTAAACAATGGTATCGATGGCCAAGACTTCGGAAGTTATAAACAGCTATTGATATCTGAACACCTGTAAATTTTTAAATGTACGGTTAAGAAATTTAATTCCGGACCTGTTTCGTTTACATATTGTTTGACACTGGCAATGCATTAAGGTCGAAAATGTCATATGATATGTCAAATGATTCCTAATAGTTATGTATAAACAGTGTAGGCAAAGTCGTCATAGCAACATTGGTATCATATTGCTTACCGATATTCAACCTTAGGTGGATCGCTAATTTAATTTCTTGACTATACATACCTAGTAACTCGGAGTATGTTTGACATACTCGTATTATTATAGGGGTTCATGTCTCATAAGATGTACAGTTATGACTTAAAATTTTAATTCAAACTTATTTGTTGTGTTTATTGTATTGTTGAACATGATAGTAAGTATGATATGTATTATGCAGGAGAGAGATATGTAGATAGGAGAAGAATCTCTCTCTAGATATACGTAGCTAAACAAAATCGTACCTAAGATAGTACTGTATTTTGGAATTTCATATTCTCGTGGTTACTAATTCAACAAATAAAAGTATGATTCTTGGTCTATGGTAATTTTTTTGTGACATGGTCAACGTTTTTATCACGGGGACGATTTAAGGCGCATAGTAACGTCTATCATAAAAAATCACGACAGAAAAAACCGATTCTCTTCATAAATATTGAATAAAAAAATCTTTAAAAAAGATAATATGTTATTATTCAACGCATTCTTTAGAGGATGGTCTTCTTAATTTTTTTGATAAATTACTTAAAACTTGGTTAAAATGTGACCGAAACATGCCTCGATTTTAAAACTGTAAACCTGATCGCTTCGTAAATATTAGGTTAAATCATATACTTTCGATTTCAATAAATAAAGTGAACAATATTCTAGGGGATGGTATTTTAGATTTTTCTTATTCGCCTTTATTAATTTTTTATTGAAATAATTCATCTTACGCGTAAAGGTTTGCTTAAATATTCCCCTCGCTCTCACTCACTCACTCCTATGTAATCAGTGCGGGACGATCGACGCAAGGTCATTGGAAGCACTATGTGTTATATATGTTAATTTTCACATTGTTTACAAGCACAGCATTGATTATACGAACGGTTCTGCTACATTTGTTCCACGTCTAAACTCGTATTCGATTTTAAAAATTATTCTAGTTTTAAAATGTACCTTATCTACCTTTACATTAGAAGCCGGGTAAAAAATTCGTATGTACATTTTTCATATTTAGAATGCTATTGTTATCGTATGAACAGTGGCGTAACTATACCATTTCAGGCCCGTGGCAAAATCTTGGGGTGGGGGCCCTCACAGTAAAATTGATTGACATCTTTTTGTTTTGAATGTGTTAAAATCTAAATGATAAGTTTGAATTTGTATATGGCCTTTAGTAAAATTGATTGACATCTTTTTGTGTTGAATTGGTCTTTAATTGTGTCTCATAAGTACGTAGGTACAAAATTTGTTAAAAATGTTAGGTTCCTCTTGGGCCGCCCGGAGCCCTCTCGGACGCCTCTGCGTGTGAATATAGATTCATTATCTCTATCTCATCACACCATGAAATTTTAATTTTAATTCACAGTAGCCAGTACGATTAAACGGTAATTTCATGAGATTCGCTAAATACCGACAAATGTAAAATATCTTTTCATCCCCCCATCTCGGAAAGAGTATTTTTGCTATTCGATATCTGACCGCCAAAGCCGTTTTTATCCGCTTGAGGTTAAAGTAAATTTGAATTAAGAACATCGCGTGCAACTAGGTATGTGATTTCAAAACATCATTAAACCTATTTACTTCCATCTCCATGGTGCCGAATTTATCATACAACTTTTTTAAATTTGTTAAAAACTCAGACTCTGAACCTCCTTGGTGTACTTTTGTTTTTGATTTGCTTTGCGCGCGCCTTTTTTTTTGACGTCGTAATAAGAAACTTGAAAATAAGTAAAAAAACGTATTATTTGTTATACATAATATAAATTATTTTCTGAAATACTTACCTATCATAATGTTGTAGTAAATATGAACCTAAACTGAAATAAAAGTAAGATTCTTGTGATTGTAAATGTTTTGTTTTGCATTTAGTCATTTCCTCGCTGAGGGGAGATAAAAAGTTACGTGTTGCACTCGAGTGCAAAGATTTTTCACCTTGTGCTCTTTTGATTCCCTCACTGACGCTCAGGATTCTAAATTTTGAATCACTCGCTGCGCTCGTGTTTCAATTTTAGAATCCTTCGCTTGTTCGGTCATCAAAGTTGAGCACGCGGTTAAAAAGCAACTTTGCACTCATGTATAACAAGTAACTATTTCTCAAACATGCTCGGAAATGTAGGCATTATTGTAGTAAAAAGAAGACACAAAGTATGCAATTCTTGGCTCATGCATTACTTTACCGGCTTGGGCCGGGAATGTATGTATGAAAATTCATTTTTGGCCGCTGCTCCAATGTTTTTTAATTTATCTATAACTTGAATTATGTAACTTGTCATACAGTCAATTGCCACCACATTATAAAAAATGCACTCCTCGAGCATATACAACGTGTCTCATATCTCCAAATAAAATTATAATATTTAATTTTCTTCAAACTATCAAAAGTGCCAACCTAAAACTGTTCTAAAACTGCATTTTCATATTCTTGGTTCCAATCTTACTTACACAACCATAAACAAAAAGTTCAAATAGAAAAGTTTGATTACCAAAAATATGAAACTAAATCGATTGTATCTCAAGAAAAAACAATAACATGTTCAATACGTCAAGGGAGCGTGCTCGGTTGTGTTCTTTTTCTCATTTATATTAATGACTTACCTAAAATAGTTAAAAATGATGTAACCTTACCAGAGGGGCAATCGCACTAATTCAAACGTTGGTAAATAGTGCGATTGCCCCTCAGTTCTCTTTGCGGATGATTTGTCAACATTAATAAAGTGCGAGGACACATCTAGAGCTAAATATTTACTTATAGAAATAATACAGAAAATATTTATTTGGCTTAAACAACATAATCTTACAATAAACTACACAAAAACGAAAGTAATACAATACAGACCATATAATAAAGTCCCGTTAGATATCAATATAAAATTCAAAAATGAAACGATAGAGTCAGTAGACAATTTCAACCTCCTTGGCATGGTAATAGACACACATTTAAATTGGAAACAGCACATATTGCATATAAAATCTAAATTATCAAAATTTTCCTACGCGGGTTTTTGAATTAGTACATAGCACAAACAATGAAGTTGCACTCTCAGCCTACTATGCTTATGCATGTTCTTAACTTAATGTTATGGGGGAATAGCACTAAAATGAACGATCTTTTCTTAATGCAAAAAAAATTAGTTAGAATAATAGCCAGAATAGATAACACACAATCCTGCCAACCATTTTTTATAAAACTTAATTTACTTACCGTACCATCATTATATATTTATGACATATGTTTATTTACTTTTAAGAACATAAAACAATTTACTAAAACAAAAGACACTCACAGCATAAACACTAGAAACAAAAATAAACTTCACTTGCCACAGTCTAGGATTAAAATGTTACACGCCAGCCCTTACCATATGTCAGTTAAAATGTTTAATAAATTGCCTTCACATATTAAAAACGAAACAAATTTACGAAAATTCTCAAAAAGCTTAAAATCATACCTAATATCTAAAAGTTATTATTCTGTAATTGAATACTTGACAACAAAAACATGAATGAATAACATTTATTTCAGAAATAAATACAATCTTACATAAAATTAATATGACAAAACAATGAAAACATTAAAATACTCAATTTAAAATTAAGATTGCCAAATAACTAATAATAGAAATAACAAGTACCTAACAATTATTGAAATTATATTAAAAGTAAAATTTAGAATTGAAGTAACAATAAATAAATAAAAATTAATTTATTAAATTAAAATATGTATGTATTAAAATAGAATAAGGATATCAATGCAACTATATATATGTCACACATTTAACAGTTTTAATTATTGATTAACAACATTTACAAAAAGTTAAATTATGCTAGTTAAGTTATAAAAAATATTATGTAGTAACATGTAGGTTCCTGTCCGATGTATAGTCAGTACATTTACTAAAGTGTGCTAGGACACACTAGTACTTAGAAATATGAAAGTGTAAAATTGCTGTCTTGATATTTTGCAATACCTTAGCGGTATCTAAGTAATAAGAAGCTATTTTTATATTATTATAACACCTTGTAAACACTTAGTACGCAAAGAAACATTTGAATTGAATTTGAATTTGACAATGAAATTCGATTGATATGACAAGTTATTATACTTGACACGTTCTTTTCGGTTAAATGAATGTTATAATTTTTATGAGGAGTAATTATAAGATACGTTGTAAATGAATATGACAACAATTTTATTGGTATAAAATCACACGAAAATATGCTTAATTTTCCTTGCGAGAGAAAAAAGTCATAATCTGCAGTATTACATTTTTTGCGTAAAATATGATTGGACTGTATGGGCTTCGTTTCCTTTGCACTAATTGAAAATTAAAAAGTACTAGTATTACTATAAATGCTAGGCTACTTTACTTAATTAATTGCCTGATTTGTTTTTTTATTCATATTATACTTATTTGTTTCCAATTCAATTCAATTCATAATCTTTATTGCATACCATAATACTCGTATGTAAAATAGATGGTTCACAAAAAATAAGATCATTATGGACCTGTTGGGCACGCAATCGTTGAACAAGAGAGAGGAAGCTTATTATTATTAGGTACCTACTATTGTCTTATTTACAGATCAAGCTAAATTATACGAAGATCACGGCAATTATAAATATTTGAATAAATAGACAACATTAAACAATATTTTAATATGAAAGGTTTTTATTTATACTTATGTTACTATTATTACACTGAATTTCATAATTTGATTTTGAATTAATTCCAGTATTACGTCTTTCATTATTTCCTCGCAATTATTGAGAAAAGCATACATACCTCGGCGGGAATGGGTTTGCCGGACTCGTAATTATTGTCAAAGTTGAAAGCATTGCTCGTCCGGTAATCCCTAAATTCCCGGCCTCTGCAGTAATGTACTATTACCACACCCCGGACACTCCATACAACGTTCGCAAATCAATTACCTATTACTACTACTTGAGCAAATGACGTTTGTACACGCGCAAATGTGTGCGTGGAATCTAGTAGAGCTGAGTGCGCGATTATCAATCGAACTGACGCGAGAAGTGCGGCGACTGCCTTCTCTTTTACCCATAGCACAGCGCATAGCGCTGTCTCTGTTATCGGCCGGCGCCGAGCGAAGGCGCGCGCCCTTGTTTATGTGTCAGTGATGTCTACAACGAAGTGCGGGGTGGGGTAAGGTATGTGAAACGAGTGCGGGGAGGTGAATGGCCATTCTGTACGGAGTACTATTATATCTTCTGTGCTATTACTCAAAAATGCATGTAATGTGGTCATTATTTATTAGGTATAAAATAAAAGGGCTTGCTCGTATGAAATATTTGTTTTAAGAATGTTTTTATACTTATTATATAAGTGCTTTCGTTATATTTTTAAACAATTTATAAGCATATCTGTCACTGACCTAAAAGTGGCAGCTTTTATAAGATTTTACATGTTTACAACGTTGTAAATGTTTATAAGGACTCAAAGTAATTGAAGCAGAACAACTGAAATTTGATTTAACAGAATAACTCGAAATAGGGTATCAGCAGGATAGCTCATATTAATTTTGCCAGATGTTAGTTTTCGTAGAACAGCTAAAATCAGTTTTACATTACTCATAATTGAATTTGTTTTCATCAGAATTTTCGAATTATTTGATTGTAGGATAATTTGATCAGAATAGTTTGAATATGTTTTAACAGGTAATGCGGTACTACGATTGAGACTTGGGATTAATTAGGTACTAGGACTAGGGGAGTCAAAAATATTCTTGCTAGGTTTGTTCATTTGTCCCCAAATCCGCCTAAATTAATGAACTAATTTTATATTAACGTCAATAGAAATTGAACCTTACGCACGTGAATTAAAGAACATTATTAATAAATGCAACAAAATTAAAAGAGAGCCTAATTGCCAAGACGCTTATTAGGTCAGGACGTTTTTTTGTATAGAATTGTATTCCTAGTTCTCATTAGTGATTGAAAGGAACTATTGACTGTTAGTCGAATGAATCATACTTATATCTGGAAGAGTTGAATTTCTTTATCCAAAAATCGTAACAAACTAGTTTATAAGATACAGTATTTCGCCGCTGGCAACAGGAGAGTCATTAAATTTTATCACCATTAACATTTTTACTCTTTACATTGTTTTGTTTTCCGTTTACATTATTTTGTCCTTATTTAGATAATTCTTATCAATTATGAATGAAAATATAAATATAAGTATCTATAAAGATTTGGATTCATTATAGTAGGTGGAGATGATAAAATATCCTCCTACGAAATATTTGTTTTCTCTTAGAAGCGTGTATTACCTAGGTCAGACAGTGGCAAGCAATAATTTTTTAGCTTTTTTAGAATTATCCATGTTATTTTCCTTTATAAATGAACCCTGTATTAAGGCAAAGAAAAGATAAAAATAAATATTCAAATCGATTAAGCCAGTTTTAAAGAAAATGAAAGAGTAATAATTTACCAAATATAGATAAAATAGACATAGATTGATGGTGGCAAATTCCTTCCTCCAAGATTTTTGTGCAGCAGAGTTTACGAGCGTGAAATCATCTTTGTGAGTAATATTTTTATAAATTAATTTTAAATTAAAAAGAATAATAAAGGATTTTCCAAAGCCACTACAAGAGGATGATACCTAGATGTAAGGCCTCCTAATAGAATTGCTGCTATCGAGGCATTATTTATTCACCTTGCCAATATCAAGCAGATCTTGAGCTGTACATAGTATTCCATTTATATGTATAGCTTTCGATATTTACAAAATTTGGGTCTATAACGCGGTAAAAAAGAAGTAATATGACCTACCAGTACCTAAATGCCAACGTGCATCACCACCCACGGCATCTGCAATCCGTAGTCACATCGCTGTCTAATCGAGCACATGACCTCTATGCGGAACGGATACAAGGGAAGCCTACGACGTCTGAAGAACAAAAGGCAAAGACAAGTGGATGTTTGCAGAGTTCCCACCTTTTTGCCTTATCTTAAAGGAGTTACGGACAAAATTGGAACAGTACTAAAGCATTACTCCATTAAGACTGTATAATATAGTCCGTTCTCCAAAGTATCTCAATTATTGCGGACACCAAAAGACACCGTTCCCCTGGCGTATACAAGGTTGAATGCAGTTGTGGTAGTTCCTACATCGGGCAGACCAAAAGGACAATAGCTGAAAGGGTCAAGCAACATATCGCAGCTGTCAAAAACCTGCAAAAGAATAAGTCCGCCATTGCTGAACATTTGCTAGGTTCAGGAACCATGCAACCACTGGATAGAACGCCACAAACCCCAGGTCCTCTCCACCGATCGTCACTATGATTACAGAATAGCACGAGAAGCGGTTGAAATTAAAAAACAAAAACTTCAACCGGGAAGATGGATACCGTTTATCAACTACCTGGAACCCTGTTATTGGCAAATTTAAACAGTGCGGTACTTATAAAAAACGTCAGTGTGTAGATGTCGTGAGTGTGGTATGTCGAGGTACCGACGATTTTGATAAAAATAAAAATTCTGAAGATCAAGCGGAGGGTAGTTGTGAAACCCGCGTTTTACGAAGACGTCGCTGAGCCTCGGCAGTCATCCGGTGACCACGGCTTGATGCAATTCTGCCGAAACGTTGGGAAACCAGTAAGTCATATTACTTATTCTTTACCGCAATATAGACCCGGATTCTATTGTATTTAAAATGTGAACAAATCGCGGAAGTCTAAAAACTTTGATTCTCAAAATCATCAAGCGAATAATATACAAACGACGCTCTAGGGCTAACCTCCATCCCATAACTTTATCCTCATATGCCACTGCTAAAGCATCCCAAACTTCTTTAGCACTCGAAGCCCTTCTAACATGAATGACAGTGGCGCCATCAAGAGTAAGACAGATTATCAATCAAGTTAGCCGGTCTCGTTTAATTTTGACACTAAGCGGAGTTTTATTATTTGTATACCCATCTATGCATTCCAACAAGTCCTCATGCATTAGATGCTTTCGCATTTTAAATTTTCATGTCGAGTAACCTTCTCTACCACACGAGTTTATTCCGTTCACACTTAGACTTCTCTTAAAAATGTTACCTGAATCACCTTATCCAGTAGCTACTGTAATCGATACGGATCGTTTCTTTATTCCTTAATGATCTATAAAGTATAGGCAGACAAATATTCACCAACTCACAATATTAATAACCGAACTTCTAAATTTCTTATCATATCATATGCTTTAAACTGAGTTTTGAATAACTATTCCTTATTATAAATTCGTACTGATAACGTGTTAAAATAAAAAGCTTGTTGTCATGGTATTGATGTAGGAAGGAATGCTTTATTTTAAATAAAGACAATTATAGAGATTACAAAAATAGACAATCGGCTAATTTCAAAGTTTTAGTTGTACGAGCCCCATTTCGGGTACACATCGCCCTTAAGGCGTATTATGTCTTTACGAGAATTTTTCGCAAAAACATTGAGACAAAGGGAGGGGCAAAATCCGATGATAATTAGCCTTGAGGGCGTTGCTAAGTAAAAACCGGAACAAACAATTTTATGATCTCGATGAATTAAAAGACTTTTGAAATAAGACCAGGACCAAATATTGTTGATCCATTTACTCATTAATTTACATAAAATTTCTTATCGCATTCCCGTCGCACCTACTGAAAAGTTTTCCGAAATTTAATCCTGTATTGTTATTACATAAATACAGATAAAGAATACATATGTCACCGCTTCCTTTCTGCAATTTTTTCTGTAATTCCAGCGCCGCGAATAGATGTACAAAATTTAAACCGCACTTGTTGTAGGCGCCATCATCTATTACGATCATTATTATCATCATCATCACAGCTCATATACGTCCCCACCGAGGGGTTCGAGCCTTCCCTATGTTAGGGTGATTTGGCCTTAGTCAACCACGCTGGCCCAGTGCGGATTAGTCGACTTTACATACATCATTGAATTTCTTCGCAGATGTATGCAGGTTGCCTCACGATGTTTTCCTTCACCGTAGGAGCGTCAGACAAATGTAAATATGAAATACGAAACGAAAAACACATTGGTACATGACGGGTCTCGAACCCCGACCCCCCGATTGAAAGGCAAGTGCCGAGTCCACAGCGCTACCGATTACGATACCAAAGGGCAAAGCTGACGAAACCGCTCACTTAGGTATTGGATTTAGTCCACTATCGGCCTGGCTAAACTTATATTATTTTCTGTACCTGGCTAAACTTCCCTTCAGAATCTATCCGACTCCTTCGGAATCAGAAATGCCAATTCACCGAACGTATACCAACCTGGCCAGCGTGATGTAGCAGGATAAGTCCTTATCATCTAAGGAAAGACATGTGCAGCAGAGTGCCATATATGGACTGAAGTGAGTGAATGAGTTTATATCGTTAGCTGATCTTAGTGAGGGAATGAATGAGCTGCAGTGCGATTCACTAACAGAAACAGTCGTCATCGAGATCGTTGTCGAGCTCGATAACGAGCTGGCTTTCATTTCGACGAAGAGCGCAGCGCTGACGATAAACGTATTCACTAACGCCATTTAACTCGACGTCGATCTCTTGGCTGTTTAAGCTCGTCGCTGTAATAGGGTGGCGACACACGTGCATATATACAGTTCATTGTATATTGATTTGAATCAGGTTTTAATGTGTTAAAAATATCGGAACGGCATAAAAAACATTATTTGAACAAGAAACAAGTTCGTAAATATGGTTTAAAAATGACTTTGGTCAAATTGTGTAAAATTCATTTCGATGTTAAAATAAAATTGATACCCTTTGCCTTTTTGACAGTTAGATATAATCTCTAATCTGGGATCTCTTTCTGGGTATTATTACTGGATGGCTATTTTTTAATTAATTTTGTGTAAAATTTTATGAAATGTAAGCATTGCAATGCTTATTGTCATCGTGTGTTCATTTTGTAGCATGTGAAATTACGTAGTTCCCTTGGATGTCGTAATAGCCGACTGAGAGAGCTTACGGCAATGATGTCTCCGCGAAGAAATTGACTCGAAAGAACCCTGCACGGACCCATCTCACCACCACATTTCTGTTGTGTTTAGCTTCTCGTCGGCGTCGCTTGGTCGGTTGTTCTCTGCCATCCCAGCGACATCATAATTGAAATAGCAAGCCTGACCGCGAGATTTATTGCTATCAAAGCATTAACCATGAGTGACGCTTCAACGCTTGGCTAAGACGAAGTCACCAAGCCATGCAGACTTGTCCAAGGGCAGGCCCATGTTGCTAGCAAATTCATCTGTTTTAAAAAAGTTTTTGGAAGAGGGACGCGAGAACAAAATTGATGTGTCAACTTTTAAAATATCAACCTACTTATTGTCAAGGTGATACACAGGCTGTCTCTATACATCAACTTATATGTAATTTAAAGAGAAATATGTTAGTGTTTTTGAAAAAAGTGCATGATTATCACCTTCATTAATACAGACAGAGAGTTGAAGAAGAAACAAGGGACAATCCACGATCAGCCTATGGTTTGAACTGAGGTATGATCGAGTAACTGCTTCAAGGGCCTTTGAAGTTGGCTGAAGAAAAGTAAAAATGACACACTCTTTTGCTCATACTGTGGTAAAATTCCAGATACTACATCAATAAAACATGGCCATCTTCTGGAAATGGAAAAACAGTGGCAAAGAATACTGAAGATAAATAATTTACACCCAATATTATATTTCAAATAGCGAGCGTCGGTGGCGCTGTGGACTCGGCACTTGCCTTCCAATCGGGAGGTCGGGGTTCGAGACCCGCCACCAATGTGTTTTTCGTTTCGAATTTCATATGTACATTTATCTGACGGTCCTATGGTGAAGGAAAACATAGTGAGGCAACCTGCATACATCTGCGAAGAAATTCAACTGAATTTGTGTAGCTGACCCAGTTTATAGTGAAATATAGTGTAGATTTTAACTGTACTATTCAGTCTTGAATATGTTGAGTTGAGAATAATTAAATTCTATAAACCATTTAACTTTTGGAATATAAATGTATAGGTACCCATTGTTCTAACAAAGTTTGGAACTATTTATTTTAAATAAAAAACAATCTTAAAGTTTTCCTTAGTTTTATTTGTATTAAAGAATCATACAAATTATTGAATGCACATGCCATGATTGAGAATGTTTAGAAATTTGAAATTAATATATGCATATGGTCTAAGCATATAAAAACAAAAGGTTAGCTTCACTTCACTTTTACTTATTTGGGAATATTTATATGACCTTTTATTATATAAATCAAGTAGTAACAACTAATTGAAAGACTACAGTACTATGTATACAGTTGTGGCTTTATTCAATTTTTTTAAATGTATTCAATAATATGGTCTTTTTGCTTCTACTTTTGTCTTCAATTAATTCACTACAGTCAGAAGATGACTTAACTTATAATAAATGAACTGATTGTGAGCAACTGGTGACATTTATTAAATAAATATCACTGTCCAAGTGTTGTTCCATATAAATATTTTTGCTTAGACTGCTTAAATTATAATAATGCCTTGTCTATCATCTTCACATTGGTCTGCACAGTCATACTTCTGAATTTGTAGGTTAAAATCCATTGTGTGCTTAAAAAACATTTCTGGCACATTTCCTCCAACTGTTTCAATATCTGAAATAAGCAAAAGAAAAAACTTAATAATGGTAATAACTGAATATTTGCCATTTAATACTTCAACTTGTATCAGAAGCATCTATGAGAGATAAGCTTGATGTAGAACTTCATTCAGACTATGATTGATCATCTTTCTATGTTTTTTATAAATATATGACAATGACTTGAAATAATGCTGCATGTAAGTATCTTTTCTTGTCTTGTGGAGTACAACCTGGATTCATGAGCAGTTAAGTATGTCCTTATATGATACTCCATATATTATTACTAGTCATTTGACAATTAGAATAATAAAAATAGTGTGTTTGTTAAGTATAAAATTTATATAAAACGTTAACTCATAAAACCGAAACAACCCATCATCAACTTATGCATTTATTATTTTATCAATTACCAACTCCTACTTGGAATAGGGATTCTACAAAATTATTCTGTTTTACAAAAATGAAATACCTAATAGACTATGTTGTGAGAAATAAGTACTTATCTACATTAAAATGATCTTCACAAAAATACATTCTTGAATCTGTTCATAAACTGTGACCAGACTTGAGCAGACCATCATCTCTTCTTGCGAGTTTTAGCCATTATTTCCGTATTTATTAAGTTATTTGGCATTTGTATAATAATTGTGCTTTGACACTGGGGCATTAATTTAAAATGGAAGAAAATAGCACAAAATAAAATTATATGACTGACACTCCGATGTTGCAAACATTCATGGGTTATGGTCGCTGCTTGTCGTCTTATATCATATCTTTACTTCGCTTCTTCGAGCAAGAATAACATGATTGATAATCCAGCACACATTGTTTTTTTATTCTTGAAGTATTTCCTATGAAAACTGAAAATAATTTTGCAAAACACACAACTCGACTTAAAATTTGTAGCTTTTAATTTGACACTAAAAATCGTGGCTGTGAGCCAGGCTGTGCGTCGAGCTCGACGCTGTTTTCTTTTGCTGAATACCAAAACACAAAGAAAAACGTCAAACTTTTAGTACCGGTTCACGCCGTGCTCGTCTTCGAAGCGCTAGTATCGCCAACGATTGTCAAGCAATATTTAGTGAATACAAAATCATATTACAGCGCTGCCACAGCGTCGAACTCTAGGCTGTTAACTTTAGTGAATCGCATAGCTGACAGCAACAAAGACGAAAATTGCTTTATATATTTTATTGATATGTTAAATCTGGATGACATCGAAAATGTATAAATACACACACCCAATTATTTTCGGGATGCGTTGGTCACGTTCAATTAGAAATGAGCTATTACTGTCGTCAAATACATGAGCCTTGAGATGCTGACTTCACAGATTGCGGAATTTTGTAATCTTTAAATAGTCCGCGTGGCATCAGCATATTGCGTAATTTTATATTTTCTGAAAACGACTGGTAAATTTAAGAATAATTATAAAAATTAATACAAGAAAAATTCTACCTCGGGCAGGATTCGAAACTGCGTCTTCGATATACCATGTTAATCCTGAGGACTTAGTGCGAACGCACATGACCGCGACTATCGGTGACCGATTTTTTGTGCGTTATTAACGTATACATTATTAACGACCGTTCTGTTTTTCACCGATAGTCGGGTCAGCCGGGATTTATCGATTTTTTGGACGATTTTTTGTAGTTCGTGTGCGTTGCAACGTAGAACTCCATAAATTTCATTTTCTCAAACATGCTCGGAAATGTAGGCATTATTGTAGTAAAAAGAAGACAAAAAGTTTGTAATTATTGGCTCATGCATTACTTTACCGGCCTAGGCCAGGAAAGTAAGTATGAAAATTAATTTTTGGCCGCTGCTCCAATGTTTTTTAATTTATCTATAACTTGAATTATGTAACTTGTCATACAGCAAATTGCTACCACATTATAAAAAATGCACTCTTCGAGCAATTATACAACGTGTCTCATATTTCCCTATAAAAATTATAATATTTGATTTTATTTAAACTATCAAAAGTGCCAACCTAAAACTGTTCTAAAACTGATTTTCATTAATTCATTAAAATGTTGGTATACAATCACACGAAAATATGCTTATTTTCGTTGCGAGAGAAAAAAGTCATAATCTGCAGTATTACATTTTTTGCATAAAATATGATTAGGCTGTATGAGCTTTGTTTCCTTTGCATTAATTGAAAATTAAAAAGTATTAAGTGCTAGACTACTATAATTAATTAATTAGGTACTTGATTTGTTTTTTTATTTATATTATACATATTCAATTCAATTCAAAATCTTTATTGCATACCATAATGTGTAAAATAGGTGGTTCAATAAAAATAAGATCATTATGGACCCGTTGGGCACGCAATCGTTGAACAAGAGAGAGGAAGCTTATTATTATTAGGTACCATTATATTGTCTTATTTACAGATCATAATGCTAAATTATACATAGATCACGGCAATTATAAATATTTGAATAAACAGACAACATTAAACAATATTTTAATATGAAGGGTTTTTATTTATATGATATTATTATTACACTGAATTTCATAATTAATTCCAGTATTACGTCTTTCATTATTTCCTCGCAATTATTGAGAAAAGCACTATACATACCTCGGCGGGAAAACCTACGAAAATAAGTATGAAAAATAATTTCTCGTCGCTGCTGAATTTTTTTTAAATTTATCTATAACTTCAATTATGTAACTTGTCATTCATCCAATTGCTACCACATTATAAAAAATGCATTCTTCGAGCATATTATATATCAATATGACAAGAATTTTATTAAAATGTTGGTATTAAATCACACAAAAATATGCTTAATTTTCGTTGCGAGAAAAAAATGCCATAATCTGCAGTATTACATATTTTTGCGTAAAATATGATTGGGCTGTATGGGCTATGTTTCCTTTGCACTAATTAAAAATTAAAAAGTATTAGTATTACTAAATGCTAGGCTACTATAATTGCTTTGTTTTTTTATTCATATTATATTCATTTGTTTCCAATTCAATTCAAAATCTTTATTGCATACCATTATGTGTAAAATAGGTGGTTTACAAAAAATAAGATCGTTATGGTCTCGTTGGGCACGCAATCGTTAAACAAAAGAGAGGAAGCTATTATTATTAGGTACCTACTATTGCCTTATTTACATATCATAAAGCTAAATCGCGACGATCGGCGGGAATGGGATTGCCGAACTCGCAATTATTGTCAAGAAAGCAATACTCGAAAGCATTACTCGTCCGGCAATCTCTAACTTCCCGGCCTCTGCAGTAATGTACTATTTCCACCGCCAAAAAATCGGTCAACGATAGTCGGTCGTGTGTGTTCGCGCTTATTCAACCCGATTATAATTTCAACCGTATGCTACCCAATGTGAGCTGAATCTGACCACCACATTCGGAAAGAACCGAAACAGCCCTATCTTTTGTCTCTGCACTCAGTCATTCAACCACCATAGGTACACAAATAGAGCGCTTTTGTCTGCCAAGCTCGGGCTTCGGTAGCATTCGACGAGAATCGTCGAGCAGACCAGCACCAGGGAAGACTCCAGCTAGCACCGGCAGAGCCGCTGTACTCACTGATCTATACGCTTTAGTTAAAAATTCCAAAGGGGGCGCTGAGCTCTCAGCACTGCATTATGGTAGCAATGTAGACCAATACACAGTAACAGACGGCTGCAGCATAGGTGAGTATAGCGACGAACGTACGAGTACCATAGAATGCATAAACCGGGATACCTATTAGGTCCTTACATATGAAATTGGCGTTTTGCCGTACTGGCCACTTTGATCTCAAATATTTCCTCTATGGTTAGGAATTGCAAAATCAAATTTATACAGCTATTTACTCATGTAATTGTGTTTCGAAAATTATAATTTACTTGTTTTTTCCTCAATTGTTTTTTTCTTTGCGTCACTCAGCTTACAAAATGGAAAACTTGAAATATCGCGTTATTTACGAGTACGAGTTCCACTGTGGCACCAGTCTGCAGAAACGGCTCGAAGGATTAATGATGTGTATGGCGACGGTGCCGCATAAAAAAACACTGTGCGTTTTTGGTTCCAATGTTTTTCGTTCTGGAAATTTCGACCTGCAGAACAAGCCCCGTGGACGGCCGGAGACCAAAGTTGATAATGAAGAATTGAAGGCTATTGTGGAAGCGGATCCATCGCAAACCACGTCCGAATTAGCTGCAGGCTGCGGTGTTAATGATAAAACTGTTTTAATCTACTTGAAGTAAATTGGGAAGGTGAAAAAGCTTGAAAGGTGGGTACCTCACGAATTGAGTGAAGCAAATGAACAAACGCGCGTTGACTACTGCGTTGTATTACTCAACCGGCACAATAATGAAGGGATTTTAAATCGAATCATTACTTGTGATGAAAAGTGGGTCCTGTACGATAATCAGAAGCGCTCATTGCAATGGCTGAACCCTGCCGAACCAGCGTAACCATACCCCAAGCGAAAATTGACTCCAAAAAAGTTGAAAACAAAACAATTGATTGAAAAGTCTAAAACAATTGAGGAAAAAACAAGTGAATTATAATTTTCGAAACACAAATACACGAGGAAATAGCTGTATATATTTGAATTTGGAATTCCTAGCCATAGAGGAGATATTTGAGATCAAAGTGGCCACAGTACGGCAAAACGCCAATTTCATATGTAAGGACCTAAACATTGCAGTAAGGTATTTTTTTTAATTATCAATATTAATCTATTACTTTTAATAGTTTAAATGGGTGAAAGAGTTTGATTCCTTAGTCATAATGTAAAAATATAACACCTTTCAAAATACCTTGAAAAGGTTATCTTCACTTTTCAACATTTCTAATATTTCATAAATTGTACCGATTTTGTGAAAATTAGTCAAGAATTTAACCAATCTACAAATTTTATCATCATCATCATCATCATTTCAGCCAAGAGACGCCCACTGCTGGACATAGGCCTCCCCCAAGGATCTCCAAACCGATCGGTCCTGCGCCTCCCGCATCCAGCGGCTTCCCGCGACCTTCACCAGATCGTCGGTCCACCTTGTGGGGGGCCTACCAACGCTGCGTCTCCCGGTACGCGGCCGCCACTCAAGGACCTTTCCGCCCCAACGGCCGTCAGTCCTGCGAGCTTTGTGTCCTGCCCACTGCCACTTAAGGTTTGCAATTCTTTGGGCTATGTCGGCGACTCTAGTTCTTCTACGGATCTCTTCATTTCTGATGCGATCGCGTAGAGAAACCCCAAGCATAGCCCTCTCCATTGCCCTTTGAGTGACATTGAGTCTTCTGATGAGACCCATCGTAAACGGCCACGTCTCAGTTCCGTACGTCATCACTGGAAACACGCACGAATTGAAGACTTTCGTCTTAAGACACTGCGGTAGATTGGCCGAGAATTGGATTCATCGATTTACCTCTTTCTGGAAGTTGGACTTACCGAGCTGGACTATTTGTCCCAGGTAAATATTCGTCAACAACTTCCAGTGTAGAGCCGCCAACCTTCACAGGAGTGGGTACTACATGGGAATTCACCATAATTTTGGTCTTGTCCATGTTCATTTTAAGACCCACTTGTTGAGAAACTCTACAGAGGTCTTCGAGCATTGTGCCTAGATCTTCCACGGTCTCAGCCATGACCACGATATCATCGAAGGTGAGTCATGTACTCGCCGTTTATGTTGATGCCGAGTCCTCTCCAGTCGAAAAGCTTAAATACATCCTCCAGCGCAGCTGTGAACAGCTTCGGCGATATAACGTCACCTTGTCACACACATTCTCACAAATTTTATTGTGTCTCGATATTGTCATAAAAAATGCTATATACATTGGTTGTATGGCTTGATCCGTTTGCCTTACCACCACGGTACGACATAAGAAAAAGTCAATTTGGTTGGCGAAATCCAGATGGGCACAGCCATTAACAGAAAATATTAAATTTTAATTTGCACGTGATTTGCACTATGTGACAGACTTGTCAAAATAATTTGAAGTGCGCCATGTTGATTTTATACATAAGCATTGTTCGAAAATTTTATATGGTAATTTTTCACTAAAAATATATTAAGAAGTGAATTTAAACAAATGAAATTATGCCTAAATGTTCTTCCGGAAAATTCTAAGCATTGTGGTGTAAGCCATATCAAATTCTATCCAGTAGTTTCGGAGATCTTTCCGGACAAACAGACAAACAAACAAACAAATAAACAAACAAACAAACAATTTTTTTAAACTATTCTATCCTGTTCTGCTAATGATTTTAAGGCGACCTGTGTATTTTTTTTCTTAATATTTCGCAATTACAGATTTTTATACCCCTACGATTTTATTATATATAGAGAATAGAGATTAATATTCGTCGTCAGTTTAGTTAATTTTTCGCTTACTCAAATTCATACCGCTCAAGTTATTCAAATAGTATCTCATCATCAGTCGCTACCTGTTTTTTTATTCGATCGGTTTATTATTCATCATTATTTAATGTCTGATAGAACATGACCCTCTTGCCGATAATTCCTTTGAAATCATAAAAATAGTTTGGTTTTCTTCTCTATTGTGTACTTCTCTATTGTACTTAGTACATTTTTAAAATATGAATAAAATTGTTACGGGTCAGTAGGGTTACTCTTGAACCATTTCCGATGGATCGCCACTGGGATTGTGATTTTTCATACGCTTGAGTAACAACACTAGCGCCAAATTCGATCTGAATGTTGAGAAAATTTATTAATACTGAGTTTGGTTCACCCAAAATCCGCACTATACGGGATCAATTTGGAGCCTAAGCGCAAAAATAAGCGTTCGGAAAATCACAATCTCAATGCCGATCGATCGGATTCGGTTCAAGAGTAACCCTACAGGGATCCATGCAATTTTAACCATTGCTATCACTGCTCTAGATATGTTTTAGATAAAGCAGTCATGATTTGAATTTCGAATAAGATTATGGTTTATAATCCTAACTCTTTTCACTACAAAAAAGCATTGTAATTTTAAAAATAAAATTACATTATGACAGTATGACAGATGTCAAATAATAGTCAGCAAAAAAGTAAAAAACCGGCCAAGTGCGAAACGGACTCGCGCACCGAGGGTTCCGTACAAACCTGTAGGTATAAAAGTAAAAATTTACGGTTTTCGTAATTTTTTCTTTATCTGTGCTATAAGACGTTACTTTGTACCAAATTTCAAAATTCTGAGTTCACGGGAAGTACCCTATAGGTTTTGATTCCTTTGCGAGTGTCGAAAATTTGCGGAAATTTGCGGCATAAACGGCTGTATCTTTTGATTGCGTTGGCTTAGAATTTCACAGCTCCAAGGGACAGTAGACCTGAGTATTTGATATAAATTTTAGCTTGATACCTCCACGCCTGAGAAAAAGGGTCTTGACAGACAGACGGACGGACGGACAACAAAGTGATCCTATAAGGGTTCCGTTTTTTCCTTTAGAGGTACAGAACCCTATAAAGAATAAATTAAAAATAAAACATTAATTATTTTAAATCGTATATTGGCCAATTTAGCAGAACAGTGAGTTTGGATTGTAATACTTAAAGTCTGTTCAAGATAATAAGGTTCCCGTGACAGGTCGAAGTTTTCCGTTTCATGCATACTTAGTTTCCATGATCAAAAATATAATGTTTTAGAAATATAACATGTCTTTAGGTTATTTTTAGCGAAAATGCATTAATAAATCCCACATTAAATAGAAACAAGAATATTAGTTCAGTTAAGCAAAATTATTTATAATTCTGAAAAAAAAACAATTGTTTAATTAAGTATGTATTTGAATCGTGAATCGGAACAATTCAAGTAAGTACAAACAATTTATACAAATATTTTATTTGTAAAATCTAAACAAATATTATTAATCTAAACAAATATTCTGAATTATAATTTTATTTAATTGGACTGATATTCTTGTTTTTATTTAATGTGGAATTAATTATTTCATTTTTGACAAAAATAAAAGGGATAAATTATATTTTTAAAACATTATATTTTTAATCACGGAAATTATGCATGGAAAGGAAAACTTCGACATATCACGGGAACCTTCTTATCTTATTAAAATAATAAGCACACACTCGATCGGTCATCATGGGTTGGTCGGATCGGTCATGGGTAGGGTAGTTCTTCAGAGAAATAATTTTCGATTTTTAAGGGTAAGTATATTTCTGTAACCAACTAATAATAATCTGTAATTTTTTTTTCTACAGTTTAGTACATTTAGTACATTACAATAGTCAAATAAAACACTGTCTAGTCTTCAATCAAGGTTTCGTAAAGGGTACTGCCACAGCCCTTTCTGATGTTGCCAAATTTCATGATTTTAGTTAGGTCAACGGGAAGTACCCCATAGGTGTTGATTCCCTTGTGAAATTGCAAAATATGCTACATAAACGCTCATACCTTTTGAAAAAAATCAAACATAAGTTTATTTTACAAGTTTGATTTTTTCACAGCTTTAAAAAGAGACTGTGGATTCCAATATTTGATAGAAATTTCAGTTTGATATCTCTACGCATACTCGAGAAATAGATCTTGACAGACAGACGGACAGACGGACAACGAAGTGATCCTATGAGGATTCCGTTTTTTTTAAAGGTTTGGGTTATTTTTTTAAATATACGACAGGGAAGTTTTTGACCTTCATCGCACCTGCCCCCTTAGGCAAATTTCACATGTACAGCCGGCTTCAAAAGTAGATAAGCAATTTTAGCAGATTAAGTACCATGTCAGACCAGCTATTCCTTTTATTTAGTATGGTTTCACCTATATTGCATTGTTAATAGTTGGTGTAACATAGTACTAAGATGTTTATCTACTTTTGAAGCCGGCTGTACAACATAATATAAGGACCATGTAAGGTGGTAGAACCCTACCTCAAGAAGCCGCTGATCATACCCTCGTGGAGTGCCCGACCTGGCGACCCCAGAGTGATAGGATATTAGTCCTCGGGCTTGGCCACAAGAGGTGCAAGTTATATTTTTATTGAGGTAATTTTATACTATCATTGTTTTCGTTTATTACCCTTGTTTCTACCCAGTCTTACTACCGGTCAACGGTGAGAAAGTTTTCAGCCGATTTGACACAAGCCCCCGCTTAGCTTTCGAGGCAATTGTCAAATCTCATACATTGTTCATTTAGCGATTGTGTTAGCGATTATCGAAAGACTTGCCTAAGGGGGCAGGTGCGATGAAGGTCAAAAACTTCCCTGTCGTATATTTAAAAAAATAACCCAAACCTTAAAAAAAACGGAATCCTCATAGGATCACTTCGTTGTCCGTCTGTCCGTCTGTCTGTCAAGATCTATTTCTCGAGTATGCGTAGAGATATCAAACTGAAATTTCTATCAAATATTGGAGTCCACAGTCTCTTTTTAAGCTGTGAAAAAATCAAACTTGTAAAATAAACTTATGTTTGATTTTTTTCAAAAGGTATGAGCGTTTAAGTAGCATATTTTGCAATTTCACAATCAAAACCTATGAGATACTTCCCGTTGACCTAATTAAAATCATGAAATTTGGCAAGAAGCAAGGTCCATGTTAAGGAAAACATCGGAAAACCGTACATTTATGTACATAGTTAGGAACTTATACAGAATGGATTTTTGAGATGGGATTTGAAGGGCAGGTACATTAACCGTTATAGTTACAAGAAAACATTGTTAGGCAACCATCCATAACTTTTTAAGGTATTCTGATCTGCATTCACAGATTTTGGATAAAAGTTAGTCAACAAAAAAATGCTGAGATAGCAAAAAAAAATTTAAATCATATCGATCCTATTTCATCTAGGGATCAAAAGACTTTATGGGACCATTAAAGGTATGAGTACTAGAAATGACAGTAATCGCCAAAAACTTTTCCCATACATTTTGTACGGAAAATCCTCAGCTCCTATTTCATACGGTGATCTCTCTACGAATCCTATTTTTTACTTTTAACGGAAACTGTTAAGTTTATTTTCAACAAGATGGCGCTCCACCACATAACAGCCGCCGTACGCGTTCCAATTTGAACAGACAATTCAGGACACAGTGGAAAGGGACACATGGTCCAATAAAGTGGCCACCTTGCAGCCCCGATCTAACGCCACTAGATTTTTTTATGGGGCTACAAATCATCAAAAAATAAATAAATCTACAAAAAGAAATACGACAGTGTTCAGGAACTGAAAGATGCATTGACGAGGACTTTAAATAACATCCATCCAAGAAAATTGTTAGCTGCTACGTCCTTAGTACTGTAACACTGTTTTTTCTTAAAATTTCATAAAACACTAATTTTGCAAAAACACTTTGGTTTCACTGTAGTTTTAACACAAATTTCACAACTAAAATCATAATTACAATAACTTTGTCAATTAATTTCACAATATCAATGTCAAGTGTCAACGTCAACGTCGTTTCACGTCACGTCAGTGACATTTGCAATTATCTTTGGTCATTATTCACTTTTTGCATAAACAAAATAAATCTCGCGTTTATCCTGGCCTTATTTACAAAGATAGTTTTTTTTCGCCCAAAATCCCGTGCTTCCATTTAGGTGGGTTGATTTTCTCAAAATTCGGAATTTGACATTTGGACCGTTTGTTTTGATCATTTCTATAGACATATTTTAATAAAATACACTTAAACTTATAGATCATATAATTATAGTTTCGTCGAATAGAATTTGGAAAGCATTCACAATTTGTTTAAGGTTAATTTTTCATTACGTTTTGTTTTTCAACTAAACATAACTTTAGCTGGAAATACTTATTGCATAGGTATTGTAGAATTTCGAAAGATCCGTATGTTGACTTGACACATCTTGAAGCAAGTTAAGAGTCTTACGAGTGTTATGAAATGAATTTGGTTTTAGGAGAGGTTCCGTCGCCAATACGGCGCTTAACATTCAGCAAACGGACCTCGGCTCCGTCGCTTCCACATAAACGCAAATCTGCGCGCAAGTGGAGCGTTGGTTTAGTCTATCGTCTAGGTTATGACTAGTCTGTGAGACATCGATCGAAGTAATTTGTTATTGATTTGAAGATCATAAAGTTTCTGTATATTTATTTCGTAGGTATTTCTCTCGTTTTCCGTGTGAATTTAATTCGAAAAGCCACCCTGAATTTAACAAAGTGAGTTATTTTTGTTTTCAGCTTGAAGAGTAAAAGCTCAATCATATTTATAATCGCCGGCGCGCGATTCGGTGAATTAGTTGAATAAATAAATTATATCAATAGATAATACTCCGCCCACACTAAGGTATCTAATTAACTTATTATATTTCATGATTTAAAACAGATTTTGTTAATTTTATTTTTATTTGTGGGTAAATTGATTATTAAATCAAACATATTACATTTCCAAAATTCGCCTTTTTCATCCCCTATTTCATTAAAAAACCTTGATAGTAAACGGCATCTTAGTGGGATTAAGGCATATATTGAGTAACACTTGCGAATTTCATGTTAAATTCTAAATTTTCACAATATTAAGTTTCACATCCTTCTTTGGCAAAGAACTCACAAATTAAGCTGTTTTCTTTTTATTAATAGCAATAATTATACACAAAATTGGTGCTCTCCCCTCCATAGGTCCTTTTTATTAACTAACCAATAAGACAATTTGTCGATTTATTAAAAATTATGTTTTAGAATTCATTTGCTATGTTTATTACATGAAGTTCAAATGTATTGACTGGGATTCCTTCAGAACTCAGTGTTAGACCCACTGACCTCAAGATCATAGGCATATTTAATTATATTTTTAGCATAACACTGTGCTATGAATCTCCAGGGCAGTTCCCGGAGGCCGTAGGGCTCCGCTGCAACTAACCTACCTAATAACCTAATATCAAGGAGGAATTCTGTGGAATTACACAAATAATATTAGAAACAGAGAATAGGTTAAGAAATTGGAATATTATATCTCTGACCCGTGATCGCAGAAACTTAGCATTGAAGGTATGACCCACTAACAACCGCTCCGGGGAAGGCTACTAATTTCTTTTAAAAAAAAGGAAACCTATAACTATTTGTTCGTGTACTTTATTGCCCCTCATTTTGTAGTTTTGTACCCAATTTGAACCTGATTTTTACCTGCCGAGATTGATCAAACAAACCTGAACCATCCTGCCCTTGGCTTGTATTAAATAAAAATTTAGTTAAGTGCTTTGCATTGAGGGATTTTGTTAACTTCAGTAACATTATGCATAAGTGAATTACAACCATGTACCTACCAGAATAAAGCTTTTCATTTTGTATCGGACTAAAGGAATAAGTTTGTTTTTTTTTCCTTCAACTTTAAGATTTCCCTATATTACTACAATTTAGCAAGAAAAAGCATTACAGTACAAAAGCGAGTAAACTTATGTATTCGTGAAGACGGCGGACATTTTGAGCAATTTATTTCATCGATAGATTAGATATTTTTGCGTTTGTTTAAAAATACATGTCTAAATGATTTAATGTAGTATTTATTTAAATTACAGTTTCCCTTAAAAGTAAGAAATAGGATTCATAGAGAGATCACGTTAAGAAATAGGATCCGAGGATTTTCCGTACAAAATGTATGGGAAATGTTTTTGGCGATTTCTGTCGTTTCTAGTACTCATACCTTAAATGGTCCCATAGAGTCTTTTGATCCCTACATGAAATAGAATCGATAGGCATAAACATTTTTTTTGCTATCTCAGCATTTTTATTGTTGACTGTAACTTTTTTCCAAAATCTGTGAATGCAGATCAGAATATCTTAAAAAGTTATGGATGGTTGCCTAACAATGTTTTCTTGTAACTATAACGGTTAATATACCTGCCCTTTAAATCCCATCTCAAAAATCCATCCTGTATACTTAAAATACATAGCTGTGCCCGCGAACTACGTTTCGCCTTAATTTATTTTTTCCCGACATCTTCAACAAATATCGTTAGTGTACACAGAAAAAAATACAAAAACTTAACAAATTATATACTAAAACCTTCCTCGAGACACGCTATCGAGCGGCGAAAACCGCTTGAAAATCGGTGCAGTAGTTTTTGAGTTTATCGCGAACAGACAGACGCGGCGGGGGACTTTGTTTTATAATATGTATAAGGATAAGTTTTACGGTTTCTTTTAAGTTTCTTGCAGGCATTTTGCAATACTTTGAATAATATTTTTGTCATAGACTTTATTAAAGTAAAACTTTTTTTATTACTTTTTAGTTTTTTATTAATTTATTTTTGATTATTCTTTATTTAAACTTTACTTTTAAGAAGAAGAAGATTTAATTTAATATCAAAAACGCGATTTTAATAGGTTACGCTAAATCGAACAAATTTTCGAAAAGTTTCACCTGTTTGCATCGTGGTTTCATAAAATAATACAATGATTTTTTATAGTTTTTTTCATAGAATCCCGTTGACTCAACATAGCGGAAACTCGCAAGAGACTAGGCAGCTTCTATTATCGTGTAAACAGCCATGCGAGTTGACGGGCGAGCTGAGCTACTGGTATGCGAGCTGCGGACCGAGTAGCTCGCATGTCAACTCGCACTGTGTAAACCAGCCATAAGTTTCATTGCAACTGTACATTGCACTTATTGTTGCGCGCTGTCGTGCAACGTTGTCAAACATGTCATGTTATAAATCTCATTATTCAACAAAGCTAAGTTTTTTCGACTTCACTTTGAAGTTAAAGGAGATATTGAGCAAAACGATGAACTTTTAACATAACGTTATACCTACTTGGTAGGTTGCGCGGTAATCAAATTGTGACGAATTTATGTCATTTTGTATTTAATGGATGTCTGTTAGTTTTAAATAAAAATTGCAGTTGTACTTTTTTTATTGCGTTTGAGTAGGTCTTTGAATGGTTTTATTTTGGTTACTGCTCGATCGTTTATGTTGGAGTCGTTGCTTTTTCGAGGCATCCATAAATTTTCAACTTTGTTGTCTTACCATGAGATGAAATGAAGGCCAAGAGCACCCTTACTGCCATCTCAGCGAATAATGCTCATTCGCAAAATGTTCTATCTCAAAATGATCAGTCTATAAAATCGTTTTCTTGGACTGAACTTTTCGCAAAATGTTTTGGAGCCTATACTATATTACGTAATTTTAAATATATTTTTTTTTCAATGAATATACATGTACGGTCAGCAACAAGTCGACATTTACAGATGCATTACGAAGGCTGTGGCTATTACAAGCAACATAAGTTTCAATGTCTACATGTATAGTCTAATGTGTTGCTGTGTGTACAACCTATTATACCTATTACATCCTAAAATATAATTCAAAGCTAGAAAGGAGGATGCCTGATTTTGCCCCACTATCAAGGTCGATGACCAATAAAGCGGTATTTCTAATTAAATATATTTTACCAAAACATGATTTTTCTAATATAAAACAGATAAAAGCTATGATTTTTTTCGGCATAAAAATTATTTCATGCATTTCCTGTTACAAAATGGCGACTGCATATTTATGCAAGTTTTTTTTTGTAGCTACAACATAACCTTTTTCAATGTTATGCATTAGGTATTTCTTTTATTAATTTTTGGAACATTTATCTATATAAATAAAAATGGACCTTCGAAATGTATGTACGCCCATAACTTTCGAACGACTGCACCAAATTGGATGATTCTTGGTTTTATGTATTCGTTATTGTTAGGACAAGGTTTGTATAAAAGAAAATATTTAGGCAGGTAGGTATGCGGTAGGTTTTTGGTACAGCTGTGCGAGACCGGAGCGGACAGCTAGTTTAAAATAATTATTTCTTAATTTCAATTATAAAGCAATTTTTTTGCAATGACATAAGATAGATCGCATTCAGTATAAAACCTCGTTTTCCACCTAAGCAGCGCACCATTTTTTAACACTAACATCAATGTTAATTATACTTTGCGTTTCTTTTATACAATGTTAATGTTAACATTTTCAACTACGCTATTTTTCATACATTAAATCCTACCCAAAATACCAGATACTTTAAAATATAGCGCATTACGTTAACATACGTTGCAAATCTGTACTGTAGGTGGAATGCGCCTGAATACGAGTAAGTCGCAGTCGCCTTCGTTGCTTAACACGTTGCGTTCTTTGCGATTTCTGTTACACATTTATTCCTTATTATTGATAATACTGAATAGTTATACTAACTAACTAGTTATAATAATACGATAAAAATACCTATTGAGGTTATTTTTATAGTATTATTATAACTAGTTTGACGTCTTGGAACTATATAGGTCGCTTAGGTTAGAAGCAATTTTTATGGATATCTACGAAACTGCAGCTTTTATTAAAAACAATACTTGTTTTCTATTCAAGGACAAAGAATGTTTAAAATGAGCCTAGGGTTGTTTCTGTTCATGAAAATTTGTAAGTGGGGTAAGTCTCCATACAAAAGTGGGCATAGTCCATTGACTTTTGGACTGTTTTTTCATGAATCAAAAAAGGGTTATCAGACAATTTAAAAAAATAAATAAATTGAAAGATATTTATATTTTTAGCCGATTCTGATTTGTATTATTAGAAATTTAAAGTTACTGGACTAACTAGTCTGGCGTCGTCGTCTCGCGCGCTGGTCAAAGTCAAAGTCAAAGTATTTATTCACACAAGGCATGGTAAAAATGGTAACAAAATGAGTAGCTGAACAGCACGTCTTACCAACTTGTGGCATGTGAATGTCAGTTTACAATTACATAATTTAAATTTTCGTATTATATTTTGTATTATTATTATATGTCATTTTACTATATTACTATACCTAATAATTATATTACTCTTACATGTTAATTAAATTATTATAATAAAATGTCAGTAATTTTTAATATTATTTATGCTTATAAGTCAAATAATCTGTAACCGAATAAAAACAATTTGTAACTAGCCAATTAAATAAAGTTTTGTTAAAAAGTTTACCGTTAAGTTCTTTGATGCTTTGGGGTAGGTTATTGTAAATTCGAACACTCATGGCATGGCTATTTCGGCTGTACAAATTTGTTTTCATTTGTGGTATCGCTAACTGTCCCACATGTCTATTACTATATTTATACCGATCTTCAAATTTTTCAAAAAGTTCTGCATTGGCTCTAACAAATTTGCATGATTCGAATATATATAAACTAGGCAATGTTAATAATTTGTATTTCTTAAATATTGGAGTACATGGTGTCCATGGAGGTACATTAAATATGGCACGGATACATTTTTTTTGGGCTATAAATAGACTATTTACTTTTACAGCATTACCCCACAAAACTATTCCGTACCGAAGAAGAGACATAATGTATCCATGGTAGGCCATTATTGCGGTTTCATAATCTGTTATTCTTGATATTTTCCATAAAGCAAATATGAACTTGTTAATTTTATTGTTTAAATGTTCTACATGTGGTTTCCATGAACAATTTTGATCAAGTTTTATACCAAGAAAATTAGTTTCAGTACATTCTTCTATGGCTTCGTTTTCGTAAGTTATGTTAAGATTAGGACATTTACGTTTCCGATTGAAAAAGTGAACAATTTTAGTTTTGGAAATATTAACTGTAAGGTTGTTTTTTGTCAGCCACTCTATACATTTCATTGCTGTATTATATATCTCTTTGCCATGTTCACTAATATCTTTGTTGCCTAATACAATAGACACGTCGTCGGCAAATAATGTACAGTGATATTTAGTAATGTCTGGCAGATCGTTAATATAGATGAGAAACAGTAAGGGTCCCAAGACACTCCCTTGGGGTACACCGTATTTATTTACTCTAAAAGAAGACCTATGAGTTGTAATCTCACTTAGTTCATTCATACCATTTATCTCAACACATTGATTTCTGTTAAGTAGATAGCTGGTTTGACGATTCCGTAAAGGCTATATAGTACCATAGACCACATTCATACGCTGCGGTAGGTTAAGAAGACCGAAGAGTATAACCTGTCACTATGCTTGGCGTTTGTGGACTATGAGAAAGCCTTCGATTCTGTCGAGACCTGGGTTGTGCTTAGGTTACTCTAGAGGTGCCAAATAGACTACCGGTACATCCAAGTGTTGAAGTCATTGTACGAAAATGCCACTATGTCAGTCCGCCTTCAGGACCAGAACTCGAAACCAATACGACTTCAGCGAGGTGTGAAACAGGGTGACATTATATCGCCGAAGCTGTTCACAGCTGTGCTGGAGGATGTATTTAAGCTTTTGGACTGGAGAGGACTCGGCATCAACATAAACGGCGAGTACCTACATGACTCACCTTCGTTTTGCCGATGATATCGTGGTCATGGCTGAGACCGTGGAAGATCTAAGCAAATGCTCGAAGACCTCTGTAGAGTTTCCCAACAAGTGGGCTTTAAAATGAACATGGACAAGACCAAAATCATGGTGAATTTCCATGTAGTACCCACTCCTGTGAAGGTTGGCGGCTCTACACTGGAAGTTGTTGACAAATATGTTTACCTGGGACAAATAGTCCAGCTCGGTAAGTCCAACTTCCAGAAAGAGGTAAATCGACGAATCCAACTCGGCTGGGCAGCGTTCGGGAAGCTACGTAGCATATTCTTGGCCAATCTACCGCAGTGTCTTAAGACGAAAGTCTTCAATTCGTGCGTGTTTCCAGTGATGACGTACGGAAATGAGATGTGGCCGTTTACAATGGGTCTCATCAGAAGGCTCAATGTCTCTCAAAGGGCAATGGAGAGGGCTATGCTCGGTGTTTCTCTACGCGATCGCATGAGAAATGAAGAGATTCGTAGAAGAACTAGAGTCACCGACATAGCCCAATGAATTGAAAACCTTAAGTGGCAGTGGGCAGGACACAGCTCGAAGGACTGACGGCCGTTGGGGCGGAAAGGTCCTTGAGTGGCGGCCGCGTACCGGGAGACGAAGCGTTGCTAGGCCCCCCACAAGGTGGACCGACGATCTGGTGAAGGTCGACGATGCGGGAGGCGCAGAACCGATCGGTTTGGAGATCCCTGGGGTAGGTCTATTCGCAGTGATAAACAATAAGAACCTCTATATAATTAATAGATCAGTGTAACTTCTCTATCATGAAGCTAATCACTTTATTATTTACTCGTATATCGAGTCAATGATATAGTAATCACGGACCGTAGGTCCATGATTGTAATATAATTTTAATCGGAGAAGATGGCCTTGCAGACTTGTCTTGTAATAATGGTGCGGACGAAGAAATGCATTTTATCGAAAGCGAAAGAGGAAAAAGTTACTGTTGCATTATGGGTACTAATACAGTATTTGAGTTATAACGATTTTGACAAATTTTTGCTTATGTGCCAAGTCATAAAAAATATTTACATGGGACTCCGCCTCAAGTAAACTATTGTCTAGTAACCGGTAGTACAAAGTATAACTACTTCCCACGTGTTCGCGATTTCATTTGACTGTACAATGACGAGTGAAGAATATGACGAATCAGGAATATGACGAGTTAAGAATATGACCATTGACATTTCGTTTCATTTGTAACAATTAGCGCGGCTAAAAATGTTAACATTTCTTAAAAGAAATGAAAACGAGGCTAACATAAGATGTTAGTACCAGCAAAGTGGTGATACTTATCTGGAACGCAGCTTTTATCAAATTACATTTAAAACATTCTTCGTTATTCTTTTAGCTATCCATACGTATTTTTTATTTTATTGTGGACAGTATCCCTATTTCAAATATTCAGTATTCCAAATATTTATGTTACCCGGCGCGAGTGCGGTCCGCATGCGTGATTAATTTAATTACGCAATTGGGGACATTTCTGTTATTTGACATTTAATGGCAGACGTGCCATTGAATTATATCATTTGAGTGAAATTGCCATAAAATTTTTAGTTTTTTCATGACACTCATCTAGAATACCGCAATAAGAAATAGCTTAGAGAATTTCTCTGTAAACAAGGCAGTTTACTTCAATAAGCTCGATGTTTTCTATTAGGGCGCTCAGAACCGTCATATGTCAGTCCAAGTTTATATCCACCAGCTCTCCAGATTGTAAAAGAAAAATTTGTTGTGTTTAAGCCAACAATAACTTGTAACTCCCTTTCAATTGCCCCGCGATATTCTATTCAAAGTAAATGCCTACGGATTATACTTTGCATGAATTACTCGCGAGGATTTATGTATCCGTCATCTCGTCAAACCCTTATCAAAAATCGTTACAACAAAAATAATCAAACGTTCTATCTTTTGTTATTTATTCAACAGTGAAATAAAAATAGGGAAGTACGCAGCGTTTTATTCTACACAAGAAATTCAAATAAACATCTTAGGTATAAAAAACTTATATGAAGAACGATTGACAACCCCAAACATATCAGTTTGGGCCAAGAGAAACAACAAATGCAGGAGATTTATATATCCTCCCTGAATCATCTAAAGTCAGTAGTAGCTCTCAGCAAAGGAGTAAGTTAAGACAGGTCCTCGGTTAGAAGGTGACCTGTTTCTTTTCCCGTTCCGCTCTGATCGTAATTTTCGACGCAGACATACTGGAGTCAGTTTCGTTGTCAGCGACAAGAGCACGAAGACGGGCTGCACGCTTTTCCCTTGCAGCGCTTCGTTCGCTTAATTCCGTCATCTCATCTTCAAGGTCAGTGAGACGAGCTCTCGTGGCTTTCGCTCGTTGTACTGCAGCACTTTCGTCGTCACTTTTGAGCGCTGTCCATTTTGTGAGAGAGTTCTCTTCATTCAGCCTCCTGGCTATGCGTTTCTCTGTCCTTTCTTCGTTGTCCTGTAAAGCTTTCCTGGCGCTGCTGATATCGGACGCGACTCCCACACTCTCGAGAATTTTGTCAGAGATCCTCATTCGGTTTTCGATGTTGGAGACAGTGTTCTCGAAGTCGATGTCGTCGGCGAAGTGGGACGTTTTCTTCCCGGCGCGCAGGCGTTTCAATGATTCGGTGACCTGAAACGCAAAATTAACAATTTATTAGTTGCTGATGGACGAAGAGATGTAAATCATGACTGCTGCGCAATTTCGCATCATCCGTCTGTACTGGACAGAAAAAGAAAGTAGAAACTTAGTATTTTCAGCCTAGTCAAGCCTTGTCTACATTAGATGTTTCTGTATCCACTCCATAAAATGAATTAAAAACTATCATAACAACATTTAAATCAAAATCTAGTTTAGGTATTGATGAGATGCTATCGACTTTGATCAGAAAATGGGCACTAGAACTTACTCTGCATTTAACTTTGATTTATAATCATTTTTTTTCAGTCTCACATTCCCAGACGAAACAGCAAAATGACAGAGAGAGAGAGCTATAAGACATACTTCAAAACTTTAGCATATCGCCACTGCCGTGTATGTATATATACCTGTATAGTATGTATACCTGAAGTAAATTTAATAGAAAAAATAATGCTATAATTCAAACGTTGCAGATGTTCCACTTATTAAAATCTTACGATGAAAACAACTATTCGCAAACAATATCATATCTGCAATTGCATACTTCTTGTTCCATCTCCTTTTTAACAAACAAATTAATAAACTACCAGAACACTTAAAAGCTGCATCAAAATATAGTAACTTTGAAAAGTCTGTGAAAAAAATATTACCTACTCGTAAACTAGCTCATAATTTGTTTGATGTTTAACCCCAGTAATATGGTGTTCAAATAAAAGGGCTAGAAGAATACAATACTATAAACTTATAACTAGTAACATTCAAAAGTTGCAGATACTACACTAAACATGGCTGAAACTCAAATGGCAGATAAAATTTTGTTTACCAGCCACAGAAACATGGGTAGGTAAAGGCGCCGGCAAACATCTTGAAAAATTTCACAGATAAAAAATGCGCAGTTGCAGTATTTAGTACAAAAGCTTTTACTGCGCATGCATTTTTTATCTGTGAAATTGTTCAAGATGTTTGCCGGCACCTATATCAAATGAAAGGGGTTGTAGAATACAGCATTATGAATCTAGCAGTATTGCCCTAAACTCAACATGGCTACAGCTCAAAAAATGGCAGTTAAAATTTGGTCACGCGGTAACACACCTGTTATGGGCTATGTAACATTATTATTAAAATTTTATGGAAAGAAGCAAATAAATGTACGATTAACGTTGCAATGCATCCTAAAGTTCATGATTTAACTAATAAAAATGTGAAACAACATAAGAGCAATAATAAATAACTATAGGTAGTCTATTCACGATAAGAAGGTTCCCGTGACAGGTCGAAGTTTTCCGTTTCATGCATCCTAGCTTCTATGATTAAAAATAGTATGTTTTAAAAATATTATTTAACATTATTAGTATTTTTCAGTCTTTTGTGTATTAAAATGCAATTTCCTTTATTTCTACTTCGTACTTTTGCCTTTTCCAGACAATTTTTATTCAAAGATGAAATTATGAATTTTGACCTACAGCGCAACTTTTTGCTAATTTCTGTAAAAACTACTAATAAAAGTAAATAATATTTTTACCTTTTTTAAAAGCTTATGAAACCAGCAAGTAATTTTAGTAGTTTTTACGCCAACTGTCATACATTTTTTTTTCAATAATTGACGTCGATTTTCAGAAAGATAAAAAATTAATCGACTTAGTTGTCAATAAAGACCTCTTATTTCCAAAATTATGTAAGTTTTTGACAAAAATTTTAATTTAAATTAACTGCCTATTTTTCGGCATTCCGCAATTAATCATTTGTCATTGTAAATGGTGTAGTTTTTTAAATAAATAATTTTTGGTAACAAGTCGGAAAAAATCTCAAAAATTTTAAAACCGTCGTAGCTCGATAACCAACTGTTTTTGACCCCTGGTTAATTGGTCTTTTTTGTTGCTTATGACCTGTAAAAGTCGACGTCGACTTTTCCTGTCAACCTGTATATGTATAAGAAAAAATCGACGATTCTATTAAATTTATAAGCTGAATCGCAATAAGGAGATAAGGTTCCAGGTAGCGAAATTACTGGGTGATGATTATACATCTTATGTCACATGTTGACAACGTATGGTAGGCCATTAAAGTGTACTAGTTTTGGCAATACCTTGCGTATAAACAAAATATCCCCACGGTAAACCTTGGTAATATTTCTTTCTAATTAGAATTTTGTTTTGTTTTGACGGCAATAAGAGCTTGTAAAAGCCTATGTTGAATAAAGATTTTTGAATTGAATTTTGAGTATGGTATTGCAATGAAAAGTCAGCTGTGTAATGTTATGATGTGAAACTGAATTAAAGCCTTAGGGTGGTAAACCACCTTTTTGGCGGATTGCATACTGCGGTTGTTGGAGGGCTTGCATATCGCAAATCTTACAAGAGCCACTATGTAACTGTTTCCACTTGTCATCAGGTTTGTCTGCTTGTTTGCAAACATGGTTGTTAAAAATACTTATTTATTCCTGTTCATTTTATAAACCAGTCACTTTACGGACACAGTCATGAAATGCTGCATTTCGTATTACCGATCTCCAATGATATCATCACTATGGCATAGATTAGTATAATCTTTGATATTAAGATTTCTTTATCTCAGGGTCATTATTGTTTTTTTTGTATGCTTTTTTCAATGAAATAAACAGATTTAAATTTCATTTTTTTTAATAATGTCAACATTTATTAATGAACAAATGATCAAAAATCTGACAGGAAATCGTATTTTTCGTTTTACATTATGATATCATTTGCAAAACCATGAGATCGGTTATAGGCCCTCTGAATCTGTTGTTGTTATAATCCGTAAATATCCGACGGCAATGAACGCATCTATTGAGGTCAAAAAAAGGTCAGAGGACGAATAAGTTAAAAGATCTGACGACTAAAGAAATGGAAAAAATACATTGTTTTTCTTTAATTATCCCTGAAATAACCTATAAGACAGGAGAAAACACAAAACATTCAACGCAACATCCAAGGCCTTTTGGTCTCAGGAGCCATTTTTTTAAGTCTTTGGCTTTTGTTACTGATTTATTGAATAATTACTTGCAGATACAATTAAGTACTCGCACGCGTATTATTTAATCAATATAATCCAGTATGATTTTGTTATTTTCAAAGTCTGTAGATAAAATTTATATAGAAATTCATTTGATTTTGTTTCCAAAATGAATGCAATTGTTATTTGTTATATATCAAAAACAACATAATTCAACTGATTTCAATTCCAATGCGTAACAAGCCTTGATCGAGAGCACCATCTTCGGGGCATTCGTTTAGGTTTGGGGGAGGGAAAGGCTTCCTTCAATATGCAGAGGGTACGCCTGACTCCGAAGTTTGTTTTTTGACACACTGTCGTTATAATTGTATTCTTTATTGTACACAAATTTACATGAAAAGGTGTTACAAAGAAGAAAAATGTACAAGGGTGAGCTTATCTCTATAAGAGATTTCTACCAGCCAACCCTAGCGGGTGTACTAAAACTCTGATTGCGGAAACAAAATAAAATATAGTTTGTGCACCAAAACCATTGATTTACTACCAAACGTAGATAACGCATGAACGTTCGAAAAGTGGGCCGGTGAAGAACTGCCCAATCGGGCCTCGTGCAGTTCTTTTCCATGCGTTGGAGCGACAACGCGATAAGCAATTTTGAGCATTATGTTTGAGAGCATAAAGTTGATATTTTCTTGTAGCAATTACTAAAACGTCAAATTTAATGTGGCTTGGTATGAAATGGTGTAATTGCACACGGTTGTACTTCAAATAGTTGCCGTAATAATAAAGAATAAGCACAGATAAGAATAAGGTTGAATTCGATAAATACGGTACTTTCTTTATGGTAATTTTAACAGCGTATCAAATCTATAGTCGATTAGGTGACAGATTTCAAGCGCGTTTTTGTATGAAGTGCTCTATCTACGTTTGGTAGTAAATCAATGACCAAAACCAAATAAAACATAAAAATTAAATTAATTTTACACATACACATACGCACGCCCATCCACCCACACACACACATACTATTAACAGTTAGTTAATAAGTGCTCTTTCAGTTTCGGTTTGAAAATACCAACTGACGTGCTTTCCCGGACAGCAGCTGGCAATCTATTCCACATCTGAGCTGCACGGACGGTGAACGAGTTAAAAAAGAATTTTGTATTGGATTGGATGGAGGTAGAACAAGAGTGTTTGTTACACAGGAACGTATAGGGCGGGAAGAAGGAGGTAAGTGATTAAATCGTGAACGTAAATATTCGGTAAACTTCGGATCATGCAGGATTTTATAGGTAAGGACAAGGATGTGCATATCTCTGCGGAGTCAAACTGGCAACCATTTTAATTGTGATCGATAATGAGATACATGATCAAACTTTCTGAGACCAAAAATAAAACGGATTGCCAGATTCTGAAGTCTTTCTAGTTTGTCGAGCAATGCTTCAGTCACATCCAAGTAGCACACGTCAGCGTAGTCGAGAATGGGCAATAAGAGAAAATGTGCAAGCATAATTTTAGTTTTGAAAGGCGAGAAGAACTGGAGTCGCTTGAGAGAATGATAAGTGAAATGCATTCGACGACTTATTTCATTCACATGAGCCGCCCAAGATAGCGTTTTATCAATAATGAGACCTAGATTTTTACTCTTATTTGCATACGGCAAAGCAACACCATCAAAGTAAATCTGTGGAAGTAAAGCAAAGTTGATTTTGCCATACAGCCTCTGGCTACCAATAATCATGGCTTGCGACTTGTTCGGATTAACTTTGAGTGCAAAAAAATGGGCCCACGATTTCAATGTCAAGAGATCTTCATTTACGACATGAATGGTATCAGAGATGTCACCTAAGCTACAGTGCCTATAAATCTGTAAATCATCTGCATACAGGTGGTAGGGAGGTAAAAATAGAAAATTGTAAAGGAGAAAGCACACCGCCTTGGGGAACATCAGCAGCGAGCCTGCACCAATCCGAAGACTGATCATCAAACCTAACACACTGCCGGCGGTCCCGAAGATAATTTGAGAACCAGGGTATCACTGAGGTTGGTATGTTAATTGTACGCAGGATGGCAAGAAGGATGTCATGATCAACAGTATTGAAAGCGTTACTAAAATCAAGTAACACAATAATAGTAAACAGCTTATTATCCATAACATGCCGAATATCGTCCGTGACATTTAATAGAGCAGTTACTGTGCTGTGATACGGTCGAAATCCAGATTGAAATGGACTTAAAATATTGTTTTGAAAGAGGAAAGCAGAAAGCTGCTTATGCACGATACTTTCGAGGACTTTTGATAGGAAACGAACGATGGAGATAGGACGGTAGTCGAAACAATTCGTGGGATTGGAGGATTTTGGAATGGGAATCACATGAGCAAGTTTCCAGTGATATGGGAAGACATTATTCTTCAGTGAGAAATTTAATATATGGGTGACGATAGGAATAATGTCATCCAAGATGGAGATCATCATATCCCGGCCGATGCCATCACCACCCATGGCCCTGGATGAAATGGAAAGGATTGTCTTTTTAACATCCGCCTCAGCAATATACCGAAATGAAAAGGATTCATAGTCCGGTAGGGTTTCAAGTGAGAGCTGTGCGAGTGTTGACGCCTTGGTATTAGCATTCGTTATAATAGAGGTATTTGAGAAATGTTAATTTAAAGAGTTCAGGTCGATATTACAGCAAGAACTGTCCGTTTTATACCCCACACCTAAAGACCTTAGAAATTTCCAAACTCGTGAAGTTGGTAACTCTTCTATAGTTGAATGAATATAGCGGCGCTTAGCATCCCTACACAACCTGTTGCAGAGATTGCGCAAGTTTTTATATGTAGTTAAGTTCTCCTCATTGTTGTGTAACTTCAACTTACGCTTGGCCCTATCCCTATGCTTCATTTGAATTTAATGGAGTCGGTAAGCCAAGGTGCATGTAGATGCTTAATACGTACCGGTCTGATCGGTGCATGTGTACCAAACAACTTTGTGAGCAGTGTATTAAAGATGCAAACTTTTTCATCAATAGAACGAGTGTCAAATACTGAACCCCAGTCCATTTTATTAAAATCCTCCCTCAAGCGATCAATATTCATACCTCTAAAATTACGCTGAAATATTACTTTGGTTTTACGTTTAGGAGGACGAACCTTATAAGATAGGTATAAGAGATCATGGTAGGAAAAGGGAGAGGACAACTGACCATGAGAAGAGACTAAATCAGGGTTTGATACGATTTGCACATCTAAGAGCGAAGCTTTATTGTTCGGAAAATGATGGGTAGAAGATAATGGGAGTAGGTCGAAATTGACGGAAGATGTAATGGACATCAGCTTATGCGATCTACTATCAGCTTTAAGTAAACAGGTGTTAAGGTCACCCATCAAAACGACATGTTCATATGTGGAACTTAATGACTCTAAGGTGCTTTCAAAGGAATTAAAATAATTTACCTTATCATTCGGGCTATAAACTACTCCGACCAGGATTTTAGCATGGTGTACTAGAAGTTCTAAGAAGAGGTACTCTAAAGAGCCAGAATATACACTTGGGGACTTACTTAACACAGAGCATTGGATATTTTCACGTATGTAAATGCATACTCCTCCGCCACCCACACCAACCCTGTCATTGCGAAATAGTTTATAGCCGTAGAGAGAACACAAGGAAGAGGGCAAAGAGGGCTTCAACCAAGATTCGGATATTAAAATTCCGTCGACTACGCCAGCGCTGAATGTAGTGATCATATCATTCATATGAGCAATCACGCTTTGGGCATTAATATGCACAAGGTTAAGCAAGGAGGTGTTGCTTGTGAAAATAGATTGCAGCTCAATATCCAAAGGCTGCACGTCAGAGGCAGAAGTGTAGGATACGTTACTGGAAGCACTATCATACTCACTTGAAGTGTCTGTAAAATAGTCGTCACTAATAAGTGACATATGAAAAAAAAAATCCTTAGACAATAATAAAAGAATAAAAATTAACCGAATAAGCACCTGCAAGAGTTGGCTTAATTATAAAGACAATAAAAATAGGTAATGTAAACTTAAATCTAAACTAAATGTGTAAAATTAAAGAATTGACCGCATGGCTCTAAATCCTTTGCCCAAACGAACTGTCAAAATATAAGCATAGGCCACAAAAGCTAATGGCCCGGCAGTCGAAGCTTTAATAAATAAAAAAAAGTCAGCAACAATCTGTCAGCTGTCACTCATTATCAAAACTATAATTATATATAAAAACAAATAATGCATTTTGAGAATTGAGATATGCTACACACTTAGCTATACATAATACAAATATATTCATACCCGCGCTTGTATTATAATTAAAGTACATATATAGCCATGTAGAGCAGCATAATAATAATAGCTCGTGTAGTCTATACAAACAAATACTGAAGCAATGAAAATGAATCAATTGGAATTATAGCAATTTATGCAAGGCACTATTGGGCATGCAGATATATGGCGTTTGTTAAATATAGTGAAATTGGTCAACATTTATAAACAACTATTCAACCGCCACCGGAAAATTTGCCTGTAATTTTTCCAATTCTTGCATACAAGTGATCTTGACCTTACTCTTATCCGGTTGCATGATAACAATAACCCCATCAGATGTCCAACAATTGCGCATACCAAAATGCCTCCATGCCGCAATAACACAAGTTGTCGTGGTTTAGTGAGGAACTCCGACAGTGATATCTTAGTGCCTTTAAGTTGAGTCTTTGCAAGCCAGGCAGTTGAGCGTTGTCTCAAATTAACGAAGCGCACTAATACAGGTCTTGGCTGCCCGTCTCTCACAGAACCAAGGCGGTGACAGGCCTCAATACTATCAGGACACATAGCAGGCAGTTTCATATTGTTGTTTAAAACATTGATGACTTTGTGTTCAATATTCTCACCTGGATCTTCTGGCAATCCATGGAATAAAAGCACAGGACGTCTCGAGTGTGTCTCCAGTTTATCTATAGTGTTATTAAAGAGCTCCACTTGCTCTTTTAAGGTTTGGAAGGCCTTGGTCACAAACGTCTTGAATTGTAAGTAATCGGAAGATAAAGCCTTAACTGCTTGAAGTTGTGATAAGGGCGTTGAAGAAGTTTCCTGTTTTTTGAGCGCCATTTCAAACACACCCATCCTCGTGTTGATTACAGAAGCCAAGTTCATCAAGTTCTTATTGACTTGTGTTGCAACCATTATAGTCTTGTTTTAATGAGATGCAGTGTTGAAATTTATATTTGCCAACAATTGTAGGTAATGTTCTAGTTCATTGATAAGCTAATTTAGAAAAATCAACCTATTTTACTCATTTTATAAATTAATTAAACGAGGAGCAAAATTTTAATGTGTGTATTATTCAAAGGTAAGGCTAAAAAAAAGGTACCTTATGTACTTTTATAAAAGTTACAAGACTACGGTGCTGACTTTATACAATTGTAAAACATAAAATTCATTTAATATGAACGATGGTCTGTTTGATGTTTATTTCAAAGTATAATTTAGTAAATAAATTGATAAATCAATAGAAGAAAAAAAATCAGCTTGGTTTTCAATATACCGTGTTGAGTCAATACGGTATACTGGAAGAGTTGGCCTAAGTGGTCATAACGTCAATATTGTTGACATTATGACCACTACTTAGGCCGAGTTATCCAACTCGAGGTAAATATAATTCTATTGATCGCACACAAACCATAAAACGATGCATTTCTTTTTTAATTATACGGAAAGGGTCTTCAAAACATGTAAAATTATACTGTGATTGGAAATAAAACTATAAGCTTTGTTAATCTAACCGCTTATCATACAGGTGATCACCAAAAGGGGTTTTGCCATGAATTGCAAATATAGATATTTTATAAAAGAATGTTAGAATGCTAAAATACTATTTTGTTAATGTAAATAAGTATGCGTAGTAAATTAATTAAAAATGTTTAAAATAATACCCAGTGTCACGGGAATGCAAACGCCAATCGAAGCTGTGTGAGCCATGTTTGTTGGCAATCTTTTTGGGCTTTAATTATTACGATGGAGCTAGCATTTATCAAAGGAAATTAAATAGTGCCGTGCTTATCCCGAACACAAAGTTCGTATGAACCGTATACAAACAACAAAAGGCAAAGGCTAAAAGTGCATAATGCTCTGTTGAAATGAACTACTACAGGTTTAAGATAGGCTATTTATAAAAGCTATAAAAAAGTGGAATGATATTTATTTCACCTCTTCTTTGGAATCTCATGGAGATTGTCTACGTCTTTGACTGGCAGTTTCACAGTGGTTTGTTTATTTAGCACATTGTGACGTAATCAAGATCACGGGACAGCTTGGAGTATTTAAGTGCAAAATTTAAACAATAATGTTCTTAAATCTGGTTTCGTCTTTTAAAATTATAAAAAAAATTGCCTGTATTTTTCCGCAATAATTACGTGTCCATCTATAAAATGAAAAGTTCTCCTAAAAGTTTGGCAACATACCTCCAACTTCCAACAGAATTATTGTGCACTTGGCCAAAGTAATGCAATGGTTTAACGGTAGACACATTGTGGCTAAATTTATCGATGACATTAATGTAATTAACCCGCGCAACGGGTCGCGGGTTCGATTCCCGTACGGGACAAATATTTTGTATGGCCTACAGAAATTTGTTCCGGTCTGGGTGTATGTGCGTGTGATATTTAATGTTTGTAACTGCACACACCACACAGGAGAAAATCCTGGTATGGGGCGACATTTTTTTTAAACAAACAACAACAAACAATTACCGTGTCAGACGTTTGGTTTAATCGAAAATAGAAGTTTGACTCGCATATAATCTAGAGAATTCAATTCAGTTCCTAAACAGTTGAAGTGTTTTCACGGCCAACCTTAATTGCAAGGATTCGGGAGCGTATTCAGTATTTCGTTTACAAATTTTCAAACATGAGTATCTCCAAAACTTTGTAAAAGTTATCATTTAACATCCCCCTGCGTTTTGAAAATTCGGAACAGCTATATGAGGATCCTGTATTAGGTAATAGTTTTGATTTAGAGTTCTATTGTGTGGCTGATTTGGTGGCGTTTCTATAGATAAAATTGTTGAGATTTTTCTCGCACAATTCATTGAGAGCCACTGAATGGATCCACCACTGCCACTGCATCGAATACTTCTCCATATTTATGATCTACCATTACTCTGGGTGGTTCTTATAATACTTCTAGGATCCAATGAAAAAATTATTTAATTGAAACAACATTCGGCATTGAATTTCCACAGGCTCTATTGAGATCTGTAGTGAATTACAATGGAGTAGGTAATGCACTGGTAGAAAAAGGCGACTGGTCGATTATGGATCGTAGGTCATACTTGTAAATCATAGCACTTTTTTATAGTGAGCCTAGCAAATGACACGATCCCACATGTTCACATACTGAAACAAATTTTGATTAGCTGACACGAACATGCATGAAGGACTAAAGGCCTAGTACCTAAGGTCAGACATGCAAGTCCAATTGGATACAATTATCCAGCTAATATCATAAAAACCGATCTGCGAGAACTGTTTCGAATGAAATAAGAGCAGCTTAAATTCTACGACTGGCCAATATTGAATAACAAGGTCTCAGTGCGGCGCTGATATTGCTAAACGAGATTTCACTCAGCAAACTCCGAGTATTGGTGTCAAAAGCAAACCCAACGAACGTTGGCCAGCGTCACAAGATAATTTGTTTTTTTTTTCAACATGTAACTCGAGCTTGTGCGAAATGCGTGGAAGTAGTCGGCCCGGATTTTATTAAGAAATCACAAATGGCAATTTCATAAGTCTGCACGACGCCGTCTGGGAATCGGAGTCGGAGAGATTAGTCAATGAATTGAGCCCAATAAAGCGAGGATAACTACCTACTAAAAACAATGATTCATTACCATTTGGTGTCTGTCTTAATTGAGCTGCTATAAGCGAAATGCCTTACTTACAGAACGTCTACACTACAATACTATCTGAAGTGAATCGTGAGCAGAATTCCAATAAGAAATGATAACAATAAATATGGAGCTTTACATTTATAGACCTAAACCGCCATGATATTAAGCTCACTCGGTATTGATCTGAAGGTGAGGAGTTGGAGTCGCCATGAGGCTGGGGGGCTAAAAGCATTCTGTCTGGTTGACGGCAGGGCTTCTGAGCCCGCCTCGTTATCTACCACTGACCTAGGCTTCTTGACATAACAATAATGTAAATAACATGTTCCTCAGTTATTACATTCCATATGAAGCTCGCTTCCAACTACAGTCTTATTTACTAACTGGAATGAAGGCCAAAAGCTTCCCTGATGTGTGTAAAAAATAACAAAGCTGAGAGAGTAAGCTTGACAAAGGCTCAATGTTTAAGAGAAATTATCATTTTTAAAACGGAGGCACCCATCATAGCCCTCCCCACGCATTCATCTGCCAGCTCAGCTCGTGAAACTAATTAAAAAACTTTATTCTGCATTCCTTCACATTAAGGATGCTTGTTGTTATTTACGACGGAATCCGTTTTATTAAAATGACTGCTGTTGGGTATTGAGTGTTATGACTGTTATGAATGATATTATGTAAATTTTAGTACCAGGTCATAAAGTGTATGACAGTAGGCTAGATGAATGAAAAAAATTATTGCTTTAATAGAAGCTCATTCATATAATAAACAGAAAGAAAAAATCGGTTTTCTAATAACTATAAAACAACCAAGATATAAGGTATTAAAGATTTTCTCCATCTCTTTCTAGCAAAACGGCAATTTACTTGGAGTTTATATCGGCGTACTCAACAATGACGTTACGGTTGATGTCGGAACTCCCTGTCTAATCAAATGAACAGCTTATAATGCTTGTATCTAATATACCTATTTATAAGCCGATTTTAATTCTAATTTTATATGATTGCATCTTTTTCTACGGTATTCTAATATTTTATGACGAGACGTGAAAATTATATTTCAGTCATCATCCCAGTTTCGAGTTGGCAACTGACTGACTGGTTAAAACAAATTTCAATTTGGCATTGTATTATTAATGGGATCGCAAGTTAAGTATTATGGTAATAGTTTTACCGTGCCTTTACGGATTTATATATAATGCCCGGAGTGAATTAGTGTTTCAAGCCACTTTCAAGCTAAAGCACAACGTATAGACAAAGGCCTTTGTCAATGGCAGAGCTGGCGGCAGCCGTCAAAACGTCACCGGCAATTTATTGTCAATTCTTTGACCGTCGCGTCGCTTGCAGTTAAAACCATATAGGTACGAATAATTAATGATGCGATGCGATGAGAATTAAGGCAAGTGCCGAGTCCACAGCACCACCGACGCGTCCGTGGCGCTGTGGTCTCGGCACTTGCCTTAATTCTAATCGGGAGATCGGCGTTCGAGACCGTCATGTACTAATGTGTTTTTCGTTTAGAATTTCATATGTACATTTGTCTGACACTCCTACGGTGAAGAAAAACATTGTGAGGCAACCTGCATACTGCGAAGAAATTCAATGGTGTAGGTATGTGAAGTCGACCAATCCGGACTGGGCCAACGAGGCCTAATCGCCCTAACATAGGGTAGGGTCGAGCCCCTCAGTGGGGACGTATATGAGCTGTGATGATGAAGCAATGATGACGGGCGGACGAGCGGATGATCACTTAAGGCGCATAGTGCTCCCAATGACCTTGCGTCGATCGTCCCGCACTGATTACATAGGAGTGAGTGAGTGAGAGTGAGGGGAATATTCAAGCAAACCTTTACGCGTAAGATGAATTATTTCAATAAAATATTAATAAAGGCGAATAAGAAAAATCTAAAAAGACCATCCCCTAGAATATTGTTCACTTTTTTTATTGAAATCAAACGTATGTGATTTAACCTAATATTTACGAAGCGATTAGGTTTATAGTTTTAAAATCGAGGCATGTTTGGGTCACATTTTAACCAAGTTTTAATTAATTTATCAAAAAATTAAAAAGACCATCCTCTAAAGAATGCGTTGAATAATAACATATCTTAACATAAGATTTTTTTATTCAATATTTATGAAGAGAACCGGTTTTTTCTGCAGTGATTTTTTATGATTGACGTTACTATGCGTCTTAACCACTGCAAGTGACGGTAGCGATCGACGTATTGTGACGGCTGGCGCTGACGGCCGCCGATAGGTTTCAACAGCTAAGGCACTGGTTTCTCTGACCACCCGCCACCGGCGACGGACGGCCGACGCATGTCCGCGGCCGACGCGTCTTTCCAATCTATACAAGGCCAAAACGCAGCCATAGGAAACTGTATTGTAATGTTAATTTACATCTGTGATTACAATGTATACACGAATTTTGCGCCCTTCGGCCACATTCGTAACCAAATATTCATAACCAGTTTCGAAAATGGAATTGTTTTCACTGTTTCGTAACCAGCTACCAAACAACACGTTTTTTTCCATTTTCATAACTTTATTTCTTTTCAGTTATGAAACTAAACTTTTTTTCCATTTTAGTAACTTTTTTTCTTTTTTCGTAACCAATATTAGTGTGCGTGTTACCAGTGATGACGTACGGAACTGAGAAGTGGCTGCTTACAATCACAATGGGTCTCATAAGAAGGCTTAGGTCACTCAAAAGGGTTTATGCTCGGGGGTTTTCTACGCGATCGCATCAGAAATAATGAGATCCGTAGAACTAGAGTCGCCGTCATAGCCCAAAGTGACAGTGGGCAGGACACATTACTCGCAGGACTGACCATAATTGGGGCGGAAAGGTACTCAAGTGGCGGCCGACGATCTGGTGAAGGTTGTGGGAAGCCGCTGGATGCGGGAAGTGGGAGAGGCCTATGTCCAACAGTGGGCGTCTCTTGGCTGAAATGATAATGATGATGATGACTTAGTGTTTTTTCGATCGACTATTGATGCTGTTCATGCTAGTGAGGGCCTTATGGCTATTAAAAGAATTTTTGCATTTAATTGCATGTCCGAAAAACACTTGTAATAAAGTAGTTTGTTGAAAAAACTTGCCACTATACTTTTTAGTAATATTATGAAGTAGAAGAAAATAAGGTGGTTACGAAAAGTTACTAAAACAGAAAATAATGTGTACTTTCATAACTGAAAAAAATCTAAGTTATGAAAATGGACAAATAACGTGTTGTTTCATAACTGGTTACGAAACCGTGAAAAAAATTCCAGTTTCGAAACTGGTTATGAAACTTTGGTTACGAATGTGGACGAAGGGATTTTGCGTACTGCTCGTGTCCAGTTCGTAACGTGAATACGTGCGTCCTGGTTCCGGACTATACTACATCACTTACCTACGCCTGACAAGGGTTTATAAGATATAATATAGAGAAATAAGTGATAAATATATGAAATAATATTTGAACTTTATTAGTGTAGGATTACATAAATAAAAATGGCTGTTTATTTTAAAGTAATAGTTATACTATTACTTTTAATTTATTAGCCATTAACAAGTATTATTATTTTTTGGCGAAATGTTAAATACAAGGCCGTATTTCCTTTTTTGTACTTTTTTACTTATAGGACAACACTCGAAGCTGTAGGTGAGGTAAGGTTAGGTAATATCACCGATCCAGAACGTGCCTTCATGGGGGTGGAAATTACTGGAGGGAGGTTTAGCCAGGTATGGGGTTTATACCCTCAGAATAACAACTAAAGCATAGAAGGAACATTAAAATAAGAATTCATTGTGTTTTATTTGTCTCTTTCTATCATACAGCACAAAATTGTGTAAGTGTAAGAGATAAGTAATATTTGTCTATTTGGCAGATCACAAAGTGGTCACAAGATAAATTGTCATTTGGTTAAAATTGGTTAAAATATAATACGGCTAAATTCTATAGTACCTTGTCTCAAAGATAGACCATCCGAGTTTGAACTCTTTGAATTGCTCGTATAATCTTTGTTTGTGCGTCCCGTGGCTAGAAATATTTTGGTGATATTTTATTAATATTTAAGTGATTAGAATGCAAGAATTCTTTAGGTATTTACAAATGGTGTGAGTTTGTGCACTCTATAGCACAATGTCTTGTGTAGTTTGGGTCTGCAAATTTCATTCGTCGCGAAAGGAAAAAAGTCAAAATTTATTGACCTTAAATCGGTATGTTTTCTTATATTTTTACTTGAATGTGAGTTAATAAGTCAATATAAATACACATGAAATATCCCTGAATCATTTTGTGGAAAAACAATACGTAATATTAACTTCACTTTTATGTTTTAGCGATTATTAGAAAATTACTATGTGGTTATCTTGATCATGCGTAGTGTTGTAAAATTTGGTTGATATTTTTATTTTACAGATTTTCTAAAGACGATGTAAAAAAAACTATTTGATAAAGTGTATTGGCAGATTTGGCAGACGAAAGTGGAGTCCAAAAAAGCAGTCTCATTTGCTCCAGACATTTTCCACCAGATTAATTTGTATGGTAAAACTATGAATTAGACGCGTCAAGACGTAAGTCAAGTTATTTAATAAAAGGAAATCTTTTAATTAAAATATTATTTATGAAAATTAAAATGTATTTAATTTTTTAAATATTTCTTTTAGGAATCCTTGACATAGCAGATACCAAAAGAAACTAGTTTAGAAGATTTTTTCTAAGAATTAAAATATTTGCGAAAGAACTGGAAAGAGTCAAAAAGATCAAATATCAAAACGCTGCTTTCGGAAAATTAACACCTCTAAAAACCTCTAAATAAACACGGCTGCACATCAAGCGTAATAAATCAATCGAAAAATATCTTAAGAATAAATTATTTTAATTATCCGAAGTTCAAGATGCATGAGGGTTAAATTTTCGGGTAAATTAAATATGAAATTAACCAAGTACCTAAGAGCGAACAAATAAACATAGTGTGTTTCCGATTTCCTGCCTATAGATTGTAAATCTCTGCAATGGAAAAATTCCAACAGTTAAGATAATAGGAAACACCCGTAATTTTAATAGTTCAATTTTTAGGGTTCCGTTCCCCAAAAAGAAAAACGGAACGATTATAGGATCACTTTATTGTCCGTTTGTCTGCCAAGACCTACAGCTACAGCTGTAGACCTGAGTACTTATTATGATTTTGATTTAAACTCGATACTTTCACGCGTTTCCGAGATAATTATGTATTGGCAGACAAACGGACAATAAAGTGATCCTATAATCGTTCCGTTTTTCTTTTTGGGGAACGGAACCCTAAAAATTGACCTATTAAAATTACGGGTGTTTCCTATTATCTTAACTGTTGGAATACTAAGACAAAAATTGCACTATTAAAATTACGGGTGACTCCCGTTGGCTAGATTGATGGAATTTATCCATTTAATAGATTCACAAATTCAATGGGTAGGTAATTAGTAATTTTTACGTTAATTTAGAAGTTTAATTTTTCCACAACCTCAAGGATGGACAGCCCGTCCAGCAATGCTGTTTTTGACAGAAACGCAAATTATCTGCCCGGCCGATACAAGCTACATTAATTACCCCGGCTACGCTCTTGAGGAGTCCTTCAAGGCAAAGGCAGGTGTTTGCTTGTTCGTCCGGGCGGACGTTTGTTGTCGTCGCCTGCGCTGTTTGGAGGAACCTTCCTTTTTCCTCCTTGTAGTACACGTCGATTTTGGCACTCATTGCAGTGTCTACGTCTGCGTCTATCGTTCCCACCGTGGTGACTTGGAGACAACTCGACTTTTTGAACACCTAAGTCGGGTGGCAGATGACGCGCAGGAGCAATTTCCTTCCGCCGAGCTGGTGTTTTTAGGGGACTTCAATGCTCACCACGAGTTGTGGTAAAGTTCCTCTAAAACTGACCATGCGGGTAGGACTGCCCACGCATTCGCTCTCACGCACGACCTGACACAATTTGTTACCCAGCACACCAGGGTACCAGATATTATCGGTCAAGCGCCCTCTTTGTTGGACCTTCTGCTGACAAATCGCCCCGACGGATATCAGGTGGTGATTCGAGCTCCACTAGGATCTTCAGATCACTGCCTGGTATCCGTCTCAGTGCCTCAGGCGTCGCGACCGTCGCCTGTGGTTGCAGCACGCCGTCTGTGGCACTATGCGTCAGCAGATTGGGACGGTATGCGGGATTATTACGCGTCTGTCCCTTGGTGGCAGCGCTGTTTCAGTGGGATGGATCCTAACTCCTGCGCTACCTCTGTTGCTGACGAGATCAGACTAGGAATGGAATATTATATTCCACATTCCAATCTCGTCAGTAGAGGGAAACGTAACCTCTGGTTCAATCGCGAGTGCGCCTCTGCTGTTGAAAACAAACAGCTAGCTTACCGCGCTTGGATCAGAGGTCGAGCTTCTAGGGATCCCAATACTAACCTACTGAAAACAGCCTGTAATAATGCCACCAAGTTTTGTAAGAGGGCTTACATTAGAGCGGATGCTCAGCGCATTGCACAAGTGGGTCAGGAACTGCTAGCGCACCCTACGGGTAGCCGTTTTTTTTGGCGCCTGGCCAAAGCTGTGCAATCAAACTTCTGCCAACCCTCGCTGCCACCGCTGAGACATGCCGATGGCTCACTTGCTCATCAGCCGCAGGGGAAAGCCGACCTCCTGGCAAAAATCTTCGCGCCCATTCCCGTATCGATGACTGTGGTGCACAACCTCCGACACTGTCCCATTGTGGCAGCACCATGCCCGATATCCGCATCAGACAGCGAGATGTGCGGGCGGAGCTACAGTCGATTGATATTCGAAAAGCAAGTGGACCAGACGGCATTCCTGCGATTGTACTTAAGAAGTGTGCAGCGGAGTTGACTCCGGTCCTGACACGTCTATACCGTATGTCGTTCTCTGCTGGTTGTGTGCCGAAATCTTGGAAAGAGGCCAATGTCCAGCCGGTTCCCAAAAAGGGAGATCGTTCTGATCCGGCTAACTATCGCCCTATAGCCGTCACTTCCATTTTGTGTAAAATCATGGAGAGGATCCTTAACACCCAGCTGATCCGTTACCTGGAAGGTCACTCGTTGCTTAATGACCGTCAGTATGGGTTTCGTCCTAAACGGTCAACAGGTGACCTTCTAGCGTTCCTTTTGCACAAATGGGGTGAATCTATCGATAAGCGTGGCGAGTCTGTGGCTATTAGTCTCGACATCGCCAAAGCTTTTGATAGAGTCTGGCACAAGGCTCTCCTTTCCAAGCTTCCGGCATACGGATTGCCCGCTCAATTCTGTACGTGGATTGCCAGCTTCCTCCACGAGCGTAGAATTCGCGTTGTCGTTGACGGCTGCGCTTCGCGGTTCGTGGCAGTGAATGCTGGTGTTCCACAAGGCTCCGTTCTATCCCCAGCATTGTTTCTTCTGCATATCAATGACATGCTTTCCTTGGGAAGTATACATTGCTATGCAGACGACAGTACAGTGCAGGGGGGATATCACGGAAGCTCAGGGGCTGCTCGTGGTAATATTGATAGGGAGAGGCAGAATCTTATCATTGAGCTCAACAAGACGCTGGACCTCATCCCCGAATGGGGTTCCAACAATCTTGTCGAGTTCAATGCTAAGAAAACACAGGTGTGCGCGTTCTCGGCGAAAAGGTCACCTTTCCTCCCCCCTCCTTCTCTTCAGGGCACAACCCTTCACACACAGAGTAACATCACCTTGCTCGGAATGAACATTCGCTGCGATCTGAACCCCAGAGACTACATCGAATCCGTTATAACTGCTGCCTCACGGAAACTCGGTGTCCTAAACAAGGTGCGTAGGTATTTTGCGCCGGACCAACTATGCTTGTTGTATAAAACTCAGGTTAGGTCTTGCGTGGAATATTGCTCGCACCTTTGGGACGGCTCCGCTCAGTACCTCCTCGATGCTCTGGACAGATTGCAGCGTCGCGCTATTCGAATAATTGGCGATGTAGAGGCAACTAACACCCTCGAGCCTCTACAACTTCGTCGTGACATCGCCTCTCTTAGCGCCTTTTACCGAATGTTCCATGGGGAATGCTCTGAGGAGCTCTTTAACCTTATCCCTCCCTCTCCATTCCTTAACAGAAACACGCGTAAGGGCCTTCGGAGTCATCCTTACACTGTATCTTCCTTTTCACACCGTACCAAGAAATTCCAAGATTCCTTCTTCTGTCGTTCATCCCACACTTGGAATTCTCTAACTGCGCACGTGTTTCCTCCATCCTACAACATGGGTTCCTTCAAAAGAGGTGTGAAAAAGCATCTTTTAGGCCGGCAAGGGGCGGGCAGGTAGGATAGTGGATGTCGTCCCTACTCTATCTGTCAACACATTTGGGCCTCTTTCACCGCTTAACATCAGGCGGGAGGAGGTCATTTGCCGGGCCTTACATAAAAAAAAAAGGACAGTCCCTTGAGGTTGTGAAAAAATTAAACTTATATGTAATAACTACTTATTACCTACCCATTGAATTTGTGAATCTATTAAATTGATAAATTCCATCAATCTAGCCAACGGGAGTCACCCGTAATTTTAATAGTGCAATTTTTGTCTTAGTAAGCCAGATTTTTCAATTCTCAGATAGGACCGAAAAGGAAATAATTTAGAAATATTTTTCATTTATTTACTATCATCTTTTTAAAGCTATTCATGAGTAATTTGTCGTCACAGACGTTTAAATTAGTCATCATAAGCACCAAAAACCCTTACATCCCCCAAAAACCCCTTTATTCGTTTTTTTTAATAGCATGTCAACGTCAGCTTTTAGTCTCTTGACTGGCCTGACCATACCAAAGGGCACAGCAGCTTTTAACAGGATATAAGTTTCATAAGAAAATGTATCCTTTATGATTTATGTTGTATTTCTCATAATAAAAACATTTTAGTATTAAGAATAGCTTTAATTCATAATATATCGATGTTGAAACTAGGCGAGTCATGAGAAAAACATCACTAGCAGAAACAGAAATTAGTGACCACCTACGAATTTTCGTAACATCTTACATAATACCCGTCTCTTTCTAACTAATTATAGTCTGCCTAATGTCAAAGTGAGTCAAATATATTGAATTCAGTAGCTATTTTAGCAAGGTTTCTATGCTTTAGTTGTTATTCTGAGTTTATACCCGAGTCCAATGACATATCCAACGGTCGGCCTTGTCAGCTTTTTAGTCCCTTGTCGAATCGTAGAGATTACCCCGCCCAAAAAAAAGGTATTGTGACCATAAGCAGCGGAACAAGCGAAGCGGCATGTTGCATACTTGCTTGCATTGTGCAGTGCATGCTGCATACAAATTAGGAATCCATCACTTTATCGCAATTCCTTCCAACGATTTTAATTACCCATAAAACGAATCGCAGAACTTTTTTTTCAATATTTAACAAACCCTAGAATTAGGTGACATCGCATTTGCGTTTCCTCGAATATTTATTATCTACAAACACAGTTCATCGTTATTTCTTTTCATGTTTTATACATTTTATTGAAATAATGTTACATCGAAGTTTTGTTACCCATATTTTTGTTTCATCGTAAGTTTCAGTTTGCAAAATAATGGAAACATCAATTTTTAATTTAAAAAAAAAGTGATTGTTTATGGTTTTTTTTTTTATTGCAGAAAGTTGGCAAACAAGCAAACTGCCCACCTGATGGTAAGTGGTAACAGTTACCTATAATACATGTGGTTCTTGTGAGATTCGCAGCAAAACTGCAACCCCCACAAGAACCACAGTGTACGTTGCCAACTTGTGACACAAGATGTAAAGTCACAGTACCCAGTAATTTCACTGCCATATCTTACCCTTCAAACCGGAACACAGCAATGCAAGCACTGCTGCTTTGCGGCAGAAATAGGTAAGACGGAGGTACCTAAGCAGACGATCCTGGTACAGAGTCTCCCTCCAGTGTACATATGTAGGTATATGTAGAAACTGTAGGTGGGTCAAAAATAGGTAGCGAGGAGCGAAGCGACGAGCGTAGGATTGAACATGAACCAAGCGCGCGAGCCGAGCAAGCGAAGCGGGCGTGCCGCGGCAGCGGCCGGCGAAGCGCCAGAAACGACTTTATGTGTATTCTCGACTTTATGCATACTTATTGCTTGTGGAAACTGCTAAACTGAGGCTAGTTTTTTCAAATTTCAAATGCTCATATCTCTGGAAGTAACCCCGTACTGCGATAAAAAGTTGTTATGTGAAAAAGTATTATGGGTTTCGATACATATTGTAACATGTTTTGATGAATAGTTTCATCGACAACTTAATACTTTTATGAAATGTAAGTTCGATATACCGTTTTTCTGGTAATCAAAACAACTTTAATAGATTTTTTTAAGAAACGTTTTTCGATTATATAAAACAGGGATGATTAAAAATTTGTTGGATTGAAAAAAATAAATATTAAAAATCGTGGAATAGTTTTCGGTAAAATGAAAATCTATATCAAAAACATCTGTATTCTGATAGATACCCATACAAATTGCTAGATCACTTGAGAAAAAAATAATTTATTAAGTAAAAACTACCTCAGCGCAACTTTTGCATGGAAACGGGCTAAACCGAACTGAAATGATATTATGTTTTATTATAAACTAGCTTTCCGCTAGCGACTTCGCCCGCGCTATTTTTGTTTTCCCGTGGGAATTTTTTTCCCGTAGGAAAATTACCCTATGTCCTTCCCCTGGTCTCGAACTATCCCTATACCAACTTTCATCAAAATCGATTCAGTAGTTTCGAAGCCTATTCAATACAAACAAACAAACAATCAAATCTTTCCTCTTTATAATATTAGTAAGTACGAGTATAGTAAGTATAGACAAACCATACTTATTCCGATCTATACACGATTAGTCCCTATGCGTACTGGCACTGTATATTATGGAACAAGCTAGTTGGTTGGGTCCCTACGAAGTATGCGCGAGTATTTGCGTATTAGTCTTGTATAGGTACATTGGAAGAACTTGGTAAAAAAGTGATTTCCAATCTATACGCGATTAGTTTCACACCCCTGCGTTCTGGCCTCGTACAGAATGGAAAGACGCGCCGACGAATGTCCGCGGCCGACAACCGAATCCGAATGCTTTAATAAAAAATGCTCGGTGCTGGGATCTTCTCGAAACGTCGCCCGCGGCCTTAGTACATGAGTAGAGAAACGGAATAGAGACAAACCTTCTAAGGAGCGTGAAAAATTCTTACCTATTCTTGTGGGGTTGGCAAACGAGAATAAAATGAAATAAACATTTATGTGCTTTTTATTAGGTATATACATAAGATCAGGCATTAGGTTGATTAATATATTAAGAGGGCATAGTACCTACTACTAGCGCCGACATTCGTTTTTTATTAATTATAATGAAATAAAGACGTTTCTACAAAAAATAGCATCGTCACGAACTCAATATAGATATTTCAGATTTTTTGAGCTATTCAGGCACTTGGTACGGTGTGAAAAGGACTGTAAGGATGACTCCGAAGGCCCTTACGCGTGTTTCTGTTAAGGAATGGAGAGAGAGGAATAAGGTTAAAGAGCTCCTCAGAGCATTCCCCATGGAACATTCGGTAAAAGTCGCTATGAGAGGCGATGTCAGAGGCTCGACAAAAAAATGTCATGTGCATCAGAAAGGCGATTTTTTTTATATAATGGTAACACAATTATGCGTGGTTGTATTCTCTCGAGTGATTCAGATAAGCTGATAGTGCAAAGTACAACTTAGGTTATTAGGAGTTGGGGAATAATTCTTTTAGTACCGTTTAGAACGAAAGAAATTTTATTTTAAGTTGTTTCAGTGTTTGCCTTGCGTCAAGTTCTGATACTTACGCATGTATTAAATTCACAAAAAATATTGCAATAAAAAAATAATTTTATAAATTTATCTATTTAAAAAAAAGTACCTACTCATAATTAAAATATTTCTTTATTGTTTATTTCAGATTACGCAAACTTCTCTCATGCGCTCTCCGTCTCACTTAAGTGAGGAAGTACGCGACAGTCGATCCAAGATCGTTGGCACCACTCAGTCTCCAAATATCATAATATATGTATTATCAAAATATCATAATCGCAAAACTACTAAGCCCTCATTATGAGCAGCATCTATGTTGTATAAAAAAGAAAATAGAGTTTATTAAAGCTCACTCAGCTTTTATAAACTCTATTTTGTTATGAAACAAAGCAAATATCTAGACACGGTAAGCTTCTTAGAAAAATAATCCGACATCATTGAACTATTACGCTAATTGGCAAGGTGGAGGGAGTTTTGCATTTGAACTTCACAATGAATAGACAGCGATGAAAAAATATCAGAGATATAAATTCATTTTCAAACTAGCCTTTACTGGAAACTTTAATTTAATAATTTATTTTACTCAAGATAAATTCATAACTTTGTTTTACTTTAAATTAAGGATCGTAAATTAATAATTGAATTTCAAGAATGAGATCGAACTAAAAATGGTGTTTTTGACAGATTATATGTCATTAAAAGTCGAAAAGTGCAACATAACATCGATATTAATTTAAGGTGCATTTATTGATACGAGCCTATGTATTCAGATCTAGCAGGATGCGTGAAGTTTTGTTCTGATCATAGGCTGGGCTGTTTCTGGTCATGCAGTGACGTGCAATTATGATAATGATAAAGTATTTGATTACTCGCATGCAGAGAAAATTTGATACTACATTATAATATTGTTGAAAAAGCATCATCATTCTCTCAGCCGCTTACAGATGAGGTTGGTCTGGCGCGCTGGGCTACAACGATATTTCTTTCGAAGACGTCAGCCCACAGAAGGATTGGGCGCAGAAATATTCTCTCCGCTCCACCGCAAGCGGCAGGGAACGAGGAAACGTGCCTTCGCAGGCGGTCTCCAACTTCCCTTAGTAGCTGGGGAGGGTTTAAATCAGTCGACTAACTATATGAACATATGGCTCTGACCTGTCGCCTATCTAGGGATCAAAAACGAGTTTACCAGATTCAGTAACCTAGTAATCCCTTCTTAAGCAAAGTTCCAGAACCTATGTACCCTTTGTCTGTTTTAGGAGGGTTCGTTTAGTGACTTGGGAGAGGTTCCGGAGGAAGGTCTAGCAGGATATACGGGACACCAGTGGATTAGCTACGGTGATGGAGCTGAGCCCAACGGTATACCTATCATGCGGTCTTTTAAGCCTCTTGGTATCGTAATATAATTATCCCACCTTATATAAATGCACAGTATTTTTTTGGAGTTTATGATCTGGTAATGTATTTCAAGACAAAGGTATTATTAGGTACATTTGCTTTTAAATAATTTTAGGTCAATTTCGAAAAATAAAACATAAAATGGATATTGTTTCTAGTATTGTTAGTGTGATTTCCAGATAAAATTTAGTATAAATAAGCAGTTAGCTAGACTAGGAGATGAAACTAAGTTTCTTACAAATCCACTCGACCTAACCATTTAATGTAATTTTACATGTAATTAGTTTTAATTCAACTGATAAACTACTGCAAGTTGTTGTATGATGCAATGTACTTAACATTGCATCATACAGAAACTTTTATAGCATTGTGAAAGTTCGCGCGAGCGATGGATGGCTTCAGTTTTATGGACCAGTACATAAAATAAATAGAAATGTGTATGTGTAAAACTGTACTTCATTTTTTTATAGAAATCTAATAATAGTTCTTCCACAAATTCATTTATATTCAATCTGTATAAAAAAAATTGTTATCTTTTATTCTTGTATCCATGAAATACCATATTATATTTAATATAAGAGGGGTAAGAACATTGAGGTAATATGTACTACGTACGTACGTAGTATTATTACCTCAATGGGTAAGAATTTGATTTTTTCTAAATGTACTTACAAAAAAAAATTGATGGTGATTGGTGGTGGTATTAGATTGTGGTATTAGTTTTTTATAAAGCGTAGATCTCAAATAATCAAGTGGCAGGCATATCAAAACGAAGGGATTTCGAATAAAGTTGCAAAAGCCCTCAAATTATTATTTTCTGTAATATTAGATATTACATACAACATTTGCCTGCGGGCGCCAGAAATTATTTTTTTCAAAATTGGAATACTGCAATGGTAACTAGCTTTACTTGAACTGTTTTAACGTTTTAGTTTTGCAAATTACTGCTTCTGAATAATATGTGTGAATGTGTATACTTTTAACTTTCTTACTTTTGCTGAAATTGACTTTTAACATACGAAAACATTACTGCCATGAACATTAAACCTTATTAAAAAGAGCTTAGATTTAACACTTTTGAGATGAAGATTTATTTAATAAACCGGGAAGTCAATATTAGTGTAGGTCAAGGAAATACAGCTTAAAACCTGAATTCACAGCGTCAATGAGGTCAAAGACCTAATGATACCGAGACAAGTGGTTAGACCTCTCGACTTGAGCACCATCAATTTCTTTGTCTGGGACTGTAACTTTTAAAAATTAAGGCCGGTGAATTAAACAACCAAGTGAAATACCTACCTATACATATTACGTATATTGATGATTTTAGGTCACTGATTCTTTCATATTCATGACTTATTACAAATCACTAAAACTAATTGGACTATGAAATGTTTTATGATTTAAAAAGAAATCTGCCTAAAGAGGTAAAAATGTGTGTGTAGCTTTAATATGTAAAATAATTCAAAAGATCGCAATATGGAATAATGTTATCATTTCCCGACTCAACAAAATGTCAAGAGCTTTGAATCACGCCAATCACTTTCAAAACCAATATTATGCTGTAGTGACTATCGATCATAAAGATCCGCTACAGGCGTGAAAGGTGATACTAAACGTAGTCATTTCTAGTTTTTGACTACACTCTACAAATGAAACAACTAATTGGTATCCGGTTGATCTCACCTAAGATTACTATCCGGTCGGTTATCGGATATTAAAAAAATAAACAAATGCATATATGCCCGACCACTCGCAATTTCGTCTAGTCTATAATCTTGGGAGCGCATTGCCAGTAAAAAAAGAATTAGAATTATTCGAGGTGCGGCTGTTAAATTACGAGACTGACGCTGCTAGAGAAAAAGTGCGCATACGCAAAACGCCCAACTGACAGCTATTTATCTTGAAGCCTTCTTTTTCAAATGCAGTGCCTGTTGCTTCTGTAAGCAAATTTGTATAGTCGTAGCATGGTCGCAGCGTTCGTTTGCATAAGTTGTTTTTTTTCGCCGGAAAAATGTGGTGTTAAAAATTAATTTGCTAAATTAATTTAAACAACCAATTGCTGTGAAATTCATATGAAACTTGGAGAAACCGATATAATTTAGTGAAAATGAATGTAAATAAATGTCTACCGCGTGCTTTTGAGTGTTTTAACCGTTTCAAGTTAAGAAGACGATCACGATGACTCACGTCCGGGTCGCCAATATCTCGATGTCGATATCTCAAAATCGGTTGTCTTTCGATCTGACTGTCAACACTGCTACGTTCACGTTTTTGCTGAGCGTCATAAATGAATAAGGTAAAACGACCCGAATTGTGGAAGGGCAAGTCATGGATTCTCCATAATAGTACATTACGATATAAGTGCAGTATGTTGGTTATAACTCACGAGGCCGAATTTTAGCCCGGGCCGAAGGCGAGGGCGTAATAGAGCCGAGTGTGTATAACCAATATACGCACGTATATCGTACGACGTTTTTCAAGACACTTGTGAGGAAAAATACTTAATAAACTGAATTTTTGGAATAAATAACACAAATATTTATCAATTTGTAGACAAAACTAAATAATGGTATGAAAATAATCGTTTGAAAAATCATGTAGTTCCATGACGTCTGTTGTATTACCTCTAGCATTTAAAAATATAGTACGCTTCTTTCTCGTCTTGAGTAAAAGTAAGGAAGAGAGTATTTGGGTTGCCCCTTCGTAACACCGCCTCCGATGTCATTCTGCATGTCATAGACCTCAGCACTTGCCGTGATGTGTAAATACCCTTGTAGATGTTTTGGAGGGCATACACCACATCCATCGGACTTCGGTGTGTGCAGGCAGAGGAGCTTTTCTGTTACCGACGTGATGGCGGCGGGGCTTCCGTAACGCATCTCGAACAGGTTGTCTCTGTCTATGAATGGGATCTGATTTGTATCGGTCATTAGTACCAATTCTCTTGCCCCGGTCAGCCTTGCTGCCATGATGATAGGTCCAAAATGGACTAGGAGAGCTTCGTCCACCAAAAGACGTTTTGATGCTTCCACACCATTGATGAGGATTGTGATTGACCATTTGGAAGTTGTTGAGGAGCCACGTGGTCTACCCGCACCCCGGCACACCGTCCACCCATCTGATTGCCAGTTTACCCCATGGTTCGGAGATCCAAGTTCCACTCACGGATTCCGCCGATTTTAGAATTCGGTCCTCCAGCATGAAGCGGGTGCACTTGGCAATTACCACTATTGGGTCCTCGATCGGTGCGCAGAATGTAAGTGCTCCCCTTTCCTCAGTTGCTTCATGATCCACCAGCACCATGCCTGACGTGCCACTGTACGCCGCCATCTGCTTTTTATCTATAGGGCGAGTTCCCGCCACCACAGTCCCGGTGTCGTTGTTATAGACCACCGCCCTCGCCCCGTCCAGGAGTTCTCGTAGTAACAAGCGGGCGTTTATCTGAAATGCCTCAAGTATCTTGGTGGTGTGTTTTACCTGCAGCGTCGCCCGCAGTGTCTCCAGGTACTCTAGATAGGCGTTGACTAGGTCATCTCCGTCCCGGTCAGTGAGTATTCTGGATGGCGGTCTCACCCTTTCCATGTCTACCAATGTGGTTTTGGGTGAGGAAATCGTTCTATGTTTGGGGACCACGTCCGGTACTGTCTCACTGCCTGTTCTACGAGGACAAGCGTGGCCCAGGGCAACAGATATGCCCCTGACGAGGTCGTCTGTCGATGATTAAATAGGGAGGGAAGGGTTCGGCACCGGAGAACAATCCAGACTGCTGACGATCCACGAAGTACAGAGACTAACGTACGATCACGTGGTTGTGCTCAGAGGAGCAGAAAGGAAGAACCCTGTCCACGATAGTGTCCCTCACGCGATGGTTGCCATTACCAGACACACGGTATTCTGCACCTACTTCTACCGGAGTTGAAGGAGGACGACGCAATTAGACGTCTCATTGCCCTTCCCAGCATTGCAACAGATGAAGTGGTCATGGAATACAATAAAAAAAATAGTGCTCAGGGCCCTATCAAGCGGAGCGACCTTGGTGTACCTAAAAAAAATAGACGTAACATATGCCAAATACGAGTATATTAACTGTCCAAATCTTATTAGCATAAGTTACTCAGGATTACTGGCATAATAATTATAATGATGCAAAAATTGTGAAATAGTCCATACATAAATTATTAAGATATATATTTGAGTATAATTAAGTATATATAAGTATAATATTATTAAGATATATATTTAATTTTTTAAATTGACTGAGTTGCGCAACTTACCTAAGATTAGGAGTAAAAAGTAGTCGTAAGTCTTAATATAATAATGAATAACTTAAAATAGATCAAAACGGGAAGATTACATGAAAAGAGCACGGACCACGAGTCTGTGGAGTGTTAAATTAGTAAAATTATAGTACAGTCAGCAGCACGTCAAGCTTTATATTTACATTATGAAAACCGCCAATATTACGAACGACATAAGGGCGGTCTCAATGACAACATGTAAAGCCTAGAGTATTGCTGTGTGTACATTACTGCCACGGTCGGCAAGTGCAGCGTTGCCGGCCTCTGATGCATGACAACACACACGTGTTTTATGAGCTCCTTTATGTATCAAAAGCCGGTGTAATTAGATCAACTTTACGAGCAAGAGTGATGAAAAGAATATTATGTGTGATAAAGACAATGCGCTGGCTTATTGCGCTATGATTGTGTAATGTCTTTTAACCAGTACTACAGCATTCCAGTGTTAGACCATCCGTCTTATTAGGCAGATGTTGCACCGTGCATTTTTACGTCTGTTTTCTAAGGTGAAATCTGCATTAAAAGTAACATGATTTGAGTCTGCAAAAGCCATAAAAATTAATATGGCTCGCGTCGTGAAGAAGCTGACAGAATAAGCGTTCTAGCACTGATTCGAACAATATGGAAAATTCGCGTGGTGCGTTGTAGGCAGAGATGAGGGCTGTTTATTGGAAATGATAATAAGTAAATATAAATGAAATCAAAATAAAATGTTTTACAGCGCCAGTCTCGTTGTTTAATGGCCACATTCCGTAAAAACACTTCAAATAACGTCAGCACGTATTTTTTATAACCTCAAACAATCGTGCTTGCAATAAATTTAGCAAGTTAATGAAGTTAATTAATGAACCAATTACTAACTTTGTTCATGAACGAAAAGACCCGAATTCACCCGAGTTCACTCAATCGTTCGTGGCGTCACTTACGTGAACACGCTTTTTGCATTGCGCCGATCGGTAATTTTCGGTTGGATATCCAGCTATCCAAATACAAGATTGGCTTATCCAGTGTCGGGGATTGGTGCATTATTAGTGAAGAACACAAAGAAGGACTATTTTAGTTAAGGATTTATGTATAGGAAGCGATTTCGGATTTGATTCTTAAAGAGCTCCAGCGTGCGATCTCTCTTCATACTCTCACGGTCTTATTAATAAAAATTTTACTCCTTGGATCATCCTCGGATTAGTTTTGTCGGATCGGATTAGGATTAACTCCGAGTTTTGTCTTCTTTTGACATATGACAGCCGATATGTGCGGAAACAAGACAAAACACCGAGTAACTAATCCGAGGATGATCCAAGGAGTAAAATTTTTATTATTAAGGCCGTCAGAGAGAATTCCATAGCCGATTGGCATATGTTAGAATAGAGTACGAAAGGAAATTATTGCTGTGGGGTGTAAATTAAAGTTCGACCCTAAAGTACGACTCGAAGTAGAGGACCGATAAGAGAAGTGAGAATGAAGATTACTGGAGAGTACGGAAGAACGAAACTATTCACACTCGTGTCACAATTTTATTTTTCAAATGATAGTTACAAGAGTAACGTAGCTCAAGAATCACGTTGCAATTACGATTCCTAGAACTTAATAGAGCTTAAGATGAGACAACAAACAGCAAATTAATAATGCTTTTAAACTTGTTATAAAACTAAAACAAGTTTAAAGTTGACAGCCTTTGTTTCGATATGTGATTTGATTGAAACCAGGAAATGATAATAGATTTCCTAATTTCAAATCACATAACATCCTCATTACAAGCGTATAGTATGGGCAGTCTACGCACCGCACGGGGCCGGCGCCGAGAAGACGTGACGTGTAAATGACCTAAATAGCTGATAGCGATAACGCACACCGCGAAAACAGCGCTGCAATCTACTAATAACCCAACTAGCACACTAGTGAAAATAGCAGCCTATTTTGCAACTTTTAGCTGTACAGTAGCGCTTTAGGGGTTCAGAAAGTGGTTTTAAGTTCTACTATTGCTTCTGTAACTGCTCATAGCTGTAAATATCACTAGGGGTAGCAGAAACTGAACCTAATACCACTTTAGGCTTTATAAGAGTTCATTTTACAACCTATTTGCCGTCTTTAGCTTTAAAAGAGAGTTAAAACATGTATGTTAAAGCTTAAAGCTGCTAAAAAGCTTCTATTGACCCTGCTATATGCTTGAGAACTGCATAAAGACTTTAATTGCAGACTTTTTAACGGAACTGTATAAAAAATATATTTATCGCTGTTCTGCCACTGATAGTTTCATTGCAGAAGTGATTTGTACTTTTGCGCAGACTTAAGTAGCAATTTGATCGACTGTTTTACTAATAGCGATATTAAGGCTTCACAATAGAAGCAAGAGCGTAATGGACATTGCCTACTCATTTGGATACATTCTGCTATTTTTATTGGAGAAATCACATTTTATAAAATATATGAGCCCGTTTAAAAGAAATATGGATCTCAAAGCATGGAAGTTCAAACAAAGAACTGGTGGATATCGCAAGAAAGCACGGAGAGTTTATGTTTATTAACATCTGTGTGAGAATTCTGTAATTGAAATTTTTTGAACACCTAAGTTTTTTTAACTCAATTACGTAAGAGTAATTTAGCTTTCATTTATAAAACTCTATTCATTTAATTTATTCTTTAAGGGATTCATTGGATACAAACAAAAATATTGCGCCAAGTTCGAGTTCAACAAACACAAGCGAGGGTCCCGTAGATTTTGTTTTCTCAATCAGTGATAACGGACCAGTTACAGAGGAAAAGTAAGTTATAGCTTGGTGTGGCATATTAAAAAAATAAAGTAAAATAACCTTGTTTGCGTAATTTTTTGTTTCTTTCTTCTACATGCAAGCATGTGGACTCGGACAGCGATACTGAATATAAACTAGAGTATGACGAATGTAAAAGAAAATGGGGCTCATCATCACAGCTCATATACGTCCCCACCGAGGGGTTCGAGCCTACCTTATGTTAGGGTGATTAGGCCTTAGTCAACCACGCTGGCCCAGTGCGGATTGGTCGACTTCACATACATCATTGAATTTCTTCGCAGATGTATGCAGGTTGCCTCACGATGTTTTCCTTTACCATAGGAGCGTCAGACAAATGTACATAATGAAATTCGAAACGAAAAACACATTGGTACATGGCAAATCTCGAACCCAGACCTCCCGATTGGAAGGCAAGTGCCGAGTCCACAAATCTATCGTGAGCAAATTTATACGAATTTGGGCGTTGAAACACAAATGTAGCCATGTAGCTTTAAAAGATTTATTTGGATTTGCATTAATTTTTAAAAGTTATTGAAGAAATGGGCAGTATGCTTCACGATGGTATTAACATTGAAGTAAAAAAAATTCAGTGTCATTGAGATGCTTTGTATACGATTCTCCTGCCAGAGCTATCATAAAAGGTACACCTGTATCTACTTGCTATCTGCCATGTGCTATTAGCAAGTAGGGAGAAGATTTCGTTATTCTTTCTCAACTGTCTCAAATAAATTTTAATGATTATGGGGTTTTATTGTAACCACCGTTTTTAGTCAAGATTATGTCATTATTTACTAGTATTTACAGTTTTTCGAATCTAGTCTCTCTTGTATGTTTTTTTCAAGGTGTGTGCAATTATAATGGAAAACATGGTTGCCTTAAGTGTACAGTTGTGGGAGAATATTCGCATGTTTCGCACACTGTGATATTTCCTGACACCAACTGTCCATTACGGAATGACAAGAATTTTAGAGAAAAGAAGTATGGAAACACTTTTATGTTCAGAGTATGTGCGTTTGCCGTGTGATGTTAAATATAAACTTGTGGTCACTCGATATGAATCGGATTTATATTTTGTTCCTTTATGACACACATTGTAACTAGTAGAATCGAAGCGCCTCTTGTTTAATTGTATTGGTGAATTATAATAAAACAATATTTGAGATAAAATCAAATTGTTTAATTGGCAAATTGGCCCATAATTGACATTATTAAAATAATTAAACTAGGTAAATTCTAAAATAACAACAGTATAAGCTGTTGGTCCGATAAGGTGTGGCGAGAGCGCTGTTAAGAGTTCTGTGGCTTCTTGTTTTGTTGTTGAACAATCTCAACATTTCTGTCAACTGCTTGTCAGCAATTTTTTACGACATAATATTGTTCCTTTTAATAATGCAGTTTATTTTAGTCCAGTTTGGTTGTGGAGTTGAATCTTCTATTTTACATAATTTTTTACTTTTTTGTTCGGCCAGTGTAACACTCCACGTTTTTCCCATTTTGAAAGGCATTCTGAAAACATGATAAGACATAGTAAATGTTAAATAATTGAAAGAGCGAAAAATATAGAAGCAGCTACAAACGATCATCGTATTTTAGGGTTTTCAACGAGTTATACGGATCTCTAAACAAATAACCATTAGTGTGGTTTGATACCTGCAGTAAGTACGAAATAAAAGTCATTGTAAAGACTTGAACTGCATTAGTGGTACAGGTATTACTTGGACCTTTAGAAGAGTGAAACTTAACGCTTTGACGCGCAGAGAGGAAGTATTAAGGTTGAAGTTGCAAGTTAAAGCTGCTTCTCATAGACGCCATGTTTACAAGACAATTATTTATCATTACTTGAGAAATTTATAGGTTTTTATCACAATTTCAAATATAACTAAATATAGAACCAGCGACTTACTAAATAGAAATGTAGTCAAGAATGTAATGTCAATGTCGTGTAGGTATGTGATATAATATTATTTATATAATATTTTTTACATATTTTACGATATTCTGAGGTAATTATTGAGGCGCGTTAAAAATACTCCAATAATATCAACTATATGCACGATAAACTGATCTGCGTTTTAGCCACTGGTATATAATATAAAATATAGCTCAAAAACACTTACCTTTACTTCACTTATTATTTATTTGTAGTCAGTAATGTCTGACTCAGGAACAAAAGATGTATTTAACAAATGAGAGACAAGGTGAATGATCAGTGAGCCTTAATTCGTTCAGTTAAACCTGTCATTCATTCAATAAGCGCCACAAGAGCTTTAGTGTGATGCTAATTATTAGTTGCAGCTCCTGTAGCGCTTTTATGTCACTATTATGAAGTTGTAATGGAACTGTAGGTTGCAAAAAGTTGTGCCCCTTTGGCTGCAAAGCGGCTGCATAAGGTCTGCAGTGCACGCTCTGGCGCTTGAGCTTGGCGCCTTTGGGAATAATCGGATTAGCTCCAAAGCTCTTAAGCAACTAGATTGTGCTAGTTGGGAAGTTACAGCCGAACTGTAGCGATTGACTAATCGGAGCGCATAGACTGACTTCCAAATATCAAAAAGAAATGCAGACGGGACAAAAATACATTCACGGATCAGATCAGCATCTGGGGGGTTATTGTCTAAGAAAAAATCTATCGCGATCGCTTACAATTTGACAGTCGCAGTCCATCCATTACTCCTTTATAAAAGGAAGTCTGTACCGCGTCATAAGTTCACGGCGCAATGGCTGTCAAATTATAAGCGATCGTGATAGATTTTTTCTTGGACAATAACCCACCAGTTCAGACATCGAAACTCACTCTCAAAAGTACCAAACATCTGATTTCTTCAAGAAAGTTCGTATTCTCTCTCGGAAATTTAATGCAAAGACTTGGGCTATTGAAATAGTATACTTGCTCATAATCTGGAGCACATCGCAGAAACCTATCGCAGTTACTGTGAAGAGTTGTACGGCACCTCACAACCAATCAGCTCACGAAACTGGGAAGAACTTGAGCTCGAAATTTCAAATACCATACCCCACCCCGCACTTCACGTTCACCGAGTAGATGCGAGCGCTGGCCGATAACAGAGATAGCGCTATGCGGATAAAAGAGAAGACAGTCGCTGCAGTTCTGCCGTCATTTCGATTGATAACCACGCACTCAGCCCTACTAGATTCCACGCACACATTTGTGCGTGTACAAACGTAATTTGCTTAAGTAATTGATTTGCGAACGTTGTATGGAGTGTCCTTACTACAACCACAGAAGATTGAACAAAATATGGAATTGACATCTCATTCCCTCCTGTTATGTTCGTGACAGGAATTTTAGTAAGTAGATGCAAGTACAGAAGAAGTCTGTCAACTATATTAGTTCCTATAAAAAGTACAACACGTAGAATCACAATATTCATAATCATATATAATACTTTAAAAATCTGCAATGTAATAGATACCTGACTTAATAAAAATAAAATAGTAGTAGGTGCTTTTAATAGTTTTATTCTACGGTAAATCACACATATTTCATAAAAAAATTTCAAATATTGACCTGTATCATGTCCGTGAAGGTGTATTTTCTCTCTTTTCTTTGAAAACCACATTAAAAATACCTAGGCCTATAAGTGGAACATGAGGAGTAGAGTACGATACTTTTCATGTGATAATAAATCGTATCAAAAGCAGAATTTTATGCCCGTTTTTAATAAGGTCGCATCACTAATATAACGAGTAATAAATTGTAAAAAGTACACAGTATTCAGGATGACCAAACACCCAATTAATATTTCCCAATATCAGCTTTTTAACGTAGCATCAGTTCAATGGAGAGAGTCCAATTTCTCAGAGGCCTTGATCGTTTATCAGAGCAAGGTTAAAATAACATTGAAACAGAGCACTGCTATATAACCTCCAATCGCTATCTCGCTCTCAATGAGGTTTTATTAATGTTTTAACTTTTTAAGTGACTATTGTAGGGGGCAGGACTCTATTTTGCACATCCTATTCCTAGCGGGTAAACTTACCAGATTCAGGAAAAAAACATTTATCTCTGATCTGGTCAACTGTAGGTACTATGAAATTTTATCTTTAGTCCAGTTGACCAGACAATTAAACAGTACCACGGGAAAAAAGTGAGATTACACCCATTACAAATGCGATCTCAATATCAATCTCATAATCAATAGGCGAAACCTTGATACTCTATTGGATTTACAAAATAATGATACTGCCGGTTAACTCATAATAACATATACCTAAGGCTAACGAGAATTGGGTACCCAAAACCGGAAGATTCATGAGCACAATATACCGGACCATAGGTGGCAAAGGCTTTACGGACTAAGGGCCCTTTTACATTGCGACTTTTTGCAGCGATACAAACGCGCGTTTTACAGTCGCGCGATTGCATCGCGATGCCCGCGATCAACAAGTATTTGTATCGATTCATACGCGCGTTTGTAGTGATGAAAACGCGCGTTTGTATCGATGGAAACGCGCATTTACTCACGCGCAAGCAGCCGCGCGTGAGTAGCGATGCACATGCATGTTTGTATCGATTCAGACGCCAGAGTAGAGGAGGGGGGGTTCTTGGTATGTGGAATATGACATCCGATAATAATTAAAGAACTTTTTACTGTGGTTTGTAATTTTTTTAATGTTGACTCATAATGTCCACACGTCGTTCTTTCACTTATAAATGGATGCACCCAATAATTCCGTAGTCTGCGTTTACGTTTCTTCTTCAAAAGTAATAATATAATACAGATAGCGTGATTAAAACTGTTTCAAGCGAACTCATCGCGCTGTGGTTGTAGACGAAATACTGAACATTTTGCATCGTTGCGTTTGAACTGATCCTGTATCGCGTTTACATCGATGCTGTATCGCGTTTGCATCGCGATTGTATCACTACAGTCTATGCGGCTAGCTACTTAATCGTGACTGCAGCGCGATTGTATCGCTTCTTTGAGTAGCGCGTGAATGCAAAAGTGCAAGTATCGCTGGAAAAAGTAGCAATGTAAAAGGGCCCTAAAACCTGGGGAAGCACAAAGGCTGGTTTCACAGTGATTCGAAGAGAAATGCTAATTAAAACATATAATTATTTGCATTCAGACACCGACTCCTGGTTCTTTTTATACTTATTCCTAATTAATAAAGGGGGTGCTTTATTGTTCATTGCTGAGACCCTCTTTGTTTCCCCAGCTACGGTTATGGAAGCTGTTATTATTAAAAATTTCAGGTTGTTGGATCGCTGACAAAGAACTCCGGTTGCAAAGAATCTCTCAAATTAAATTCAGTAAGACAATTCGCAATCTGGCAATATAATACAAGTCTACGCATAGTTTAGTGTCTGGGGTGCTCGGTTTTGTTCTTTTTCGTTCTTATAATTTTGAAGTCACATAATCTGTTTATTAATAACTATATATTAGAGACAACTATATGTCTATTCCTTATTTAGTGGTACCGAAAGATTCTATACACATAATCTTTGTTACTCGCTTCTTGAGGTGCCACTACATGGCTCTTAGTTTCTAATTCCTTCAGGGTCACTGCAATAAGACTGTGAAATAAAATACCGACAGGCGGACAACTTTTTAATAATTTATTTATTTACAAGATCAAGCTCAGATCTCCTAAAATCTGAATATTTTTAATATATTTTTAAAATGTAATTTCATTACTAACTCTGTTATCTTTAAATAGATATTTTCACGTGATTACAAAAAGCATAATAAGCTTAATGATTGACTAGTATTAAATATGGTAATAAGACCACCATTTGTATACATAGTTTTTTTTTGTAATTTGCATTAAAATCCTTACTTAATATTATGAACGCGACAGTTTGTGAGTGTGGATGGATGTATGGGTGTTTGTTACTCTTTCACGCAAAAACTACTGAATGTATTTGGATGAAATTTTGTAGGTAGACGCACAATATAGAGAAGGGGTGGTTACGACCTTTATGTTATAAAGGCTACTTATTATCCCGGAAAAGTAAATAGTTCCCGCGGGAAAGTCGATTAACAGTTTTTTCTAGACAGCTGTTATAAAGAGCTGGACAGACAGTTATTAAAAATACGCAATAATACTCTTAATTGTAACAAACAGTTTCTAAGAGTTAAATGGGTAATTATTTTTTGGCTCACGTTGCTTATAAATTGCAAATAATTGCCATACAACAGACTTCCACCATGGCGACATAATACCTACCTACGATACGACGATGATGTATTTGACAATAGATTATATGGTCTATGTTGTTTATTCTAAGAGTTTCTCTATTTAGTATTTTGAAAATAGAATGCCTCGACAAAAATGTCCGCGAGTTACTGTTTAGTACATACAGTCGCGATTATGGCGGCCGTCGATTTATCTATTTTGAACGGATAACTTAAAAAAGTAATATCCAAAGCACCTGGAGTGCTTCGGATATTACTTTATAAGTAACTGCGAACCAACAGTAACACAGTAACGGGTCATGTATGTAAGTATTTTACTTGAGACTACTAGCTGTCCCGGTGAAACAAAATGTCAATCATTACTTTATATGATTTTTAGCTATTCTTTAGTATTCTCCTTATTATTTTACTTTTTAAACCATCCTTTATTAAAGCGAATAAAAGAAAAAAATATTAAAATCGGTCAAGCCAATTTGGAGATTTACAATTATTATTTTAGTACGAGACTAATGAACGGCGATTTAATCAGTTATTTTTCTCGATTTAAACTATAAATTTAAAAACAACTAAACGTATTTAAGGCATTCTTATTTAATGTCTATTATCCTTATCCTTGTCTTAAACACACCTAGACAAAAAATATCAAAGTTATCATCTTATATGCAAAGAGAGTTATTTGTTCACTGGTAAGTAATAGATCATGAGTACCCACGATATACTATGAAATATATAATACATAAAAAAGATAAATAAAAATATTTAGAGTATAGTTTGTATATTTATACCCCTGAGGCTTACTCTTCACGGGGAGGACAGCATTCTGAGCGAACGGTAGCTTCAAATTTTAATAATTTTAGTTTTGACGATTTCAATTCATTATCAATCATTAAAATATTGCACGAAATATTTAGAAAAAAATTATAGTAAATATGCTTTAACATTTTTTGTATCGACAACCATTACAATTGTACCAACGTCAATAAAGTTCAATAATGACGTTCTGAGAATGCCATTTCATGTATTGAACACAGATGTACCTAGTGGGAAGATGTTTAAAGATTTTTCTGAATGAAAACTCGAATGGCTCACTCACTTATAAAAATAAATCTATTTGTAATTCTGATGACGTAAGAGTTCTGAAGACGAATGTTTAAAAAACAACCATGTTACGATGTTTATTTATCGAACGGCCTACGCAGGGTTTATCCTATGGAAAGTCGCAATCTATTCCTTGTGAACGATGTTTTAAGGTCGAATTTAATATCTTAGTATTATCGCAACTCACGGAACATATCAACGGTGTGACAATGCTCTTAATCTCTGGACAAATCTCAGTTTTGAATTAAGCTCACTATTTTTCGATGATCTTACAAAAGCCGTTCGATCTATAGATTTTGTATAAGGTTTTTCTGGTGCTCAAACAAAATCTATTATTACTGAAACTGATGCCTAATGCGATAGAAATTTTCCATTAAATATTTTTAATATCTTCTGCTATATGAGCAGATCATTTAATCTACCTGTTTATGGAGAACTAGCTGTTACCTGTGACTTTATCTGCATGAAATTCAGTTACCTACTCTGATATTGCAAGTTGGGTTAAACAACGCGTTCCCTAGGGAATCCATTAAAATTCGTGACAAAAGGTGGTCTATATTCTCTCTCCGAAAATAACCTGTTTTATTTATACCAAATATTAAAATTGATTCGGGCATGAAAGCGTAACATAGAAAAAGACAGAGTTACTTTCCATTTATCATATTAGCAGTAAAACCTTTTGAAGTCATAATAACTCAGCTGATATTGGTAAACGAGGAGAATGAAATCCAACAACAATCAGTCAATTTAGAAGAAATGTTGGTGCTAGCAAATACAAATATTAATTTTGAAATAATTTCACTGCATGTATTAGAAAAATACATTTTAGATGACGATAAACATCTAAATGAACCTTGGAAACGCACTATTTATGGGCGAACATAAATAAATCTAAATTAATCACGAGCATCATACCTATATTAGTTACCTACTGCTCTCGTTGTGATTATAATTAGCCAGCGCGTAAGACTTATTGGCATCACGCGTAATTATTTTAATGTTTACAAATATTTCGAGACATCTCTTCCAATGTGTATAAATAGACAGTGAATGTACGCGCCTGATTTAGACACTGTATGATTCGGCTCTTATCCGCTTGTGCTTCCTTTTTGGGTAGTTTGTATTCTACATTATATTTTTGTCGTTGGATAAAAAGAAAACATTTCTTATTTCTGTATTCTCTTATATTTTGTAGCGTCTCAAACTTTTTTTATGTATCTTCTTTACAGAAAATCATTACGTGTAGTTACTACGATTGCTTTGTGTTTAACTGTCAATTTTTTTTTACTATTATGTCATATTGGGTATTATGGTGTTATGTCCTCAGAAGAATGTGTAAAGGTTACGTCATATCATGGACTTAACAATAAAAAGTTTGACTGATAAATCCATGTGTTAATAAATAGACTTGGGTACGAGTGTTATTTCACATCTTTTTTGACTCTTCTTCATCTAAGCTTTGAAATTTAATATGAGAACTTATTTGCTTATTAAACACTAGCTTTTCGCTCGCGACTTCGCCCGCGTTATTTTTGTTTTCCCGTGGGAATTTCTTTTTCCGTAGGAAAATTACCCTATGTCCTTCCGAACTATCCCTCGAGTCTCGAACTATCCCTATACCTACCAACTTTCATCAAAATCGGTTCAGTAGTTTCGAAGCCTATTCAATACAAACAAACACACAAACAATCAAATCTTGCCTCTTTAGAATATTAGTATAGATTAGGCTTTGAAGAACTCGATTCCTTTAGTCGAATAGCAATCAATCAGCAACTAACTACATAGTACGTAAATTCTAAAATTCAGTACAAAGTATTTTATAGGCATTTTTTAATAGCTTATTAATACGAAGCTCAGACTATAATTCTTTATAAATTATTGTACTCGATGATTCTTAGTATTCTGAAACCCTGTGTTAAACGGATCGAGATACTAAATGCTGCAAATTCCACTGGCTAAGCTCTCAAGCTTATCGATTGGCAGACAAATAGAGGTTAAATTGCAAAGGCACTAAGAAATATTTTCCTTTGAAATTTCACAAATCTGTCAGAGTGAACTCTTAAGAGTAAGTAGTTGAACGTAGGCTCTTTCAAAGGTATTAAGAAATATTTTGCAGTTTAAAAATGAGAGAAATTTTTCGTTCCTATATCGGTAATGGACATTAAAGTTAATATACAGCGCTTTGACAGTTCGGTAAAAGGTTGTAGCTTGTGTCTCATGAGTTATGTGAATTGTGTAGAAACTAATGCCTTTACGTATTTTCCAACATTAAGTGTACCTAACTAGAACCATTTAGGAAATGAACATTGGCGTTTTTGATACGAAAACGAATACTCATTTTCACTCCACAAATCATTAGACCCCAAACAGGAACTCGAACTCAAGTCAGACAATTTCACATTTTATAAAAACCAAGCTGGCGAGAAATTATGAGCAAGCTTGAAGATAAGGCAAAAAAATCAAGCATTTTCAATAAAGTCTCATTCTTTAAACATTAGTTTTCTATAACTAAAAGTTGTGGAAGAGACTAGTTCCTGAAATAGATTCCAGAGGAAACTGAACTACAGGTTACTAGGCCCCACCTGCAGATAACCTTAAGTTTAGGAGATCCTAGTGATGACAATTTGGCAATAAAATAATACGAATGAATGTGTATGTACGTGTGTAAGTGTTTGTTTGGTGTGCATTTAAGTGGTAGAGTAAGTGCGTGTGCGGGTGTGATGTGTGTGTGTGTGTGTGGGTAATGTTCGAAAGGGGTTTAGTAAGCTATTTCCCAAGGGAGGAAAGTGGACGAGAACAGGTTTTTTTAGGTGTTTCGTAGCGAAGGACAAATATGCGCCATTTCGTGATCAAGCTCGGAGTTACCGTATGGGTGCGAGGAGATTTTCCGTTTCTGTGTAGTCCAATGTTTTTAAATATTCCGTTACTAAGGTTTTGAAACAAAAAAATTGAAATGGTGTATGTGAAGTCAACCAATCCGCACTAGGCCAGCGTGGTTGACTAAGGCCTAATCACCCTAACATAGGGTAGGCTCGAACCCCTCGTTGGGGACGTATATGAGCTGTGATGATGATGATGAATGTAACTACTACTAACTTCAACATATATGAAGGGGCACCATTTTCCTCATTAAGGCACTAGTGACTTCTTCGCTATTATGAGAAAACGGTGCGCCTCCATGTTCGCCCGGCTCTGCGGTACCACCTGCCCAGTGCTGAATGTGCTCTTAGAAAGCCCTTGATATTAAAAATTATCACTATTAAAGTTAGTGAGTTCCGTTGAATCCGCATGCAGGTTTGCTTATGTATATGTATGAGTAGATTTAAGAATTGCATTATTCGTTATGAAAAATTCTTGCTTCTATCATTGACGTATATGTTTGTTTGATACTACATCATTTGTTTGCACCTATTTTTAAGGCCAAGAGCTTCCTTGTCATAATTATGTAAAAAAAGCTTAATACTTAAATATCTAATATGTAAAAATCTCGTGTCACAGTGCCTCTAATCGAATTCCTCCGAACCGGCTTCACCGTTTTTAACCGACTTCGAAAAAGGAGGAGGTTCCATGTTCGACTGCATCTATTTTTTTAATGTATGTTCACCGATTACTCGGACATTTGTGGGCCGGTTCTCAAAATTAGTTTTGTAATGGAAAGAGTATACTCCCGCGGTGGTTCTTTTGTCACTATGTCATGATCTGATGATGGGATCCCATTAAATAGAGGGAAATCCTTAAATTTCATAGACATGTTTTTCCTGAAGATATTCAGGTATTTGCATCTAGTAGTCATCATTTATGATACTGATGATGGAAGGTTTCTGGTAGGTTAGGTAGGAGTAAGGTGTGGTTCTTTCAAAACTATTTAGAGTGTATTCTGGTATGCAGGTTATTCTGACATACAAGTTATTCTGGTATGCAGGTATTAAATTTACTAAAAAGATTGAAATCTTTTTTTACAAAAAATAAAACCGCCTTCAAAAACACCAAAATGTCATAAATATTTATAAGAACATGTTAGTTCAACTATGCACCATATTGTTACTCTGTTATTCGTTATACGAGTATGTATGTGTTGATCTATAAGTAAGTAATTGGTTTATTATTGTTCATACTACCCTGTTATTATTCATCGCTATATATACTGTTGATATATCATCAAAATAAAATATAAAATAACTAGCTTTGCCGACGAACTACGTTTCGCTATAATAGTTGTAAAAACAATAGTTTACTACCTATTCTCAGACCTACCGAAAAAACCCAAAATTTTCATGTAAATCATAGACATGATGATGATACTATGATTTACATTAAAATTTTGGGTTGAATGACATTACGTGTAAGCACATTTTAATAATGAGTTTTCGATAAAGAATTTATTATTTATTGGTTATTTTGAAACACCGTGTATATTAGATTAAGATCTAATGTGGCGCTGTGGCCTCGGCACTGATCTGTGCGCCGAGAAGAATCAGGAGGCCCGCGATCGATCCTGCCACGTACCGATGTGTTTTTCGTTTCACGAATTTCATATGTACACACAGTAATACGCTAGGCTTTACATGTTGACCTTGAGATCGCCCTTATATCGCTCGTAATAGCGGCGGCTTTCGTAATACAAATGTAAAGCCTGAGGTGTTGCTGACTGTACATTTCTCTGACGCTCCTACGGTAAAAGAAAACATCGTGAGGAAACCTGCATACATCTGCGAAGTAATTCAAAGGTGTACGTGAAGTCACCTAATCCGCACTGGGTCAGCGTGGTTTGACTAAGGCCTAATCGCCCTCACTAGATAGGGTAGGCCCTTTGGTGGGGACGTATAAGAGCTGTGATGATGATGATATTCCTAAGTAACAATGTGTAACAAAGGTTCAAATACGATAAACATTTTTCGAAGCGCACCTTCGTTATAAGCAACCACGCATTAAAGTCTTCCAGACATGCATATAAATATTTTTTTTATATCTATTTTTATTTTATTTTTATAAGTTTCTTTACGTATTTCTGGCGATGCGCATAGAGTTCCAAACATTCTCAGGTATATTAAATTATATTATTTTTGTATGAAAGTAAAATCTAACGAATTATCAAATTTCGTTAAACAAACGTTGTTATTTATGATGTTATCTATCTCATCCTGCGAGGTTGCAGGTGTTTTACAATTAATCCTGTATATGCAACGGACGAGAGAGGAAGAGGGAGAAGAAGACGCATAAAATTCAAAAATTCAAAGTTCAAAAATCTTTATTATGTAGACCAAATGAAAGAGAAGGTAAACGTCTTGTCGTATGCGGAGGTCAAGGCACTGGCTGAAAACAACTATAGATATCGTATACTCCACCGACAAGAGCTATGCTCTTAAGTCTATTGATTGATGCAACGGACGAGGCTCCACTGGTCTCACCAACCCGCGCTAGGCTCGCGTAGGAGGAGACTATTCAAACGACACGTTCTAATACAAATGTATCTCAATGACATCTGAATGAGTATTTGGAAGCTCTATAACAATCAGAATTACCAATAACGGTAAAAATATTCCATTAGCTGATACTAATTAGCTGTTCTTCTGTACTTGACTCGCAGACTCCTCTCAAGAATTGTTTACTAAGAATTCGAGATCCGTTCGGCGTCTTACAAAATAAATAGGGCCAGAAGGTTGTAGCTAAGTCGACGTTTGTAATTTAATGTTTTCTTGGCCGACGGTTTCCCTTCTCATAAGTACCTACTTATTTTTACTAAATTTTTATAACTCAATCATATTTCGCTTTAAAAATAAACAAACTTTCAAAAGCAACCAGAGTTTAATTTCACTCGTAGTTTTGATTGTGTTAAGTTCTCAGTGCTAAGCATATGCTCCCTTAAAGGAGAAGATTTAGACCGTCTCCAAACACACTGATTTTTGGGGGATGGTGGCTAGCACTAGGCGGTGGCAGTTTATTCTTTAAGAAGAAATCTATCGCCCTTAATTAGATAACCATTACAGCGTCAAGGCGCAGCAGATATGGATGCAGTTTGATTCTCAAAATAGCACTGTAATATGAAATGGAGACAAGATTTCGAGCAATATAATATAATAATTTAAAATACACAAAAACAAGGACCTCACTCAAACAATATAAATTTGGCAACTAACTTCAAAAAAGAGAAAAGTCAAATAAAATACATATAAAACGGTTTCGTTACCAATGGGACGTACAAATGGGTTGGAGAGATTCGATCAACTGCTTCTCTTACCTTACCTTTGCTGAATTCTCCCTAGTACTGAAAGTGGTTTAATATGGTACTAAAAGAGTGTCTGAAACGCTCAGTCACGTGAAGCTACCTCTCTGCGCCTATATATTCAATGGATACTAATTGTTTTGATACTGTTCCTTATCTAGAAATTTCTTCGCTATTTGAAGTGTCTCTTTTCCTCTAATATCCATTGATGCAAATAAATATATTATTCCAAGAATGAGCAAAAATAATGAGTTAGAGCCAATTTCTTAGAACAATTGATTTCATATAGTGGAGATTATTCCATGAGTAAGCCGAACTCTATAACATACAATGTTAGTGTGGACCAGTTAAATGTAATAAAAAAAACTCAGCTTGGCGTTCGGAGATACATCTGAGAGCCTAGTCGACGCCACTGGCACGTTGGTTGCGTTCTGAATGGAACGTCAAACCACATGGCTTACTCGTAGGATGTCAAATTTAAACTCAACAACCTTGCAATACCCATCAATACCAATCAATACCTACCTAAAACCTATACAGAAAGAATTTGACGTCAAACAGAATGCAAAACTGATAAAAAAATAGAAAAAAAAATCCCACATTTTGTTTTTGAAATTTTTTAGGGGCCTTTATGTACCCTCCGTTGCAAAAATCCATTGGATTAAAGTAGAAAAAAAGCGTATTTTTTTATTAAATTCAATTTATAAGGCTTCAATTAAGTCGAAACGAACAATAGTAAAATGTCGATGTGACCACATACAGAAGCAAGCGAAGCGAGCGAAGCATCAAACTGCATGTTGCATGCTTGTTTTCACGCTGCAGGCTTGAGCATGAAGCTCATTTAGGATTTTTATTAAGCCTTGGATATCATGAACACTATATTAACGATATGGCCAAGCGTGGTTGACCATATCGTTAAACATTGACGCTTAAACGATATTGTCAGTTTTAGTTGGCCATTTTATGACATAAAATCATTTCATGAAATAGACAATTTTACGATATAGCCACGACATATCTATAATACGAAAAAGATATCTAATCGCCGGAATCCTCATATTTTTCTTATATACTCCATTTTAGCCCTGCCGCTCTCCTTCTCTTAAACATATTTTTACATTTTTTAATAACACTCACTCTCGAGTAGGTAAGTACTTAGATCTGAGGAAAATTCGAGTCTGCCTATAAACATAAGTCCAAACCGCCTGCTTATGGAATATGTAATTAACCCTTAGGCGTGCAAAGTCCCTCACATAATGGCTACTATCGTTCACTGTAGTTCTATTACAACTATATTTGTTATGTGTGTGTGTAAATATAAATATGACGTTCATTGCAAATGTGGAAGTATTTAACAGTATGTCTTATATTTAAGTTTGTTAAATGTCGTTCATTGGCAACTTCCCTAATTTATTGTTTCCGCAAATGGGGTCCATTCTAAGGTTGCCTGGAAGAACTATTTTTTTGTAAATGCACACTTTTGTTACTCTTATTTTGTAAATGCGCGCTTAAAATTTTATAGCTAACTCATTTATGTTATAAAAGAACAATCAGCTCGTCTGAAAAAATATATTGTAGGTATGTAATTCTTGCAGCGAATATCAACTCTGCGCTCTATGAATTTATAAATCGATAATCGAATAAGTTCATTAGAATACTTTAGTCTTTAATGAACTTATTCGATTGTCAATTTTACACACTACCTTGCTTCCTAGAGTAACAGATCAAAAGAATAACTCAAAAATTGGATAATCTGAGAAAAAAATATATCACTAAATCCAAAATGGATCTGGATTTGGACAATAGATCTACTGAGATTTAAAGGAATAAACACATATTTTTTTATTTATTAAGCCAATAAACAATGAATATCTCCACATGAATATCTCGTGTGTGTGATCATTTAGACTGCAAGGTAGTAATAGAAAATTGTGAAGGTATGAGATTTTTTGTTAGGCCTAATGGTGTGAGCTCACCATGGGTTGAATAGCGGTGCACTCACGCGTTTCGGACCCTCAAGAAACATTTCCATGTACTTAGAAGGGCTGCGTGTTGAATTCCAATAGTTCCGTTCAATGGGAGTGACGCCAGTATAAAATTGGTCATCGCTTTGTGGGTGAGATGGAATGATATTAAAAGTATTTAACCAAAACAGAGTTTGATAAAAGAAAAGATCGCTATAATTATATCGCAAAAATTTTGTTTGCCTAAATCTTTTCCAGGAAGCAACTCGTTTTTTAAATCGGCCGCGAGCGCGATATTAATTAGTACTACATTAATGAGCATTTACAAATTCGTATAATAGCTGGACCTAAACGACTTCCAAAATCGACAAAATTAGAGTACATACCCTATCATCTCGATAAAACCCGAAGTCTCTAGGTGACCTAGGGGAATCTATATGGAAACGAGATTTATATGGAACGCATAGACAAACGGATACCTAAGTATTACCAAACAAAGTTTGAGTCACAATAATAAGAGAGCATAGATGACTCACCTCATCAGAAAACTCATCCTCTTCAAAAGCAGAAGCCAACGGTCTGCCTCGCTGCGCGCGCGCACCCCTCGAGTCGTACAGCTCGTCGTGCGGCGTCTCGATGTCGTCCAGAGCGCTCTTGATACGGCTCTCGACGTCTGCCCGGATACGGTCCCGGTCCGGTTCCCGGGCCACCGGCGTTTTGCCATCTAACCGGTCGAGCACCGGCCGGTAGTAGCTCTCGCCTTTGTTGTAATTGCAGTCGTACACGCGGGTGCGTCTAGTTCTGCCCACGTGACTCATTTTGTATCCTGCGGAGGATTTCGAGACAAAATTTTAGGAACCATTAATACTGAACTAGCTGCTCCCTACGGTTTGACGCGCTTTTCAGAACTTCATTGGACAGTTATTTGTGCCTTCAGCTCTTTACATACCTACCAAGTTTTATGAAAAAAATGTCTCAATGTTTTTGCGGAGTAACAAACGTGCATTCGCCCATTCTCACGTGATTTTGTGTTTATAAATATCAATAACATCGGTTTGAGATCTAATGATCATAACGATGGATGATATATATACATTACATTGGGACAAATTACACCTGGGCTACCTTCCAAAAAGCTCATGCTACAAAAATACACGTATTATCAATAATATGGTAAATGAATGGATGAAGTTTGTGTAAAATGGAATGGAGAAGAAGTGAGTAAATTACAGAATATCTGATAGTGGTGAAGAATAGAAAAACGATGAGAAAAAGATGAATTTGAAGAGTCTACAATACACAATCCAAATCTACGTTATTACAAAATAAGAACATCAACCATAATTGATATAGACAACAAAAACACGCCGTAAGTAGCTGGCAAGACAATTGAAACGCTTTAGTGAGCACGATATGTAGCACTTTGAATATTGAACCGGCAATATTCACGTGTTAAAAATATTTTGTAACACCTAGGTGAATTGTCACGTAGCTCCAGCGAATAGTGTTTTCACACGAGTGAACTGGAAAATCGCTCGGAGTCGCACGGACTGGCTGTTTCACGTTTTGCACCGATTTATATGGAATGATTTTGTTGACTTATTCACTTCTTTACAGTACCGTTCTCGGAACGGTGTAGTTGATTTTAAATTACTAAGCTATTGAAGTTGCACTGATATAACTACGCCATCCATTACCAATCAACTGGATTTACAAATAAATCACAAAATAAAAGCATATTGTTTTTATTTTAAACAACACCTCATTAGTTATTTTAACAATTTATTAAGTTTATTTCTTCAAACAATAAACTAAAAGGTTTAACCGATATGAAGGCCAAGAGCTTCGATGTTGTGTGATGAACTTTCTGATTCCGCCTGATGTAATTTACGCTCGTACGAGTATATATGCAGGCATGCCAACTTGCATTGTATAATATATTTGCAATGTATGCATCATTTCGTTTCCTTGATGAATTTATTAGGATCAATGATAATATCGACGTACAGCATCTATTTTGTATGTAGAATTAAATTGGTCTATTTCAATTAGATGTTAATTAAAAGATTGTCTGTTAATAATAGTGGAAACAAGTTTTTGGAAACTAAATCTTCTAATGTGAATAGCTTTGACGGAATGGTGTTATAAAATTATCAAACTATAATCTGAAAATTATCGTTTAAATGAAAATAATGGAAAACAAAAAGTGTCTAAATGACTTCGGCGATTGAAATTCCTCCAAAAGTAATTCGAAAACTGAATATGAATCTGGTTTGTAAACCAAATGTAACAAGTTCATGTGTATGCGTCTGTTGATTGTTAGCAGACCATACTATAGTTCGTTTTTTTAACGTACCGTTTTTTTTAATGGGATGTCTCTCCCACATTTCTAGTATTGACAGAGTGAATTAAGCCATTTTTAGGGGTGGAGCCAACCTTTTGTTCTTGTTTTGAAATTGTAAAGGCCCGTTGTTATCTCCTATATTAATATTATAAAGAGGAAAGATTTGATTGTTTGTTTGTTTGTATTGAATAGGCTTTGAAACTACTGAACGGATTTTGATGAAAGTTGGTATAGGGATGGTTCGAGACCAGGGGAAGAATAAAGGGTAATTTTCCTACGGAAAAAAAATTCCACGGGAAAACAAAAATAATGCGGGCGACGTCGCGAGCGGAAAGCGAGATGAATAAAATGGACTTAATGTTGATAACGTGGACCAATAGCAACGTAGTAAAAATTTTCTGTTTTCGTTTGTTAAAAAAACTAACTATAGTCCATTGACGTAATGAGCAATCAAAATCACAATTAATTATTAGACGGGGTAAACATTTTCTTTCATGTCGAGCTCAGAAATGTTATATCTATAAGTAAGTAATCAATAGGTAGGTACAGTAAGCGGATCCTTGAATCACAAAGAGGATAATTCCAAATCCTACCTTTGTTTATAGACACCTTACATTCAGTATTCTACTAGGTGTTAAAGAACACTAATAACTGCTTTATGATTTTAGTATATTAGCTTACATTATGGCGAATAAATCGGAGTCGCCATTTTTAAACTGCTCACTAGTTCATTCAGCTCTAACGATCTTGCTTAACGTTAAGTAGTTCACAAAAAATTTCAAAGATTTATATGCACTATATTCTTTCCATGCCAAATATTTGAAATTGAATTTAATAAGCGTGTTTGTTCTAAAAGCTTTGACACAAATACTGATTGTAAGTCATTAAATATAATCTCTGCACTATTTTGTTAATAATTGTTGCAGGAACATTACTTATTCACAAAATTGACAATATTATCGAAGATAATTTAAACGATGCATTCTTTGTAAAGTATTCACATTTGTTTTTGTGATGTGACTCGTGAAGAACTTCAGTTTGTTATTGACTCGAGTTTCCAATATACCTTTGTCTCGTTTGAACATTGGAAACTTACAAAGCATTCTCTGAAGTCCTTAACAAACTCAACGAGGCGATATACCTCACACGAGTACTACAAGTCGTTAGTCTTTTTCCGCTGGTCTGGAAGCTTTTTATACCTACGTAAGTTAGAAAATTGTTCAATCCTGATAAATTTAAACTTCATTCGATACGAGAATGATATCAGAGATGATAACATGGCGGAGCTCAGTTGTTTTTTGTTGCTTTGCTCTAAGAATAGGCTGGAATGTATCGAAATCAGTAGCTGTACATGTAATTAAATGTTTAGCTTAAGAAAGTTCCAGTGAATCTTACAGTAATAATTTAGTACTGTTATAATGAAAACAGAAAAAAACAAAATAAGTAACAATCAATTTCTAAATTTAAAAAAAATATAAACACCTGTGTACGGATGTTTTTAATTTACCATGTATCGTAAAATAAAAGTAAAATAATAATTGAAACTAAACGAGTATTGTAATACATGTAAAAGTTTAATGTTATTTAACTTTAAAAGCAATTAAGTTTTTATTTTTTAATATAGTATAATCAATTTCTAATTTGGAATTTCTATTTAAAATTTTTATTAAAAAGTAAAAATAAATATATTTGTAGTTTATTTAGTATTTATAATTAATTTCTTTTTTTACATTTTGTGTCTCAAATTATTTTATTGATTATTATTTCTTTAGAAAATGAAACAAGCCTAACCTATAAAAAAGCTATACTAAACTCATAATTTTATCCCGGGAATAAAGACAAACATAAATCTGGAATGAAAGTGACCTAATTAAAGGTAAGAGATAATCCAAAACCCGATATCGTTTCTAGCATATATCGTCCAACAATAGGTGCTCCTATAGGCCAGGCGCAATAATCACGTAATATCAAAAGCTTACGAGAAATAAAAAACTTTCTTGGCATTGGATCACTTGCGCCAAGGCTAGGTTCGTAAAGATATGACATAGTCTCAATAAAAAGAGAAACATAAACACGGCACTGTTTACACATAACAGCAGGAAGACGGAGGGAATGTAGAACTAATATTCACACCTACAACGTACAAACTAATTTTTCTATTGATAACACTGTTAAAGAGTTTAATTGGCTCAATCCAGTGATCAATCAGATTTCTTGAGCAGCAGAAGGTGCGTCAATCAGTGTAACAAATTCAAAATAGATTTCGCAAACATTCGATATGGGAGTATTTTTAGTATCAAAAACCCGGTTTTTGTCCGTCCGACACAAGGTATTGTATTATGCGCTTCGAGAATCTCAAACAGTAAAGTTAAAAATAAACACACATACACAACTCACTGTACCGGTGGATTGACTGGGATCGTTGAAATATCGAAATGAGATGAAAGCGATGGTGTTGAAAATATTGCACTGGATAAAAGAAAAATCGCACAGCACAAGGCTTACGGACTAGATCCTTTCGAGAAATTCGCTGCGACTGGGTAATTTAGAGAGGAATATGATAAATTTACTGACCTGGAGCGTGTATGTGCCGTGAGAAAGTAGATGGGACTGACCACTCATGAGACGAACGTTCGTTGTGCGAGCGACGTGGGCGAGACTATGTTTAACCATGAGCCACACAGAAATACACTGACTGACTGACTTTTGTTCCGAATGGTTTCCTAGTGTGAAAAGTGAAGCTCACAGGATTGGTTGAATATTTTTTCGCAGAATAATACTCTTCATCGTAACAAGGTCACAGAATCAATTTTTTTGTAGTAGAAGATGTTTTTTACCTTTATCTCACGATGGAAGCTGCTAGCACCACCTGGAACCAACCATGGAGTAACCAAGTATCTTGTTTAGAATTGATTGGTATATTAAATGCATTTTATTAAAATTACTATCAAAACCTGACTGAAAAAGCAAAGCAAAGTATACATAATTTACATTACTAATAATAATGAGTAATTATCGAATTAAAAGGTTTTATTATTTGTTACAGAAGTTTCAACTCAATATTTGTCATCAGATTCTGGTGCAACTTTTTGAATTTATTACGTCCTTTGTAGATAAGCATGAATCGTATTAAGAAAATAATTATTATTTCTCGTTGAGGTTTATATAATTTTAATTACTCTTAGAGAAAAATTTTTGAATCAATTGATAGACTTACCCGAAAATAGTCGATTACGACCACGAATTGATTTGATAAAGAATTTGGATAATTGTTTTGCAAAAAGGAGCATGAGATAGAATTTAAGTTAAGTCAGGTCGTGGGTTATTATATGAGAGATTGTTAATTAAGAGCCTACCTGGAGAAGAGTATGGAGATGTTTATGATGGGCGCCTCCATACAGATGCAAGCAGATTTCAGATGTGGGAAGGATCTAATAAAGTACACAATTTATATATAACATGCAATTTTATTTATAATGTAAAAAAACATGAGCGAGGTGTACATAAGTAAAATTAGCAACTTACAGTTAGCACGTTCTTAGATATAACGATTAAAAAATTGGCATGCACTTTTTTTACATAAGAGAGATATATTTGTATACTTCAAGGTACTAGCAGTGCAGACACAAACCCGAGGAACCATCTTCTTCAGGTTGTTTTCTGATTGACTCCAAGCAAACTCAAACGTAGGTACAAAAAATGGGACGGCGACTGATACCGCCTTCTCTTCAAAGATTTACTAGCAACGTCGAATCCGTGGACTAGGTGGTGGTATCCACCAGTTACGTATTAGTGAGAAAAACATTATGTGCAATTAAAGGAGATTGACAGGTTTCCCCGAAATTGATTAACTTCTAAAACTTAACATAATTATAACAAGGAACCAGGATCAAGGAACCCTAAAACAAAGTAATATGATTGTTAGAATGTGGTCACAAAATAGCAGACCTACACAGCACAGCAAAATTGCGATGAAACTTACGTCTTATTATGTTCTCCATGGGTTAAACAAAGTTAAGAATTAGTAATAGTTCATCCCATGATGGGTTTGGATTAAAATATTAAGGCCAGCTCATATCGAGCGACTGCACTTCCACGCTTTAAAACGAGAAAGGGCCAGATTTCATCGACCTCATTCTGACAGTGACAACGTCAAAGCGAAACATAAGGGGTCATGGATTTAATAATCATAACAGGACTGAGTTGTCTGACCCGAAAAACGAGTCGAGAGGGATAGCCAAAAGAGAGGCCGTTTATCCCTTTTTTATAGGGTGTCCATAATTTCCTCGTATTGAAAAGAACAATTGAAGTATGACAATATTAGGATAAAAATCGATATGACTAACAAATAATAACTAAAATATTTCGGCCTTACCACAAAAAAATTTTAAACACTGTCTTAAATTAAAGACTGTTTAAACATGATGCTGTCTCTATCTATTCTTTTAAAACAAATGAAACAGCATCATGTTTCAACAGTGTTTAACTTAAGACAGTGTTTAAAAACTTTTTGTGGTAAGGCCGTTTATGTTTTAGATAAATAATTTATTATTTTAGTTTTTAAATATAAATACTTTGATATGCAAAATCGTACTTTACTTATCTACAAATATTCTTTTTGTCCAGAGACTATTGTTGAATAGATTGATTGATTGATTGATTGAATACTTTATTGCACACGAAACATACATAAGCAGGACATAATAATATAAGATACACAGTAACAATAGGCGGCCTTATTGCTAAGGTAGCAATTTTACCAGGCAACCTTGGGGTTTAGGAAAGTTCTTGCTAAGGTAAGTGACGGGAATAGTGCTATACAGTTCTAAGGAGTAATATACTTTATATATATTATAATTGGATTAAATCGAAATAAGCAAAAACAAATTAATAATAAGAACCTATCAATTATTTCTGTAACTACATATATTTTCAAAATACTTGTTCGTTAAATGGATCTAATTAAAGCGGTTTTAGATACATAAAGCAGCTCAAAAAACACACCTGCTCCCCTAGCACGACTATCAAAACACGATATGATAAAGCGATTTATCGCGGTGAACTGTTAAAATAAGATGAAAACCTATTGTATTTTGACAGTTCATCGCGATAAACCGCTTTATCATATCGTATTTTCATGGTCGTGCTAGGGGGGCTGTTCTATAGCTGAGGCATGTTATGAGTCTGGCAATGCTGCACTTGCAGGACGCGCCTTTAATGTGCTATATTTTTTAAAATTCTAGCTTTTTATAAAATAGCAATTTAAGTAATATAAAAGACATCGACGAACTACATGATTTTTGTCATGATTATTTTCATACCATTATTGAAGTGAGAACTTCTTTAGCGGCGTTGTACACTTTTTTTGTAATGGGTAAAAAATTTTAAACTCGCGTCAGGATACGTGACCGTCAGGACACGTGACCCTGATCGAAAATTCGTAAGACCAATTAAAATTGAAATGGCCGCAGGAACTGTCGAGGTGCGGTGAGGGGTCCACGTAAGCCGGCCGAGAACAATAGCGGCTGGCAAAAGTACTGGAAGTCACACGTCACTTGAGACAGTTTTAATCAATTTATTTACTTTGTTAGGAAAAATCTAAATTGTGCTTTTATTTGATTTTGTTGTAAATATTAATTAGGTAAGTTAGTATAAATTAAATATTATTTATTTGTTATAAAATTGCGTTTTTAAGTAGTGTATTAGTGTCTGTTTTGATCATATTTTTAATTTAATTGTAAATATTTTGATTCATTATTACTAGTTATATAATTATGTACGCACAACGTTACAACAGGAAGTTGATTTTTCTAAGGGATAAACTTTTTAATGTAATATAAATTGTCATGTTTGTGTACGATAGCGCAATAAATAAATATTGTATTCTACCACATAAAAGATAGTACTTTTATTCTGATAATTAAAGCAATTCGTTCAAAATTTCCATAACCATTTCCATATTCCATAACCATTCCGAAATATCCAAAACGCACAACGTTAATACTTAAGTTTTCACTTCTGCCGGCACTCCCGGAGTGCAACCCGTATTTTTTTTTAGTTTATTTACAAAATAGCAATGATTTGTGTTATTTAATCAAAAAATTCAGTTATTAGGTATTTTTCATCATAAGTACCTACAATACTGATATAATACGTCATTGTCGTCGTAATGTACTATTAAAGTGGTTCTTACAGAGAGATGAACTGCATGAAAAATATTCCTACTCCTAAAACAATTGGTCCGTCAATTTTTCCTATATCCACTACAGTAAAAATTACTTTCTTATCAGACCCCCTAGACAAGATGCCTTTCGATAATCGCTAATGCAATCGCTAAATGGATAATATATGAGATTTGACAATTGCGGTCGAAAGCTAAGCGACAGCTTATGTCAAATCGCATTCATTTTCCTTTTCCTAAAGACAGCATGCCTACTACAAATCATAACTACTTTGCAGCATTTTACCTAAACCTTATATTGATTAAGAAGCAAAATGCATACCTTATAATATGATTATGCAAACTAGGAAGTATAATGCCGACCTTGCAATATGACTATACAACATTTGACCTAAACCTTATACTGACTAGGAAGCAAAATGCCTATATTGTATTTAACAGTATTTCAAATATTTGATCTGAATCTTTATACTAATCGGGAAATGGAATCTTGATGGTAAAAAAGTTTTTTTTGTGTGATATGGTCTAAGATTAAGAAGGACCCCAACCCCTGACATGATAATGATATTGTCATTAATTTTTTCTATACTTAAATTTAAGTGGACGGCACTAATCAAGTAGACATAAAACCAAGAAGTTCCAACGTAATTGAAAATAAAAAATATACTGCATAAAATTAATGCAGTGGCATTTTGCTTGGTGCAAATTTTGAACTATAGACGAATTCCTATTTATAAATGATTATTTTTTAGGTATTTTGCTTGGTATATATTTTGATATAAATACGATTTACAGTTTAGTTAATATGCCTTGCCCCCATAGCATGAACAGCGATACACGATATGATAAAACCATAAATCGACATCAACTGTCAAAATACATTGGAATAATGGCTACCTTGAAATTTTATCAACATTAATATACTAACAATGTCCAAAATAATAATACCAATATCCAAAACATACTCAAAACTTGAAGTACATAACTTAAAAAATCCAACTTTTTAAAGTTTTTTTTATATACCGTTTTATCATATCGTGTTTCGGAGGTCATGCTAGGGGGGCTGAAGACATTCATTATAGAGTTAGATGTTTTACTTTTTAGAGGAATTAAAACTTACACATTCTCATCAGAAAGGGAAAGATTAAAGATATCGCATTCGCTATTAAAGCTCTTTGAAATATTGCTTCTGTAAAGTCCTCTTATTTGAAATATTAACTGCATACAACAGGGTTTTCGTCACATTCGCCGGAATTACTTTTAGCCACATTTGCCTAAACCATTTTTTGGTATACCTACTTACTTACTCGAACTGTAAATGCATAACTTTCACCGAAAGAACTTAATTATGGACACCCTAAAACTATTCAAAATCAAAGCCCGAAATGACGTACTAATGTCATTGTCAAAATCACTGTAACGCCATTTTCACTATTGTTGCAAGTGCTCTAACCTTAAAGACTACAATTGTCACTTTTTGGGATATTTAAATTCATCATCATCATCACAGCTCATACACGTTACCACCGAGGGGCTCGAGCCTACCCTATTTATATGCAATATTTAAATTAAATAACCTTGTTTTTAATAATCTTTCCATAAATAATTGATGGTTTACCATATTCAAAGTAATAGAATAGTTGAATTTAAAAAAATAGCTATCTTTGTTTGTAGAAACGAAACTTTTTTTCACACACACCCGCCATTGGCTAGACGGCGGGTATGTGTGGGGCTCTCCCGGCAGAGTGCCGGGCACTACTCTTTAAAAACTATCCTACTAATTTCGAAGATTTTTCTTCCAAATGGCAATGTCAGAAAGGGACCTAAATTGAGTCATAAGCGTATGTGATATGGTGTATTTTTGCATACGTAATTTTTGATGGAGCTCAGTCCTGTTTTGATTATTAAGTCCATGTAAGGGGTCGATCAAGAGATTCGGCCGCAATTCATGCACCGTACATACTATCGATACACTAATCGAATGACGACATAATGTATGGGTTAAACACTCCACACATAGCATAGGTACTTGAAATTAATTAAGCATCAGGGGCAATTCGCCACCATGATGGGAAAAGGAAAATAAGTAGGTAAAAGCAAATGAGCATGCACTATCGATAAACGCCTACTCGATAAGATGTTATTCCTCTTAAATCAATACCGCGGCAATAACTCCACAGATGATCAAGATACAGAAATATTCTATCCACAGGCTCAACATTAACCATAACAGATGTTCACTCAAAGAAATCAAATTGAATGTTTTGTCCATTTTAGAATAGAATTATTATTAACTAAAGTCTGTTTTTTAATTTCGTAGACTAAACTGACATTTCCTGGGTTACCAATTTGTGACTCTTTTTAAATAGTGATGTACCCCAACCGGAAAATTTCGGCTTATTAGCGGCTACTATTTTTTGTAGGAGTAATTATTTTACGATAACAACTTTCGTCGAGAAACGTCGAATTTAAAAAAAATCGGCTTTCTATACAAAATAATCATAATGGTCTAAAATAATAATAATTGAATGAATGTTACTATGGAAAATCATAACATTTGTTAAGAATTCGACATTAAGTTTCTTGTTATCATGAGTACATACATGCATAGATACCCTTTACCGTCGTCAACTAATTACCGGCGACTACACTATACAGGATCACTCTTTAAGTAGGAGCGAAAATCGAAAAATAAGTTCTAAGGATCGATATTAAAAACTAATTTGTAAATTATTTCTTTAATCACAATATCTTTCGAATAATATGTAGGTACTTCAAAATATCTATAAAAAATATTAAACACAGGACACCGCGTCCCGCCTTTTCATTCATATGTGCGAACTGTGATCGAGTTGTCCGCCTAAAGTCAGCTGATACACAATATAGAGAACTATACAGTATCCCGACTCAGGCGTCTTTGAAATTTATACCTAAAGCTGAACTGGGCGCTAGGGTTGGTACCTACAAAAAATCGGTGAACGTATACGTACACGCCGCGCGTGAGCGGCGCGGCGTGTACGTGGAGCACAACAATCTCGGCCGGCGCACGGCGTCCGGCATGACACTGCGTTGTAATGCCGTTCAGCAGGCGTAGCACGGGCTGCCAAGAAATTTGTGATAAGACTCAGTGACACGTATCCTTTGAGGAGCGTCAAGAAATTTTATCATGTCAGTCACGATAAGGTTGCGTTCCGAAAATCAATAAGAGTCACTATTAGCGCGCTCAAACGCGTCCCGAAATGTTGTGAGCGCGCTAATGTTAGCCGGCATGAAGAGCCACATGACGACATCGTTAACGTCATATAGAACTTACGGCGCTAATGCTCTGGAGTTTAATCACTTTATGCGAACTGTTAGTCTGACGTTCGATAATTGTGTTTTCGGTTCAAAATGAATGTACCTGTTCTTCCGGACCGAAATCGTAAGCATGCTGATAGCATTTTCAGTGTTCTCTTTAATTTGGACAAGGCGATTATAATCGTTAGCACTGTGAGCGTTGTTATCGGACCGCAGCCTCAATACGCGCCGCCGTGCTACTCTTTAAGACATAGATATTATGTCACTGAAATTGTGAGATAATGCGTGACTCAAGTCCCGTCTTGGCAGCCCGTGCTACGCCTGCTGAGCATGCCTGGCGGCCGTGTAAACGACGTTTGTATGTGTGCGTGCGCCGATTCGTCCCTTTATATGGAGTCGGGCTACTGTATCGTTCTCTAGGTATATTGTGGATGATACTAGCTAGCGCCGCGGCCAGTCGTTGCTTCGCCGGTACAACGAGCCAATATGAACCCTATGCAATGCACATACGGCGCAGTTTCAGTTATCATTAATCAATAATTTTGTTTATTGTGTGATTCCAACTATCCCTTCACACTTTTACTGATTTAGGACCCACATAATCTAAAAAACGGCGTGTTTAAAAACTTGCAATCAAACAGTACAGGTGTTTACAAAATTGAATCAGCTTTGTACAAAACAACTTTGTAATGTACAACAGCTAACATGCATATTCAGCCCTGACAAACGAAAATAAATTTAAATAATTACGCACTGACCAGTGCAATGAGGCGGGATCCCATCATAATGATGTCCTATTAAACTTTAAGGTACATCGTCTAACAAATCTTCGATAGAGCTTCGTAAAATTTCGCAATAATTTTCACCTCTCAATGACCCTTCAATATACACAGGTCCGAAGATTACATTTCCAACAATGCAAACATTCACACTGAACCGCACTTCATAGTTACTAACTAGACATCACTCCATCAAATGTTGCACTCAATGTTTGCGAATAGTCAATCCCAAAATAAAAAATATTTTACAAAAAATAAAAACCGACTTCAAAAACACTGAAATGTTTAAAATAATATTATAAGAATAGGTACAGACAACATCACACTTCTATATTGAAGTCGGTGCCAAACTCAGAGTAAACGATGATCCCCTTGAAAGTCTTAAAATTTGTCACCGTCTTCAATATAGAAGTGTGATGTTGTATCTGTACCTATTCTTATATTATTTTAAACTTTTAGTGTTTTTGAAGTCGGTTTTTATTTTCTGTAAAATAATTTTTATTTGTAACTTTTTAGTGAATGGAATCTTTTTAGTGAAAGAAAGAAAGAAAACCCTAAATAAATACCAGGTATTAAATTAGGATTTCCATCGATGTTCATGAGATCCCATCATCAGATTCTGACTTTAATGATCTTGGGACCACCCCAGGAGTATTCTCTATCGAATACAAAAGGAATTTTGAAAATCAGTCCACAATTGGCGGAGTAATCGCGTAACATACGCACAAAACACGTTGGATACACCTAAAACTTTAAGGGTTTCCCTCGATTTTTATAGGATACAATCATCAGATCCTAACTTTGGTGACCATGAGACCACCCTTGGAGTATCCTCTATCGAATACAAAAAGACTTTTTTTTGGCTGCTTTACTGGCGAATACAAAAAGAATCATCAAAATCGGTTCATAAACGACGAAGTTATCCACGAACAAACATAAAAAAAAGCATAATATACGGTCGAATTGAGAAACCTCCTCCTCTTTTGGAAGTCGATTAAAAAACGAATTCAAGCGGGTCCTTCTCCAGGCGGTACGGCCGCCGGGTCCCTTTAGAAGTTTATTGCTATTCGGACCCAGGCAAGAATGAATGGCGACGAGGTGGATTTTATTTAGTATTGATTTTTGCGAGCGGAGCATGAAACATGCAGCTTCATGCTCACAATGTCTAACCTAACCTACAGTTTCAGAATTTTTTATTCTATAAGCTTTATTTCGATTAAGCTTCTCTCGGGTCAAATAGCAATTGATTTCTATACGGACCTGCCCCCTGGTCCGAATAGCCACTCCGAAATACGATTCATAAAACCGGTATCATAGGACAGCACTACGACAATAAGCTGGCAACATTATTTTTGCGTTTGACGTTTGCATTTGTCAAATTGGTCTACGAGATTAAAAAACAGACTTTAAGTAAATATTAACATAAAAACGGATATAATCCACTTGCAATTATCTTGGTTCACTTTAAATTTTTACACGTTCGTGTCTCATCGGAACGAGGGAAAGGCTGTAAGGTGTCCGAACCCTTTGCACGCTCATGGAATTAAAAAGTTCCTCAAAAATAACTACAACAGCCCCCGTAGCACGTCCACCAAAACACGATATGATAAAGCGATTTATCACGGTGAACTGTCAAAATACGACGAAACCCTATTGTATTTTGACAGTTCACCGCGCTAAACCGCTTTATCATATCGTGTTTTGGTGGACGTGCTAGGGGGGCAGATGTCAATTGACTGTTCTGTCCGTTCTGTCATAACAATGATTAATGTTTTTATAGAAGTTTAACGTCCTATGTTTTTATTTCAAAATAATAAGAAAATTCATCATCATCATCATCACAGCACACATACGTCCCCACCGAGGGGTTCGAGCCTACCCTATGTTAGGGTGATTAGGCCTTAGTCAACCACGCTGGCCCAGTGCGGATTGGTCGACTTCACATACACCATTGAATTTCTTCGCAGATGTATGCAGGATGCTTCACGATGTTTTCCTTCACAGTAGGAGCGTCAGACAAATGTACATATGAAATTCGAAACGAAAAACAAATTGGTACATGGCGGGTCTTGAACCCCGACCCCCCGATTGGAAGGCAAGTGCCGAGTTCACAGCGCCACCGACGCTTCAGGAGTTCAACGTCCTATGTTTTTATTTCAGAATAATAAGAAAATTACTACAGTGGTATTAATGATTTGTGCTAACTAATTAATGTTAGAAAAAGTGTTATAAGGTAGGTAGAGTCCGTAGTCATATTGCGTTTAACTTTTCAAAATTTTTGCATGAGTTCACTTTGTTTTCATTAAGTTTATCTTACTGGATCTGTGTTAAATATGGCCATTGTAATAAAGGTAATTACTTTATAAGTACAATAAAAGAAGGCAGGCACTTAACACGTCATATTTTGTAATAAGTTTCTTATTTACTGACCCACAGCAATAATAATTTTTACCGTACCGAAATGACGGATTACAATTTCTAGTAGAATTCATTACTTAGTTTTTAGTACATCATAAAAACTAAGTAATGAATTACAAAACAGCTAATTCTCAGGGTTCCGTTCCGTTTTAGGGCACTTCTTTGTCCGATCTTTCGTCTGTTTGTCAAGACCTATAGGATAGGTACTATTGATGTAACGAATACTTGCATTCGGTACTTCCCGTTGACATAGAATCATGAAATTCGGCACAATGCAAAGTCTCTAAAATACTCAGGAATACCGTAAATATGTAACTAGTTGAAACTTACCTATATACTTAGATAAGTTTATTCGGGTCTTTGGTGCGCGAGTCCAACTCGCGCTTAGCTGGCTTTTTTTAAGTTAAGCGATTGTATTGATTAGAAAGATAATATCATGTAGATAATGTACCAAAAATAATAAGGGAGGTTCTAGGCATCCGTCGTCTTCATCACTACCTCACTATCCTCAAATCACTATTCTCAAATCACTATCCTCAAATCACCTAGGAGCTCAAAGTGGAATAATCCATTAATCTGATGCATTGATCAGACGCAAAAATAAAATCGTGGGGCGTGTGAAATTTCTATCAACTGTCAATCTGAGAAAATATGTCCCCTCATTGTGATCCATAGACTAACAATAAAGACTTGAATACAAATCTTTGCGTATATAATATCTTGTGGCGCAATAATACCTATCTGTTGAATTTCTCACGGTGTTAAAATCTCAGAATAACAACTAAAGCATAGAAGGAACATTAAAATAAGAATGCATTATGTGTTATTTGTCTCTTTCTATCATACGGCACAAAACTGTGTAAGTGTAAGAGATGAGTAATATTTGTCTTTTGGCATATAACAAGGTGGTCAGTGTAAGAATTGATTGAATTGTCATTTTGGTTAAAAATTGAAATTGGTTAAAAATATATAACACGGCTAAATTCTATAGTACCTTGTATCGAAGATAGACCATCCGAGTTTGAACTATTTGAATTGTTCGTATAATATTTGTTTGTGCGTCCCGTGGCTAGTAATGTTTTGATGATATTTTATTAATATTTAAGTGATTAGAAAGCAAGAATTCTTTAGATATTTACAAATAGTGTGTGTTTGTGCACTCCGTAACACAAAGTCTTGTGTAGTTTGCAAGTCTCATTCGTCGCGAAAGGAAAATAATCAAAATTTATTGACCTTAAATTGGCATGTTTTCTCATATTGTTACTTGAATGTGAGCTAATAAGTACACTTATATACATATGAAATATCGCTGAATCATTTTGTAGAAAAACAATACGAAATATTAACTTCACTTTTATGTTTTAGCGATTTTTAGAAAATTACTTTGATGTTTTCTTGATCATGCGTAGTGTTGTCAAATTTTGTCGATATTTTTATTTTACAGATTTCCTAAAGACAATGTATAAAAAGCATATGGATAAAGTGTATTGTCAGATGAAATTGGAGTCCAAGAAAGCATAGTCAAATTTGCTCCAGATATTTTCCATCAGATTAATTTTGTATGTACTTAGTAGTAAAACTATGAAATGGAGACGTCATGACGTAAGTCAAGTTATTTAATGAAAGGAAATCTTTAAACTAAAATATTATTTATGAAAATAAAAACGTATTTAATTTCTTAACTATTTCTTTAAGGAATCCTTGACACGGATGCCAAGAACAACCAGTTCAGATGATTTTTTTCTAAAAATTAAAATATTAGATCAAGAAAAGAACTTGAAAGAGTCAAAAAGGTAAAATATCAAAACGCCGCCTTCGGAAAATTTACATTCTAAGCCCGGTCGCACATCAATAAATCTATCGAAAAATGTCTTAACAATAAATTATGGTGAAATGTTAATGTTTTTAGTTTAATTTCCAAGCATATGTACAAATAGTAGTTTTAGCATTCACGAATTTATCCAAGGTTCAAAATCCATGAGGGTTAAATTTTCGGGTAAGTAAATTAAATATGAGATTAACCTAAGCGATGCGATAAAAAATGAATTAAATCTAAGCGATGAAATAAAAGCAGTGTGTCTTCGATTTCCTTCCCATAGAATTTGTGAATCTCTGCAATAGAAAAATTCCAACATTTTAGATAACGGGAAATAACCGTCACTTAAATAGTCTAAATTTTAGGGTTCCGTACCTCAAAAGAAACACTGAACCATTATAGGATCACTTTATTGTCCGTTTGTCTGTCAAGACTATCTTGGAAACGCGTGAAGGTATCGAGTTGAAATTAAAACCACTAAAATTTACTCAGTTCTACACTAACAAGTTCTATAAGTGAAGTTATATAGTCTTACACTAAAAGTCAGGGAAAATCTCAAACTCCACATTTGTAATTAAATCATAAAAAATTTAGTCTCTATTTAAAGTATAACCTACAATTTTATACGGGACCCTCGGTGGGCGAGTCTGACTCGCACTTCCCGCTTTTAGTCTCATGAACGGCCAGCCTGACCATACCAAAGAGACACAGCAGCTATTAGCTGGATAAGTTACATAAGAAAATCTACCCTTAATTATTTATGTTATATTTTTCATAATAAAGACATTTTAGTATTAGGGATCTATTAAATACCTACATAATATAATTATCGACGTTGAAACTAGGTGAGTGATGAGCACGACATCACTGGGAGAAGAACTGACAAGCGAAAATTAGTGACGACCTACAAAATTTCGAAACATCTTGCATATAAGTGTCTCTGTCTAACTTCTATTAGCAGCGCCTAATGTCAAAGTGAGTCAAATATATTAAGTTCAGTAGCTATTTTTGCTAGGTTTCTACGCTTTAGTTGTTAATCTGAGGTTAAAATCACCTCATTGTGATCCATAGACTAACAATAAAGACTTGAATACAAATCTTTGCGTATATAATATCTTGTGGCGCAATAATACCTATCTGTTGAATTTCTCACGGTGTTAAAATACTCGTATTTTCATCATTCGATGAACTCATTTTAAAAAAGAAATATAATATTAACAACGATAGGCATAAAAATACTGAATCCATGCACAAAAACCGATTTATGTTTATAAAACTTAAGTTTTAGTAATCATGTACGGGCTATAACGAAGTTCGTTCCATTTGTAAATTACATTGCCGGTCGCTCGAGCACATTAGATAAGATATTGCTGGCCGCTGCCTGGCCCGTACTGCAATTACGATTTATCCCAAAGAAAGTTGTGTAAAAATATGATCGTATATCGTAGCATGTTTGAGAAAAAGTTATTATTCGAGCTTCGAGAATAATTATTCGTCGTAGCACGCGCCGTAGTAAATACAAAGTTTTGGGATGCAGGCAACTTGAAAGAAACTATTACTTTTATTAAAAGCTTATTAAAATTATTATTACTAAATTTTGTTGTAATTGTTGAATTATCCCTCTGCCAAATTTGTCTGCATGTACTCTTACATTTAAATTTGGTTGATTAGGACATTTTTACTGTTTTGTTTTTTAATTAGTTTTTTTATTCATTATTTTCTTTTCAGAAAAAAATGTGTGCCTTAAAATCATTTATGTTTGGACCCTAAGCATGAAACATACAGTTTCATACTGTTAGTGGTCACAATGTCTAACTTAACCTACAGTCACAGTTTCTAAAACTGTGCTACAGTTGAGCGAGCGGTTACAATAATTAGTCACTTTTGACAGACCACCAATTTGACTCCGCTCTTAATAGGGATTTTTTTTCATATTTTATAATTAAGGAACTGGTCTATTTTTTAGATGACAGATCTTTATAGAAATGACAATGCCAGATTCTGACCCACCATTTACAGTAATATGAAATATATGAAAAAATCTCGTACTGTTTTTATCTCGTACTGATTTCATTATTACTTTTTAAAACTTGCGGATATTGAATAAATATTAAAATAATATGTACCTACTATTTCCGTTGGGAGAAGAACTAAGAAATGACAAATCGTCATTGAAGTTCTAACACCACGTAAGTCATTTTTGGCGGAAAAAAGACCACACGATGTTTTTAGGATACTTCGCATTAATCACAAATTCGTACTAACATTATAACGGTTTTATTTTTCCTAATGGATCCAATGAAATGTATGTAAGTGATGGAATGGCATTATAATAGTATATTTTCTAAGTGTATTGTTTTAGTGCAATTAAATCTCACCTGGATATACAGAAATCTGGATCATATTAAACTATCATATTTCTGTTCATAGTCTCATCAATTTAGTTATGATTTCAGTAAAACAAAAGCACTTATATAAAAAACGTATGTATTTAAAAGGCTAACAAAATTCCATTTCAATAAATTTTCACAATAAAATACGAACTCCCAAAACCACAAATCTTCAAACAGTGACTTATATAATTATGACATCATTATGACAATTTCAAACATCATACCGAATTTGAATTTTAAAGCCATAGAGGAAAATTCCTCCCTACAACATCCCCTCTGAATTTTCATCAGGTTTAAACATTCATAAACTTAAATTTTATATCAATTTTTAAAACACCTATTGTTTCATCAAGAAAACATACTGTATATATCACTCCCTACTTGAAAATAAAACATACTGTATACACTCCCTCAATCAATTATAATAGACTCACCACATATAAAGTCTCTTCCTCAGTAAAAATAATAGAACTCATAAATAATACTCCCTAATTCAACATACAATAAACTACATCCTATTTAATCAAAAAAATATAATACCAATTAATCATCATTTTAAATACCTAATACTAAAACTAAATTTTGAATTAAGTTCCTGAACAACCTTAAAACTAACATTAGCTATTAAAATAAAACACTAAGCGTCCAGTATAATCACTTATCACTCATTATGTGTTTTCTTAATCTCAAAAACTTTGTTCTGTCTAGTCCTTTAGTGAGTATATCGGCTAAATTTGGATTAGTAGGACAATAAAATATTTCAATTAAGTTTTGTTCAATTTTCTCTTTAATAAAATGAAATTTCACATCAATGTGTTTGCTACGACCATTTAGGATTCCATTTTTGATCCGAACTATTGCAGACTGATTATCGACATATAATTCTGTCTTTGGAGTTATACCAGTAATCTCTCTAAGCAAACTCTGTACATATAATAAATCTTTGATACATTCGGCAGCCGAGATATATTCCGCCTCTGTACTTGATAAGGCCGTTACAGATTGCTTCCGTGAAGACCAATGGATTGGTCCGCCGCCATACAGAATTACAAAACCAGTCGTACTTTTTCTAGTATCAGGATCACCCGCAAAATCTGCATCACAGTACGCTCTCAATACTTTGTCATTACTACGAGAATACTGTATACTAGAATATATTGAACTTTTTAGATACCGGAAAATATTTTTAATATTATTGAAATCATTCACATTAGGACATTCCTGATGTCTACTACAGTACTTAACATGAAAGGAAACATCTAACCTTGTTTTATTTACTAAAAACAATAATGAGCCAATCAACTGTCTATAACGATGTACATCATCACTATTCCCTTTCCCCTCTTGATGTACATCAATCAAAATATCTGGAAAGACACATTCTTTTAAATGATTATATCCTAAACTTTCTAACATTTGTTCAATATATGATTTTTGATAAATTTTTATGTAATTATTTTGAACCAAAATATCAAAGCCAATAAATTTTTCTATTTTATCAAATTTTCTCATTTCAAATTCTTTCTCCGAATTAAGAATTATCGAATTTAAGTCTGATTCGTTATTCCCTATTAATAATCCATCATCAATATAGATAGCTAAATAAATTTTCTTACCTTTACACTTAAACAAACATGGATCTAACTTTAATTGTTCAAAACCTAACTTTTTAAGGAAATCAGTTAATTTTATGTTCCACATTAAAGGTGCTTGTTTCAATCCATATAAACTCTTTATTAATTTGCAAATTTTATTATTTTCTGCTTTATAGCCCATTGGAATTTCCATATATACATCCTCTTTTAGATCACCATACAAAAATGCTGTTTTCACATCTAATTGCTTAATTTTATACCCTTTCTGTCCAGCAATCGACAATAAAATTCTCACACTAGTAGTGTTAACAACAGGACTATATGTTTCTTTATAATCAATATTATATTTTTGAAGAAAACCCCTAGCTACTAATTTCGCTTTATATCTACCACCTGGTTTTATAGTGAAAATCCATTTACTCGAAATAACTTTTCTATTTTTGGCTTCTGCCCTATCTACCAATACCCATGTTTTATTTTTATCTAAAGAGTCTTTCTCCTCCTTAATAGCTTGTTTCCATTTTTCTTTTTCATCACACTGTAATACCTTATTATACGTTAAGAATGACATATCTAAATCATAATCCTCGAATCTTTTCGGTAAACGTCTATTCCTCTCAGGCAAAACTCTCCTTTGTAAATTTTCCTCAAACTCATTCATAAAACTTTCATCGCAACTATTAATTTCTCTATTTTCATCATTCCTACCATTATCTACAATTTCATTATTTTCATTAATATTCTTACTATTCCTATCATCTCTACAATCAGTTTCATTCTCAATCAACACCTCTTCACAACAATCCATAAAACTATCATTATTTTCATCATTAACCCTTTCTTCATCAACTACTCTATCCTCATTACAAACTCTATCCTCAATACAAACTCTATTTTCACCAAAGATATTTTCTACATCAACAATCCTATCTTCACCAACAGTCCTATCTGCATCTTCCTCTATAGTATTCCTCTTTCGTCTTGCTTCACTGCTTCTAACCCGATTTCTATTCTCAAAATTAACACGTCCCCTCTCAAATTCAACATTTCCCCTCTCAAAATCAACATTTTCTGTTGTTGTTCCTCTCATAAAACTATCTCTCCTTTCCTGCTCTAAACTTTCATTATCATCAAATAAATTCATCAAATCGTTTCGTTTTGTTTGTTTCCTACACTGTTTTAAAAATATTTCAATCTTATCTCTATCATTAATAAACCTAACATCTCTCGAATAATAAACTTTGCAATCTACCGGATCCCAGATTTTATATCCATTATTTGTATATCCAACCAACAGCCCTTTATTACATCTAGAGTCTAATTTCCCAATTTTATAGTTTATTTTAAAATAAGCCAAAGATCCGAATATGTTTAAATGTTTCAAATTTGGAACCCTGCCGAACCATAATTCTGCCGGTGTCTTATCATTAATAGAGTTAGATGATCTATTCAATAAGTAAGCTGATGTCATAACCGCTTCACCCCATAACTCTTTTGGCAAAACATTATCAAACAAAAGTGCTCTTGTTCGCTCCATAATAGATCGGTTTAAGCGCTCAGCTTTGCCATTTTGCTGTGAGCTATAAGGTATCGTGTAGTCAATGATAATTCCTTTGTCCAGACAGTATTTTTTAAATCTGTGACTAGAATATTCACCTTCATTATCACATCGAAACGTTTTTACTTTTGTGCTAAAATGATTTTCTGCTAAGGCAATATAATTTTTAATTTTGAAAAAGGCCTCATCTTTTGTTTTTAATAAGCAAACCCTGGTAAAATGTGTGTAATCATCCAAAAATGTAATAAAATATTTATATCTTTTATGTTCTTATAAAATAATTACGATCACGTTTGTTTGCATAATTTATTCAACGATATCAAAAAGACATTGTCCTAGGAATCTTATTTATTTCTTTATAGGTATGAATCTGACATAATATTCTTCCAAGCCATAGACATATCAGGCCTCCCCCTCAATTTGTGGCATTACTTTGGTAGCCCGAAGTTGATCAATATGCCGTTTCCACACGTCACCATTATCTGTGTGCAGCTCATAATGAAGGCGACCTAACTTGCGAAGAATCGTCGCTAACATCCATTTACTCCCCCCCGGAATATAGTTCCTAGCTTGTACTCTTTGGCCTGGCTGTAAAGACCTTACCTTTGTACTGGTCGTTATGTTCTGTGTTTGCGTCTCCGGAGCCTTATCAAACCAGGCTTGTAAGGGTGTGCGTATGTTCCTGCCGAACATCATTTCGTATGGACTCTTAAGTGTTACACAATGTGGCGTCCGCCTTATCTGATTTTTGATAGTGAGTAGCTTATTACTTAAGTCCCCTTTCCCATTCGACATACTTCTTAGACCATTTTTGACCGTCTGTACATATCGTTCAGCCTGTCCATTTGTGGCTGGATGGTAAGGTGCTGATGTCTTGTGATGGATGTTTCGTTGTTTCAAAAATGTTTGGAACTCGCTTGAGATAAATTGTCGTCCGTTGTCGGACACCAATATGAAAGGTAATCCAAATGTTGGTGTCCGACAACGGACGGGTTGGGTATTATTAAAATTTGTTTCATATGATTCGATATTTTTTAGGCGTGTGTTGAAATCAAATTCATCTACGTACTGTAATAATCCCAGTTGTTTTTCGATTCTCGTAAGTTGCGCTCGTATCGATGTTCGTGTTCTTTTAAGTTTCAGTAATTGTTCTGTTGCCATTTTCTCGTCGCCAGTTTTATGTTCTTATAAAATAATTACGATCACGTTTGTTTGCATAATTTATTCAACGATATCAAAAAGACATTGTCCTAGGAATCTTATTTATTTCTTTATAGGTATGAATCTGACATAATATTCTTCCAAGCCATAGACATATCAATATCCATCCCATGTTTCTACATCAACTGGACCACAAATGTCACTATGAATGATTTCAAGTGCATGCTTGGCTCTATGTCTAACTGTATTAAATGGTTTCCTACACAATTTGGCTTGAATGCAGATTTCACAGTTGTCAATCTCCTTTTTTATTTCTGAATTGATTCCATTAACGATATTTTTCGTTTTCAATATTGAATCATGACCTAATACCCTATGCCAAAAGTTAGAATTTTTTATAAAGTTTACAAAGTTATCGACTGACCTTGTAATCTGCACATCATACCTTGCAACCCGAAGTCTCACGTAAAACAATCCATCACGGTCCCAGGTGGCAGTCAGAATACATCGGCCATCAAATGCATCAAAGATGTTACATTTGTTTCTGAAAAATTCAATTTTACAATTATTTTCTACTAGTTTTGAAATTGAAATTAGATTCTTTTTCAGTTTTGGTACTAAATAAACATTTTTGAGTATAATATTTTCAGATTGGCAATGTATATCTCCAATAGTGTCTACTACATGTACATTACCATCAGCTGTCAATATCTTATAATTACATTTTTGATAATTTGTAAATACATGCGAACAATTTATAGTATTACATGTAGCTCCCGAGTCCAAAACAAATTCAATTTCTTCTTCATTTTTAAAATTTTCAATATTACTTACCGAATTATTTCCTCTATTTAAACAAAATTTGCTAAAATGTGAATTATTCCTACAAAATATACAATTATTTTTCTCTGAAAAATCAGTGTTCTTATGTCCAAATCGGTTACATTTAAAGCATTGTAAATTTCTATCTCTTCCAAAATGATTTCTGTTGTTTTTACAAAATTTCGCTATATGTCCATTCTTTCCACAATTATAACATCTTTTAACTGTCAAAAATACATTTTGCTCATCTGTCATTTTGACAGGTTCAGTTATTTTTGGTTCAACAATTTTTGATTTAATTTTATTTTCTAATAGTATTCGGTTCATTAAATTTGAAATCGTTTTCTCCTCTCTGCTTGTTGACTCCCATGCTGTTCTCAGATTTGAATAATTTTCTGGTAGACTACATAAGATTTTACTCATCAATTGATTATCTTTAATATCGAAGCCAAGAGATCTAATTTTCATAACAATTGTTTCCAATTTACTTACATCCTGCATTATATCTGTATTTGTAAATTTATAGTTATAGAAATCTTCCAATAGTTGACAGATCTGCGTATCCTCGTTTCCCAAAAATATTCGATCAAATTTGTCTATCATTTCTTTTGCTGTTTCACAGTTAATAATATGGTTTATATATTTGTCACTAACAGAACAAATGATAATATATTTAGCCTTAGCATCCTTCGTTGTAAAATTTTTGTCATTTGCGCCATCTTTTTCAAAGACTGAATTTAAATCTTTTGCCGATAAAAGTAATTTAATTTTCCTTTTCCACATGTTATAATCGTTTTCATGATTTAATTTCAAAGTATCAGTATTAGAATTTGAAAAATCGTCAGACATTTTGGAATTTCTTAATTTAAACAGGCTCTATAAAAACTCAACTCTCACTATCTCCACAGTTAAACTGTGCTATCGTCAGAAGCTTGCGATGCCCATAACCTCTAAGTGTATTGTTTTAGTGCAATTTAATCTCACCTGGATATACAGAAATCTGGATCATATTAAACTATCATATTTCTCTTCATAGTCTCATCAATTTAGTTATGATTTCAGTAAAACAAAAGCACTTATATAAAAAACGTATGTATTTAAAAGGCTAACAAAATTCCATTTCAATAAATTTTCACAATAAAATACGAACTCCCAAAACCACAAATCTTCAAACAGTGACTTATATAATTATGACATCATTATGACAATTTCAAACATCATACCGAATTTGAATTTTAAAGCCATAGAGGAAAATTCCTCCCTACAACATATTTATGTATAATTGTGCAGTATTTCACTCATCGTAAAAGTTGCTATTTTGACATACGCGGTGTTAGAACTCCAACGACGAAATACGTTTTGTTGTACGACGTACAAACAGAATAAAATTACAATCAAGTTTTCGAAAAATATCGTTCTCTTTTTTTAACATTATGGCTTTTATGCGCATATCGGTTGTAAGTAATTAATGTTTATAAATAAGTTTTTAACAATTCTAGTTACTTTAATTTTTATGTGCATACGCATAATTAAGGAGTACCTATGCGAAACTAAACGCCAATTCTGGATTAATATTGTTTGACATTTACTTTTTCTTATGACTCTGTGGTGTGGTGAACTTATGACAAAATGACAAAATGAATGAAAGAAACAAAGACGGTTTTGCTATGGTTTTGCTTTTCCTATATTGCTTATTTAAAAGATGTCGCAAATAAGGAATATATTATAGGTATATTATGATATACCTATTCGTTATATTATGATATAACAATAGATATTTTTGTTAATCGGTATTGCAATTTTTTTCTAAGTACATTTACATTATATGAAGAGGAACGATTGGTAAGTTTGTTTGTAATGAATGAATAAACTCAGAAACTGCTTAACCAATTATAAAATTATTTTACTATTAGAAATGAAGTTTATTAGGTATATTAGGTATATCTCTGATATCCCACAAGATCGGAACCTATGTGGGAATAGGTAATCTATTGTAATAGGCTTAATAATTTATCGACAATATCGATTGATTTAACTCAACAATTAATAATGGGCTATAAGATTAATATATTTACATACTTTAATTATCGTAAAACAGACGAATAGGTACCTAGCCACTATTTATTTATTACAATTATGAAAGCGCCTAACTATTAATTTATAGCAATTACAGTTTTCTGCACAAATGCAGTTCGAGAAACGCAAGATAATTGTTTTTGTTTTAGTATATTATAAAGAAACCGCAACATCTAGATAATTTATAACTTTTACGTTTTAATGACCAATATTACAGCTATCAAATGTCGTTTATCGCATTCGTGTAAATCAATTTTATGGGGTTGGGCAAACTTCTATAGAACTTCTGGCATTGTCCATAATAGATGCACGTGACTAACTTTTTTTAAGAACAGACCTTACATTCAAGCTGCAGAAAAAAGGTACAGCGTAACTTTTTTATCACGCAGCAAAATTTAACGGACGCTTCAGGAGACCGTAGTAGAATGATTAAAATATTAATAGGAAAATAAGTGCCGTGTTATAGTTCTGCTGTTAATGTGCTATCACGGCCGAAAACAGCAGCCATATTTTCACCGAAGACGGATCGCCGGGGTTTTCCTTGTCCGATATAATAGTGATATTAATTAATACTGAAAAGCTACTAAAGATTTGATTAATCTATAAATTTTAGTATTTTTATGTCACGCTTTAGTCTCGTAACAATAACATAATCTCACTTATAGAACTGTTTAGAACAGGGTTTCCAGATTGCCGAAAAATTGAAATCCTGGCGAAATTTTGGCGTATTTAATTAATTTGGCAAAAGTGGCCTTGCCACATTTAGAAAAAATCTGTCTTATTCTATTTGACGGTTCCAGGTGAACGAGGGCTAGATTATTACTTGTTCGATAGATTGTCTCGTATATTGTCTATATTGCTTTCTATATAAATGATAACTCGTTTCTCGATCAATAATTGATTTATTTTTGGAAAGAATCTAGATACCTTATACAAAAGTATGTAGCAAATAGTAATTGACCATGGTTGTTCAGTATAATAGTGACGCTGCGATGGCTCGCTCGCAGACGGAGCCATTTAGTCAATCGCGCCGTGTACCGCGCATCCCGCTTCAGTCATAGCGACCCGACATTGATATTTATGCAAAAACACTAAACATAAATATATACATGTGCTGAACATTTAGAATTTATTCAACATAAATGAGCCTCTTGTTAACTAATAACAAATAATCTAAATATCATAATTTCTTGTTACTTATGAAATATTTATAATATACTAGTTTTTATAAATAGTAATTAATTATTTTTTTGTGTTCATCTCAATTTCTCTAATACTATACCAACCGTAGCATCACTCGCAACTAGTTCCCTCTCCATTCGTCATTGAATTACTAAATAGCGAACCATCTGAGTTGGATAGAATCAGGGTAAACAATATCAGATATGCATGGGGTTCCGCATATCACCTAACGGAACCCAAGCCAATCTCCCTGCACGTGGTGCACCCTGCTGCTTAACAGACGTGACTCTGGCGTACCGCACCAACCCGCACTGGGCTAGCGTGGTGGTAGAAGGCAAAATTGGTTCCTTTTGAAAGAATTTTGTAATCAAATAAAGGCGTTTGATTAGTGTACGGTCGGCTTCAGAAGTAGATAGACATTTTAGTACCATGTCAATGCAACTATTCCTTTCATTTCGTATGGTTCTACTTATATTTCATTGTTAATAGTTGGTGTCACATGGTATTAAAATGTTTATCTACTTTTGAAGCCGAACTGTACATTACTAAAATCTCATGACAAGTTTCACTTCGCAAATAGTTACTGTAGAGGGCCAAAGGTAATAGAGAGCTAATGTCTAAGTCATAAAGTGAAAGATTGCCTTCTTCGGCCATAATCAGAAAGGATCCCTCTAGAGGTACGATTGACCCTCGAAGGTAAGATTCCGAAGAAGAAAAGCTCAGGTTGCTAGAGGAAGAAAAAGTGCGTCGTATATAGAGGGGGGCCGGGTGGGCACGGACCACCCCAGGATGTTACGCTACCGATTCAAAATTAAATGATGGACGCCAAAATAGTGATAACGCCACACAAAATTATGAGTCAGGCCCCCCCTGGAAAGAAACTCTAGATACGCCAATGGCTAGACAACATTAAAAAGTTGACTAGACTTTCATAACCAGTATTCAATAAAATATTATTTTTTCAGGTCCGTGTTGACACCAACCTATTTGCAGCGCATCTCTAGTATGGTGGGTTTAAAATGTTTTACAATTAGCCGCTCTGCATTACGGTGGAGCCACTAGTGGGGCTTAGCTGTGGGACCACGGTTGAATTACGACCACGACCTTTTTTTTTTTTCTTTTTTTTTATGGACTTTTACGAAGTATGCCAGTCCCATTGTCTCCTAAACACATACATTAACTTATAAATTATAACTTAACTTAGAACTAATTAACATTAATTGGTATTATCAACCTGCTACCATGTCACAGACTAGCTTTGCAGCCGCTGACATAAGGTTCGACAGGATTGTTCCGCCAACAAGTGTTGCACATCATCTATTTTGCCACACACATCACAATTTGGTGATTCAATTTTTTTCATTAGGTATGCAAACTTGTTGCACGGAATGTGTCCGGAACGCAGTGTATGTAGAATTACAATGTATTTTCTTCATCTAGTTTTTAAAATGCCAGGAATATGCTACCGTACTCCCTATGAACAAATACTTGCTTTCTTAAATATGCAGTCTCTGCGTGATCGACGTAAAGTAGCAGATCTTATATTTATATAAGATCTTATATTATATTTATATAGACCGTTTATAATTATACAAAATTATAAACGGTCAATATAACTGTAGCGATATACTTGCTAGAATTCCTATTCAAGTTCCATTTAACTATCCACGAAAACCTATCCTGAACATTTTTAACTGTCCTGTGCATAACACTAATTTGGGTAACAACGAACCACTTAAAAGAATGTGTCATGAATACAATATTGAGTCAAATAAGCGATCCTTGAATATTTTCCATGATACTTTCAATTCTTTCAAAACAAAACTACTACTAGAAAAACCTTTTTTGTATTTTTCTATGCCTACTAACCTATAACTTTAATTAATTATAAAATATGCCTACTAACCTATAAAGCCGTAGTTTATCTGAATAACGTTGTGTGCCTGTCATGGGCACATGTATTGGAATTGATCTTTTTATACTTCAGGTTAATAAGTGTGTAATATATTATGTGCTGTTGGTGTACCTATCTTAAATAAATAAATAAATGTAATATTACAAACCTTTTCAGAGATGATGTCTGTCGAGATGCAGATACTGCCACATTAGAGATAGCTCTAATGCCTAATTTACCCCATCATACTGGGAGCAAAGCCTGTAGCCACGCTCACTCTTCTAAATTTATATTTAGAAAATAGATGCCAAAGTGGTTTTAAGGATGTTGTCTAAGTTTTGGAGCAGCTGAGTGTGCTTCCAAAGCTGACAACATCGCAAAATATATGTGAACTTAGGGAAAAAAAGACAAAATTTGAAGATAGTAAAGGCCACGTGGGTGTTAATTTTAGAAAAGCGTTCCGAACTTTGCAAAAAGAAAATTAATTTTATTATCTATGAAAGATGAAAACGCTTCATCTAAGATAGGGGAAGCCAAGAGACAAAGAGCGGATTTATCAATAATTTTGATACCGGGAGTCAATTCAATAATTTATTAATAACCAAAGATTTTGAAGGGCAGCCATCAAACAAAAACAACTCACATTTTGAAAATATAGGACTCGAGCTAAATAACTCCTATCCTATATGCCTGAATTCCTTTATTATTAGAGTGAGGTCGTCAAATACGGCGTCGACGACTCCGCCAAAGGTTCCGTCATCTAAATACGAAACATTAAGCTTTGATCTAAGGCGTTGGATCACGGGATGAATGGCGAGACTAAAAATTGCTGGACCGAGAGGGTCTCCTTGCTGGCAACCAACTGCTGAGATGACTTCCTTACCAAAATATATTAATTTAGGAGCTGAACCGTTGCATTGCCAAATAAAGTTATAAAGGTTTGGAATTTTATTTTTATCTTGCCTTAGGGCTCCTCTATCTAAGGAATTGAAGGCATTCTTTACATCCACCTTCAACAACACATCTCCATAGTTTACATGACAAATGTTCGTATGGAACGGTCGGCGGCCTCACAGCCTTCTCGCGTGCCAAAACCTTGCTGCAAAGGAACAAAATAGCTTTCTTAGTTAGGTAAAATTTTATTGCAGCCAATTTTGGTTTTAGGCGTCGATACACCATACCGACTGCAATGGGTCTAATACCGCCATCCTTCTTTTTAAGTGCAACAAGATTGGCGCCGTAAAGTAACTCTATGACGTCTGTATTGACTCGGCCTGAAAGCATTAAAGAGACTAAAGCCATCAAGTCTCTCAAGAGGGTACTATCAGCTTCGCCAGACCCAGCACCCAGCAAATCTTTTAGGTGTTGTGGTGTGAGTCCGTGTAAGCCTCCTGCAGAACCATTTTGGAAAGACTCAACGGCTGCAGCAACTTCGTGTGCGGCAACGTCAACAGTTGCGTCCTCGGGGTTTTTTGGTGCCTCTGGGAGTTGGAGGTTTGCTGCCGGAGATGGATGCTTTGCCTGTAATTCCAAAAGCGTTTCCGTGTTTTTAGGTGCCATCGTGTCATTAGACGTGTACTAGTACGTGCAGCACCGTTTATATTACCGTCTTTGAGTCTGTTGGTGACCATTTTATACATGGTTTACTCAGTCACTAACCTTAAAAAAACTAAAATTTGGAAAGTAAAGCAAACAGTTATCTGACAGTAAAATAGGTTTCTCCATTGCATTATACTTCACACAGTTTTTCTTTAATTCTTGATGTTAATGATTTTTTATTATTATTATCACGACTGACGTGAAGTACGGCATAAGGGTAGCGGTAATCGCAGTGTGGACCTTACTATGCATGCGCACAAGGGAGGGAGAATACCGAGGGGTTTTAGTGGGTCGGCCTGGAACTCTGCCGGGCCAGCCCCACATACGCCCGCCCCGTGTGGGTATGGTGCGGTTGCGCATTTCCCCACGAAAAAAAAGGTTACGAAGCTGCGCTGCGTAAGAAATAATACTGGAAAGTTTGCAATCGCGCATGACAAGACATATTGTCTTATAGAAGCCAAGACCAACTACAAAATCGAAAAACAATAACAAATAATCAACAGATAAAGTTGGTGGCGCTGTGGCCTCGGCACTGGACTGTACCCCGAGTAGAATCGGAAGGCCCGCGATCGATCCTGCCCAGACCAATGTGTTTTTCGTTTTACGAATTTCATCATCATCATCACAGCCCATATACGTCCCCACCGAGGGGCTCGAGCCTACCCTATGTTAGGGTGATTAGGCCTTAGTCAACCACGCTGGCCCAGTGCGGATTGGTCGACTTCACATACATCATTGAATTTCTTCGCAGATGTATGCAGGTTGCCTCACGATGTTTTCCTTCACCGTAGGAGCGTCAGACAAATGTACATATGAAATTCGAAATGAAAAACACATTGGTACATGGCGGGTCTCGAACCCCGACCCCCCGATTTGAAGGCAAGTGCCGAGTCCACTGCGCCACCGACGCTCTTTTTTCGCAGAAAACTCCCTCCACGAATTTCATACGTACATTAAATTTATCTGACGCTCCTACGGTGAAGGAAAACATCGCGAGGAAACCTGCAATCACCTGCGAAGTAATTCAAAGGTGTATATGAAGTCAATCAAACCGCACTGGGCCAGCGTAGTTTGACTAAGGCCTAATCGCCCTAACTAGTTAGGGTAGGCTCGTGCCCCTCACATGCGGCCGGGGGGGGGAAGCATGTGTTATTGTAGGGACCCCACCCCGCGGGATCTGGCTGCGCGCGCACTATCATTGATGTTCCACTGGCGTGAGGAGGTGCGGGACGAGGAAGACCGACCATCGCCTGAGTGTCAGCGCGGATGGCGCGAAAGGGCAGAGCAATTGGTTATGTTGGAATGGAGACGTAGGTTAGAGGTGCCAACGGCTGGCCACTGGACTATTGAGGGAATTTAGACGAATCTTAGCGAGTGAGTTGAGCGACGGCATGGCTCTCTCTCCTTCCGTCTTGTGCAGATTCTGTCTGGGCATGGCTGCTTTGGACACTATCTGTACAAGATTGCGAGGAGGGAGGTGAGCCCTCGATGTCACCATTGTGGAGCCGAGGACGATACGGCACAGCACACCTTGGCGGTGTGTCCTTCCTTTGATGTCCAACGACGTGCCCTCATTGATGTGGTTGGTGCAGACCTTCAACTGTCAGCTGTAGTGAAAGCTATGGTTGGTAGTGCTACGTCGTGGGAGGCTGTCGCGTCCTTCTGTGAGGAAGTTATGGTCCAAAAGGAGACCGCAGAGAGGGTGCGAGAGAATAACCCCTTAGCTGAAGCCATACGTAAGCGGCGTACTGGTAGAAGGCGACGGGAATACCATCAGCTCCGACCGCTTTCCTAGGGACATGCAGATCTGTTTTATAGCGTCCTAAGCTTAGGGAGTACACTGCACCTGTGGTGTATTCCCCGCCTGACCAAGGCATGTTAGAAGCCGATACGCTTGATCGCTGGTGTGGCCGCGCGGACGACTACTTAGTTCCTCGTACGGTCAATGCCATCTAACGGACAGTTCAAGGATGGTTTTTAGTGGGTATACCGGTTGGGGACTCCCACATAACCTCAGTGTGGCCACCTATCGCGCTGAGGTATGCATAAAGCATTTTCCATCAAAAAAAAAGGCTCGTGCCCCTCGGTGAGGACGTATATGAGCTGTGATGGTGATGATGATGACAGGTAGGACAATACAAAAATATTTTTTAACTTCAACAAAAGTAAAAATTTAAATCGTTAGTTTTAAACTTAACTGAATTGTAAAAGTCTCAGCTTTTTATTAAATCTTCTTATAAAACTGATAATATCTACAGTCCATCAAATCTAAGAAGTCACGTTTATTACATTTCTTGGTTATTTCATAGATTCCTCTATGTCTGTCAATATTCAGGTTGGCTATTAAATTTAAGGTAGAATATTCCTAAAAAAGTCATTAAAAGAATTCGCATTCACTGCGGGTCATGAATATTGAGAAGCTTAATTTATTTCTTTTGTTTTTTTACTGTAGTATAATTATTATTTTGTGAAGAATATTCTATACTTAATTGAAGTTTTTTTGCAGTCCTCATAATCTTTCTCAGTATCTTTTTAGATCTTATAAGGTCAAATTGAGGGAGAATGATAATTTTAGTCTTTGACTGCAATATCATGTATCTTATGCTCTTTTATGAAAGTAAAATGGCGATTACAGGAATATTGTACAATTAATAACCTCCTCCTTTTTTGAAGCCGGTAAAAAATCACATAGCACTTAAATATAAATGTTATATTCTATCACACTCAATCTATGTCAATAAGAAATATTCTTATCTTTAAATATCATAAATAATTTTGTGCAAAAAAATTAGGTACCTATTCGTATTTTGGCAAATTTAACATGGTCAAGTTCAAAAATCATTGGACGACAATAAAAACCAGCTCAACTATACCTAATTAAACCCCGATACGTCTTAAGGCAATTGAAATTGATTTATTTATAAACCAAATTCAACTGAAGTTGGTTAAAACAATAATGGCGCGAGCCTTTTGAGGTCGACAAATGACTAGTCCACAATACCCCCAATACCGAGTCACTTGGCAGCCGATTTCGCCGGAGAAGCCGCTCCTTATTGTTCCACGAATAATAAAGGATTAAGGGAACCATTTCCACTGCTATACGCGGTTCATTTTATTTCACTTATTAACTGTACGTTTACAACATGGGCTGATTTCGTCCCCATGTCTTTTAAATTACTTCAAATTTTTACGCAACCAAATTTCTTGTATATTAGTTTCTTTTTTCAGATTACAACTGCAAGCGACTGTAGCCTGAAGCTGCTTCCAAGGTGTTTGACTGACGCGTGCGGCTAGCAACTGCATGACAAATGCCATACATACTACTTAACGTGTTGAACGCGAACTTGGACCCTTGCCTGTCCAAAAAGAGGCGATTTCGATACGATTCAACTCGTGCTAGACTATATACACGAGTGTGAATCTCTGCTCCTGTAAATTGCAACCATAAGCATTGTGTCAGCTTAACGCAAATCGCGCGTTTGGAGGTAAAATTGAAGGCGGCCTTTCTAATTAGGGTCTTACATCAATTATGTGGGTACTGGGCGATTTCGACCCCACGTCGATATCATTCAAATGTAGGTATGCATAACGGGTATATTATTATTACCTGCAAATCAAACAAGAGACATTGAAAATATGTGAGGGTACATGCACTTAATAACATAATCGGTGACATCGAGCATAAAGAGATTCAAAATTATTTTACTATGCAATGCGCTTAATACATACATTCGTGTATGTATCGAATTCCATATAATTTCAATGATAAGTACATCAATATTATCCTTTCGGTTAATATAAATTTCACTGCCGTTAAAAAACTGTCTTCAGGCATAGTCTTCCCGTTACCTCGAAGGCTGTAAAAGCAATGAAAATTTGGGGTAAAAAAAAAAAAATACATACGCAAGTTAAATTCAGTAGGTGGGTAGTACTATTTAATAATCCGAATGACAAAGGGACAAAGAGAGCAGTTCAATGAATATTTGAAAGACTAAAGAGCTTTTTAAAGCGACAATTATACAAGGCAGATTATTATCGTAATACTTACAATTATAGGAAAATTATAAGCTCTTTTAGCTGTAACGAAACATACTTAATATAATTCCATAATTGGACATAGTTTAGCACTGACGAAAAAATGTCTGCCAAAATAATCCGAATTTGTCCGAGATTAATTGAGACGATCTCGTTTTCTTACCTAGTTTATTAATATTAATCTTTTCTGTTGGCTCTTCAATTTGCCTGACTGATGTCACCTTTGTGTAGTTTCCAAGTCGAAAAGAGCGATTTATAAATTCTAATTTCATGGCTCAGTAAACTCACTTGTTTGCTGTTCTAAAGCCAGCCTTGTTCACATTGGAAATACCGAAATGTGTTAGTGATAAATAATAAATAGATTTTTGTTAGGTAAAACTGTGAAAATTTTGTAGATCTGGTGGGTTATTTTGTAACTCATCGGCAATCGGCCATCGTATACATTTGATAATTCTGTTTGATTAAAACTGATCTTTAATATGTTTAACATTCTGTTGTGTCGTCGTCTGAGTGATCTTGGTATATTTGTTGAATAAATCAACCAATACTTATAGATAATGAACATAATTCCTCTTTTCTTCATTAAGTTATCTAGTTTGAAAACGATTGCCGATCAATCATTGAGTTACAAAGTCACCGCCCTGTTCTGAATATTGTAAATGGGAGTTGTTGTATATTTTTCTCAATAAGTTAGTTTATTGGTAGTGCCATGGATCGAGATGATTACATCCGATAAATAGTTTAGGGAGTATAATTTACTGAAAATATCACTTTCTCGTGATTTATAATCCTAGATATTGCGATGATATAGCATAAAAAAAAACTACTTTCACAATGAGGGCTCAGGGGGTGAAACCGTGGGTGGAAGCACATTTTAAATAACTTAAAAGATCTGGTGAGCTCATCAGGAAAATAACTTTATCGTGGAAGTTAAAATGTAGTGGATTTAAAATTGTGTAGAAAATTATGTCAATTGTGTAGAAAATTATGTCATTGTCTAGATAATCTGCTATTAGAGGTGGTTCCTTAATATTGTTACAAAACAATATTAAATATAAAGAACGACCAGATGTGATTAAGCATTCGATTGAAAGAGTTATTGAAATTTCATGTGTAGAAAAATTTATTAATGTATATACAGACCCAGGAAACCAGGATCTGTTTGAATCCGCAATGGAAAATGTTCTTAAGATTATTTGTAGTAACAACAAGAGGATAGTTATCCGTGGGGACATCAATTTAAATATCTTAGTATCAAGTCTATATACAAGTAGGTTTAATTATTTATTTAGATCCTTTAATCTTTATTATGCTTTCTTTAAACCTACTAGAACTAGGCTACTTATTTGGATAATTTTTTTTGTAATTGTAATATTCTTAAAAAATCTGTTCTTAATTGTGTAAATTCAGATCATAGTGGGCAGAAAATCACTATTGAGTGACTCAATGCCACCGGTGTGGCTTTACGCTATGTAATAGTGAAAAATACCCTCACAAAAGGATATTTATAAATTAATAATAATAATAATAAACCCTTTATTGTACAAAAATTGTATGACAATGGGATACAAATGTAATATATATATATATATGTACAAATAGGCGGCCTTATTGCTAAAAAGCAATCTCTTCCAGGCAAACTTTAAGGCAATTAATTTCTTTTTACAAAATGAAAAATATACTTTGGTTCTGAAATATATTTGTTTTTGTGAAAAAAAAAATATTGAGGGTATTTTTAAAAATGTTCATAGCGTGACGTCACACCGGTCGCATGAGATTGCCTAGAGAGGAGAGGTTAATCAATTAATTAATTATAGACCATCCACAAGATTTATTTTTAATAACTGGCGATTTCAATATACCGGAGGCGCAATGGACTGATAGATCTAATGAATTGTACTTAGCTCCAAGTGGCAATCACACAGTCCAGTTATTAAGTGCCTTCTTATCTTTGACAAACTTGCGACAATGTAATAGAATATTAATTAACAATAACAGTTTGCTTGACCTTATATTTTTTACTGATAATTGTGACGTTACTCGTTGTAGCCATCCTTTGACTCCTGTTGATGCTCATCACCCGCCTTTATATTTTGACCTCGCTATTGTAAACACTTCACAGCTAACGCAATATTTAGATATAATTTTCAAGCGGGGAATTACGACTTAATAAATCAAGAATTGCAAAAGATGGATTGGTGTGATTTTTTTGAATCATTGAGTATTGAAGAGTGTATTTCTCAATTTTATAATTTACTTGACAACGTAATACTGAAATATATTCCCATACGACGCATAAATACATCTAAAAGGCCTATTTGGTACTCTAAAGTATTAATTAAATTATTAAATGAGAAACGTAAGTATCACAAACTGTGGAAGCTTTATGGTAATCCATTGGACCGTGACAGCTTTAAAATACTCAGAAAAAGAGTCAAATTGTTAGAAGTTCAGTGTTACAATAACTATATAAAATTGTGTGAAGATCGAATTAAATTAAACCCTTAAGTATTTTTGGTCCTATACAAAAGCATTCTTTTCAAATACTGGACTACCTCAAACAATGATTTATAAAGGGCTTGAGGTATCAGGGGGAGATAATATTTGCAATGTTTTTAATGACCATTTCCACTCAGTTTTTAATCCGTCTAAAGTTAATGATTACACATCGAAAAATTTTGTGCCGCAGACCGATTCTCTGCTCGACATATGTAATATAGAAATAACAGAAGACTTAGTTTTAAAGCATTTAAATTCTCTGGACATCAATAAAGGTGCCGGCCCTGACGGCATACCCCCTATATTTATAAAATACTGTCGCCTATCATTATCTCTTCCCTTAACACTACTTTTTTAAAAATCTATTTTATCTGGCTGCGTCACAAAACTCTGGAAGCGGGCATTAATTACACCAATTCCCAAGGGTCCGATTTCAAACAACATCGAAAAGTATCGCCCTATTTCCAAACTTTGCCAATTTGGCAAGATTTTGGAAAAAATCATCACAAATGAAGTGTTTACAGTAGCCCAAAGACTCATTACCCCTAACCAACATGAGTTCTATAGAGGTCGTAGCGTTGATACTAATTTGTTGAGTTTCACTGACACTATTTTAGGCGCCATGGATGACAAGTTGCAAGTGGATGCCGTGTATACGGATTTTGCCAAAATGAGACAAAATCTGTCATAACACTTTACTTTCAAAGATCTATAAGCTTGGGATCCATGGTGATTTTTTAGGTGGATAAAATCCTACATTGAAAATAGAAGTCAAGCCGTAGCTTATGCTGGTTACACTTCCTCCTATAAGCCTATCAGTTCTGGGGTGCCCCAAGGATCCCATTTGGGACCCCTTCTATGTATTTTATATATAAATGAGATCACGGATAACCTACATAACACTGATGCCTTACTTTATGCCCATGACACAAAAATATTTAAAATTATTCGCAGTAGAGATGATTGTATACTTATGCAGCGTGATCTCTTAAAATTTGAAACTTATTGTAAAGATAATAGTTTATATCTGAACACTGATAAATGCTACACAGTTACTTTTCCAGGAAGGAAAACCCTATTACTTTCGATTACGCTTTGAACGACAAGGTCCTGACAAGAGTTGACGAGATTCGGGATCTAGGTGTAACGCGGGACTCTAAGCTGACTTTTGTTCCGCATATCGATAAAATGCTTAAAAAAGCATTTAAGCATCTGGGATTCATTTTGCGTGTTAGTAAGCCATTTAAGTACTCCCATACTTACAACCTTTTTACAATTAAATTAAATTAAAAATATTTTATTTCAGGCATATGTCCCATAGAAATTACAATTATAAAATGTACACAAAATAAATACACGCATATTCGACCAATGTGTTCTGTCGGTTCTCATTTATGATGCTGAAACCTGGGTTTTCACAAAATACATATTAAATAAGTTGAGCGTGGCCCAGCGAGCACTCGAGAGAAAACTGGTTGGAGTCACGTTGAGGGACCGTAAAACCAACGAATGGCTGAGGCAACAGAGTAAGATCACGGATGTCATCAAGCGCGTTGCCAAACTAAAGTGGGAATGGGCGGGTCATGTGGCACGCAAGACCGATTTATGGAGCAAGCGATTGCTCGAGTGGCGACCATGGGGTCAAAAGCGTCCCCCAGGAAGACCGCAGATGCGTTGGGATGATGACATTAAAAGGACAGCTGGCACAAAATCGCGATGAGTGGCGTAGTTTGAAGGAGGCCTACACCCGAAGGGTAGAAACAGGCTAATGAGAGAGAGAGAGAGAGAGAGAGAGACACAAAATAAAATAAATAAATTTACACATTGAGTCATTGAAATTTAAAAATACCTACAATGTCAAATTAATAAAAATAAAATATGTATAAAATCAGATCTTGTCAATTGGCAATAATTCCGTAATCCATTGTCAATATAATTATATTATGGTCTTTGTTTGTTTTATATTTAAAACAGACAAAATAAAAATTAATTAATATTTATATTATTGAACACAGTTAATCCTTAAGACACTGGGTGCAGCGAGTTGTATTGTTCAGTACAGGAGACACGAGTTATGAGAGGTATGATCAATAACAACAGTTTAGTATTTTACATTGTGAGTGTGTGAGGCACAAAACAAGCAGTTCTTTTAGGCATTTTACAAATATCGTTGTTTTTCAACGAGCTACAGAACATTTGGGTATGTTGATAAACGAAAGGTGGATCTCACTATTTCGTTATTACATTGTATTATTCTGGTGGTAAAGGAATTCCTGTGCGTGCGCATGAGAGCAAAGAAATCCTTTACATGTTTTTCGGCAAACATGCCCGAGGCGCTACATCGCCAAGGGAGTTGCAGCATACATCGAAAAGCGTTATTATATTGTACTCTTAGCATGTTGATAGTGCATTGTGTGTACTTCCAACACAACTGACTCGTATAAAATGCCTGGCAGTAGGCCTGGAAGAGAATGATTTTCGCCTGTGCAGAACACTGCTTAAATCTTCTTGCGAGCATGTTGCTTTTCATAGCAACAGAGCGCCTCTGGCGCTCTATGTCGCCATTGTCTTTCATATCATCTGTGAGAAGGTGTCCCAGGTACTTAAATTTAGATACTACATTAAGCCGTGTTCCACACAGGCTTACATGTGGTGTGTGCACAGAGCCACTCCCGCTCTTAAAAACCATTAACTCAGATTTCTTTACATTGTATTTTAAACTGTGTTCGGAAGCATAGCGTTCACATACTGCAAGTAGCTTTTTTATGCCCGAAACCGAGGGGCTCAGCAGCACCATATTAGATTTTGACATTTAGAGTTTGCTTCAGTTGTTTGGCAACCCATTTTCAATACACATGTTAATAGAATTGAAAGAGTCCAGCACAAATTTGTCAAGGCTTTAGAATTTCGTACTGGTCGGGAGTATTTTGATTATGTAATTTCTGCAAAATACCATAACATATCTCTACTTAAACATCGCCGTGATCTCTACGATGTCTCTTTTCTTTATAAATTAATAAATACTCGTAATGTTATCGATGCTCCTAAACTTTTACAACGCATTTTTTTCCATGTTCCCAGAGCGCGTGGAAGGTCATGTCGAAAAAATCTTTTCTCATATCCAGTCGTAAATACTTGTTACGGAAGAAATACTTTCATTAGACGTTCCTGTAAAATTTATGATGATAAGCTGCATGAGGTTAATATCTTTAGCTTGAATATAAAATCTTTTAAGAAAGAATCAATAAAAATTCTATCCAATGAATGAATCATAAAATGTGTGTAATTGTTTTCTTGTTATACCTAAGTTAAGAGAGATGAATACTTTTATTATATTATTGTTACTTGTACTTAGCTTCTTACGCATCTCGTTGTTTTTCTCATCCATTAATGTTTTTATATAATAATAATACTCTTTATTGCATAGAAAAACGGTACAAAACATTAAAACAAACAATTGTGAGCAAAGGTGGGCTTATCTCTTAGAGAGATCTCTTCCAGCCAACCTGTGAACGTATTGGAGATATTAAAATTGTAGGTAACACCGAAGCACCAAAACAATAAAGACTTCACTACAATAAAAATACATAATAAACAGAAATATAGTATAATACATATAGCATACCCAAATATAAATATATATTTATACATAAATATTATAATATAAATAACCTACATATCAATGAAGACGACGATGACTTAAATTAGGAAGAGGTGGACAGCTTGGACAGATAGTGTTGCTTTAAAAGTTTTTTGAAGGAAGCAATTGATTGACTCCGCTGAATGCCATCCGGAAGCCTGTTCCAAAGTTGGGCGGCACGAAAACCAAATGCCCGAAAGGCAAACTTGGTATTGGTTTTAGGGAGATCAAGGACTAAGGAACGACAGGAACGCATAGAACGCGTTGGAGACGGACGAACATGGAAGCGGGAACGCAGGTAAGGAGGGGCATGGGGGTCATTTAGGATTTTGTAAAGGAGTGTAAGGATGTGCATATTTCTTCGATCGCGTATTGGAAGCCATTTTAATGCGGATCGGTATTGGGAAATTCTGTCAAACTTCCGAAGCCCGTACACGAACCGTATGGCCAGATTCTGCAGACGCTCGAGTTTATCCAACTGCTCTTCAGTCAAATCCAAATAGCATACATCTGCATAATCCAGAATGGGGAGCAATAGAGCTTGCGCAAGCATAATTTTGGTGTTAAATGGGAGAAAGTATTGAAGTCGCTTGAGAGAGTGGAAGGTGTAATGCATACGCTTACTCAAATTGTCAATTTGAGGTTTCCATGACATTTCAGAGTCCATAATCAGTCCAAGATTCTTAACTTTGTTAGCGTACGCAATAGCAACCCCATTAAAAATGATCGGCGGTAGATAATCCAGCGTTAGCCTACTTCTCAATCTACTGCTGCCTACAATCATGGCTTGAGATTTAGCTGGGTTTACAAGAAGACCATAAGATTGGGCCCATGACTGTATAGCTGCAAGGTCTTTATTTAGTGACGTGATAGCTATCCCAATGTCAGTTAATACAAAGTGACTATAGATTTGTAGATCATCCGCATACAGATGGAACCGGCTATGTAAAACTGAGGAGATATTATTAATAAATATGGAAAAAAGTAATGGAGAGAGAACTCTGCCCTGGGGTACACCTACAGTCAAGTCACACCAAACGGATGTATGGTCATCGTGCTTAACACACTGTTGGCGGCCTGATAGATAAGAGCGAAACCATCGAATGGTAGACGGGGATAAGTTGACTAAACGAAGAGTACCAAGAAGAATGTCATAGTCAACTGAGTTAAAGGCACTGCTGAAGTCCAAAAGAACTAAAGCTGTGAGTTTAGTCTCATCCATGGCTATACGAATATCTTCTGTCACATTTAACAGAGCACTCATCGTGCTATGCGAGGGGCGAAAACCAGATTGATATGGACATAAGAGGCTGTGTGTCGATAAGAAAGAATAAAGCTGTCGGTGCGCCATGGACTCAAGGATTTTGGACAAGAGAGGGAGTATGGAAATAGGGCGATAGTCTGAGAAGGAAGTCGGATTTGCAGATTTTGGCAAAGGTATAACATAAGCTTTTTTCCACGATTCAGGAAAGACACTGTTTGTTAGGGAGAAGTTAATTATGTGAGTGATAACAGGGACAATGTCCTCCAGCACCGGAAGAATCATGCCAAGGCTAAGTCCATCACTACCAACAGCCTTAGTAGAAAGAGCCTTGATACTCTTCGCCACCGAGTCCTCTGACACAGGACTGAAAGAGAAGGAAGGAATGTTAGGTGGGTCAAGACTTGAGAGGAAGTCAAGGGAATTCGACTTAGTAGTAGAATCGAGAAGAACGGGAGGTAAACAGAAATTACTGTTGAGAGCATTGAGATCCACGGAACCACTAGCGGTATCCGTAGGCTTGCCCACACCAAATGATTTTAGAAACCTCCAAATTTGAGCTTGGTCCATATTGCTGATACTAGAGTGGAAATAAGATTTTTTGGCGTCTCTACAAAGTCTGTTACATCTGTTACGTAATTTCTTGTAAGTAGCAATGTCAGCATCACTGTGGTGAGATTTCAATTTACGCTTGGCTTTATCACGTTTCACCATCTCAGCTTTGATAGGTGGTGAAATCCATGGGGCAGGCAGGTGCTTAACTCGTACTGGGCGTACTGGAGCATGTATGTCGTATATTTGAGTTAGCTTTTTTGTAAATACATCGACCATATCATCAACATTAACTGAGCTGAAAACGGGAATCCACTCAATACGCCTCAAGTCCTCCCTCAAGCGAATTACATCCATATGCTTAAAATTGCGCTGAAGTAGCACCTTACGCTTAGCTTTGGGAGGACGCACTTTAAGCGTGAGATAAATAAGATCGTGGTGCGAGAAAGGGGCGACCAGCTGACCGTGTGAAGCAATACGGCTAGGATCAGAAACAATCATTAAATCAATCAACGAAGGCCTACAATTAGGAAAGTGGTGAGTTGGAGTTGACACTTGTAATATGTGTAAGTTAAGAGAAGTAATGATGCTTGACAGCTTACTAGCTCTCGTATCATTTTTTAATAAACATGTGTTTAAGTCACCCATTAGGATAACATGATCAAAGGCTGGAGTGAGATTCTCAAGGACATTTTCCAGCGTGCAAAAGTAATCTGTTTTATCATTAGGGCTATATAAAGCTCCCAGGAGAATTTTTTTATGATGGATGACAATTTCCAGTAGTATATATTCCAAAGAGCCAGAGTATTGAGATTGAGAACAAGAAATGATTTTGGCAGCAATACTACCACGAACAAAAATTCCTGCACCTCCGCCACCCTTTCCTGTTCGGTCGTTACGGAAAAGTTTTTAACCAGGGAGACAGCACCCCGTAGAGGGTAGAGAGGGTTTCAACCAAGTCTCCGACACAAGAATGCAATCAATGACCATCCCCGAAAGAAGTAATGAGATCATTATAGTGGGCATATAAACTCTGGGCATTGATGTGCACTACGGAGAGAGATTTGGACCCTGAACCGACCGCCAATAATAAGTGATCACTCAGAAGACCAGAAACACTATCTGTCGCACTTAAAAAACTGTTAGAAGAGCAAGATAGAAAGTCATCATCATCATCAGACATGATATACTAAAATATAAATAAAAAATAAAAAAATAACGTACCTAATATAAAATAAAACTTACGAATTAAAATTTCTACCTAATTAATTATGTACTGACAAAAATCACTCACATGCAAGAATTGATTGCTAGCACTCACAAGAAGGCTGGAAGTAAATTTGTATATCAGTGAAGCAAGCATAAAAAGAAAAGTACAGTAATATAACAAACTAATAGAACTAATTTATATCTATATATATAAAAAAAAATTTGGAGACAAATTTTAAATAATCCAGATCACAAATAATAGAGGTGGTCTTGGCTGTATGAATAAAAATCCATTGCCCTTGCATACATTAATTTCAACATTTAAAAAGTAACAATTAGACAATGACATTTGAGTTATTCTCTCTAGTCTGTGCAAGTATTTGACAGTCAAAAATTGGCACAACAAAATTTGCAGAAAAACTAAAATTGTAAAACAAAATAGTTTGTGAAGGAAGGTATACAATAAATTAATACACATTCGATAAAAAGAATTATAGTGCCACCGACAGAGAAATACCACAAAGCATAGCTACCTTCAAGGATCATAACAACACAAATTGAAAAGGAATGCACTCGCAAGTTCGAAGTGGTTATTTGTTATGCTTGGAATCAGACTCCGAAGATGGATACTTTGAGATTAAGTCCATAAGTTCAGCCATACTGAAGATCTTTTTACGTGTCTTGTCGTCAAGCAGAACAACAATAGCACCATCGGACGACCAGCACTTTTTTATGCCAAAGTGATTGCGAGCATCAGTGAAAACACGCTGCCGCACTTTAGTTAGGAACTCTGAAATGGTGATCTTCGAACCTTTAAGTGCTGTTTTTGCATTCCACACTGCCGCTCGATGCTTCATGTCTGTGAAACGAACTAAAACAGGTCTTGATCCATCTTTCCTGGCCCCAAACGATGACAAGATTCAATGACATCTGAGCCAGTAGTCAATTTCATTTGAGTCTTCAAGAGGGCAAGAGTTTTTTGTAGAACATCCTCATCACTATCCTCTTTTAGACCGTGCACAAGTAAAACTTTTCTTCTAGAATACATATCCAGACGGTCTGATTCTAATGCCAGAAGCTCGATTTGTGACTTTAGAAGACTGAATGCTTTCCATATGAAGCTTTTGAATGCAGCATAATCAGCTGCCAGAGATTTTACAGTTGTGGCATCCTTTGCTCCAGGTTGTGGCATGTTCTTCTCAAAATCAGCCATTCTGCTACTGAATATAACAGATAGTTCCTCCATACCTTTTGCAAACTTATCCACTGAAGACATTATGGTGAAATGGAGTGTTGAGTGAAAACAAATTAGTGAATATTATCTGTAGTGCAAGTCAATCCATATGCAGTTTAAAAATACTAATACATAATGTAAATAAATTATTAAATAAAATAAAATGAAAATGAGCACTCAAAATTTATGTGTTGTCGCTTTGGTGTCTACCCACCAAAAAAAAAAAGAAAAAAAAATTATATATTATACTTACTTATATTAATATATTATACTTACTTGAACTATCTTATCTCTTATGTAACTTTTTATGGAATTATAGGTTTTTAAGTACTTCCTTAACTTGTACAATGTTTTTGTATGTAACCGTTTGTTTCCTTACGAATAAAAAAAAATTAATAAAAATTACTTACCGACCAATAACGGACAGTCGCATGAAGATTTTTGAAAATAATATTGGACATAGACTAAATTTTTTACAATATTCATCTTCAAGTATATCCGCCTGTCTATGTCCACCTGTCCGTCTACCGTCTGCACGTATGTCCGTCTGTACACCTATATGTCTGGACATGGTCTGGACGTCTATCTATCTGTCATTCCGTTCGTATGTACGTCTGCATGTATGTCCGATGGTCCGTCTATAAGTTTATAATAATACGATCATACACATTTATCTTTAAAAAAAATATGCCATACCGTGATAAAGCTATGTCATGCTAGAAATCATGTCTCATGAGTACCCCATGTAGTCAATGTGACAGAGTCTAAGATTGGGACACGTGGGACTTGACTTCAAGGAAGGTTTAAACGTAAAGTTGGACCCGGTAGGTGGCGCTGGAATCGGGCGGGACAACATCTGCCGCGCCCACTAGTCTTCTTCTTCTCTCTCTTCTTCTTCTTCTTCTTATATATAAAAATGAAACGCTGTGTGTTAGTCTCGCAAAAACTCTGAAACGGCTCGATGGATTCTTACGAAATTTTTTGTGTGTGCTTGCATAGGTCCAGGGAAGGTTTAAAAGTACAGTTGAACCCGGTAGGTGGCGCTGTAATCGGGCAGGACAACGTCTGCCGGGCCGACTAGTCTATATAAATAAAAAAATCTATGTATTACTATGTTTGTTTGTCCCCCCTATGCGTTCCGCAACCATTCATCAGATTGTAATTAAACTTTGGTAGGGTGTTATGGGGACACACGTGAGGGTTCCTAGCAAAAAAAAAAGGATTTAAGTGGCATTGCAACGCATAACAACGCATAGCATAGCACGGTACAGCTAGTTTTTAATAAATTTTCTCAATACTACTGACAGTCAACAACAGTACATAGGTAACAAGAGTTACCTGGAGAGATAGACGCAGTAACCACCAACATTGTCTAAAAAATGGTAAGTGAACGGCTCTGAAGTTTCATCCTCAACATTTTTAATAAAATACTAATTTGCCGATCATGTTCGGTGGACTAGGTCGGTGAAGCACAGTCAGCCACACCTCGAGCTTTACATTTATATTACGAAAGTTGTCACTATTACGAGTGACATAAGAGTGGTCTCATGGTTAATATGTAAAATCTGGCGTGTAGCTGTCAGTACATCTTTAAGTGATTAAACATCGATGTCACCGCTTCTTAGCACGAGTTTGCAGCTTGCCGGCTTCTCGTCAAGTCGGAATAAGAACTAATTATTATACGACAATAAGAATCCCGAGACTAATATAAAGTTTCCGAGATGTGCGCTAGATGCCTGGGGGTTGACTGGCAAACTTCGCCCTGACTTTGTATTAATTATGAACAGCGCTGCATTTAAGAATTACACTATAATGTAGGAAGTATGCGAATTTAACAAACAAATGAAGCTATCGATGTAGATGTGAGGTGCTTTTGCATGATACTGTCTTTTATTTGCACGAATACCACACATTTAAATAAAACTACACTTTTCAGATTTACTCGCGTATATATTACTAGCTGTGCCCGCGAACTACGTTTCGCCATCAAAATGTTTAACACAGTGTTTAGTTTTTTCCTCCATTTTATTCCATAACGTTTCAACTTTATTCTGCCTTTTTTAGCAGTAACTATTTCGAAATTAGGACAATTTTCCTAGGTTCATAGTGCTCTAGGTACTCTTCAAGGCCTTTCATTTGATACCCATATTGCTGGGTTTGAAAACGACCTTTTTCCCGCATTTTTTGTCGAGCTTAGTGCGATTTTCCTAGGTTCTTAATGTTCTACTCTGTAAGGCCTTTCATTTAAAGCCCATGTTGGTAGGTTTGGAAACGAACTTTAATCCACCTTTTTTGAGCAGCGGACATATCGAACTGACGTCAATATTGCTAGGTTCATACATAGTGCTCTACTCATAAAGGCCTTTCATTTGATACCCATATTGCTGGCTTTGAAAATGAACTTATATCCGTTATTTTTTGAACGCACGGCCATGTTGAATTCAGTGCAATTTTCCTAGGTTCATAATGCTCTACTCTTTAAGGCCTTTCGTTCGATACCGATACTGCTAGGTTTGGAAACGAACTTTTATCCATCTTTTTTGAGCGGCGCCCATGTTGAATTTATGTCAATGTTGCTACGTTCATCGTGATTTACTCATCAAGACCTTTCATTTGATACCCATATTGCTAGGTTTAGAAACGAACTTTTATTCATTATTTTTTTGAACGCGCGGCCTTGTTGAGTTTAGGGCAATTCTTTTAGGTTCATAGTACTCTACTCTTCAAGGCCTTTCGTTTGATACACATATTGGTAGCTTTGGAAACGAACTGTTATCCTCCTTTTTTGAGCGGCGGCCATGTTGAATTTATGTGAATGTGGCTAGGTTCATAGTGCTTTACTCACCAAAGCCTTTCATTTGGTACCCATATTGCTGAATTTGGAAACGAATTTGAATCCGTATTTTTTAACTAATCCGATTTTCCTAAGTTCATAATGCTCGTCGAGTACGAGCTAATTAATAGAATTATTATATTGATTTTTGTTTAATGTATTGAGTTCTCTTAAAACTCGTAAAGCAAACGTTGTAGTTAATGATGCTAGATATCTAATCCTGCGAGGTTGCCGGTACCTCAAAATTAACCCTGTATAGATAAAAATTTGATACATTGGGATGTATCAGTCAATATTACTTAGAGCCAATATTGCCCTTAAAGTAGCCAGTGTATTGTAAATATACCTTAATCTCGAAATAAACTTATCAATCATTTTGGGGACTATAAAGGAAATGCACTCAACAAGGACTTGTTGAGTCCCCAGCATCAGGGACTGAAGTGTAATAGTGAGTGCTGTACAGTCCCCTGGGGGACTGAGCTACCCCGTTGCTGAGTACGTGTCGAGATTTGAAGATTTAAGCTAGAGACAATGTGTTTCAAGAAATTCGAAGCGCAGTTGAGAGCGAATGTAACAAGGTGAATAACTATAATAATCTGTCTTTTTTCTGAAAGGTTTATTTCGGTTTCTTCTGTTACTTAATATAAATAATTTATCTTTTTTTCTATGACAGTATAGAAAAAAATATTCAAATTCAAATGTTTATTTGCGTACTAATGGCCTTATTCATAAAAATATTTAAGCAATGTTTAAGTTAAATAATGTTGCTGTCACTTTCAATCTCATTACAAAAGAAATAACATCAAAAGAGACAGCAACATTACTTAACTTAAACATTGCTTAAATATTTTTATGAATAAGGCCATAAGTGTTTACGAGGTGTTATAATAACATACAAATAGGTTCTTATTACTTAGATACCACTAAGGTATTGCAAAATATCAAGACAGCAATTTTATACTTTCATATTTCTAAGTACTTTTACTAGTGTGTCCTAGCACACTGTAGTAAATGTACTGACTATACATCGGACTTAACTAGCACAATTTAACTTTTTGTAAATGTTGTTAATCAATAATTAAAACTTTTAAATGACATAATATAGTTGCATTGAAATCCTTATTCTATTTTAATACATACATACTTTAATTTAATAAATTAATTTTTATTTATTTATTGTTACTTCAATTCTAAATTTTACTTTTAATATAATTTTAATAATTATTAGGTACTTGTAATTTCAATTATTAGTTATTTGGCAATCTTAATTTTAAATTGAATATTTTAATGTTTTTATTGTTTTATCATATTAATTTTATGTAAGATTGGATTAATTTCTGAAATAAATGTTATTCATTCATGTTTTTGTTGTCAAGTATTCATTTACAGAATAATAACTTTTAGATATTAGGTATGATTTTAAGCTTTTTCAGAATGTTCGTAAATTTGTTTCGTTTTTAATATGCGAAGGCAATTTATTAAAAATTTTAACTGACATATGGTAAGGGCTGGCCATGGGCTGGCGTGTAACATTTTAATCCTAGACTGTGGCAAGTGAAGTTTATTTTTGTTTCTAGTGTTTATGCTGTGAGTGTCTTTTATTTTAGTAAATTGTTTTATGTTCTTAAAAGTAAATTATTTATATTAAGTAACAGAAGATACCGAAATAAACCTTTCAGATAAAATTAGCCGCAAAAACTGGTGTTACTCGGATCAAAATACATTGCATGTTTAATGAATATAAGATCAGTTTTACTATATCATACTCGGCACTTCCTTCCAATCGGGTTAGAGACCGCCATGTACCAATATGTTTTTCGTTTCGAATTTCACATGTACAGCCGGCTTCAAAAGTAGTCTAATGCTTTAGTACCACGTCACACCAACTATTAACAATGCAATATAGGTGTAACCATACTAAATAAAAGGTATAGTTGGTGTGACGTGGTACTAAACCTGCTAAAGATACTTATTTACTTTTGAAGCTGGCTGTACATTCGTCGGACGCTCCTACCGTGAAGGAAAACATCGTGGGGCAACCTAGATACATCTGCAAAGAAATTCAATGATGTATGTGAAGTCGACCAATCCGCACTGGGCCAATGTGGTTAACTAAGGCCTAAATACCCTAACTTAGGGTAGGCTCGAGCCCCTCAGAGGAGACGTATATGAGCTGTTCATAACAGATGACATTTCTTCATCATCAGATGATGATGATGATGATGTTGCTATGTGCGAAACTTGAGAACGGGTGAACTGGTGCAGTTAACTTATATTTCAATTATCTGTTAGATAATAACGAAAATGGTTCTAATGATGAGAAAAATTTGAAAAAAGTACGGGAAACCATTAAAGTTCAATATTTCTAAACTGATCTAGCTGCGCCACAACCTCAAACACGTCAATTGAAAACAAAAGCTTTGACTGAACGTCTGTCGTAGTATTTTAACACGTTCACTGAAAAAAAGAATCAGCTGAACTAGTTCGGTAACTCAAGAAATAAGCAAACTTTGGTTAAAAGATAACAAACTTTAATTAAAATATACAAAACTGTTTTTGTTAAACACCCAAAACTAGTTAGGTTAATTATTGTTTGGTAAGTAATAAAATAATGATTGGTATTTTTTAACTAAAAATATTTTGGTGAACTTGTTTGACTATAGCAACAAAACCAATTCCTAATTTACAGCATAACTATTTTGTTATTGTTCATCAATGTTTTTGATTATAATGTTATATAAAGTTTGTTTGTTGCGCGAAACGAAACGCCTGAGTGGTGGAGGCGAGGAAGAGAACAAACGCGCGCTCGGCCAGTCGGGCCGGTCGGTGGCTTGCGTTCGCTCGTTCGCCGTTAGGTTAGTTAGTTGAAAGTGTTTTCCTGGGGTTTTCGGTTTACTTTTATGGTATATGTAAAAAGTTTTCTCGTTGGAAAAAGATTTCACAATATGAACGAGTCTGAGCTTGCGGTAGCGGCCGCAGAACTTACCGCGACGGAGCCAAGTGTCATGGAGGATTTGAAATCGTGGGGCGTTGGTGTCAATGCATTGACAAGTTCAAAGGTATGCTATCTGTAATATTGTTTGTTTTCAAAACACCATGTAGGTAGGTAATGCGTTGGGTAAGTATTACCAATCGGTTCGGGCTTCTGACTGGATCGTGGCTATCCCGACAGGATTTTCAAGTCGGGTTCAGTTCAAAGGTTAAACGGTCGGAGTGTCAAGTTCAAACTGTTTATTTTATATTGTGTGCTGGACTGAACCTAGGTAGATACTGTAGAGATCTGGGGTTACGGCGTAGCTCCAAAAAACTATTGAAATCAACTTATCATTTAAGGAAATATTAACGACGCGACGGTCGACGAAAAGGTCGCCATAGTACTTACCTGCTTATGTTATGTTACCTAAGTATTATTTTTATGTTCCAGAACATAAAGATCTTAACAAATGATGACATTAAGGAGCTTGTTCCTGTAATCGGCCATAGAGTCAAACTGTTGACATAGTTGACAATGCTTAAACATGTAATACTGAAGAATTCAAGGCAGTAAGTATAATATACTTTTATGAAATAAAATAAAACTGCAATTTTATTTAATGCAATTTTATTTTTTTAAAGGATGAGACCAAGCTTAATGATACAAAGAAGACTGATATGACAGTACAATACAATAACACAACAGTACAATATACTTGTACATACTTGACAATCCAGCAGTGTCAGATACGGAACAAAAGCCTGATGAAGTTATACCCGCTGCAGCTATGTATGAGTGGACCATTCTCTAAATTTGGTACCATGGGTAGAAGTTAAAGGCACACTTTACAAACCCGGGGCAATTCTTATTGAAGACATCGGAAACCTAGGTGAAATTACTTTTATGATGATTAAAATATTTTTATATGACAATGACAATGTTATTTTTGAGTGTGTACGATTACGGACAGTTGATTTTTTATTTCACTTGCATAGTTTCGAAGTAGACTCTCTAAAATCCTGTCATAACCTGAATAACTAACTTTCGAAGTAGACACTCCAAAATCCTGTTAATACTGTACTAAAATTTAAAAGAAATAAAAGTATTAATAATAATAATAATAATAATAAACGTTTATTTCAGGTGACTAGACCCATACAAAATAAATTACAATTTTTGGAAAATAAAATTAAAATTACATTATAGATAAAATAAAATTAAAATAAATACATTTTAAAATTCCCCATGTCAAAATAAATTTTATATAATAATAATGTCGTTATTAAAATAAATAATTAAATGGCCAGAATCTGATGTAAATAAGATACAAAACATACAAACAATGAGACAGGTACCAAGCATAACCACATTACTTGCGGTTCGGGTCCCGGTGGAAGCGCCGCCATCGCTGCGGGAAGTCGCCGCTCTCCTCTGCGACTAACGCAAGAATCGAGTTCCCAGTGCTGCGGACCCTGTCCCAGAAGGACGCCACGCGTGACCTTATCACCGCAAAGAAGTCGGGCACCCGCGCCTCGGCGAACATTGCCGACGCGCTACAGTATCTAGGTTTTTTCATCACTATTCGAAAAGCGTCATTATATTGAACTCGAAATGAGTTTATAGCCTTTCGAGTATATTTGACCCACAGTTGACTCGTATAGAACCCTAAACAGTACGCGTTAAATAGTGTAATTTTTACTGCCTCTGTACAGCTGCTAAACTTACGAGCTATCATGTTACATCGAACCGCGAGTGCCCGGCGTTCTCGCTCGATGTCAGCGTCATCCCTTAGATCCTCAGTGAGGATGTGGCCAAGGTACTTGAACCGCTGCACCCTCCGAATCACTGCACCGTCCATAAAAACATCTGGTACTCTCTCGGGCCCCTTCCCAGACCTAAATACCAAAAGTTCGGTCTTCGCTACATTATACTTAAGACCGTGCCTTGCTGCATATTTTTCGCAAATTAAAAGGAGTTTCCTAAGAGCGTTTATGGAGGGGCTGAGCAGCACCATGTCATCGGCATAGCTCAGGTTGTTCACTGCTACACCTCCTAGGTGGCAACCGATGCCAGAGCTACTCAGCTCCTCGATGAGGTCATTAATATATAGGTTGAAAAGGGTCGGAGAGCCCAGTCCTCCCTGGCGCACGCCGCATTCTAACCTGTAGACGTTAGAGGTCGAGTCGCCCCACCTAACAAAGTTAGTTTGGCGTTGGTACCAGTATCTCAACAGAGCCACTACCTGGCCAGGTACTGTAGTTGCTTCAAGTTTATCCCACAAGATGTTATAGTTAACTAGATCGAATGCTTTGCTGAGGTCTAGGAAGCAGGCGTAAACCGAAGTGTCCCTACTGACGTAATAATTCACTATATGTTTCAAGCTGACGATGGCGGAATCCGTTGAGAGACCGGGACGAAAGCCAAACTGCGCGTCGTTTATATCAAAATTCAGCAACTCGGGTTGAATGAGCCGTTCAAGTACCTTGCCCAGTATTGTTCCCAGTGTGATCGGTCGATAGTTCCCCGCAGAACCAAGGTCACCCGTTTTATTTTTTATGATCGGCACAACTATCGCTTTCAATAAAGATTCCGGCAAATAGCTGTATTTTAAACATAGGTTGTAGAAAATGCTAAGTCGTTTATATAAGGGTTCGCCTGCGCAGAGAACGTGCTCGATGCTTAACCCGTCAAGGCCAGGTGACTTACCCTTCTTCATTGCGGTCACCGCTTCCCGCACTTGCTCAGTTGTAAACTGCAAAGCCGGTCGCCTGCCCTCGGCAGTGAATGTTGGCGGCGGCTGTGGAGGTGACCGCGACGGCGGCGGAGTCCGTGTTGCATCAAGCACGGTCTCTGCCCCGGCCTCTACCACTTGAAGCGGGTCGACCTTGAATCTTTGAGAAAACATATTGGCTATGTCACTGGGATTTTGTAGGCCCTCAACGGACACGGGTAGACTTTGCTTTCCATTCATCTTTTTAGTCTCGTTCCAGAATTTTGAGAAGTTTTTATTTTTTCTATGTGTAGCTAAAATGTTAAATTTAATACTATCTGCATTTTTTTGGCACCATTTAAGTCTACTTTTAAAAATATTCCGACTTGTTGTCATGTTATCATAGTCTACCCCAGCCCGTGGCTGGCCCGCAGTCATCCAGCACCGAAACCTCAGCCTCGCCTCCTGATGAGCCTCCCGCACATGAAAATTCCATTCAGGTACATTATTTCGTCTTCGGCGTCCACCCGAACCCGAACGCACGGTCAATTTAGCCGCCTTTTGTAAACAATCGACCAGGCCTAAATATAATTTATCGATATGCGATTTAAAGTTACCGTCATTACATTCACTCACACAACCACATTGATTATCACATACACACACACCTAATGAATTTAATAATATATTACAATGTATAAAATAAGCGTGACATTGACTAGTGTCCCTTCTACCCCAAGTTACACCCCTGTCAATGAGCGAGCCCTCAGCCGTAAGCAGGGTCATGGGTGCGCATCTCACATCACATTGTATACACAATGGGAAATGATCCGACCAAGTGACATCAAGCATTACATTCGCTGACACGACGGTGTTCCATGCAGATTGAGTAGTCACACAATGGTCCAACCACCGCCTTGCCCCGTTTGCCTCACTAATAAAAGTGTACGAGTCATCTCGCATTAATTTCATATCGGCACACTCCCACAGCTGATCATTACAAAAAAGGGATAATTCATACCCAAAGCTAGCGTTCGGGTGTGCATTAAAATCTCCCAAAAGATAAGCTGTATGTACATTACACTCGTCTATTATCGCATTTACGTTACTTAATACATTGGTAAACTCAATAAGATTGTCAGGGTGGTCGGTAGGCATGTAAATGCTAAACACCAAAAAATTAAAGCTATCGTTACCTATTTTAATTGCAGCTATTCTGTCACTGGTACAGTCTATCACAGATACATTTGGAAATTTGGTTTTCCTCCACAGAAGGGCCACGCCCCCATATGGTCTACCTCTTAATACTCCTGCCGAAGTATCTACCGAAGACTTTGCGAAATAACAAAAGTCATTGCTTATTTCATTTACAAAATTTAAATCGTGTGGCAGGAGCCAAGTCTCCTGTAAGGCTACGATGTCTTGTGACAGACAAAGTTCCCTGACATGCCCCACTGCTCTCTTTAAGTTTTTACAGTTATAAGTTACCATGTTAATCCGTCTATCCATTATGATTACCGAAAATAGCATTCTGAGCTTTACGCTCTCTGTACTTACGGAATACAAGGCCCTGCGGCCAAAAGTCTGACTCTAAAAATATATTAATTTTACTAACAGGTATAATAATTTTAAACGAATTAAAACTAGTCTCAATATTTTGTTTCAGTAATTCAATTTTCAAGCATTTCTCACCCCTGTCCTGTATATAGTCCGCAATATCTTGTTCAGTCACTTGTTTTTGCGCGCGAGATATATAAATAGTACACACAGACTCTGCCACTTGTATACGACTCGAAGTATTGTTTGTTGACGTGCCTCTCAAGTTCTTTTTCTTGTTCACTGTACTCCGCCGTCTATGCACTACGGAAAAGCCGTCATTATCACTTGCTCGAGATCCATGTTCCCCCCCTACCGCAGCCGCCGCTGCCGCAGGTGTCCGACTCAACGCGATATCGCTATAGGTCGGGTTTGGTGATGCAGCAGTTCCCGGCGAATCACAAACGCTGCTGCCACTCGAACCTGTTTGACCGGTTGGGTTCGCTTCACGCTTGTCACCATAATTACTGCTTATTAATTTATCATTTTGCAATAAGTTGTGGCAATTTTTCATATTTATGTTCAATGATTTTTCAGGCATGCTAGGCAGTTTTTGTTGGTATTTTGCCTTTTTACTCAATTTTTCATTCATATTCATTCGGTCACTCTTGTATTCGGTAGCATTACACTTACATTTTTTACTAATCTCGTCCTGTAGTTTCGCTTGGAAATTATGCATTTCCGTCTTGGATACTGTTTCTAAGCGAATATTGCCGATTTCATTTTTTAAATACGTCAAATCTTTTAGTAAACGTGTCACGTCAACATGGTCGAAGGTGACCGGCGGTAATCGATTCAGATCCTTTGCCACGTATACCGGGTGATTAGATGGCTCAGATTCCTTTAATAGTTTGAGAATATCCTTAATGTTCTTCTTTATCCTGTCCTCGCCTTTCCTCGCAATGCAGCGGGTACCATCAGAAATGTTGTTGAAAGCTAGTTGCTTCCCCGTTTCAATGTCAAGTTCACTGAAGTTAGATGCGCATATTTGCACTATACTAAGCTCGTCTAACACGTCAAGCTTGTTTTGCACAAAACACAGGAACTCGTTGATTATGACTTTGTCACTCATTTTACTAGTTAATAATAATTTCCGCGAGCATTGTTTAACGGTCGCGGATGTCACTTGATAAAATTTTGTAAGTATGTAGGTACGATTCGAGTGCGCGCGCGGCCACCCCTTAGCACTGATCGGACAACACTGAGCCACTTATTATTTGATTTGAAATAGAATTTTATTTTAAATTGTCCTTAAATTTGATAATGAAATCATTAACCAACATATTAGTAGGTTTATCACTGTGTGTGTTTATTGACCTGTATTTTTATGCTTTTATTTAATGAAGGCTATTTTTGAAGAAAAGCGCTACTCTTATGTCAAATAGCTATCACAAAATAAAAAGAGTAGAAAAATACAGGCCAACAAACACACACAGTGATAAACCTACTAATATTTTGGTTAACAATTACGAAACTAGTTTTGCTTTAGATTACCAAACAGTTTTGTTACTAGTCAACAAACCAAGTACCTTAATAACAAGCAAAATATTTTTGTATCAGTAACCATTTGAAAAGCAATTAATTGAAAAACAAATTTGTTAACAGTAGATAACTGAACACCTGAAATAACTGGACACTACAGCTACCAACAGACGATGAGTTTGTTTAATTGATACAAAACATTTTTTGTACTATTACAAAACATACATTTAGGTATTCCTTAACAGTTTGGTAAAAAATAGTCAAATTGTTCAATTAATTATGATCAAATTGTTTTGCTTGTTAGCATCTCAACACACCGTAGCAAATTTCGGTTTTGTTATTAATAAGATATAGTTCGCAAGTCACAATTTTTTGGTAAATAATAACCAAAACTTGAGTTACTGTTAACCAAATTTTTTTTCAGTGTTGACGCAAACAGCGTATATATACGTAAATGTGGTAAATGTGTAGGTAAATGTGGTGAAGCACACACAACGTATTATTTATGTTGAGCACTACGTAATAGCACGGCGCCTGTACATACTCATCTCTATTAGTTCGTTTGCTGTGAATAAGACAAGTGGCTACATATGCGAATAATGGCCGTTTGAGGAATAGGGGAAGTGCTATACATTTAGTATGGGTATTTAGGGTCATTCCAAAAAATCTAATAAATAGACATGTTTTCAATAAAAAGTGTAATGTTTATTAATTTTACTATAATAGAAGCACATGCAAAATCAATATAAACACTTATGCATTGGGCAGTCTTGAGTTTTTCATTCATACGATAACAAATCAAACTCACAAAATTGTTGTGCTACACTACGCCGCGTCGAAAATTTTGCCCATCTTTGAAGACTACATGCACTGGCAGTTATTGCCTTCTTGTAGTAGACGCACAGCGTTACTAAACGTCGTTGTTCAGCGCAGGTCGCGTCAAACATTTAGTCGACCTGCAGGCCTATTCTGTAACTTCGGTTGCTAACTAGAACTGTCATTTTTGAAAGGAACTTAACATCCATTACTGTTATTATGAACGCTGCCGTAACACATAAGATCACTAAACCAGTAATGGATATAAAGTGTCTATAAAAAATGACAGTTCTAGCTAGCAACCGAAGTTACAGAATAGGCCTGCTGTGCGAGCCGCGAGGTGAAAAATGTCCCACGTCTTAGGACGTAAGTGCTCTATAACATAGAACTACTTTCACGTGCTTTTAGTAAGCCGTCTCTGGGCGTGGATCCTGTTTGTATGAAAAAAAATTGTGTGGCACGGCATCGGGTTCATGCAGCATCGATGTTCACGTTAACATGTTAATAAATAGCTCCATAGACTCTTAATTTTTTTCCTATGGCCACAGCTTAACAATAAACTATGCTATGGCCGCGTGCAATCACTACAAGGCAGTCGTGAAAAGTAGACATGAGCACGGCCAGATACTTATCAATAAACTCAAAAGTTAAATAAAAACAGAGCCCTGGGAGCCACTCCCCTTGTTTCGGTAACCTGCGCGGTTGCAACAACAAACAAGGGGAGAGCAAAGTAAATAGAGAATGTTTTGCACGAGAAAAGCACCCGCGGAACCCTCGTGTTTTGCTTCCACTAGCCTTAAGAACATGGAGAAAAATCAAAAAATGTCTCTCTAATCTCACGCTTATAAAGAGTTTTACTTTTCTTGTATAAATGGATGTTGTGGGATGTAATATTTGACTGTGAATGCTTGCTCTATGCCTGAGATGTGAATATTGTGATCAACTTTTGTTCCCAATTTCATAATATTTATTTAGTGCCCACATACAAATTACTTACTTTATTTAGCCAGGTAGCTCAAATAGTCATTGTTTGTACTTCTGAGCTTTAACATCAGCTAGATTTGGTTTACATACTATTCGGCGCGACATTACTTCTGTTCGGCGCGACACTAGCAGAAAACGCTCGCTTTGATCGCTCGAAAGTATCTACATTTTCGTCACTACGAGCAAGCATTAAACGCATCATAGGTGTGAATATTTAGGAACCCAACCCAAATAGCAAAATTTAATAAAATGTAGATAATATATGTTTCTCTACTCCACCTATTGTACTGGATCAGCCTACAAGAACTGCATCCCTTGCATTTTTGTCAAGTCTTGCGTTACCAGTATGTCCTGCATTTTCATTTCAGGAAGTGACCGAGGATGACATTAAGAAATGTTTAATTAATATTTCCACAAAAGCAATAGGTAGTGATAACCTTAGCTTAAAGATGCTGATTCCTGTACTGGATGACATTGTCTTAGTCATCACACACATTATCAATTATTCTTTGACTAGCAATGAGTTTCCAGTCTTGTGGAAGAAGGCATGCGTTATCCCTCTACCGAAAATTCCTAATCCGTCCAACTTTTCAGAATATCGTCCTATATCTATCCTCCCTATCTTATCGAAGGTACTAGAATCTGTGGCGCACAGACAATTATACAACTATCTAGAAAGTAATTCCCTCATTTGTCCTTATCAGTCTGGTTTTCGCCCTTTCCATAGAACTGTTACTGCACTGTTGAAAGTTACTGAGGATGTGCGGTGGGCTATGGATAACACCATGCTAACTGCACTTGTCTTATTTAGCAGTGCATTCAATTCTGTTGACTATGAACTTCTTATTGCTACTCTTCGGTCACTTAACATTTCAACACCTACGCTTAAATGGTTTTCATCTTACCTTTTTGGTCGACAGCAGTGTATCAAACTTAATGACACTTCCTCGAATTGGTCGGAATTATCAGCTGGAGTGCCGCAAGGTGGTATCCTTTCCCCACTTCTTTTTTCTGCTTTTATAAATCAGATCTCCAATGTTATTTCATCCTCTTTTCATCTTTATGCTGATGACCTACAGGTCTATAGACATTTTCAGCTTTCAGATGCTACAATAGCAATCCAACATCTTAGTAATGATCTTGCGGCTATCAACAGGTGGGCTGGTGCATTTGGTTTGGTTGTGAATCCTTCAAAATCGCAAGCAATGATTGTTCGTAGCTGTAGGTTAAGGAAAAATTTGAACTTTAAATCAATTCCCGAGATAATTTGCAACAATACGCCTTTGAAGTACTCTAAGACTGTAAAAAACCTAGGATTGATTATGGACAGTGATTTGTCATGGTCGGCTCAAATAGCCGAAGTGAGCAAAAAAATGCATTTCTCAGTTCACAACCTTAAGCAGCTCCAATTTTTCCTTCCTTTTAGAACTAAAATCATGCTTGCCCAATCACTCTTACTTCCTATACTGGATTACGCCGATACTTGTTATTTAGACATTACCGAGGAACAGGTTAAAAAACTAGAAAGGCTTCAAAACCTTGCTATACGATTTGTGTTTGGTTTGCGAAAATTTGACCATGTCTCTGAGTATAGGGCGCAGTTGCATTGGCTACCAATTAAATATCGTCGTCAAATGCATATCTTAACTGTTTTATATAAAATCCTGCATAACAAAAATTTTCCTTCATATCTAAGATCACGATTTCAGTTTCTGTCTTGGTCACACTCTAAAAGATCTTGTGTCACTAACATGTTAGAGTTACCGCAAGGGAATACACAATTTGCAGTAAAATCTTTCACGTTTCGAGCTGCACAGCTATGGAATAAACTTCCTAGCGAGGTACACAGTAGCTTAACAATTGACTCGTTTAAAAGAAACCTTGTCAAACACTTCAAAACTAAAGTATCATCATGACAGTCTTTCATACTATGTACTAGTTATTTATGTATGTATATATATATATGTGTGTGTGTGAATCTATATATTTATTTATATATTTAAGATGCATGTTTATATTTTTATAACTTAGTCTACTACTCACGAGAAACGTGTTATACACCACTATAGGTAGGCTGGAAGAGATCTCATATTGGGATAAGTCCACCTTTGTATACTTGTATGTATTGTTAATGACTATGATGTAAATCTATATATGTTTTTTTTGTGTACAATAAAGAGTATAATAATAATAACTACATTTTGATGAAGGGAAGGGATATCCCAAACGGGTGCGCATTATTAAAATAACGTTCACATTGAATCATAAACGTTTTACATAACAACTCGCGACATTATTTATTTAAACATAACGATTATTTTATATATAAATCATTTTGTATAATAGCATTTAGCATTACATTCGAAATACCTAAAAACGCTTCAAATAAAACTCATGAAGTGTTACGGCCATGGCTCTCAAAAAAGCCGGAGGTTAAGTGATTGTCAAAGGTTCCATACGAGTATTTAAGTCCTTCGCACGTTTATGATGTGGTTTTTCAAACATGCTCGAAGTTCTTTCTCCCATTTCTAAAGTAAAGTCCTGAACAAGAACTGGTACAGCTATTGCGCCGCTATCCTTAGATTTAAGACACATCAACATTTTCTGTTTTAAAATCAATTTAGCTGGTCTTTCATTCCAAAATAGCACCGGTTACCCAAAGTTTCTTATTGTCATATAAAAAGTGTTCGAAAAGCAAAACAATCTTGTACAACATATTATTTACGTTACGAAGCTGTTTTGAAGTATTACGATAAAATTTTGTTCAAATACTAGAGCTATTTAATTTAATAACTGTTTTAAAGAGGAGAAAATTTTCTATTTGTTCTAGATATTTCTTAGAAAATCGTCGAAAATGTATAAAAATATATGTGGCGGCGGCGACTCACCTCTTTGGATTTTGAAGATTTGACATTGTCGTTACCAAGGAGACACATTCTTGTTATTGTAGACGTAAATATGTTTTTTCGTGTGAAAAATCTGAATTGTATTTTATAATAGTTATCGTTATTGTACTACAAGTAAACAAGTCCCAACTCTGAAAAGCATTTCATTACCAGGCACAACCCGTCTGCTAAATATATGTACCTCCTTTGTTTATGTTTTAATAACAAAATGTTATTTAGGAACAATATTTTTGATACTTTATAAAGTTTAAGGCCCAATTCTTAAACATGGTTTATTGCACCCCGCTACATTAACTAAATAATATTTTTTCAACCGATATTATTTATGTAATCGATTTATGATACCTGTACCTACAGCATCAAATGAATTCCGGCACGTCTACTATACAGTATCTACAAAATTAGAATGTCGGTGATAGAGAACACTATAATTCAGACAGCTGCCAAATATTTGACCTATCTAATGATGAAAAGGGCGAGCGCACACTGTAACTGTAGCGAAGCGTTGACATTGTTATACCTAATTAACTAGTAATCAACACGGACCTGAAAAAAAGAAGGACAGAGCGTTGTTGAATCAAAAGTGAAGCATGCAAATGACAGCACATTTGTATGTGCGTGTCTTGTTCGTTGAAAAATTACAGCTTTTTGTCTTACCTGATACATTTGTGTGAGTGTAGGTCGTGTACAAACACATAAAATTGTCTTACCTTGCATGCTTCACATTTGTTTAATGCCACACTACGTCCGTATTTTTTTGTAGGTCCATGGTAATCAAGCTAATTATTTAAGTTAATATCACGAATTTGTATTCTGATATAGTAGTTAAGTCATAATAGTTATTTAGTTGCAAACTATATAAAAATAGGGGTAGGTATATGAGACAATAAGACCATCGAGGCATATTGGACCGCACATTATAGATCATAGTATCTTTTTAATTGCTTTATTAGTAGTCGGTTCCATCCACCTATACTTCATAGGACTATTGTTGTCCCATGAAATACGAATAAATAACCATAATAGATTTAGTTTGTTAAAAATAATAAGTAGGTAAAAAAGCTTTAGGTATTTTCAATGATTGAAGATTGTAGTACCTTATCGCAATAAAACATGGAAATGTTAACCAGTAACAGTTTTATTGATCATAAATATTAGGTATTAATTTTCGTGAAGATTTAGAATAGTTGTTAATATTAGGTTAGTCCGCTGACATATAGCTTTGTTCCATACCATACCTATAGGTGAAAAAAATCAGGTGCTATTTGTAATTTTTAAAATCACACTTCAATCTTACTGTGCGTTAGACCTTATTAGTATATAATCGTATCAGAGTAGGTAGTTTTTTCAGTAATTTTAAGAACGTATTTTCGAAAGCAGCAATTCACGCTTAACAATACGAGTACCTCATCAGAATCAAAATCGTTATATGAATAGAACATGGTTTACACAAATATTACAATAACATAATGTTCAATATATTCTGTCACTTGAAACATGGAATATCTAATCATTTAATAATAATAACAATCCAGACAATAAAGCAAAAGTTAAAAAAAACCCGTAGAAATACGTTACAATAAGTTACACTATGATATGTTCAATATATTCTGTCACTTGAAATATGGAATTTCTAATGATTTAATAATAATAACAATCCAGATAATAAAGCAAAAGCTTTAAAAAAAGACCCGTTAAAATACGTTATGAAGAGGAACATTTTCAAAAACGCTTATACACGATCACGTTCACTCATTTCTGATTATCAGCTTGAATACAAAATCTCATGCTTCTAGATTCCAAAATGACGGACTTGCATATAAACTCCTCTCTGAGAGCTGTGCTTCATAAAATCCATAAATTACCTTGCTGCCATTTGATATTCAAGCAAAATAGCTTTCGAGATTTCGTGTTTCACTTTTTCATGGGTGGGTGACGAAGTGACTTTTTATATTTATATAATAACGTCTGAGCTATTTAGCTCAAAAGCTCAGACAACTCAACTTATTTTTAATATAAAAGAATAAGATATGGCCATTTTACTGTTTAATTGCATTTCTTGCAAATTTAAAACTCTATGGTCGCAAGCCAGCGAATACGATTACGCTTAGCCATTGCTCGCGCGAAAAGAGATAAAGAAGCAGCGTAGTTGAAAATTTGATTTTGAATCCTACCCATTTTTTTTATTAGTGGAATCGACTCTACTATCGATACTGAACAAACAATATTCAGGTTATGCGTAATTTAATTGACACGTTATACATATAGATGTTAATAATAGTGAGGATGTATGAAATATAATATAAAACTAACTAAATAATATAACATTAATTTAAATCACAGATGAAACTAACGACTATATGGATGTATCTCAATTTATATTATAATTTATATCATTTATAATATTATTTTCAATATTTTCGAAATTCAATCTAATGGAATACTCTACTAATCAACTAGTATGTTTATTAAATTTTTTTAAATGCAATTTGTTATTATTTCATGCTGTCATCTCCTATATAATTTATAATGGCACTTAGTTCATTTCAATCTGTTTAAGAATTACATTGTTAACGCACAAAACGGACGGTACACTTAATAATAATTCGGTTTCACTCGATACTATATAATCTTCCTCGATAAATGGACTATCAAACACAAAAAAATATTGAATCAGTAGTTCAACTCAACCAATCAAACAAACAAACTCTGCAGCTTTATAATATTCATTCATCAATTTAAAAAAAATCTATTTCTTCACTTTTCAAATGACGCTAAAGATGATTTATTGCGAGATTGATACACAAATAGGATATATAGAATAGAATATGGAAGATAATTATTTATTTGCCAGAATGGTTCCGTCAGGTATTACAATTTTGTTGTGCCGACATTACTCCCCTTCATATCCTGTTGACATTAGTAGTTCAGCCAACCAAACAAACAAACTCTTCAGCTTTATTATATATATTCATCAATTGATACACAAGTAGTATAAATAGAATAAATAGACAATTCTTTATTTGCCAGAATGGTTCCGTTAGGTATTACAATTTTGTTGCGCCGACATAATTCCCCCTCATATCCTGTTGACATCATTATCGTAGAAATATTGCGTCCTTAATTTCATCTAACACTTCAAGAAGTAACTATTATCTAATCTGTGCTTTAAGTAACAATTGAATTATTATTGTCATATTATTTGTGCCCACGAACTGCGTTTCGCAATAATATTTGTAAAAAAATCCGGAGAGGACCACCCTTAACACCTAGGGGTATAAAAAATAGCCCTCGACCTATTCTTAGACCTACCAAATATTCACAAAAAAATCATAAAATTAGTCAAGCCGTTTCGGATGAGTTCGACAACAAACATTGTAACACGATATTTTTATGTATTATAGATCTCGTGCCTTATATTATTTTTTGAAATTTAGCCGCATGCTTGAGAAAAGCATTAAACATTATACAAGCCTTGACCACAACGTGCCACAAATGAGCATTGCCGGACTCTTGTTATTCGTGCTTCGGCTCCGCCTTGGCCCGCATACTCACGATCGCCCGGAAATGCTGCACTTGCGGATTGCTGCATTAATGTACTATAACATTGCTATTGTGTTAACAAACATAGTTAAGACGGTGTTGGCTATAGTCAGGCGAGCTCAGGAACCCTACCACAAACTGAAAGTTCGCGTCCGAGGGAAATAGAACCCCTACATCTAAATACTTACTGAATAATATTTAAATACAGAATAATAGTGAATTATCTTAACCACTTTATAATAGAGTCAGATCACTGCGTAGAACTTTGGTTGAGCTTAATCAAGATCAAATAATAACGAGTTTATTGTTATTGATATAGAAAGAAATAAATGTCGCAATTGGTAGCCAAGTGATGATTGTAATCTTGTGATCTCTGATCCTCGCATCATTCATTAATCCTCGACCGCAGCCTTATCTGAAATGCGTTTCGTTGTTGGCAACTCAATCATATCACTCTCTTATATTTGTGTAACAAAATCCCTAAAACTAGGTCTTAGCCGTGCACCAATCTAGTCTGGTACAATACAAGCATGATTTAACTATACCTAATTAATCAGTGTTTAGCAGACGTAAACAAATATGGGCTTAGCAGTCATATTGAGTACTCGGCATTAATCTCTAATGAACTTACGCGTGTTTGTTCAGTTATCTGCGAAACTATTAAAGCAAAAGAACATTCTCGAAAAATCTTTGCCATTTCTGCGTATTTAGTTACCTACTGGCGTTTCGCAAAATATGTAATTAGATACAATTAGACATAATTATGTTCTATCATTGATTTCTTTCGTATATAAAATAATAGATGCCTATGCCTGGTGTTTACCTGAAGATAAATAATCATGTTGTTGTAAGTATTAATGTAAACAAATATTATATTTGGTAACGACATAGTAAGAAGAAAACTGAAACAGCTAATCTTGTAATGGAAGTTGAGCTCAAACTTTTGCTTTGAGCTTTCAATTTTTTTTATAAAAAAAAACGTTTTTTAAAAATAGCCCTTTATGGTTTTCTTGCTGGTTCTTTCCAGTACAAGGTCTCCCGCCGTAGACTTGTGAGCCATTGGCGTAGCTGCGTTGACGTTCAAAAGCGACTTTGAATAAATACAGCAAAGATTTCCGATAGCCGTCTTAGAAAGTTCGTTGTAAAAATTTTTAGTTTCAATGAATAACAGTAATACCGTTGAAACTTTAAATTATTGCAAATTAATGCTTAGAACTATACATTTTTCTTTTGATATTGTTCATTTTTATACAGGTTAATTTTTTGTGACACCTACCATCTTCATAGTCACCCCGTTACCACGAATACTGAAATATGAAAACGTAGGGAACGACGCGCTTGGAATAAATAATTAAAATATTTTAGAGTTTGTTTCGGTGAAAAGATTAATACTACTCGTAGTTACAGAAAGAATATGACCATTTATTGCTTTCTGATAAAGATGACGCTTTATTAGTGACTACTGCAAATGACAGTAAAAATGATAAATTTCCTATATCAATGTGGCCGAATTCCACTAAATTAGCGACAAAGTGAGTAATTTCTATTCGTCCGCGTGCAAAATTATCCCACACGTTTTCACTCTGTTGGATAAATGTACATATTAATTTGAAAACGAAAAATACATTGGTACTTGGTAGGATGAAACACCGGATCTCCCGGTTACAATGCCAGTACCGCACCACACAAAAAATATGCACATGGAAACAAACACCCACACACATTCATCATCCTACTTAAACACTCCATCAATGTATCTAGTATAACCACAATCATTTTCATCAAACTCAAGCGTAAAAACGGTTGAGAGGATTGGGTATGGTTTGGAGGTGGCAATACTGCCAGTGATGCCCTAGGCAGCGCAGCACCCTAGAATGCCATTGCTAGAGGCGCGAATGGCATTGAAAGCGGCAGCGCCTGCGGCAACATCGTCTCCAGCAGTGTCGCCTCCAACAGTGACAGCGACAGTGACGGTGTCGTCGCCGGTAGCTCTTCCAGCAGCGTGGTCCCTAGCAGCGTCTCCGTTTGCATCAAGGTCTCCAGCGCCAGCATCAACGGTGGCAACGCTGCAGCTGATGGCTTCCAGTAGCCCCCCAGCAGCGGCAGCGACAGCACTGCCTCCTTCAGCTTCTTTATCACAAAACATCTCTCCTTCCTTTTTGCTTCCTTTGTTCCTTTCATCTTTTTTAGCACCAGTTCTTTTCATCATAACACCCAGCGCACACAAACTTGCCAGCACCCCACTATGCAATTTCACACTCAGGGAGATGGAGCATAGATGTAAAAAAAGAATCTCGAGGAATTTTTCAATTGTTTAGCAATCCGGGCTTAAGCTCAATTCAGGCGCTGGTGAAGCCATATAACTGTTGAAAGGGTAGCATCCGGTACTAACACGTTGCTTGTCGAGACATTCCTCCGAGGAGGAACCAGCGGTAATAGATATGCTCGCTTCAAGGTTTATGCTAGAGAGGCATCGCGTTGTACTAAGTGTTTGCTATAGGTAGGCTGCGCATATAAGCACTTTGCCGGCTACCTTGGAGAGTATGAGATGACCTAATGCTTCCACTATATGTAGTGCTTACAAACTTAAGGCGTTTTCTAGCCAAAAACTGGTTTTTCATCTTTGATATCATCATCCATGCATCACGCAAAAGAGCTTGGTGATGTAAAAACTTCACGTTAACGTGGCGTGCACACACAAATTTTCACGACAAATGAACATTGGATATCGGTACTAGCAACACAAAAGCTTAATTCATGTGTGTGCGATAACGTGAATTCATAGAGTTGATAGTTCCGTAAGGAAATTGAGGACGATAAGGCTCTTGGATGCGGCAGCGGTGCCGCTCTCAAATACGCACCGCAGCGGAGTCAGGGCTGTCGCCCTATGAAGTAATAATAATAATAATATTTATTTATCTAAGTATACCTTTCATAAACTTGTAGCATCCGCTACCGAACTAGGTGGGTAACCTGTGTTTCGGTTTTCGGGGCCTCTTACCTCGGATACTCTCTTTCCTAGTATTACAATATTAATTAAAACATCAAACAAAAAGAAAAAGAGTTAAACTAATCAAATTATAAGTAGGTAGCATATTACATGAAAAGAACTATTACACTAAATAGTTGGTTCGTGGTGTCCTCTCTGTTATGTACTGAGATGTGAGTGTGTGTCTGTGTTTTACCTATATATGTATATATTTATTATGGTTTTTAAAAGATATATGTAAAATTTATAATTGTTATGTTTCTTTTATACTATATAAATCAAGGAACTTTATCTTATTTTACTACTGGAAGTAAAATTTCAGTTTCATCATAAGATTTGCGTGTCCCTAATACCTATATGTTCTAATTTACTGATGAGCTGAGTAATATATACGGTATCAAATGCTTTCACCAGATCTATAAAAATTAATAGACACTTTTTACCCTTATCGAGATTATTCAATTCAAAATCAGTCAAGCAATGCACTGCGTCACAGGTAGATTTTACGCGCCGAAAGCCAAATTGAAAGTTAGATATTAAGTTGTTTTTTTTCAGAGGTAACTAATTAAGCGGCCATTCATAAGCTCTCCAGTACTTTAGATAGAGAAGGTGAAATAGATATGGGCCTATAGTTGCTTACCTAAGTTTTCCAGATTTATGGATTGGAATCACCTAAGATTTCTTTAGATCGTCTGGGAAGATGCCCTTTTCGAAACATGCGTTAAAAATACGTGCAATTGGACGTGCAACCGTACTAACATTATGTTTTAGAACCTTGCTGGATAACACTGTTGAAACTTGGTAAGTAGATGTATTCTGTGAACCGCATTAAGATTTTCACACAAAAATAGAAAAAAAGCAATAAATTTTGGGGGTTCTCCATACATAGAACTGAAACCCAAAAAAATTTTTTTCATCAAACCCATACGTGTGGGGTATTTATAGATAGGTCTTCAAAAATTATATTGAGGTTTCTAATATCATTTTTTCTAAACCGAATAGTTTGCGCGAGAGACACTTTCAAAGTGGTAAAATGTGTGCCCCCCCCCCCCCCTGTAACTTCTAAAATAAGCTAATGATAAAACTAAAAAAATATATGATGTACATTACCATGTAAAATTCCACCGAAAATTAGTTTGAACTAGATCTAGTAAGTAGTTTTTTTAATACGTCATAAATCGTACGGAACCCTTCATGGGCGAGTCCGATTAGCACTTGGCCGGGTTTTTTTTAGCTAAGTCTGCCAATGTCAACAACATATTTGTTTACTAAGTTAATCGAGTGTTGACGGTTTGTCGTCAACGATAGCAATTCTTTACAATACTTTATTTGTTGGGATGAATTTGTTATTTATTTGATAGTCCCAAAGTTTTTCTTTGTTTGTGCCGGCATTTTTATAAGTTGTTTTTCATAATTTGTTTTTACTTTACATAAAATCTTAGGACAGAGGATTCCGTAACAGGCATACGTGATTTTCCACCTCAGGATTTGATTTTGTTTTAAGGTGTAGTTGGTTTCTATTTCTAATGCACCTAAGCAAGGGAAAATACGCTTCCTGCGACGACGATCAACGATGATTAAATCGATTTAAAAACAACTGAATTTGATTATTTTTCTATTGCTTTTCAAGATTAATAGTGTAAAAAAAATTATAAGTTATTAGACTTGCTGTTGGAAGAGATTCACATGGATTTATTTTTTCTTTAGAATATGACATTTTGTGTCCAGTTGACTTTAATTTTTCAAGTTATTGATTTGACTCTACGCGTGTAATTTTCTATGTAAAAACTGTTTATACTTTGACTCACTTCTTAATTTGACTCACTTTCCAGTCTCCGATTGAGCTGAAATTTTGCATGCATATGTATATCGCGTGACAATGCAATATTATGATGATATGAAAGTTTGTATTTAAAAAAGTTTCTTTATATAACTTTTTTTACTGTCACCTGTCCCGTGTCTGTAATAAAATCTTGCAAGCTAAATTTGGCCAATTTCCCGGTTTCCGATAGAGCTGAAATTTTGCATGCATATGTATATCGCGTGACAATGCAATAATAATAGCTTGTTTAAATTTTTCAACAGTATTTGAACCGACCGATATAATCATCCATACATTTAATATAGCGATCCTGTCGCCATATTAAATGTATGGAAGCTAGAAATATTGATTTTTATGATAGATCCAGTTTGTTTAATAAACTATTATTGATACTGTTTGATAGAGCTCAGCCCGCCAACCATGATCGCCCTAAACAATTATTGAAACAGCACTGAGAGCGAGATGGTGCTATACGCAGCAAGAGCGGCGTCTCTGTTTCAATATTGTTTTACCCTGCTATAAGCGATCATGGTAAGGCCCTTGGAAACACATCCAAGATAAGTAATCATCGAGTAAGATCGCTTATCATTTCCATTCTGTATTATGTGCGATCTCAAAATTATTTATATTAGGTATATTTTCCGTCAAACAATAATCGACACACATTTAATTTTTTGATGATATTTTTGATCACATGCGAATGAATTATATCGATGAAATTTTTATTTTTTCTTTTATATGTAATATAATTACTAATAATTGTGGATTTTATTATGTGATGTGCAGCATAACATCGAAATATTTTTATTGATGCCAGTCATCACCAGCTGAAAGGAGAAAATAGTAATAGAACAAATCACAGTACAAAAATTTCTATGTACATCTTTCAGATGGTGGCACCCCTACTTCTCCCCTTGCACAGGAAGCGTATCAGCGTCTCCGGCGGAAACACTAGCGCCTCATTCTGCTCGCTGATTATGTCGCTACACCTTTCTTTGGTTATTTATGTCGTTTTATTTTACCAATATTTAATTTTAACCAAATTTATTTCTGTTGATATGTTTGTATCAAATTCTGATTAGGATGGTCAATCAGTATTTTTGTGAAAGGCCAAGCCAAAATGATATTTTCATAAACTGACAACCTCAGCTCGCATATTGTATAACTTAAAAATTAATAATGATCGTTTTAAGTTTTACTAACATTGCGGCTTCAATACAAGCTTGCGTCAGTAGAGTTTAATTTAGTCATTTTCGGCCTCGCATTGTCCGTCGAAATTCTAGTGGCATTGTTAATTTTTAATATTGTAAGACTTTAAATACGTTCCCAGGTAATGTCTATCCATTTCTTGTATTTTATTGGATGTCAAATCAACTCTTATTTAATCTAAAATGAGATGTCAAATATACCCTTTATATCATGTTATATATATATTATTTCTCTCTTTAAGTAAAGTTTTTTTACACCGAACAGGAGGAGCTCTTAGCCATATCACCTGATGGTGATGATGTAAAATTATTGAGAGCTTACATTAAGATGGTGCCGAAATCAAGCTAGTTACAACAAAGTAATATAAAACTATAGATGCCTCGGGAGGCGAGGCCACCTCAAAACTTTAGTGGAACGGTAAATTATTCTCCGATTTCCATTTCTCCAGAGATTTGAAGTACAGTAGAAGAACGCGGCATAGACATTTTGTGATCGATCGAACGCTCGTGCGAACATTAGTTTCCATTCGAGTTGCGTTTGTTTTCTTATGTTTAATAGAAGTTCTTGGTTTCAATTAAAGTCGGATTTCAAACGGATGAGTGCATTAAAGTGGATCTTTAGCAAGCGGTCTGTGAAACGATATTTCAAGGAAATATTGGAACAATCAGATGCTTTAGTACAGTATTTATTTTATTTATTTATGTATCACTTTATTGCACATACGGTAACGACCGACCGGTTGCACCAAATTTACGTTTTACGAGTTCGTAAAAGTAACAATATAAAAACGTAAGAATTACACCATAATCTAGTTTCAATTGTAGTTTTATTTTATCCTTTACGTTTAAAAAGTTTAAATGTACGGCGCTAATTATATATTTAATAGTGAAATGACCCATTTTTCGGTATTAAGGTGTTACTTTTTACGAAATCGTACTCGTATAACGTAAATCTTGGTGCAACCGGCTGTTAAAGTAAACATGACATTTAAAAGTTTGCAAATTGGTGGACTTACTCGTATCTCTTAAGAGATTTCTTCCTGTCAATCCATGGCATTGGAAGTCATCAAATGGTGAGGTGACACTAAAGTGTATCGATAACTTTAATATTACCAACCATCTTGCCGAGGAAATCAAACCAAATACTTTGATGCCAAGAACTTATATTGACCTCAATAATAAAATCTAATCTAACAAGACGTGAGTTATTCTTTTCTCTTCTTCCCGCAAAAACATTATTTTCATACCACCTGCTCGATAAAGTTCAATTATAACTCCCTCTACGTAAAGCAAGACATTATCTCCCAAGGAAGATAAAGTTATATGTATGTGGCGACTGCACATAGATCACTGGCCTTTTTGCTTCAATTATAGAAATAAAGAGACAGATCAATCGGACATCAATCTGACGCCTCTCCTCTGACATTGATATGAAAAAGCGATCTCTCTGGCTGCCGTTATTTATCAATCGATTTACGATAGATTCGATCAAAGATTATTCGATCTAAAAAAAATTCAGCAATAATTATTCGGTCATTCGTAATTCGGGACTAAGTTGGACAATCTGTAAATATATTGTATATAGCGATTTCGATCTCTCAGTATTAGGAACAGGGAACATAAAATTCGTATTAAAATTTAGCATAGTATAGGTACTAGCTTGGGCTAAGGTACTATGCCCATACAGCAGTGGCGTGCATTATTTATAGACAAAAGAAATTGCCTACCCATAATCTGAACTACATAATTTCACTACAAAAGGTATTAATATGTACTTACCAAAATGTACAAGTTTTTTAAAAATATTACACATCACTTTATTTTGTAATGATAAAATACTTTTTTTATGTTAAAAGCGCCATCTTTTGACGGCTGTCATTAATTAACGATAAAAACAACTAAAAAGCAAAGTAAAGCAAGGACACAGCGCTGCCGGCGGATAGGCAGCGAACTAAAAGCTCGAAGATGGAAAAATAACGCGGCATATTTAAAAACTAGCTGTGCCCGTCAACTAAGTTTCGCCTTATAAAAGACTTCAACGCGGTGTTAGTTATATCATCTATATTTTTCCCGTTTTAGAAACATTTTTTATTGATTCTCCTCTATTATTGGTCGTAGCGTGATATTACATAGCCTGAAGCCTTCCTTGATAAATGGAGTATCCAACACAAATATAATTTTTCAATTCGGACCAGTAGTTCCAGAGATTAGCGCGTTAAACCAAACAAACAAACAATCAAACAAACACTCCAGCTTTTTTATAATATTACTAGCTGTGCCCACGAACTACGTTTCGCCATTTATTTTTTCACGTTTTTGCAACATTTTTCATTGATGCTCAGCTCCTATTAGTCGTGGCGTGATGATATATAGCATTCCTCGATAAATAGACTATCCAAAACAAAAATCATTTTTCAATTAGAATCAGTAGTTCCTGAGATTAGCGCGTTCAACCAAACAAACAAACAATCAAACAAACTTTTCACCTTTATAATATTACTAGCTATGCCCGCGACTTCGTTCGCGTGGATGTCGGAAAATAACAACATGTCGTACATTTTTCCCGTTTTTGCAACATTGATTACTTATTAGTCGTAGCGTGATGTTATATAGCCTTTAGCCTTCCTCGATAGATGGATGATGGATCCAACACGAAAAGATTTTTTCAATTGGAATTAGAGTTCCTGAGATTAGCGCGTTCAACAAAACAAACAAATAATGAAACAAACTCTTCAGCTTTATAATTAGTATAGATATATATATAGATATATATAGATAAGTATAATTAACATTAGCTTCCGCTGATTTGGATCTGGAAAACTGGCTATAGGCTATTATAACATCACGTTAAAACTAATAAGAGCTGAGCATCAATAAAAAAACATTGCAAAAACGGGAAAGAAATATTTATTTTCAGAGCTTTCGTTGCGTGCGCTGCGTAAATGGTTAAAGTTACGCAGAAATCATGTATGCCGCAATTGTTCACCTTTAAAGTTCAAAAAAAAAGTCAGCGATAGCATATTATGTCTATCTTTGAAGGTTGACTCACTTTAACCATTTTTGGTAATCAAATTTGTTCTAAAATAATGGATTATCTGCGAAGGTGTGTTTGTAGACATGATAAGTATTATTCCTTATCAAATAAATACATTAATCATCACAAGTATTTAATTTTGAACAATATTGTTAATAGATAATACACTATTATAGGCTATATTATTCTTGACATCATTTGGATTTGATTTGATTACAATGATATCTTAAATTAAATCTTAAATCCACCTTAAATCTTGAGAGATATCATAGTTTTAAAATAACTCCGCAGCAAAATAATGATGAAGTACCTAGGTACCACGCAACGCATTTATGATATCCAAGGCGGGCGGGAAGTTATTTTTCCGAGTTCCATGGTTAGTTATTTTTCTTAGGCTCTCTGAGAACAATATTATATTGTTCTGAGTGGTTCTGAGTTACCTACTCGTAATTCTGGCTGGCTATAGATTATTAAATATTTTCTCTTTGAATACGATGAAAATGACATCTGTCTTGATGATTAACTTCTTGCGTGCCTTCTGTTGTGAAATTTTAATTTGTGTTACATTTTAAATATTTGTTATCTATTTATTAACAACATTTTGGGTGTGGTGCGAAGGATACCAACGACACCTTTATCAATCGCAGTAAGTGTTAAAGTTGCTATAGGTACCACACACAGCCGTTTTCCATTGCACGGAATCGGCAACATTAAAACTAAGTATAAATCATCGTGAGCATGACTCAAAGTGCGTCGGTGGCGCTGTGGACTCAGCATTTACCTTTCAATCGGGAGGTCTAGGGTTCGAGGCCGCCATGTACCTATGTGTTTTTCGTGTTTCATATGTACATTTGTCTGACGCTCCTACGGTGAAGGAAAACATCGTGAGGCAACCTGCTTGCATCTGCGAAGAAATTCAAAAGCTGAATGTGAAGTTGACCAATCCGTACTGGGCCAGCGTGATTGACTAAGACCTAAACACCCTAACTTAGGGTAGGCTCGAGCCTCTCGGTGGGGACATATATGAGCTCTTGTGATGATGATTAAATCATAGTCACTTCATATGCGTAGTATGCATGTGCGTCCCACTGCTGGGCATGGGTCTTCCATCGAGAAGGAACTTGGACCACTACACGATGCTGACCAAAAAGGATGTTTTGGGGTTTTCCCATCTCTACGCGGAGATATGACTATGGTAAACTCTTTTAGTTAGCTCTTATGACATCCACGGGAAGAAAGGGAGTTGTGGTACATATGTTCTAAGCCTCACTGCACTGACCTAAGTCTGAATGATTTCGAATATTGTGTTTGCAGAATCAAAATGGTGTCAATGCTGAGAAGCGATCCTATGACTCTCTGCGATATTTACATACAACCTGAGGCGGCGTTCGAAGTACTATCACAGCTAGGCGAGATGGGCTGTGTGCAGTTTCTTGACGTACGTCATCATCATATTGTTACCTAACTGTTTAAGAAACTTTGGTTACGAATGTGGCCGAAGGGGGGAGACTTAGTACTAGATTCGTCTGCACGGTCGTATACCAAATATTACCTACTGCCATAATGCGGCTTTGTTCTGGTTTAAAGAGTACGACAGGCAGTGAAATTTCCGAGTAGGTACAGTAACTTCACATCTTATGTCACAAGTTAGCAATGTACAGTTAAGGAATTGAAATGTTTAACAACTTGATGATTATTTGGTCCATCGTGGCGTTTGTTGCTTTGGGCAATAGATGAATCAGGATTCATAATGAAAATCTCAGACTGGGAAATTATGATTTTCATTATGTGCTATTTAAAGGACAAGGGTTTTCAATAAATCTAATTATAATTATATTATTGAAATATATGAATATCTGGCAAACACATAGTTCTATCATCACACAGCTCATGCACGTCCCCACCGAGGACCAGCATATAGCATAAAAATAAGATACACAGACGAACTCAGGCCTCTATTGTGAACGATAAAAGTCCATTAACACTATACTGACGCATGGCTGTCGCTTTTAATTTAGTGAAGTACTAGCTTTCCGCTCGCAGCTTCGCTCGCGTTATCTTCGTTTTTCCCGTGGGAATTTCATATTTTTCCGTAGGAAAATATTCTATAGCCCTATGTTACCCAGTGATATTATAGCATTCTATTAGTGAAATATTTTTTTAAATCGGTCCAGTAGTTTCGGAGCCTATTCAATAAAAACATACAAAAATATAAATCTTAACAGATAGGTTTAAATTTACACTGGGAGCGAGGAAAAGGAAAGGAGAGTCAATTTCTTCTCATCATATGAGAAGGCACGTGAATTCGTGAGAATGCGCAAAATTCTCGAGACTTATAATTCTAGACCCCATTTAGAGCAGGGTAGTTCATTTGTGCGAATGCACATGATCTACTATCGGTGACTGATTTTTTGACCGTGGAAAATGAAACATACATACGAGAATAGAGTTCTACGTTGCAACGAACGAAGTGGAACAAAAATAATTAGTGATTTCCAACCGATCCAATTATCGGTGAAAAATGGAACGTTAGTAAATGTTAGGGCCCTTTTACATTGCGATTTTTTCAACGATACAGTCGCGATGCAGCCGCGATGCAGTATCGTGTAGTCGCTAATCGTCTATTTGGTTAGTGTAATAGAACTTATAAGATATGTTAGTAAAGTAAATTAAATATTTGCCGTGTTCTGTGGCATGCCGATGGTATTAGGTATTCGTCCCCGAAATCGCCTAAACACCACACCCATATACTTACATAGTAAACATTCGTACCTAACCTTAGTCAGGAACAAAATTCGTGCTCATTACACAAATAAATACCCTTACCGCAATTCAAACCCGGAACCTCTGGCATCGTAGGCAAAGGCACTACCAACTAGGCCCAAGCTCTGCTTTTGATCTAAGGCACTGGCAAATAGAAATGGACATACTTGGTGATATAAGGACTTGACTATGGAACTATAAATATAAAAATGTCGAGGCTTCTGTTTGTACTACTAATCTGTTTGCACTTTTCACAGTTTGAACAAATTATTATTTTACTGCTGTAATAATATCGACTCAGTAGTTTTATTTTCCTGTATTATAGTTATACCACAGGAGACTCTACGGATTTCAAATTACTCTCTTAATAATTATTTGTGCACTCTTAAAGAAGCGATACAATCGTGCTGCAGTCGCGATTCAGTAGCTAGCCGCATAGACCTTAGTAATACAATCGCGGTGCAAACGCGATACAGGATCAATAGAAACGTTACGATGCAAACCGTTCAGTATTTCGGCGACAGCCACAGCGCGATGGGTTCGCTTGAAACAGTTTTAATCATGCTATCTGTATTATATTATTACTTTTAAAGAAGAGACGTAAACGCAGACTACGGAATTATTGCATCCATTTAGTGAAAGAACGATGTGTGGGCATTATGAGTCAACATTAAGGAAAAATACATTTTCAAAAAATTAAAACCGACTTAAAAAGCACTGAAAAGTTAAAAATAATGTAAGAATAGGTACAGACAACATCACGCTTCTATCACGAACAAGACTTTCTAGGAGATCATCGTTTGTACCACCACCACCCCAGGAGTATACTCTATCTAATACAAAATGAATATCGGAAATCTCTCCACAATTGGCGGCATAATTGCGTAACATACACGAGATGCAATCACGCGACTGTCAAACGCGCGTTTGTATCGCTGCAAAAAGTCGTAATGTAAAAGGGCCCCCTTACCACAGACAACTTTAACGCACACTGCCTACCACGAAGCTGCTTACTCACCGACTGAGAGTTGGTCACTTACACTTGCCACTGCTCGGCGATGGATGTACTAAATACCTGTCAAATCCATTTATTCCATGATGCACTTCTGTCGATAGCCACCGACAAAATGACAGACGTGTGCGTTGGAAATCGGGCCGATTTGTCTATTTCTAGTTTAAGCGTAGAATAACCTTGTCATAAAGAGTTTTTATAATTAAGGCTGTAATAGTAATACACTGACCTTCAAAAGTAAGTACCACACTTTTAAAATTGCAATAACTTTCAAAGTAGGCAAAATATATTTTCAAAATGAAAAGTATCAAAGAGACTAATGTATAAAAACTATAACTTCCGAGAAATGAATGACGAAATGAGCTGAAAATGTTTTTTGTTTGAATCCTTTATCTTTTGTAGTATAAGGAAAAAATTAATTTTAAAAGTGTAGTACTTACTCTTGAAGGTCAGTGTAGTGTTACCAGAGTTTTCTCTTACCTCCTCTTTTTCTCTTATCTCCTCTTTTTCTCTCTTAGTTAAAATCCAAAAAATGCAAAAGCTGTATATTGGTGTTTGAAACACAGACGTCTGGAACTTATAGCCTATTGAGTTCGCCATAGTGCGTAAGAGCTATCGGTCCACTTGGTCCACTTACTTGAGCTACCGAAATGTAGAATCTTTTTTAGAATTATTTGGCATGAATTGTCCATTGATGATGATGATGATGATGATGTAAGCGGTCGTCACACTCTTTTAATACATACTCACCATGAGTATCGTTCGATCCGTACCAGTCTAGTCTAGCCACATGATTTCTTGACGTTTTCTTATCGACATCTCGAGAAGGGAGATCATTAATCTTTGGACCACTTTGTAGGGTCCTTCTCAGCTTAGTTGTAGCTTGAAGACTTTCCTTTGCGTCGAACTGGGTTATGGAGCCACAACAAAGATTCATTTCCGAAACTCCTGGAATTGACGCTTCTACCATAGCGGGTCTTCATTCGGTCACTTGCTTCAAAGTTCAGTTCCCTAATGTGTACATGGATCTTCTCCATCCTTTTCCTTAAGTCTTCGTGTAGTCTGTAATGGAATTTACAAAGTCTAATGGAATTCGCGCTAGTAGTTTCTCTGGGAGTCAAATTTCCTTCTAAAATTTGTATGAGCGGAAGTTGTGGAAGTACTTTCGCGTACGGTTGACCCAAAGCTAGCAGAAACAGTGGAATATAGGTATGCGCCCCAGACTCTTAGAGTAGGTACAAAAAAGTCACCTGGTACTGTAACGCATTCCAGGTACGGCTCACTAAAAACAAAACTGTATTTATTAATCTACTCCAGAAGAGAAATAAAGCAGTATAAGCCAAATAAATTTCGCCGATATTGCAACTGACTGCAACTGACATATCTGCATCGTCTGAAATATTGGAATGCCTGTGAATACTTCAAATTGAAATATCTTGCTACTTGTTAGTCACAAATAAACTAGACAGGTATGATTTCTCCAGTAAGCCGGCACGATATTCGCTAAAAGTGGTCTGGACGCTTCGATGAAATACACTTACGAGCAAATGCATGTAACTATAGTTAGTTTCTCCTCATACTTTCATAAATCGGAAAACTACACAAGATGCAAACACAGAGCCGCTTTATATCTCTAACATTATACTTATAACGGGCTAACGGGTTTGTCGTTGTTTTGTCTTTGTGATTTCTTTGCAGAGAAAGAACTCATTTTGGAGGTGTTAAGCGCTATGTACATTTATCTGACGCTTCTACGGCAAAGGAAAACATAGTGAGGCAACCTGCATTCATCTGCGAAGAAATCCAAAGGTGTATGTGAAGTCGACCAATGCGCACTGTGCCAGCGTAGTTGATCAAGGCGCAAGCCACATAGGACCTGGCGCAGGCGCAGACATGGCACGGGCGTTTTCCATTTCATTCAAATTTCGTTCTAAATCTAATAGGGAATAAAGACAAAATTTGAACAAATCGAATCGAGCGGTCTCTCATACGGTCATCCGCGACATACCTTTCGGTGTAATCAAATTTCGTCTTTATATCTGTTTAAGTTTAGAACGAACATTGGAAAACGCCTGTGCCACGTCCGCGCCCGGGCCAGGTCCTATGTGGCATGCGCCTAAAGCCAAAACACCCTAACTTAGAGTAGACTCGAGCCCCTCGGTGGGGACGTATATGAGCTGTTATGATGATGAAGCGTTAATCTTATTAAGTGAGTAGTACCAGGTGCTCTTTACATAAAGGGAAACTTGTTAGTAGTAAACTTCCTTAAAAATCGACCAATTTTTTTCCATAACATTAGGTACCTTATTATTTCAGCAGTTTATCTCGCGTGTTCGACATAGAACAATATTATTTGACAAATGCTACGAAATCCTTTAAAACTTATTTCACTTTGCGATACCACTTATGTTTGCGCTTGCAATGTATGAAAGGCGGCAGACGGAACCGTCTAACAGCACTGACGATAACTTATTTACGTTATTCGGATTGCGGACATCGGTCCCGGACTTTTGAGGCGGCAAATCCACGGTTGGTTTTCGCGTTAGTCGATTTCGCGAGCTTCGCAAATAATCAATTTACGTTAATATAAACTTATGACTGTACTACTATTCGATGATTATTAAAATCAGATTTAAGTTTAATCTAAGGATTATTAAAGTTCTAAACTTTTCTTTTTGGGTGTGTAGACAAGTGAGATTTTATGAACAGCTATTTTGTTTACTGACTTATACTATTATATTCGTACTTTATCCAAGATAATTTCATGTAATATGGATTGAACTTCACTTCAGGTAAGTATGTTTAATCCTATGATAATATTCACAACTATGATATACCTACGAGGAGAGGTGCGTCACATTCTACGTTTTCTCTGATGTTAGCGTGACCTAAACATTGATTAGTTAAAATGTGCTCATCCTCCCTCCGTCCGTCCTTATGTCTGTTTGTGTGTTCCATCGAAATTTCGGTACCTCATAAAATCTTCTTTTGCAGTTGAATATTTATGTACGGGCCAGCGTAGATAAGCATCTTTGTTACCTTGGCAAAATGACCTAGACTTTGCTCTAGATGTGTTTGCAGCTATACACGCATCATTGCCATAACTTTTCTTTTGAACTACATTATTAAAAAAAAATATAACCCTTTTCTTGCAGTCGGGTAATAAATTATGGAAACACTAAGACTAGCACCCAGTATCTTGCCCCAGGGCCATGCCACTAAAGTCATTAACCCTTTTTTTCTTGGGGAGGAAATGCGCTACCGCACCGTACCCGCCGTTGGCTAGACGGCGAGCGTATGTAGGGTTGGCCCGGCAGAGTGCCAGGCCGACCCACTAAAACCCCCCTGTGTTCTCCCTGCCCTTGTGGGCGCGTATGGTAGGGCGCAATGCGACTACCACTACCAGCAAAGTCATTAACCCTAAATAAGTCAAAATTTTAAAGGTATTATATGGCTTATTTTTACTACTTAACCTCATTCTCACACTTGTTCGACTTCCTCAAATTGTTTCCCACTATACGGATCTATAAATATGAGTCACGCGGCATCACCCATCCTAGAAAATGAAACATTTTTTATTTCCTTTAGAAACCAGATAAATAAATAGTAATAATAGACGTGGGGGAGGGGGGGGGGGGGGGTCACGTTATACAGCTTGAGCGCAAACATTCCTAGCAGTACCTACAGATAATATAATTCTGCGATGACAAACAAAACATTTCGCTCGGATCGGAGAATGAGAAGCCAACGCTTAAAAGATTTCTCTACTGCGATTTCATATTATTAGCAATTAAGTACCTAGAAGTATCTTATTCTACAAGAAAATACCGATTCCGATATTCATAGATAAGCATCATGTTAGCACATAAATACTTATACAATATTTTCTGATGTTGTCGTTCGTCGTATTCATTAAGAATTTTAATAATTATGTAACGAAATTGATTTAAGTAACTGACCACCTACTTGGGCATGATTAATAATTATATTGACATTAAATGATATTGTATTGTATGACTTATATCTATCAATAGGCCTAAAATGCCTTCTGGACTATAATGTTGAATTTGCAAAATGTTGAATTCGCAAAATGTTGAATTTGCAAAATGTTGAATCCCAAAATGTTGAATTTGTAAAAAGTTGAATTTCCCAACGGGACCACAATGTTGAATTTGGAAAATGTTGAATCCCAAAATGTTGAATTTGTTGGGTATTTTATCGAGAATATTCAATTGTAATCCAGAAGGTCTATTTGTATTTATTAATAAACTAAATTTAAAATAAAGAGTGTTTATTTGTACTTGTAATCATGAACTAAAACAACAAAAACTCTTCAATTGTAATCTTTATTTAAAAAAAAACTCGCACTTGTAATCATTAACTTAAACAACAAAAACTCTACTTGTATGTTATTCTTAATGAAAAAACTCTTTAGGTGTATGTAATCATTAATTTAAAAAAACTCCACTTGTAATCATTACCCAACTAAAACAACAAAATCTCTTTACTTAAAAAAATGTTTGATTGCGTTCAAAAACCCTTTAATTTGGATTTTGTTCTGCAGGCCTATTCGCTAACTACGGTCGGTAACTAGAACTATCATTTTTGAAAGGAACTTTATATCCATTACTGGTTTAGTGATCTTATGTGTTACGGCGGTGTTCATGATAGCAGTAATGGATATAAAGTGCCTTTCAAAAATTACAGTTCTAGTTACCAACTGTAGTTAGCGAATAGGCCTGCAGATCGGTCAAGCACTTATGTCTAGTATAACGAATTATTTTAGTTTTATCGGTGCTTAACGTTACGGAAGCTGTACATATTTCACGAGGTGTGCTCTTCCAGCATATCGTACCGTCATAATTCGTCTTACTGTCTTTAGTTAGTGTCCACTGCCCTTTTAATATTAAGAGATCTTTATACTGTTTTTTTAAACACAATATCTTTCAAAAGAGTTATAATTACTTTATTTATACATTATGTATTTTTAAAATTATAAAACAGGAACTTATGAACTTGACTGACAACAGTAAAGGTTATTGACAAATTGCTTATCACTTTATTGTAAGTGGCCAGTATCTATTAGTAATGGATGTACACAGGTTTCACTTAAAATAATTTTAATTTAACGAGAAATTTAGTTAGGTACGTAAATAAATATAAGTTTGTGTAGATACTAATTTTAGGTGGTAGGTTCCTAGGCCGTCTATGTGGGTACCACCGCAGTGCCAGATATTTTCCCGTGAAGTAGAATTGTGCTCATTATAATATTTGCTAAAAGACGTCCACTGATGCACATAGGTCTCCCCCAAATACCTCCACCGGATCGGTTCCTCGTCTCTTGCATCTACAGGACTCAACATTTTGGGATCCAACATTTTGCAAATTCAACATTGTGGGTCCAAAAAATTCAACTTTATACAAATTCAACATTTTGGGATTCAACATTTTGCAAATTCAACATTTTGCGAATTCAACATTTTGCAAATTCAACATTGTAGTCCAGAAGGCTAAAATGTAATAATGATTTAAGTAACTGACAAACTACTTGGGCATTAATAATATTATACTTAGATTAAGTGATATAGTATTGTATGTTCTAGGACGTATATAAGCTTATAATGTATAATGACTTACCAGGTCAACTGTTATAAGGTCAAAAAAATACAATTACACAAATGCAAAAGTTACTGGAGTTGGAGCTTGGTGCCTGTACCTTCAGACACCAAGGGCACTCTTAAGATTTAGATTTCTACTCACAGGCCAGACCCCTTAGCAGTGGCGTAACTGTACCATATTCTGAGGCTCGTGACAAATTTTTTTGTTCAGTAAATTATTAGATACTATGACATAGTTTTAAACTTTGAAATCTAAATAAAACCTAAATCTACTGTTTTGATGTATAATACTGTCTACCGAATAAATAATTTGACTTTGACTATTGTAGGGTACAGATAAAGCTCGCTTCCACCTTTGGCCTTATCGCCATTGGGTGACATTAAGGCCAAGAACTTCCCTGTTGTAAGGTATAGGTGCTTTTTTAACGAATATTGTTACGTGCCTTGGCTGTGGAATTTGGAATTAATAAATAAAATATATATATTGCAGCTCAATGAGGACCTCCAGCTCTTCCAACGAAGCTACGTGTCGGAGGTATGCCGCTGCGCCGAGATGGAGAGAAAGCTGAGGTACTTGAAGAGGGAAATGGTTAAGGAGAATATCAAGATCGCTCCCATAGGGGAGGAACCTCAGGCGATGCATCCACACGACATGGTGGTGCATGAGGTTAGTTGTTGGTGACACCATTATGAATCGGTTTTTAAAAGCTCAAAGTACCGCCGCCACCGCCGCCGCCTGGCAGAAGGCCGCAAAATAACACTTAATGTTGTTTTGCTACGAGATTGAGGTCGTTAGACCTCATTGTGATGAGGCTGTCAGTACTCATGTGTTGTCTCAGTGCGGGTTTTGGGTCGCCGTGAGAAATGTGACCGAAACTAACTAGACAACGACTATAGTTAGCCAGTCTCCCTAAAAACCGAGCGAGTTAAATTTTCTTAATCAATTGTAATATCACAAGAGCACTTAGATCGTTGTAATCTACCAATTTTTTTGCTCTTATTTTTGTTATTGAGTCTTTGCAGCTCTTCTATAATACTTAAGAATTATGCATTTTTATAAATGTCGTTTCTGGTGCTGATATCAGTGGAGCGTCTGTATAAAAGACAGCCAAATATGATGAGCAGCGCTCGTCCTTCTGTTACAAGAAGTAGCTACTTCACTCTGTATATCATCTCTATTGAGATTCATGCTTGTGCATAATAATACAATATCATCTTAAACTAAGGCTTTTTAGAATAAGTTAAAAATGGATACCTACGTACATCCCTATGCCACAGCTGCCAAATGTAGGTAGGTATCAGTCTACCAGCAAATGTACCGTTATGCAAAGTAACGGCATGTGGAGGCCTTTTATCAGTAAACTGATTAAACGTTATTAGTCATTTTTACTTGTAAAAGGTAACGGTAACAATAGCTAGGCCGTCAAAATATGCATATATTTTTTTGTTTCACTTCCCCGCACGTTTAATGATTTTATTTTGACGATACCGCTAAAATGATCAATATTTTAAATACTGGATTCTATAGCTCATTACCGTTATTCATTTACTGGAAACATGGTAACTTTATCAATATAACGGTACTTATCAATACATATTGGATAATTCCACTTTGAGCCCCTGTGTGATATCACCCAGGTGATCAAATTCAACACTTTTGTGTACTAAAATCACCCGGCATCAAATCAGCTGGGTGATTAAAGACCACATGACTTAATTTATTTATTTCGTAAAGTTTTTGTTTACATTGATCCGCACTTTTAAAGTAAGAATTACCAAACTATAAAATAAATCCAGCACAGTGAAGTCAACAAAAGGATAAATTTTCCATCACAGCGACACCTGAGATATAAAACTCACATTTCTCGACATTGATCGGTATGATTCTATAAAATTTCTCATCCGCTTGCAGCAGACGATTCCGATTCAATATAGACTTGTCACGTTCAGGCTCTGATTTGATTCCAGAATCTCTTCGATAAATGGGAACATGACATTTTAGAGATGTCTGACAACCAGGTGGACCTCATGAAGAGTTTCATGGAATTGACGGAAATGTCGTACGTTATAAGCACTATTGGGCCGTTATTGGGGTATGCAGAAGGCAAGGAAACATTTATAGAGAAAGGGTAAGTATACCCTCATTTGTACGATAAATATAGCTTCAAAATCATTTTGTTTTTCTTGCATTGTACCTATTCAATACAAAAATATCCAATTCTGACAGCAACTCACAGTATATATAATAAGACACTATTAGTCTCCTCAGAGCTTCTTTTGATAAATTTAAATGCTTGAATTAACGGATTAAGCTTGAATTGAGGCTGAAGTCAGTCCAGTTTCGAATCATCATCATCACAGCCCATATACGTCCCCACCGAGGGGCTCGAGCCTACCCTATATTAGGGTGATTAGGCCTTAGTCAACCACGCTGGCCCAGTGCGGATTGGTCGACTTCACATACATCATTGAAATTCTTCGCCGATGTATGCAGGTTGCCTCACGATGTTTTCCTTCACCGTAGGAGCGTCAGACAAATGTACATATGAAATTCGAAACGAAAAACACATTGGTACATGGCGGGTCTCGAACCCCGACCCCCCGATTGGAAGGCAAGTGCCGAGTCCACTGCGCCACCGACGCTCAGTTTCGAATACTGCGCGATATAATAGAAGTACCTGTAAATATAAAACTACAATTACCTACTTTGATTCAAGGATAACCGTTATATGACCATGATTAGCCGTTTCCGACGACTTTGTCTGCGTGGGATATTGCGAGTTTAGTTTAATCCCGCATTCACCATCTTCCCTATCGCGGGATTTAACTGATTGAAAATCAGGATAATGATCGCGCAAAACCGCACTGAGAGTAAGATGGCGCTATTCGCAGCAATACCGGCGTCTCTGTTTCAATATCATTTTAACCTTGCTATCAGCGATCATAGTAAGACCTCACATCCAAATTATGCATGTAAACTAGTCGATATAGAAGAACGATCTTAAATACTTAAAACTTACGTTAGGGTTACTAAATTTTCTGTTGAGTATGTCATGAAATATGATATTATGATCACGACGCGACGTGGTCGCAGAGATAAATATAATCAAAGGTCTCTTTTAATTTGAATCTTTGTATTTTTTTGTATCTTGTTTCACCAGTATTTAGATTTTAACGGGACGAGGCAAATACCACCAAATTAAAATTAAGAGACCTTTGATTATATATCAAAGGTCTCTTTTAATTTGAATCTTTGTATTTTATTGTATCTTGTTTCACCAGTATTTAAGATTTTAATGGGACGAAGCAAATACCACAAGCAAGGTGTAACAGAAATAACGCCCACCCTGAGAGAAGTTTCTATTAAATATTCAAATGAATCAATTTAAGCCATTTTTATTGTTTTTTTTAATCTGTATTAACAATTAATATGTTATTTATATGCATCATCATCATCACAGCTCATATACGTCCCTGTTGGAAAGGCAATGTACTGCAAACTGTAACGTCAATGTATATCAAATTTTATGTATGTCGAACAACTGTCAGATAAAGAGCTGCCTTCTCTTGAGCAATGGCGCTATGTGTGTTAAGACGAAATATGTTATAGATAAAGTTATTGTGAAGAAAATAAAAGTCATCGTTGTTCAAATACGTTTTTTATTAAGCTCTCAACAGGTTATGGGCCCAGATATAAGATCAGCAGTGTAAAGAAAAAAAGAGATCAAGAGGAAAAGAAAAACGTGCTAGGTACTGCGCACTATTGTACAACCCGCAGTTGTGAGTCGTGAGAGTGACAAAATAGTCAAAAAAGATGGAAAATAATCAAGCAGGTATTATCAAGCTAAATGGCCCGGAAGATTGGGCAGTGTGGAAATTTCATACTGAAATAACCTTAAAAAGCAAGGGGTTATACGGCGCCGTGAACAAAATGGTGGCGTCCACGTCTGCTTCCGAAAAAGATGATATAAAAGCACAGGAAATATTGGTATCCAGAATGGGGAAGGGATCTATAATCCATATTATCAATTGTACTACGGCATCTGAAATGTGGAACAAACTCAAGGCAGTGTATGAAAAAGAATCTACTGTGTTGCAGCATCTATTACAACAGAAATTTTTTGCCCTCCAATATCAGCGAGGAGAAACAATGTCTGATTTTCTTTATAGGCTTGAAGATTTAAAAAATAAACTAGCTCAGTTGAGAGAGAAAATCTCAGATAAAATGATTATTACTAAAATTATTATGGTGCTGCCTCCAGAGTACAAACATTTCACATCAGCATGGGAATCAGTACCTGCTGATAACTAAAATCTTGGAACCTTAACCTCAAGACTGCTAATTGAAGAGGAGAGATGGCTTGCAAGTACAAAGGAAGAAACAGATCAACAAGTAACAGCATTAAGAGTAGAAAAGAAAAGTGATTTCAAATGTTATATCTGTGGAAAAGCAGGTCATTTCGCCAGAAATTGTTATAGAAGAAAGGAACGAGAATGTCATGCATGTCATATGTTTGGGCACAAGGCCAAATATTGTAGAAATAAAAAACCAGAGATGAGTAGTACCAATAAACATACCGAAAGATCGAATGCATTCATAGTCACCGATGATACACAAGCAAATGTATGGTGTATGGACAGCGGAGCGAGCATATGTGCAGAGATCGGGAGATATTCAGCGAGTTCACCACTAGATGTCCCAAGAAGAGTGTTGTGGTCGGTGATGGAGCATCTTTACAAATAAAAGGTATGGGAAATATAAATTTGTATGAGCATCTTTACAAATAAAAGGTATGGGAAATATAAATTTGTATGCTAAGGTTGAGAACCAATTTATTGAGACTACTTTATATAACGTTCTATTTGTTCCAGAGTTAAAATTTAATTTATTTTCTGTGGGTAGTGCTTTGGATAAGGGGTATAATTTAGTTTCTAATTATAAAACATGTAAATTGTTAAAAAATGGGGAAATATTAGCTATTGCAAATAGAATAAATAAAATATATTTAATGAATTTTCTCTATAATAAAAATGAGAATACAACAATTAATAATAATTCAATGTTTTATGACTGTTACTCAGTGAAATCAATAGAAAGTTTGTATACTCGGCATACAAGACTCGCACATCAAAATGTCAGACAAGTCAGAGCTATCCTTGATAAATTTTATATAAAGTATTTAGATGAAAAACATTTCAATTGTGAAAAATGCTTATCTGGTAAACAGTGTAGAAATTCTTTTGCAACAAGTCAAAGTCGTGCAGATGACTGTTTACAGTTGGTACATGCTGATATGTGTGGTTCTATGGAGGAAGAATCACTAGGGCGAGCAAAGTCCTTCCTGGTCTTGAAAGATGACTACTCATCATATAGGTTCGTTTATTTTCTTAATAATAAGAGTGAGGTGAAGGATTTTGTGAGAAAGTTTATTAGTATGGCTGAAAGAGAAACAGGGAAAAAGGTCAAGGTAATCAGATCCGATAATGGGTTAGAATTTGTTAATAAAGAAATCAATGGAATTTTATCAACGTTATGTATTAAACATCAAAGATCTACGAATTACACTCCACAATACAATGGCCGGGCCGAAAGAGAAATTAGAACATTGGTAGAGGCAGCCAGAAGTATGATAGAAGGTATGGAAAAGAAATTTTGGGCTGAGGCCGTGAATACAGCAGCTTATACCTTGAATAGAACAGGTACATCTCATGTGGCAAATAAAACTCCTTATGAGATGTACTATGGCCGTGAATCTAATACAAATGATTGGAGAGAATTTGGTAGTCGAGTGGCTGTACACATTCCTAAGCAAAAACGGTTAAAGTGGGATTCTAAAAGTAGCCAAGGAATATTTTTAGGTTACGGAGATGTAGTGAATTACCACTTAAAAATAATGTAGAGATAGTAACAGATGTGTTTTTTTTTGCCATAAGCAAGATATCAAGAGAGAAAAGTAGATGAGGTTGCAGTTACAGAGATAGAAAAAGAAGAGTGTGAATATGGAACGGAGAGTAGGGTACATGAAGAAGAGATGAGAAAAGAAGTAAGTGAAAGTTTACAGTGTGATAAAGAAGAAAATGAGTGTTTAAGGGATGATAAAAGGGATAATGTTGCAGAATGTGATAGTGACAATATATACAAGTCTACACCTGAGCAACAAGAAGGTGTGCTAGGAAAGAGACAAAGGAAAAAACCTCGGTATTTGGATGACTACTACTTGGGTGATGATTATGCTTGTATGCTGTGTAAGGATGATCCTAATTCATATGATAGTGCCATAAGTGATAAAGAAGGGACTGAGTGGAAAAAGGCTATTGAGAATGAGATAAGGGCATTAGAGGAAAATGATACATGGGAGATAGTAGAAAAGTTACCTGGTATAAGTGTCATCGATTGTAAGTGGGTGTTCAATAGAAAGAAAGGTGAAAATGGAAATATATACGAGTATATATATATATATATTAGGTTGGGGAAAAAGTCTTTTCGCATTATAGTATGTATAAACTTGTAATAAAATCTCTTTGGCTATACTATTTGTATCTGGCTGGTTTTGGTATCATTGAAAGTTTAAATTTTAAAGAACATAATTCCAAATTCAAATTAGGAAAATGTGTGATTTTCATTTGTTTTTCGTACCGCCAAGATGAGTGAATCTAATGAAGAAATTCGATACATTTTAAAATTTTACTACAAAAAAGGTAAAAATGCAACGCAAGCCGCGAAAAAAATTTGCGATGTTTATGGACCTAGTGCAGTGTCTGTGAGAGTAGCACAAATTTGGTTTAAGCGTTTTCAATCCGGAAATTTTGATGTCAAAGATGCACGTCGCTCTGGTCGCCCTATTACAGATAAAATGGATGCCATTTTTGAAAAAGTGGAGCAAGATCGGCATGTCAGTAGTTACGACGTAGCTGAAGAACTGGGAATTGACCACAAAACAGTTTTGGCGCATTTGAAAAAAACTGGGTACACAAAAAAGCTCGACATTTGGGTACCTCACGAGCTCACTGAAAGAAACCTAATGAACCGTGTACTCATTTGTGATTCTTTATTACGACGTAATGAAACCGAACCATTTTTGAAGAAGCTGATAACTGGTGATGAAAAGTGGATCACGTACGAGAAGAACGTGCGAAAAAGGTCGTGGTCAAAGGCCGGTCAGGCTTCACAGACTGTGGCGAAACCCGGGTTAACTCGCAACAAGGTGATGCTGTGTGTGTGGTGGGATTGGAAGGGCATTATTCATTATGAGCTGTTACCACCAGGCAGGACCATCGATTCTGAACTCTACTGCGAACAACTGATGAGATTAAAGCAAGAAGTTGAGAGAAAGCGGCCGGAATTAATCAACAGAAGGGGTGTGGTTTTTCATCATGATAACGCTAGACCTCACACATCTTTAGCCACTCAGCAAAAATTAAGAGAGTTTGGCTGGGAGGTGTTAATTCATCCGCCGTATAGTCCTGACCTTGCACCTTCAGATTTCCACCTGTTTCGGTCTCTTCAGAATTCTATAGGCAGTGTCAGGTTAACATCACGAGAGGACTGCCAAAACCACTTGTCGCGGTATTTTGACCAGAAGTCCCAAAATTTCTATAGCAATGGGATCATGTCCCTACCCACAAGATGGCAAAAAGTTATCGAACAAAATGGTACCTACATACTTTAGTTAAATGTAAATAAACTATATTAAAAAATGTTTTGAATTTTCTTAAAAAATGCGAAGAAACTTTTTCCCCAACCTATTATATATATATATATTACCTATAAAGCTCGATTAGTGGCTCGCGGTTTTAAGCAAACAAATGTTGATTTGACTGAAATATACAGTCCAGTTGCTCGATTGTCTTCTGTGAGAATATTTTTAGCAGTTTGCAATGAATTTAACTTACCTATAATACAATTAGATGTATGTAGTGCATTTCTTTATGGTGATATAGATAGCATAGTTTACATTGAACCTCCTAAAGGTATTTTGTTAAAAAATATAAATACAGTTCTGAAGTTAAAAAAGTCACTATATGGCCTTAAAAGCTCACCTAAAAATTGGAATAACAAATTCAATAGTGTAATGGAATCTATAGGTTTTAAAAGATCTGAGTATGAATATTGTTTGTATATAAAAATTGATGATAATAGCAGAACATATGTGTTGCTCTATGTTGATGACGTATTGTTGGCTAGTTCTAGTAATAGAATTTTATGTAATCTAGTAGAAAGATTAAAAAGTCATTTCAAAATAAAACATTTAGGAAATATATGCTATTATCTAGGTATGAAAATATGTCAAGATATCAATAAAAATTCAATATCTTTAAACCAAACTGATTATCTAAAAGATGTATTGTCAAAATTTGAAATGCAAAATTGTAAACCTGTTATGACCCCTATGGACCAGAACTTTGACCATAGTTACTTAAAAAGATGAGAGTATAGAAATAGAGAAGAAATGTAGAATGTTGATTGGAGCTATCATGTACGCCATGTTATGTTCAAGGCCTGACTTGTCTATATGTATAAGTATTTTAAGCAGATATCAATCATGTGAATCAATCAAATGTGAAAAAATCAATCATGATCTATGGATATGCTCGAAAAGAGTTTTAAGATATATAAAGGCTACAATTAATATGAGTTTAGTTTTTGAAAAAGGTAAAGAAAGTATTATATTGGGATATGTAGATTCAGACTGGGCAGGCGATAAGGTTGATCTCAAGTCAACAACTGGCTATTTATTTAAAGTATTTGGAAATACTGTCATATGGGTTTCTAAAAAACAAACAGCGGTTGCTTTGTCATCAACTGAAGCCGAGTATGTAGCGTTAAGCCTGGCAGTTAGCGAGGCATGTTGGATACAACATTTAATTAATGATTTTAACTTGTATAAATATAAAGAAAATATTCAAATCTTAGAAGATAATCAAAATGCAATCAAAGTCTGTAAGAGTCCATTCTATCATTCGAAATTGAAACACATAGACATAAGAATTCATTTTGTTAGAAATGTTATAAAGGAATATGATATTGAGTTAGTGTATTTACCAAGTAAAGAACAAGTAAGTGATATATTAACAAAACCGTTAGGAAGAATCTTATTTGAGTATTTTAGACATTGATTTACTACCAAACGTAGATAGAGCACTTCATACAAAAACGCGCTTGAAATCTGTCACCTAATCGACTATACATTTGTACGCTGTTAAATAGGTAGTTGAATATGCACACCCGAATTAAAATTACCATAAAGAAAGTACCGTGTTTATCGAATTCAACCTTATTCTTTATTATTACGGCAACTATTTGAAGTACAACCGTGTGGAGTTACATCATTTCATACCTAGCCACATTAAATTTGACGTTTTAGTAATTGGGATGATGACTGAATTCTAATTTTTACGTTTCGTCATTAAATATTAAAATACCGTGAAAAAAGAATAAGTCCTGTGAAATTAGAATTAAAATCGGCTTAGAAATACATTAGATACAAGCATTTTAAGTTGTTAATTTGAAGGCGATTAGACAGAGAGATCCGACATCAACCGTGACGTCATTCTTGAGTACGGCCATATAAACTCCTTGTAAATTGCCGTTTTGCTAGAAAGAGATGGAGAAAAATCTTTAATACCTTATATCTTGGTTGTTTTTATAGTTATTGGAAAACCGATTTTTTCTTTCTGTTTATTATATGAATGAGCTTCTATTAAAGCAAAAAAAATTTTTTTTGTCATCTAGCCTATTGTTACAAGAAAATATGAACTTTATACTCTCAAACATAATGCTCAAAATTGCTTATCGCTTTGCTCCAACGCATGGAAAAGAACTGCACGAGGCCCGATTGGGCAGTTCTTAACCGGCCCACTTTTCGAACGTTCATGCGTTATCTACGTTTGGTAGTAAATCAATGATTTTAGAGGTAAGATAGGAATAGTGTAAAATAGTGTGTAAGTTTAGCTCAAGAAAAATAACCATTTAGGGGGGGTTATTACATATTTAAAATTGATATTTTTCAACTTAAAATAGATTCTATGTGTATCGTTATAAGAAATAAAACAGTTGTGTAAGAAATAAATATTAGTATTGTTTTCAATAACGTAGGTTATTTTTTTGAGTTTATATAGTTTTAGGTTAATTTTTTTTTTGTTTATATAGTTTTGAAAAGTAATTTGTAAAAGAAGTACATTGAGGGGGGGTGTTGGAAAGGCAATGTACTGCAAACTGTAACGTCAATGTATATAAAATTTTATGTATGTCGAATAACTGTCAGATAAAGAGCTGCCTTCTCTTGAGCAATGGCGCTATGTGTGTTAAGACGAAATAAGTTATAGATAAAATTATTGTGAAGAAAATAAAAGTCATCGTTGTTCAAATACGTTTTTTATTAAGCCCTCAACAGTCCCGACCAACTACATTTTGCACGAAAACAAACAACAAGTGCCAGTTGGTAATGTTGCGCGTTGGTGTGAAACGTTTCCAAACATGTTAAGCGACAACTGCCAATCGATGCCCAATGGATCACACATCACTACACTGTTACAATAAATGTGGCTACTTTGTACAGGGCTATACCAATAACTGAAAAGCTAAAGGGAGGCCGATTGGAGATAATAACAGGCGTTGTCAACCGCAACAGAAGCTACCCGTTCGAAATGATGCTTTGGAGGGTATCCAGAGGCAACATTTACTACAGAAAAGCGAGCGAAGACAAGATTGTACAGGATCCACAAACGGTATGATGTTAAGTCATAATAATGTTGCGGTTGCGGTAAAATTAAGTATCAACGAATCAAATATTTGATATTGTTTTCTTCAAATTTATCTTAGCACTAATTTGCATCCATGTTTATAACTTTAACGTAAGTCAATAAGGTAAAACATGGCTGAACTTATTATTTAATTTTAATATTATTGTACATATGTTGAATTAATAGACAAATATGAATGTTATATTAATTAATGTGAGAATAACTTTGTCTTTAACACTTTTCCTCCTATTTCTGAACTTCCTATCCCTGCTAATATCATAATCATCACAGCTCATATCCGTCCCCACCGAGGGAGTCAAGCCTACCCAATATTAGGGTGATTAGGCCTTAGTTAACCACGCTGGGACAGTGCAATGCGGATTGGTCGACTTCACATTCACCATTGAATTTCTTCGCAGATGAATGCAGGTTGCCTCACGATGTTTTCTTTCACCGTGGTATAGCGTCAGATAAATGTACATATGAAATTCGAAAAACGAAAACACAATGGTACATGACGGTTCTCGAATTCTCGATCCCCGGACCTTCCGATTGGAAGGCAAGTGCCGAGTCCACAGCGCTACCGACGCTCCTAATATAATAAATACGAAAGTAACTCTGTCTATCTGGAAATGCGTGTGTGTCTTTATCCAGGGTCAAGATATCAGAAAGGTTGCATTTCTAGCCATTTGTCAAGGCGACGCGCTCAGTGGCATAATGATGAAAATCTGTAACGGCTTCCGCGTTAACCTATACCCGTGCCCCAGTGATTATGACGAGAGAATGGATCTGTCGATACAAGTGGATACCAGGCTGTTAGATTTGGAGCAGGTGAGAAGAATTTTTTTGGTCGTTGAAAGTGGCGAGTCACACATCCCCGAACACAACCACACGTATAGTATGTGAGAAGGTACCTATGTGTGTGATTTGCATTGTCCGTGGGTGTAAGTACATATGTGCGTTGTCCGTGGTTTCTAAGGATTGAAATTTGACGGGACATGCCATCCAGATCTGTCGTCAACACTGCTGATCAACGGACGAGGTTCTGGAGCTCTTCACCTTTTCAAAGGTATGTCCATTAGTAGACGTCTTGTAACTTATAAATAAGGTTGTGCGTGTAAGTAGTAAGTACGTATAATACCTTTCGCACCACCTGCCCAAAAATAATATGTTGTAGGTCACGTAAACCCAACATAAAGTAACTCATTTCAAGCCCCTAAAAGCAGGGATAGAAATATTGTACAAAATTTCGTTAATTCCCTAGTCATTGAATATAATTATTTGTATTTGGAACCCAAGAAGTACAAAAATTTTGATAGAAGTCCATTCATCATCATCACAGCTCATACACGTCCCCCACCGAGGGGTTCGAGCCTACCCTATGTTAGGGTGATTAGGCCTTAGTCAACCACGCTGGCCCAGTGCGGATTGGTCCATTCATCATAACCAGTCCATTCATAACAAACCATAATTATTAAGTATTAAGATATATGAAAATTAGGGTATAGGACCCTAGGTGACATGACCTTAGGTTTTGACCTTCAATTTGTATCATCATCCCAGTTTCAAAGTCCAAAGAACAGTAAGCACTTACTTTACATTTGCACTACAAAAACCGTCGTCATTACAAGCGACATAAGTACCTAGGTAGACCAAAGGTCAAACAGTATGGCTTTGGCTTGCCCCTTCACCTATTCGTTGCCAACATGATGACTAAAAATATATCATGTAGAACGGATATTGTTATTTGTAATGAATCCTGTACTTTTCCCGAAAGCAATTAGCCGCCATTTCTTCGAAACAATGAGACAAGTGCCGGGCGAACTAGATCGATCCAGGATATTAATAAATTCTTCAATACAGTAGGATCTAGTACTAGGATCTAGGCCACTCAGAAGTCTATAGTCAGAGTTTGGAGATAGAAAATCGCCGATCACTTCTGCGTGGTGTCTCCGGACCGCGTCACTGTCGTGAACACATGTCTCATTGCTAGGTTATGTAATTCAGTGGTATAGTAAATTAAGTGTATGACATGCGTTGCGATGGATAGAGATAAAGATGTCTGAATCTTACCTCCATCTCCTATTCTGGGCTCCAGAATCCGCCCTCTGCTTCGCATTATATTGGACCCGCCTGCGGGACTCCAGCTCACCACTTATAGTTTTAAATGATCTATGACATCACCGTTATCACTGAGCATCTCGGGATATAATCTCGGAGTTATCAAAGCTACTAGTCAAAGTCTGGATGGCAAGATCTATGTTAATTATAAGAGTCCAATAAGTTTCAATCAGTCAGTCAGTCATGTCACATAGGTCATACTCCTCTCACAGACACGTCGGTACCACGACCACAGGGGTCACATAACAGCCTTATCAGGCTCTTGGCATTAACGCCCTCAGGCTGCCGTATCCTATGGGCCTCCTCCCCAACGCGCCCGTCGACACCTCGTCTAGGGGGGGGGGGGGGGGGTGCCGACAAACAGCCTTGTCAGGCTCTTAGCATCGTCGCCCTTCGGGCTGCCGTATCCCATGGGCCCCCTACCACATGCCCGTCGACACCTCGACCCCAGGGGTGCCGACAAAACAGCCTTGTCAGGCTCTTGGGAATAACGCCCTTCAGACTGCCGTATCCCAATGGCCTCGTCAGGCACAATTACACATGGACACCACGACCACAGGGGTGTCCCACCACACATCAGTATTGTCAAGTATTAGATACATCAATAGTCAAGTTATAGGTACAAGCATTCCTTTCTGAGTTGACTAACTTGAGTCGATGAGTTGTACAACTTCGAATTCGAAATTCTAATTGCGGACTTATTTTAATGCCCTATCTACGAATATCTCTGGGTTTACGTCTATAAACATTATAATACATTTGAAACCAATTTCCAAATTCACCATTTAAACACAAGAAATAAATATAAACTTGCCGTTCCAACGTACAGACTTCGAAAACTAGAGGCTCGCTTATGGGGAGATGTATAACTTTTTATAATAAACTTCCACAAAGTGTTACGAAATTGCTATTTCATAAGTTTAAAGCGTATGTAAAAATGATTCTTATTAGTAAAGGTTATTATAAAGTGAAGGATTATTTGAATAATGCCAATGCCTGGTGTATATTATTCGTTATATTGTTAAGAAATGTTGTGTATTATTTATGAAAACAAATATTGCTGTGTATGGTATCGACATATTTTTTTGTAAATGTCGGTACATTTCTGATAAAGCTGATAAGTTTCTTGCGGCCATTCTTCTTAGCTAAAAGATGTTCTACATGGGTAACAGCTAAAAATTATGATGATTCAAAAGAGCTTTCTATTAAGTCATACTTGAATAAAGAATATTTTGATTTGATTACTGGAGACAGAACTTTGACGTATTTTGTATAGAGCAAATGTCAAATACCTATCGCTAGTAACCATCTAATAACCAATTCCACAGATAGATAAAATATTGAAAACGGCCGTTAGAGTAGCCGCTCGTACCTTTGTGTTTGACAGGCGAGATGATGACTACAATGGACCTCTCGACATTTCGATTATTGTCTTCGGACAAACGCAGAATTCAAAGGGCTCATTTACTACAACTGTATCCTCTGAAGAGCTTCAGTGCAGTCAATAATCGAGATTTTGAGATAGCTTTGACAAACAGCAACAAATTACATGCTTCTTGGTTCTCTGAAATGGAAGTTTGCCATTCTGTGATGTGATGGCAAACTTGGGTATTCTGTGTATATTAGTGATTTATTCACAAAGCTTTTGATTTTAGAGTAAGAGAGAACTGGTAAGAGAATAATTATAATTTAAACGCAAATTCTCCCTGTAGTGACAGTAGTGTAATAATATGTAATTACCATAAATGCTTTGTTTTTTTCCACGTTGGGTGGAAAATAAAACTTATAAATTTTAATATGAATGTACTTTTACCAAAAAAATGGAAATTGAGTTTAAATGATCCCATATAATGAAATGATCCCTTATCAAATTATGCAACAGATAGAAAATAGTTGTGTTTGGGTAGAAACTTGTAAGTCTCTCAGGTAGACTACACATATGTATCAAATTACACAATGCGACAACATTCACATTGATTAGAATTGATATATGTTATATTTGTAACATTGCATTTTCTTTAAAAATGCAAAATAACTTGAAAAATGAATGCATCAATATGGCTGAGCGCAGATTGGAGTCACGGCAGTTTTAAGACAGACTTTCATCACACAGAGACTTAAAACATGAGATCTGACTTAAAATTAAAATGAAACTATTTTGTCTATATGACGCGCCGCACACCAGTCTGCGTCAATCCTTTTTAACCGACTTCAAAAAAGGAGAAGGTTTTATATTCGATGCATATGTTTTTAAGCTATTGCATAGCTTTTATCGCGGGCTTTGAGCGCGGCGACCGTTTCAAAAAATTCCGTAACGACTCCGACCGGCACAGCGGTGCGGCGTTGAAAGCCGTGCATCTGCATCGTCTCAGTTCGGCAGACTTTGGCACGGTGTTTGTGTGCGTCCACGAGTGAGTTCGAGTCCACGACTAGTTGAACCTTAACGTGTATGTACCTACATGGTACGACTGCACGAAGCTCGCACGGATCGCGACGAGCTGCTCCGAAATCGGACGAATACGTATGCAGCTGTTTGTGAGAAAGTATATAGGTGTATAGGTATCTATCATAGTAATATATACGGTATAATACGGTAATATACACGGTTTTTTTATCACCCTGGAAAATTTAAGGGACGCTTCACTACATGCAGCACTAGTTGAGAGCAGCATTTTCAGATATTTTTTTTATATATTTTTTAATTTTATTATTTCATTTTTTTTATAATAATGGATGTGTCCTGAAGCATCCCTAAAATTTTCCAGGGTGATAAAAAAATAACCGTGTATATAAAAAATGCTATGCAATAGCTTTCCCGCGGCAGTCCCCGAGTGCCACTTGTATTTTTTTGTGTCTGTTACGCGATTACGCCACCAATTGTGGACCAATTTTTAAAATTGCGATGGTCCTATTGTCACTAAAGTCTGACTAAGGATCTGATGATGGGATCCCATAGAAATCGAGGAAAACCCTTAAATTTTAATAGGTACGTCCAACGTGTTTCATATTTCTTCCGAAGGTATTCACATATTTGCGCCTGGTAGTCATGCACCTAGCTGATGATGGAAGGATCTTTAACTTTTGGGAGTTAGTTTCTTAAATACAATAGGCACAGTAAGCTCCTTGTTAAGCTATACTGTTTGATCTTTGGACCGTTGTTATGTCGCTCGTAATAAATAATACGTGTCGCACAGAATAAATAATAGTACTAAAGTAATAGTGGCGGTTTTCGTAGTTTTTAGTAAAGCTTTAATGGGAGCTTATTGTACATATTATCAAGTGAATTTAACACCTGCTTACCTCGGTTATATCAGGGGTTGGGAGGCTTTTGGGACCAGGACCGTGGTCCCAAAAGCTCCCTTGGAATTAATTATTAAAATTGAGGCGTTCGGGACCACATACGTGGTCCCGAACGCCACCTTGAAATGTATATTTATTTCAAGTGGTTCAATGGGACCACGAATATAGACAGAGTTTCTATCGTTATTTTTTATGACGAGGAAGTACAGAAAAAGATACAACTGCTGTTATAAAATAATTTATTTATATATTTATTTAAAAGATCACAGTTCTATTTTTTTAATATATGAATGCACTTTTTCTTTTTGATAAAATAAATTATATTTTTTCTTTAATACATGTCTTTGTATGTGTTATAAGTTCCGGACTTGCCCCTACTGACCCAATGTACTATAAATAATGAAGATAGTATTTTTTTTCTTAAAGAAAACATTCCTTAATTTTTTTTAAATAGCAAAACTGCATTTAGAGATTTTTGTAAATATGCTTGTCACACTCAGAAATCGTACCGGCTAAAATTCAAAAAAATATTAGCTTGTACTTTTATGGCATCAATCGATAGGATCGATTGTAAGGATCAAATATCTTAATAAAAGTGCCAAATTAAAGGAAAACAAAAATACAACATGAAATTCAAATATACTCGTATTTAAATTAAACGGAAAAGAAACTACTAACTTATCAGTTGATTGAAATTTGCTCAGTGTTATTCAATAGATCATCATCATCATTTCAGCCAAGAGACTCCCACTGTTGGACATAGGCCTCCCCAGGGATCTCCAAACCGATCGGTCCAGTGCCTCCCGCATCCAGCGGGTTCCTGCTACTTTCACCAGATCGTCGGTCCACCTTGTGGGGGGCCTATCAACGCTGCGTGCCCGGTATTAAATAGAATGGTATTTAATAGATACACAAATTAATTCTTTAGAAATGTAATTTGAAGTACTTAGGTAACTTTTAATAGCGAGTTGTGGTGAATACTTACTCAAAAAAGCTATCAAATTATTCTTGATAAGCCATTATTACGGCAATTACTTTTACGCTGCAGCAGACAAATCCATATTATAATATTTAGATGAAAATTGGTACATAGTTTGAGTCCGAACAGGTGTAGAGTCAATTTTTTTTTTTCCATTTGGCTTATATTTGCACACATCTTAATAATGGTTGGGGTGTGTGTACATACAAGGATTAAATAATTTAGTTAATTAGATTCTTGGTTGAAGATTTTTATGTTTTTATTTTGACGTCAATAAGTGCCTGTAAAGGTCTATATTGAATAAAGATTTTTGAGTTTGAGTTTGAGTTTGAGTCCCAGGAAAGGACATAGGATAGCTTATATCGCAGAAATCACCCCTTAAGGGGGAGAAAAGGGGGTGGAATTTTGTATGGGGAATCTATAACCTATCTATAAATTTGGTATGGAAATAGTTTGAGTTGTGGGGAAGGATAAAGAATAGTTTTTATCCCCGAAATCATTCCTTAAGGGTGTAAAAAGGGGAGGGGGGATTTGTAAAGTTATCAATAAAAAATTATTTCCACGCGGACGAAGTCGTGGGCAAAAACTAGTATGAAATAATTTGTAAAAACAATCAAATATGAATAACAAAAAACGGTGGCGTTATTATTTTTTTATACGAATAAGTCTGAGCATGTCGGTGTATTGTATTGTATTGTATTGTAGTGGGCTCCCTTTTCCGCATTTAGACTCTTATTTGGTCCATTATGCGTGTGGGATGGCCGGTTATTCTAACCAGCCCAGCTCCTTCCAGAAACACAGAAGTCTCCTGGGACGTACACAGGCTTCTAGGAGTGACCTCGGATTGCCAAGGATTTCTGCCCGTTGTGTGGCTACACCCATGCATTCCAGGATTACATAGGCAGCTGATTCTTCGGCGTTCAGACATCCTCTGCACAAGAGACTGTCGGTTACGCCTAATAGATGTAAATGTTTGTTGAGTGTGTTGTGTCCTGTTAGAGAGCCTACCACTATTCTTACTTCAGGTCGGTTTAAGTAGAGCAGTCTATGATTGTGTCAGTCGCGGTGTGCAGGTACCGCTTCTTTGGACTGTCTACATGTTGAGGTATTTGCCCAGCGGGCATTGTGTTTGTTTTGGGTATATTGCCGTGTCCGGGTTTTCAGCTGGTTAAAGGGGATCGGTAGCCGTGGCACAGGACCAGCCACTATGCTTTCTGTACCTCTTTTAACCAGCTAGTCCGCAGCATCATTACCCAACGACCCACTGTGTCCTTTAATCCATTGAAGCGTAATTCTGTTCTGTGAAGCCGTAAGCTCCAATGCTTCATGGCATTCGTTTATAAGACGGGATGTGATGGTGCCACTTCCCAGCGCTTGTAGTACAGCCATGCTGTCCGTGATAATTCGAATATTATAATTCTTTATACTTCTTCTCATGACTGCGTTGGCAGCTTGCGTGATAGCGACAGTCTCACATTGGAATATTGAGTTTCCATGGCCCAAAGCTAAAGATATGTTGATGTTAAGATCCATCGAGAATACCCCCCTATATACGGACTTCGTCGATTCCAGGTTGATCTTTTTTGGGCTCTGTAAGCTGTATATTGTATTTCCTGTCGAATACATGTCTTTTGGGGATCCTATCACATGGTGCTGCTATTAGAATAGAATAGAATAGAATAGAAATCTTTATTTGCCAGAATATGGTTCTAAAGGTGTTACAGTTTCATTGAGCCGACATATCCTGTTGACTTAGTCAACGTGCAAATTTTCCGTCCTTTATGGGTACATTCTTACATTATAGGTACCAGAAAAAAAAATTATTTCATTGTTATGATATTAATAACTAGTATTTAAAATTTCAGTCATCATGTCACAATCAATAGTAATGTCATACTTTCAATTCTATTATCATTGTCATATTAGTTACCTGTTATCATTATTACATTAATAAAACAACAAATCACATAACAATATAAAATGTCCTAACTATCATTTAAAATTTCAGTCATCATGTCACAATCAATAATAATGTCATACTTACTATTCTATTTTCATTGTCATATTCATTACCTTTAATCATTATTACATTAACAAAGAAAACAAATCACATAACAATACAAAATGTCCAATCATTTAAAATTCTCATTATTATGTCATTAATGTCATATTACTCTATTTGATCACATAAATATTATTACATTAACAAAGAAAATAAATAGCACATAACAATACAAAATGTCCAATCATTTAAAATTCTCATTATTATGTCATTAATGTCATATTACTCTATTCGATCACATAAATACTCTCCAACATTGTAATATATTTTATTAGGGGCTGATAGTCGATCATCCTGTTCCATAACATGGTGTGAATCCTCATTTGGTGATGCCACATTCCTAAGTGTTTTAATCTGATAACTGCCATTGATGCCTCTTGTTGGATGTGCAAATCAAGAGGTGGCAATCCCAGTATCATTTCTCTAGCGGCGGTTGGAGTAGTCTGCATACAGCCAGTAACTGCTGAGCAGGCTAGCCTCTGGAAAGATTGCAATTTCTTGATGACGGTACTGAGTTCGGTCCTGGGCCACCATACTATTGCACCGTATGTCACAATTGGTCGTATAACGGAAGTATATAGCCATAGTGTGATCTTCGGCAGGAGACCCCAAGATTGTCTCTTGCATTGCCAGAAGATTGTGCAGGCTTTGTTTAGTTTGTGGTCTAGATGCTTATTCCATAACAGTTTACTGTCAAGTATAACGTTGACTTCATTTGTGAGGGAAAGCTCGGTTCCAAACAGTTTAGGTAATCTTAGGTTTCCTACGTTTCGTTTATTTGTGAACATAATAAGCTTCGTTTTGGAGGGGTTCACTGTTAACTCATGTTCAGTACACCACTGTTCTACTATCTTTAGGGCAGACCTCATGAGACAACATAGGATGCTCTCGAAAGGCCCGGATACCAAGATAGTTAGGTCATCAGTAAAGCCCACCGTATACAGACGTTTATTGTTTAGTCTGCACAAGAGTTCATCCACAACAATATTCCAGAGAAGTGGTGATAACACTCCACCTTGTGGACAACCCTTGGCTACCACAGCTCTTGTTGTGGTATTTACGGTGAATTGTATGGCCCTGTATCTCAGCATACTGTCGATCCATCCTGCAATTGTAGGATCAACACCATGCCTAATCAGAGCTTTTGCTATATTGTAAAATTTTGTTTTATCGAAGGCGCCTTCAATGTCGATGAAAGCCCCTAACGTTGATTGTTTCTTGGATAGACCGCTTTCAATGCAGGATACTACATCATGTAGTACGCGCCACCGTGTTACTCTTTAAGACATAAAGATTATGTCACTGAAATTGTGAGATAATGCGTGACTCGAATCCAGTGTTGGCGGCCCGTGCTACGCCTGCTGATGTCGTTAAAAAAGTCACACGTATTTATTTGCACAGATATGTTTTTAGCAATACAAATAACCACTACAATTTATTATTTTCCGTAGTACCATAGATGGAACTATCTAATGATACAACGGCAAAGAAAAGTATCGAAGCATGTTGCTTATTATTTTAAACGAGGTAACGGTTTTGTGTTGTGAACCATTAGCTTCTTTTAAATTCACAGGTTTTAAATACGACAAAGCATCACATATGCAAAGCACTGTGCGTGATCGCGAAGCAGTGGTCTGTTTGGGTGACGCAGGTGAAGAAGTCGAAGGCCATATACCACACTCTGAATCGTTTTAATTTCGACATTACGAAAAAATGTCTGATTGGTCAGTGCTGGGTGCCCGATTACGATCTACGCGCTGTCCAAGATAGCTTGGAGAAAACTTCGGTAGGTTATTAGACTCATAAATTAAGGATCTATTCATTTCAGCCAAGAAACACCCGGTGTTGGACATAGAACCACGAAGGGTCTCCAAGCTGACCGATTCTGCGCTTCTCATATACCGGGTTATTTTTCCATCAGAAGCCAAATTTTGTTTGCTTGTTTAGACAAGCAAAACGAACAACTTTTACTATGGGACCAAACTCGAAATCGCTTAAAAAAATCAGCTGTTCTTTGTATGGAATAGTGCGATTTCGAGATTGGTCCCATAGTAAAAGATCTTCATTTTACTTGTCCGAACAAGCACACAAAATTTGGTTCTTGATGGAAAAATAACCCGGTATGTAGCGTTTATTTAACCTTTTTTGTAATATAGTTTCAATATGTATACAACTCTCTGGCTAGCTCAGGAGTGAAATCAACTTGAAAGACCTTCCTAAAATATCTGTCATTCGTTACATAACTCATTACAAGAGGCCAAGTTATGTGAAGAGTTACCTACAACGATTATGTCTACTATAGCCGCTACCTATACGTATAATCCCAAACCATCACGTCGCCTCCCCATGGCTGATTTTTTTTGGTTTTATTTATTCCGTTTGCAAAATGAGCACCTGCGGGAAAAAGTTGGTTTACCCTTAGGCAAAGCCATGCAACAGCAAATAAAAATCTTAGGGGTTGTCTGATCCGGGCTCTGTATAACATTAAAAACAAAATATTACGCGGGAAATTAGTTCCTCTGTTATACACGTATACTATTTTTATAAAACAATTTCTCCTCTCGCGGGTCTGCTGAAAGAAATTTCATTTTTGAAATAAGCAGTACTTTTGTAAATCTTTTCTTCTGTGTTTTTTACATATATGTTAAATTCTGCGTGCATAAATTGTTAAATAAATAAATGCTCTCTTGTTCAGTACTCCTCACGTTGAAATGAGTTTTTCCTAAGAGGAAACTGGTTTTAGTAGTAGGAAATGTGTGACAAGCTAGAAATGGGTAATTTGTATTATGTGTATTTTACGAGGACGTATTATGTACTATTCGCAATAATAATTGGGTGCGAATAATAATTGGAAACCCAGCTTCCACGAAAAAAACTATTCTCCGTAACTAGTATCGAACAAGAACTAATTATATTTCCGTTACAAAGCTCTGGTTTTGTAGACGGACGAAAGGAAAGCTTACCTATCGAAAAATTATATTATCTAAACTTAAATAATGCACTTAAGACAAATGTCCTCTATAATATAGTAATATGTTTTAATGTCCACTTTACGGTTAATACTCGTATAGATAAAAACATCATTTTAACCTTAATTGAACGTGATACATTATTTTAACCTAGCACTAGATTTTAAGAGGATTGTGAAGCTTTAAATTTTCATACAAAAAGCGATAACGCTTTTCTCCCTCTTTGCATAATCCAATTTTTATAATTTTTGTGTTGTAGATATACTGAAGATCTAGGTTTGTACGTTGAGATTTTGAAGTAATATTGCTCAGAATATAAATTATTAGCATTTAAATATCCATATTTTAGACTTAAAAACTACCTCGAGCATTTTTATCTTTTTTGACTAAATTATACTGACTTACAAAAAAAAGCAAAACGTACATAGACTAAAGTATACTGAATCTAATGAGACCAAAAGTGTCGAATTTAGTAAAGGTTTAGGGGGGTAAAACAGTTATCGCCCGAACCAATATTTCAATAAGAAATGTAGGCACTTGCCTCCCACTTTCAACTCTAAGCGGTGTGCAATAAACTGCATTTTTGAAAGTGCATACTCGAGATAGACGGGGTACCGAGATGTGGGAAGACCACCTGGCTCCTTAAAAACTTTCAGTTAAAGGAAGACACGATCCTCACCAGCACACTCGAGACGGCTAAAGAGCTGACGGCGGAAATAATGGGTCGTCTGGGCGCTGTCGCAAAGGGGAAAGTAAGAACCATTGCTTCGGTACTGATAAATGGAGCAAAGGAGCCTAAGCGTCTACTGGTGGACGAGGCTCTGATGGTTCATTTTGGAGCCATAATAATGGCAAGCAGGCTGTGCGGGGCAAGAGAACTGGTGTTAATGAGTGATACAAACCAGATCCCCTTTATCGACAGAGACAACCTATTTGAAATGCAATACAAAGACCCAATTGCCGTAACGACAGTCTCAGAAAAGATACTCTGCACACACCGATGCCCGATGGATGTAGTATACGCCCTGAAGGAGGTGTACGGGGGCATATACACGTCCAGGGATGCACTGAGATCCCTAACTTCCACCATGGCATCAGAAGCAGTGTCCAGAAGGACTGACCGGGAAACGCTATTCTTGACCTTCACCCAAGAGGAAAAGGAGGCGTTCGAAATGAAAGGGTATGGTACTGGAGAGAATTCCAGACGGCTGACGATACATGAGGCTCAGGGGCTGACATACCGTAAGGTGATAGTGCTAAGAGGCAGAGAACCAAAAAAGCCGGTCCATGACAGTGTCCCTCACGCTGTAGTGGCAATTTCCAGGCATACGGAGTCATGTATATACTTTTGTGGGGAGCATAAGGAGCATGACGCCATAAAACAACTAATTGCCCAGTCCAACTCAGCAACGGACGATGAAATAAAAAATTATAATTTGCAGATGGCTTTCAAAGACCTAAATAACGCAGCGTTCTAGGTGCTACCCCATTAGCAGAAAAATGCATGCATAATGAGGAATCCCTCGATAGCGGATGAGCGGGTGCGCCGTGGATGGCGCTTCGTTTGCACATTGCATCGGTGTCGTATTCCACAGACTGTAAACAGTGCGAATACTGCTTATAGTGTGCGGAATGTGGCGCCTGTGGGGTTATTGTCTGAGAAAATCTATCGCAATCGCTTACACTTTGACAGTCGCCGTCCATCCGCTCCTTTATAAAAGGATGTCTTCGCAGAGCCTTGTGTTAACGGCGCAATGGTTATCAAATTGATGGCGATTGTGGTGGATTTTTTCTTAGACAGTGACCCACCTGGCATGGCGCCGTCGATGGCGCGCCCCCTTGTCTGTTGTCCGAAAAATCCCTCATTAAATTTATATATAGTTTTATATTATAGTATAAATGTACGTATTTATGATATAGTTCACAACTGGTATGTATGTGTGTAATGTGCGGTCGGCGGAGCGTAGAGCCCATTATATTGCACTAAGAAAACCTGCACTATTACGAGCGATATAAGATCTATCTCATGGTCGATATGTGGGCTCTGAAGCGTTGCCGTTTGTACGTTTGTTTAGTATAATATGGTAGGGTATCATAATAGTTATATTGTAAAGTATATTTTAATTTATAAGCTGCGCAAATGTAAAAAAAAGTTACTAAGTGATAATTATTATTTATAAGGAGTTTAAAAAGAAATTTTGTAAAAAAATAATAATTTGAACAAGGGCATGGACTAAGAGTCTGTGGAGTAAACATAATAATAATAAAAAAAAGTGCATACTCGAGCCATAAATTGGCACTTCACAGTCCTCTTAACATTACCTCAATGCGGAGCTATTAGTTCAATTTCACAGAGAGAAGTCGGAACGAACGTACCTTCTTTCATGTCAAGAATAGAAACGTCAGATATACCACCAACGTACCACCGGACTAATAAATTCACCCACGGTTTCCAAGCATTGATCAACGCGTATGGCACCTCCACGTACAGGGAACTGAATCCAGGTAAAAATTTTAATGCTCTAATAAAATTGAGGCAGATTATGAGTGGGAGACTTTTGGAATAGATTTTAGTACACGACATTATACATTTAGTACACGAGTAGGGTGACACTTTGAAACGCATACTGTTGATTGTCATAATTTCGATTGGTATACATCATATGGCATAAAAATCAAAAAGCATAATAATACTTGGCATGACATATCAATAGGCATAAACATTATAATGCAGAATTGTCGAAAGGCATAATATTAAAAATCATAATCTTTGAAAGGTATAATTTGGTTTGCCATAATTTTATTAAGCATACTTTTAAACGCATAATTTTTCTACGCATAACTGTTTATATCTATAATTTTGTATCACATAATAAAAACTATGCAGAACTCACCAAAAACATAGTTTTATAAAGAATAATAACTGTAAGTAGGTACATATCCATAAATCTTCTTTGACATAATCTGGAATGTATTTTTCTCCATACGAGGATTACCATGCAATTATTAAAAAAACTAGTGCTATTTAAAACCGACTCAGTCAACCCCGACTCCACGTAGTCTGCGCTACCCCTAGAGAGTTATTCAGAATCTCGAAGGCACGGAGGGGTGAGGCGGCCCGCATGCTGAGGAGCAGGCCATCTGCGACGATTAGCATGCGTGGGACCGCCAGAACCTCGCAGTGCCGGAGTTATGGCAGAAGTCTTGTATACTGTATGTATTCTGCATGTCTGCATGCATGCTGCATGACTGCATGCTGCATGCATGCAAAATAAAATAATGTACTAATATTATTACGTGATTTCTTAACATTAATCGTAAATTAGAGCTTTTTTATTAAGTAAACTATTTCTTAATAAATAAGGTTCAAAAATAAATAAAAACAATAGTAAATAGTTTAAACATAAGACAATGAACCTGTTATGCCTAGCAAGGGTTTGCTTATGGAAATTAGGGTGAATGAGTTCGCTATGGATTTATGGATCTGTCAGTTATGTTTTTCAAATGTATGTCTTTTGAATATTATGCCTTTCAAATATTATGGTAAACATAAATTATGCCTTTTGTTACTTATGCTTATTCAAATTATGCCTTTTCATGGTTATGCCTTTTCATGGTTATGCCTTACATATTTCAGACTTATAGTATTATGCGTTATGAAGTTATGATATAAAGACTTGTGGCAAGTGACGATAATCGTCATTAACATTATGCCTTTTTAGTTTATGACGAAAAACGTTATGCGTTTCAATGGGTAACCCACGAGTAGACATTGTTGGACTAATCTCTAATATTTATAGGAAAAATCTAATGCCTTCAAGACTAATAATGATAATGATTGAAAAAGTAGTGTCATTTTTTGTTGTTATGCGCTGTACGAACGAAACGCCTTTCAGAGCCCAAGTTATACTCACCTACTCTCAGTGCTTCCCATGAAGCAAATACAAAAAGTTTTTGCTTCATGGTGCTTCCTGCCTACCTTCTGATAAGATCTAGCACCCCTGCTAACCCGGAGTGGGCCAGTATGGTGAGCCAGCCTTAAACCAAGAACTAGCGGGAATGATGATAGCTGAAATTATGCAAAGCCGCGGCCAGGAGCTCGGTTAAAAAATCAATTAATAGGCATGTTTTTATTGTTTCCTTTCTTTCAGGATTCTATACTATCATAACGTTTCCGTTTTTATTCTCTTTGATGTTTGGCGACTTTGGACACGGAACTATTGTGTTGCTGTTCGGTTTGTGGATGATAAGAAATGAGAAGGAGTTTTCAAGACAGAAGTCTGATAATGAAATTTGGAATATATTTTATGGTGGTGAGCAGTTATTTGAGAGATTAATTAAGGACAACAATGCGAAAAAGAAAGTAATATAGGCATATTTTTACACGCAGCTATCTAGTAAAAAATAGTTTGAATGTTGAGACTATTGTCACGGTTATAGTATACAGGGCGTCCTAAAGCGATGCCACGTGGAGGAAAGAACCTTAAATACTGTAGATAGAAAATTTTCATCAAAGAAGACTTCATTTTGATTTTAAAAACAATCCGAACTGCATTCACAGATTTTTCAATAATCGCCTGTCTGAACCAGGAATCGAACCGGGTAAAATAAACATCCTTTATTTTTATGGTACCGATCTTCGTTCAGTAAAATTTTCTATCTACAATATTTAAGGTATTTACCCTCCGTGTGGCATCGCCGTGGGACGCCCTGTATACAGTGTTGCCAGCACGTAAATAAAAATGGGACCGATTTATTTTTGATAAAGGCGAAATTTCGGCAGGAAAGGCCGAAATTGAAATAAAAATCATTATTTTACTAAAAGTTTGATAAAGTGATGAAAATAAATCAAAAACAAGAAAAATATTACATACAACACAGAAGAAAATATTTTCCTTGTATTTGATTTATTTTCATATTTTTTTTTCAAATTATTTAACTTTCTAAAATAAAATGCAAAGTCACGAATATAAAATTACAAAAAGTTGTAATAGTTGTAATGGTTTTCACAAGTTTCGAAGTAATTAATAACATAACTAGTTATTTACTTATATTTAATTTTAGCACTTTTTATATTTGGAGACGGCTGAAAATTATTTATTTTATTTATTAATGTTAGTGATTAATAAATAAATAAAATAGAAAATACCACCTCAGTTTTCTACGCCTGCTGTTGTGGTTATCAAAGAAGCATTCGTTACGGGTTTTTTACGTCTTGCTCATTGAATCCAGTCATATTTAGCTTTTAGTCACATACAGCTCCTATCTCGTGAGTCCAGTTTTGCAAAAATCTCATTTTTATTTCCTTTAATTGTAATTTATATTTTTATACTAGTAAGTGACGGGGTGGGAAAAGGCCACAAAAAGGCCGATGGCGGCTGCCAAGGGCCAACATTGCATTGCAAGGGCCGATATTCGCCCCCCCAGGGGCCGAACTGGCAACACCGCCTGTATATTACCGTGCTATTGTGGTATACTAAAGATTCTTAAACAAACGACTTTGTTTCCACAGCTACCTAAAACAAGAAATTAGTCCTCGTCTGGGTAGTCTTGAAATTAAATAAGTACTTCACAAACAAAAACAAAACTTTCGAGACATTTCGGATTTTCTGTTTACTTTATAATTGGCGTTAACTCTGCGAGTCTGAGTTGAATAAGTTGTAGGTTCACGACAAATGTTAACTAGTAGTATGCTTAAACCTCAAATAAGTATGTATGCGTGTCATGTAGGTTTGTACTTTGTATAGTATAATACTATTTTAATTTATGTTTGTAATATATTTGATTTTATCAGCTATGCAATATCCTTTTTAACAACATTGAAAATATAATACAAATTATGATCATCCTATTAGATAATGGGATAAAAAGTATAGTTTATTTTATTTCAGGCTTGTTTGTGTATATTTTTGGATATTTCGCGAAATAAATTTCGAATAATTTTATTTTGTTTTATGTGTCGGAAGCGCCTATCATTGGACGTAACTCTGGTGACGTCACACGCAAGTAAGCACGGATTCCTTGACTGATTATTTAGTACCTACAAGTTTTTTTTCAGAGTGTTTGACTTATTTCTAAAGATATTTTCTGATAATTTTGAGAAGCTTATAAGTAGTAGCATAAAGATCAATTCGAATCTCAAAATGGAGTCAAATTTCGTATGACCTGATAGCAACCTTCCCACGATAGACGCATTTATGGTTGCACTTTTCTTTAGAAATAACATGGATTATTATGCTGCGGAGCTTAAAAATGTAAAAATAGCAGTGTAAGTATCACGTAAAATTGAAGCCCATTTTGTACTTCATATTTTATAAAATATAAAAATTGTGTGTTTTTCCATGTGCATTTCAATTATTTCCATTATAACAAGTAACTACTTTTGGGTTTGAAAAGAAGAGACAATAATTTTATTTTTTATTATAATAATAATAATAAAATTATTTATTTCTCTCACAACAAGTTAACTTACAATATAACTTATTTAGATCGTACAATTTTTGCATACAGTGTTGTGAGAAACTGGTGCCTGTTAGAGACTATATAGCCTGTGTTACAGGTCACCAGGCCCCCCTCAAGCAGATTGCAATATAATAAGGTATGTGCCTATTTTTGAAAGGACATCCGTTTAGAAAAAGAGATAAGGAATAATCACAATAATTAATAATAATAATGAAAGAAAATGTATGAAAAATCATATTTAGAAAATTAAAATAGTACTAAAAACATTAAAGAAATAACACTATACTTAGCTATTAATGTACTGCGGAAAACACAGATCGAATTTATTTGACGTATGTGGCTGTGTGTGCGAACGTGAATGGGGGTAAGGTGATGGTGTGTGGAGTGGATGTGTGTTTGCGTGTGTGCGTGAGTGTGTTGTTGTGTACATATACGGTGGGTGTGAGTGTACATGTGTGTGTTTATGTGAGTGGTGTGAAAAAAAGTCAATGAGGTTTGTATAAACAACAAAAGGCTAACAATAAATATATTCCAAAGTGTAGGGCAGAAGCTTTAGCATTAGCAATAATAAGGGGATTAATGTATACAATTTTGGTCTTATCTTTGGTCAAAATGATACGAGTTATAAAAATAATATTAAGTTCCATAATTTACTAATTTTATTTGTAATTATATTATAAAACAGCACAGAAAACTATAATGATGGATATGATATCCTACAGAGTGGAGTGTTGCGGTCAATGTAGGGTTGAAAAGTATTATTTTAACTTATGGCACAGAATAGATAATAGTACTACGTACTTATGGTCTAAGATTTAGCCATATAAAAGATATATATATTATTCGGTTTTATAAAGCGTTTGACTACTAATAATTTAATAATATGTACTAACGTCAAAGTGAACATCATACATGAAAACATTTGAATGTGATGAAATAACTTTTGGATCCCTTCGAGCTAATGGTAACCACTTTTTACGTCTTTTGGGATCCGTTGGCAAACAGCAAACAGTTTGTGTGGACTATTTATAGACATATTTGTACATTGTGGCAAGAATGGTGTATAAAAGGTGTGTAGCCTTTTATACACCATTCTTTCTAATAAATCGTAACAAACATTATGAAATTCCATTCAGCTACACTGATTTGCTCCTGTGAACTAACTTATTTACTTGCGTGTGACGTCACGGACGTCATGTTTGGCGCTATTACAATAACAGCGTGCTTGCCGCGCTTTTTGAAATTTTATTTTATTGTCGATGTTTAAAGATAAATAGATCTGATCTATTTAAGATCTGATTTTCCGGAAATATTAATGTTGTTTGCATATTATAGCATATAGAATAATTTAAAATGATTTCCTAAAATTGGTAAAATCGGCTATTAACACGTGGTCATATTTTTCTTAATAATATAATATGACCACGTTTCCTCATTTCGCAATAAACTCAAGTGATCTTCTATCTGACTATGTAGGAACCTGAGAGTAGTTTCTTTGCTTTTCAGCATTCTTCGAATACTCCTTATTACTTAAAGAGTAAATTTCAAGCGCTCATTAGAGCCCATACGCGTAATCTACGTTCCGATGCCATTCTTACCCTTGAAATTCCAGCCCATCGATCCGGGTTTGTCTCCGACTCCTTCACACTCTTCTATACGTGTGTGGAATAGTTTGCCCCCTAAACTTAGATTAGCTCGCAGCAAGGCATCTTTCAAACACCAGATTCGCAGACATTTTCTCTCCGAATCTGTTTAGATCTAAAGATTATCAGTATTTCTATATATTTATAGAATTATTTTCATTATACCTATATAATATAAAACTATATGTATGTTGTTTATTTATGTATGTACGAGGAGTGTTAATTATATAATAATATAAAGGCAATTTTTATGTGGAATTATTATTATTATGTATATTTTATTTGTGTCTGAAATAAGCTTAATTACACCATCTACTTTTTCTCTCACACCTTGCCGGTTGACTGGTAGACCCTTAATGTGTTGTGCGAAAAGTAGAACTAATAATATAAAATGTAAATAAGGGCACAAACTAACAGTCTGTGGAGTGACCGAATAAAAGCATTGGAAGTCGAAGAAAATTTTACCTTTGGTACTTCAATTCCTTACGATACTTTAACATCAACCCTTTTCCGTTTATATTTCATCGCAAACGCTTAAAATTTTACTTATTATTATAAATATATGTGTAGGTTATAAAAAAATGTGTGTTAATAAAATATGTCTATATGTTACAGGAAATGTGTCGAACCCAGGAAATGAACATAATGCCAGGAAAATCTATGGAATTCTGAGCTGATTAAGGAACTACGCGAATTGCCAATTTTCGTAAAATTATATTCAAAACACACATTTCCTGGGATTCTTTCCTAGGGTGCCACTGGCTTTTTTATATTTTTATTGAAGAGTTTTAAAAACCATAATTACGAGAAAATAAAGATTTTAGCGAAAATTTACATTTAATATCGAGTATTTTTTGTGCAAGTAGGTTGGACAGCATTGAAATGGAGGTCGAATATATCGGTGTGTTCTTAGTTCAAACACTAAAATAGTGATTAAAAGAATAAGCTTTTTAGAGGGGGAATGGTATAAATAAATATTTTAAAAAGCCTTCAAGCCGGTACTCACTAATGCAACCACCGCTGCTAGGCAGTAGAAACAGTTACGATAGATACCCATGCAAACGACTCTGGATACTGAGTCTCTCTCTGGTGATTTATTGTTTCGTATTTTGTTCACTTCGACAAATCTTAGGTCGATACGTCATCACGCTGCTTGGAGCCTTCTCAATGTTCGCTGGCTTCGTATACAACGACTGTTTTTGCAAGTCCATGAACCTCGCATCGTGGCAATCTCATCCTGTATTTACAACTTTTTCTGCCGATATGATTAGCAGCAAAGAATTGATTGATGTACACCCTTTACTTGGACGAGGCTACAAGTTTGGTATTCACCCAATATGGACGGTAATATTAAGTTGCATCTTTTTCGTGTGGTTATAGGTAATGCTTATACTATTAATATACATTTTTTTATCATTCCAGTTATCTACTAACAAGATAATGTACGAGAATTCCCTTAAAATGAAACTGTCTATCATAATTGGAATTGGTCATATGATATTTGGAATAGTTTTAAGCTTTTACAATCATTTGTAAGTGAATTTTGATAAAATCAATAACAAGTCAATTAGTCTATATAAATAATAGGTAGTTAATACCATTGTGTGATTCTGTACCACTATTTTTTTTTCATAGCGTGAGCTCTTAGTCAAGGGTAGCCTACTTGATAACTTTTTTTTTGTAAAAAAGGCATTTTTACTAACAATGTTTTAGCAGAAACAAATGTTGTCTTAGATTTGGTTTTATGTAATCCAGTAAAACTAATTACACTCACATAATAAATCCTCAAAGCAGAAGATGCTATTCTTTTCATAACAACACTCAGTAAAAATTAAAAACGTGACAATGTAGATTCCAGGACCCCATTGTATTATTACAGACGATAAACATTCTTGCGTTCATTGAGAAAGCATTTTCCTTTGTGCCCTCGCGAGTAAAAGATAGTTCTTCTAGCTTTTCATCTCCGGCACCTTATTGTAATGTTACAAGTAGAAATGTATAATTAAAATGAAAATCCTCCAACGCCGACTGTATTTTAAAAATGAATGCACTGTTTTTCTCACTGCGAACAATGCTATTAATAAAGTTAAAAGACTTCACCGTGATCAAACATTGTATAATGTTTTTTTCGTTTCAGGTATTTCAAACATTACCATTCGATTTTTTTGGAATTTATACCGGAGATTTTATTTTTGTGTTGTCTTTTCCTTTGGCTTGTGTTCATGATATACTTTAAATGGTTCATGTATGGTCCGGATGAAGGTATGCGATAGTTTCTAAATTATATAACTTTTCACGTGGACACGTTATAATTAAGCAAAGAAAGATTGCATTAACTCCAATGACGACTGCGTACTAGTAAGTATTGGTAGGAGGACCACTTACTTTGTTCTATTTCGACAATTATACTAAAAGAGAAAATGATTACCTCACTGTTGGTACTTCATTAGTTGAACAATGGATATAGCGAGAGAGCTGGGTAGCGGGATTTTTGGCACCTTTACCTTACTTTGTTTAAAATTGACAATTCTATAAAGAAATCAGTTAGGTAATATTTTTTTGATGGCATTCTAGTCTAAACTATCCGATTTGAGCTCGGCGGGTACAGTACGTACATATGCCAAAACGTACAAATTGCTTGTTTGTCCAATTGTCAAAATGTACAAAATGCAAGAGACAAAATGACCTTTTGTCGGAATGTTTCCATGACAGAATACCCTATAATGACAATAACCCTATGGTCAAAATGTGTAAATAATATAAGGAATGAGTGATGCAATATATAACTGTCCGGGTCACATGTCACACTATGTGTAGTGTTTTAATATCCACATATTTCACAAATAATGAAGATGAAGATATAAATATAGACACATTTCACACAATCATTGAAATAATAGAAACAAAATGACAAATCGATCAAAGGACAATGCCAGAAGTTCTATAGAGGTTTGCCCCACCCGATAAAATTAATTTACACGAATGCGATAAACGACATTTGATAGCTATAATATTGGTTATTAACATATAAAAGTTAAAAATCCTCTAGTTGTTGCGGTTTTTTTAATATACTAAAAACGAGTACAATTATCTTACGTTTTTCGAAGTGCATTTGTGCAGAAAACTGTAATTGCCATAAATTAATAGTCAGGCGCATTCATAATCCTTATAAATAAGTAGATCCTAGGTACCTATTCGTTCGTTTTTCGATAATTAAAGTAATAAGTAAATTAATCTTATAGCCCACTGTTTATTGGTAAGTCGAAGCAATCAATATTGTCTATATAGATTACCTGTGCCCCCACATAGGCTCCGATCTTGTGGGATATCAGAGATAATAGGTAATGTATGATGCTTCATTTCTAACGGTAAAATAATTGTATGAATCGGTTAAGCAGTTTCTGAGTTTATTCAATACAAACAAACTTATAAACTGTTCCTCTTCAAAATGTAAATAGGTAATTGTATTCTATCGCAACACACGCAAATAGCAATTTATGCATCCCAACATGATTCCAAATCACAAACAAAAAATTGGTAACCTAAAAACAAATCCACGAATTTCGTTCACTTTGTCAGTTTGTCACCAATTCATCACACCACAGAGTCATAAGAAAAAGTAAATGTCAAACAATATCAATCCAGAATTGGCGTTTAGTTTCATATAGTTAAATTATACCGTTTCGACGTAGAATGTCCACTACGCAAAAACGTATGCAAAAACTTATTTATAAACATTAATAAATTATAACCGATATACGTATTAGATCCATAAAGAGATCGGCATTTTTCGAAAACTTAATTGATGTTTTATTCTGTTTGTACCTACGTCGTACAAGAAAACGCATGCGTCATTTCTTCGTTCTTACCGCAACAGAAATAGTAGGTGCACATTATTTTAATATCTATTCAATATCCGCAACTTTTAAAGGTAATAATTAAATCAGTACAAGAAAAAAAATCATATAGATTTTTTCGTAGATTTCATATTGCAGTAAATGGTGGGGCAGAATCTGGCATTGTCATTTCAAATTCTATTACATCGTTACGCATTTTATTCAAGGAGTTCCTATCTCTTATTTAAAGGGTTTAGATAATGTAAGGAGATTTTAATTATACGACTCAAAATATATATATTTAAGATAAGTATAGCGAGGAAGGAGCCCTATATGGCATCTACTTTCCAATTTTGTAACAAAGGCTACCGCTCGTGGGTGTTCCCTAGGTCAAACTAAGCATATTTAGGCCGGGGTCCCAAGCGCTTCCGCACTGCATGGAAAAGTTCAAAATACGCATCTGTCGCACAATGGTACAATCGAGATTAAAGTTTTTAACATTTGTACATTTTGACACGGGGATAATCAAGCACTTTGAACATTTTGGCATTAATACGGTTTGACCCTTGCGGTTTATAACATGTTATTGTTTAGTCATTTGTTCGTTTTAATATTCACACATTTGTGTACTTTTTAACTTTTGTACATTTTGACAATTGGACAAACAAGCAATTTGTACGTTTTGGCATTTGTACGTACTGTACCCGCCGAGGATTTGAGGGGGTTATTGGGCGGGAAAAAACGCCCCAACATATTTGTCGGACAAAAATTATCTACTAAAGGTGAGGTAATATTTTTTTTCTTACAACAGTGTTCCCCACGGACTATAGCCAGTTCTCAGTATATTCTCAGTTGTTGAGGAGTCTACAATAGGGAAGACCACTAGTTTTCCTGTTGTATTAAAAAAACAAACGAAACTAGGTCGAGCCAACGATTTGAAACCAATAATGCAATCGTTGAAAAAAAAAGTGAAATGCCTCATTTGTGTGATTATATTATTTACTTATTTCCATAGTTTCTATTTAAAACACGGCAGTGACTTTTAGTTGGACTTAGAGGCGTGGGATGTGCCCCTCAAATACTAATCCTCTTCATTGACATGGTTCTGATGAGCGAATCAAAGCCTGTTGGCGATGGCTGCGAAGCGTACATGTTTCCTGGTCAGAGGATGATTCAGATGATTCTGCTGGCAATAGCTCTGCTATGTATCCCTGTGATGCTTCTGGGTACTCCTGTCTACAAGCTTATTTATCATAGACAAAAGAAAAAAGCAGCAATGGTGTGTAGTCTCTAATTTTTTGTAAATATTTATTGAAAATTTACAAAATAGGTACTCACTTCATAGAATAAGTCAGTAATCAATCAGTGTGATGTGATCTCTTGTATGAGATGTGAATAATGTTATGCACTATCAATCTAGTTTATCATTAGTCTCTTTCATGTGAATATGTTTCATACCCTTACGTTCTCCAAAAAGGGGCTTTTAAAATGTGGTCTACTACTCTGGACCAGTTGGCAGCTCCAGAGCCTGGTTTGTTGATTGTAGTTCCTTCCTTCCTTCCTTCTCTTGGGTTTCGTAAAGTGTTGTTAAAGCCCCACGCTAAATATTTATTTATAATGAAAAGATTATAAATAAATATTGATTTTATAATGAAAACATAGTCAATTCGGTTGATGGATTTTAAGCAATACTAATTCTCAAATAAGGATTAAAACTCACGTCTAACTCGGAATATGTCGGTATAATTTGATAAAAAAATGTAGTTGACAATCCACAATACTAATAATTGACGATCTCATCATCACACTGATGTTTGCTATGATTTTGAAAATTCAGAAGTTTGTCGCCACGTTTCGCCGGTACAGGACGAGTGGCCGTGAGATGCCTCCAGATAAAAAAGTTACGGATGAGCTTGCGAAGCACACTGTGTCTTTTGGAGATTTAATGATCCACCAAGGAGTCCACACAATAGAGTTCGTTCTGAGCACAGTGTCCCACACGGCATCGTATCTTCGCCTTTGGGCGCTGTCTTTGGCACATGCTGGTGAGTACTTCATCCACAAATTGTAGCTAACATAGATTTATGAATGAGGCTAGAAGCTTTTTGACCGGAATATTTGTTCCGGTTCCAAGTTACAAATAATTAATTACGGGACTCACGCTAGCCCCACCACGCCCTTACTAAGGCTTGTGCCCATAAAGATGTTGATTGAATCCACATGAGCGTGGATTCTTGAAAGTAACTGCCTCTCTGATCTATTGGTTGAAGCTGCTGTCAATCAGATTAAGAAGCTTAGGTATTACGTAACGACAGACACTTTACTGTTGGATTTGGCTTGAATGAATGGTATCTTGTGATCGGCCGGGGAAGGGGCGTGCGGGTGTGGGTTTATGGGTTAGCGAGATGTAAGTGACTGTACCATCTTGACATTTCTTAAATAAGATTAAGTGGGTAAGTATGTATGTGTATTCTTACCATATGCAAGTGAAATTTACGTCTAAATAAGTGTATTTGTGCGCGTGTGTGTGTGTGCATGCATGCGTCCGAGCGTGTGTGTTTGTATAGCTTTTATACGTCCTACTTTTCACATTAAATGAATGAATGAATAATTGTTTATTAGACCGCGACAAAAAGTTCAGAAAATAATGTGATATTTTTAAATGCATATCAAAGAACTTATCGCTTATTTTAATTTATAATCATCATTTTTTTTACATATGCATATACTGCGTATAGCAGATTTATTACAACACAAAGCATACATTTGTATAAAATGCATTGCTTGATAATTACCAAAACTTACTTAACATAAATATTTAAACTTACTTAACTTTTTTACACAGAAAGTAGCTACTAGAAAGTACGAGTAGTTCTATATGTTAGGTTAGCACTACGACCCGCAGGCGGTTGGGTAGGAGAAGGCCTTCTTGGGCGCGCACCAACCACCCTAAGCAGCCAGGGAGGAATCTGGCCCGGCCGACCGACAACCAGCTGGGAGATATTACGTTTTCCTACCTGGTCGCCCGTCTGGGGGATCGCAGCGTGGTAACTTGGTGACCCCTTCCTTGGTTGGCGCTAGTCCCAGCTCTTTGTGTCAGTATCATAACACACCGCTAGGCCTGTCCCCAGGGGGCACGTTCGGGGAATGGCTAGTCTAATACCAAGCGTGCCTCCACCGGGGGTGGAGAGGTTACTAGAGGGTGGTTTAGCCGGGTATGGGGTTTTTACCCGAGTCCAACGGCATATCCAAGGGACAGCCTTGTCCCCGTTTCCTTCCTGGATAATGGCAACAGTCTCATTTTTTTTTCAAATAAAATGTATGACTGCTATTAGCATGTTCCTTTGTTTTCCTTTTTTATTAAGTTAATTATTAAAGGAGATTTTAACCTTCAAAAACAAAAAAAAAATGGTTAGATTATCTGTTGTATTCAGAAAGCAATATATAGAAACACAGCCAAAGCCATTCTTTAATTTTTATCTACAAAAATAATTAAATCTGTTTTAGAGGAGAAAACAGGGGACTACAAAACGTTTATTTTGTGTACTACAAGTTGCAATTATTACGCTCAGGTGGGTTATTGTCTAAGAAAAAATCTATCACTATCGCTTATAATTTGACAGCCATTGCGCCGTGAACATAAGACTCTGTACCGACTTCCTTTTATAAAGGAGTAATGGATGGGCTGCGACTGTCAAATTGTAAGCGATCGCGATAGATTTTTTCTTAGACAATAACTCCCCAGCTCGTTTGTTCAAGGGCACAGCGCGGCCGCAATATATTTTACAAATACCTACCTATTTTTGAATTCTTCTTTCGATTCATATCTCGGCCTTAACAGTAGAGGATCCGAACTAGAAACGACCTTCACCCATCTGTTAATTGGATGAAAAGTATTCTATATCAAATTTAATATACTAGAAAATATATCTCGAGTGGGTTGTCTAAGAAATTCCTGGCCAGACTATGATTAATTAAAAATTGAAAAATGTTTTTTTTTTTTAAATTGCACTCATGAGTTTAACGAATAAATTTAATACCAACCGAAAGTATGAAGCCTATAAAATATAGAAACGTTGGGTTGTCTATTTTTTTCCTGGCATTACTACTGGGTTGCCAGGTATAAACAGGTCACTCAATATAGTTATTTTCACCTATTTGTTAAATAAATAAATCTTATATCAAAATGAGCGCTATTGAATTGCGAATACGATGATGAATATGATAAAGGTGAACATTTTATGCGTGTGGAAACTTGTGAGAAAGAGGTCCGAGCTTAATATCCCGTGTGATAGAAGAGGGTTGTTGCTGAGCGAGACGTGGCAGAGGTGACATCAATAACTGTTGAACGGGAAGGGACATTAGAATCTAAACATTGTGTTCCTTCATCAGAGCCAGAAGTTTTGATGTGCTCCTAGAAGTAATTTTTTATTATGAAATGATCATGTTTGAGACATAATTTTTTGAGATGTTTCATTTGCATCGTTAAATGAAAATATTGCCTTTAATACTGTTTCAGAAAGACGCAAAAATTGTAATTTCTTTGGCTTGTATGCTAACCAAAAATTCTTTAAAGAAATTAAAAAAAAATAAAGAATGTGGTAAATTAAAAAACCGTAGGTGCAAAAAAATATTTTGGTAATAATTACTTTAACTGAAACTAATTTAATCAAAGTAAGAATATCACATTTTCCATTGTTATATTCGTTCATTGTAAAGTAAATATAGAAGAAATATTTAATAGGTAAATAATAATTTTGAAGAATCATACATTATATAGTTACTGTATTATGCGTACAAGAAATTCTAAATTCTTCATTAAGTATATTTATTTCCTAAAACAATCACCTTCTTATAACACGTGGTATGGTAACCAACAAAATCGAGTGATGCCTCAGTTAGCTCAAATTCGTTGTATTTAAAATTCTTTTTTTTACGAAATGCAAACTTTAGTGAGCAATTTTAAAAGTTTCATTATAAAAGTCAATCAACGAATCCTCTGAGTCACACAAAAAATACTTTTTGGCCATTTTTCAATACAATACCTTTATTGTCAATAAATAACGATACGCAGTAACAAGTGTTCTCAATATTTTAGGTTATTAATTATAAAATACTGTTCAGTATATTTATAGTTTATTCAAAATTAGAAGATTCCCGTGACAGGTCGAAGTTTTCCATTTCATGAATACTAGTTTTCGTGATTAATAATATTATGTTTTAAAAATATAACTAGGTAATCTCTTTAAGTTGTTTTTATCATAAATGCAATAATTCCACAGTTAATAGAAAAAAGAATATCAGTCCAGTTAAATAAAATTATAATTCTGAAAAAATAATAGTTATTTGTAAAATGTGTAAGTGTATGTACTTGAATCGTTCCGATTCACGATTGAAATACGTACTTACTTAATTAAACAAATATTTTTTTCTGAATTATTAGCAGATTTTACAACAAGTGCACAAAACAAACCATATTTTTATCCGTTCGGCTCGAGCTGATAGTAATGTCGAGGATAAAATGGTTTTGATGACGAGTTATAAACTCTGCTTTTCACTTTGACTGCGAGTAAATAAAACAGTAGTATAACATAACATTTCTTTATGTCTTAAAAACACATAAGGCAAATAAATTAAAGTAAATATAATAAAACAACAAATTCTATCTATGAACTTCTTATTGTGTTTGGCTGTATGGCTCATTTTCTTTGCCTTAATATTTACATTTATGTATGAGTAGATACGTTAATGCACTTGTGCACAAAATTCGATTTTGTGCAGCCTATATCTTGCACAAATAAGCACTTTCAGAGCATGGGAAGTGAAAAAAATATTATATTTAATTGGACTGATATTCTTGTTTCTATTTAATGTGGAATGAATTATTGCATTTTTGATAATAATAACCTAAAGAAGATTGTAATGATGCAGGCACTTCGAAATGGTGGGCGGTGACTTGGAGTATACAATAAGTACGAGACAACACCGTGAAAATTGTATATTTTACACACTGATACAATTTAGTGAATAAATACAGTTACTTTGCAAATAGATGCGTATACAGACAGACAATATTAGACGAACTAATACCGCGATAACAATTTAGCGGCTTTTTATGCAATTAACACAATAGATAAACAATTTACCCTCTTTTATTATAATAAAAATATCAGACCCTACAGTGACGCTAAATTAATAAAAAAATACCTTCAGTTTACAAAAATATCGTTATAAATTACCTTCAACATATTAAATAAATAATAAAGTAAAAATGCCGTCGCCAACAAAGATGTAATAACATAATTTTTAAAACAAATTAGTATGCATGAAACAGAAAACTTCGACCTGTCACAGGAATCTTCTTATCCTGAATATACTTTGATATATATCGCTGTCCTTCTCTGTTGCACGACTAAATAGCGAGCAGCTCATCACATGGGATAGCTCTGACCTCTTTGTTGCAACTTTCAGCCGGCTGTCAGCTCGAGTGACGTACTTTGAATCCCTTACTGCACTTGGGATTCTACTTTGCAATCCAGGACTCTACTCTAGAATCCTTCGCTCCGATCTGGAATCAAAAACACGCTCGCCCTAGAAATAGTTATTTGCTCCCTTGGTAAACAATCCACTATTTCATTATCTAACTACCGGTATAATACAATTGTGCTGTATATAATGTGAAATAAACGTGAAAATAAATGGAATCCAGAAATACGCTATCGTCCGAGTGAACAATTTATTTGACAATAAAAATGAAACATGAAAAATGTCACACATGACAAATCAAACTTTATGGCATTCGCCAACATCCTCCCAAACGCGGAAAACATAACAATATAAAATAATAATAAAACGGAACCAAAAAATTATTAGTCCCTTACGTAATCTCTTGCCGTCACCTCCAAAGGATACAGCCTCTGATAGGGACGCGCTTTCTTACCAGATGCTGTCTTTACGATGGCTGTTCGTGGCATGCCATCTCTCCCCGGGAGAACCTCAACAATAACACCCAAAGGCCATTTGACACGTTTCTCTGGTGTCTCGATCAACACTAAGTCACCTAAGCCTAAGGCTGTCGATCTCTCTTTGCCTCGCTGAATTAAATTGCTTAGATATTCAGTATTGAATCGATGGCGAAAATCTGCTCTTAATTTATTTAAATAGCGTGACCGTGCTGTAAGATATTTGTCATCGATTTCGTCTAAGTCAGGAGTGAGATCAGAGTGTGGAAGAGGTTGTAAAAAACACGATGGAGTAATTGGCGCAAATTCCCTACATTTATCATCTCCGATATAAGTTAACGGCCGCGAATTTATGGTTGCTTCACAATCGCATAACATCGTGTGCAATTTTTCATATGAAACACACGATTTTCCTAGCACTCTGCGCAAAAGATCCTTAATGGAACGAATCAATCGTTCCCAAAACCCTCCCCACCAAGGAGCTGTAGGGACATTCAATATCCATCTAATTCGATCAATTGACGACTGTTTTTGAATTTTATCCCAATCTAATGAAGCCAGTAAATTCTTTGTACCTACAAAATTCGTACCGTGATCCGAATACACCGTATTGACACGACCACGACGTGCTATAAACCTACGAAAACACAGTAGGAATGCTTCAGTTGACAAAGATACGGTTAGTTCCATATGAACGGCTCTGTACACTGCGCAGGTAAATAGTACCACCCAACATTTAGTGCTATTTCGCAGTATTAAAGGGCCTGCTAAGTCAACCCCTGTGACTTGAAAAGGTGCAGCTGCTTCGAGACGATTTACTGGTAACGGTGCCGTTGGCGCAGTGGCTGGTTTTCCAGAAAATCTCCTACAAACTACGCAACTACTTACAATAGACTTAACTAACTTTCTTATCCCTATAATCCAAAACCGGTTTCTAATATCTACGACTAAAATATTATGCCCTGCATGCTGTAAAGCTATATGACGCTCTTCAACTAGTCGTCGAACTATTGGATTTTTTGCTGTCAATACTACAGGGAATCGAATACTCTCCGCAGTTTCTAATAAAAGTAACTTTGTTTTTAACCTTATTATATTATCACTATCAATGAACGTAGTCAAATTTTTACTATGAATGTAATCAATATTGTCATGTTGGATCAATTTAACAATCAACATTTCTGACTGCTCAAATTCTTCAAATGTAATAACACCACTTTTTCTACAAATGTTTTTAATTCGACTTCGCGAGTTATAAATATATCTTAGAATATACGCTACCATTCTAACAATTTGTGAATACTTCGAAAAATAAAGTATATTATTCAAAAAATCAGACTTCAAAACGTCGACACAAACATGAACTTGTTTCTTAACTTCTGTGAAAGCTAGCTCATCTTCACAGTGTACTTTAGTAGGCCATTGACATTTTGTTTTTTTTTGCCCTTCAGGACCAGAACACCAGTTAGATTCTACGAGAAATTTGGCGTCACAGCCTCTCGATATTAAATCAGCTGGGTTAAGATGTCCGGGAACGTAATACCAATCTGCAATATTGGACGAATTACGAATCTCTTTCACCCGGTTACTAACAAATGTCGCCCATGAACTTTTACTCTTGATCCACGTAAGAACTACTGTTGAATCAGTCCAATAATATGTAGGGCAAATAAAATCAAGAGTCATACGTTTGACGACATAGCCGGGTAGCCACTACAGCGCCAATCAATTCCAACCGAGGGATGGTGATTTTCTCTTTACTTGAAGCTACTCTCGACTTAGCTAAAATCAATTGAACTGCAACCTGACCATTAAAATCTTACCTTAAAAATACGCAACAACCAAATGATTTTTGACTGGCGTCACAAAAAACATGAATGCTTTTTTGACATTGATCAATTGGAAAGTCGGATATTCTTCGGGGAATCTTACAGTTCCGTAAAAGATGTATTTGTTCAAGCCAGTTGTAAAATTTCTTTGATAATTCCTCAGGTATAATATCATCCCATCCTAATTTCAAAGTATAAGCTTGTTGTAGAAGTAACTTAGGAATTAAGGAAGTCGGTGCTGTGAACCCAATTGGATCAAATAACTTTTGTGCAAACGATAATAATACACGTTTCGTAATTTTGTCCTCTTTCACAGATGGTAGATCTATATTACATAAAATACAGTCATTCCGCGTATCCCAAAGCATACCAAGGACCGACACCACTTGTTTCACAACTTCAAAACCTGGCATTGGTGAAACTATCCACTCTCTTAAATTAAACTGGCCTTCTTTCATTATAGCTATGGCTCCTTTAACAAAACGATCAACATCTTGTTCCTCTAAACTAGTCACGCAATTATCGACATAAAAAGATTTCGATAACATATCAGCCACGTCACGTGACTCTGGCCAAGATTTAGACAGATGATATTTGATCGTTGCTCCTAACAAAAAGGGACTGCATGTCAAGCCAAAAACGACCCTGCAATGTCTAAATGTTCTAGTTTCCTTCATGTCGTTATCCACCCACCAAATAAATTTTAAAAATTGGCGGTCAGCTTGTGATAAGGAAATTTGCAGGAAGGCCTTTTCTATATCAGCAATGACACCTACCGATCGTAACCTAAATTGAATTAAAAGTTTTGGAATCAGTTCTAATAAATTGATGCCCTTTTCTAGGCAACTATTTAAAGATTTGCCAGATTTATCACGAGCCGAGGCATCAAACACAGGACGAACTCTAGTTGTTGTGCTTGAATCTTTTACAACAGCATGATGACTAAGAAAATGACCTGATCGATCATCAGAAGGAACTTCTTCTATAATGCCTAATTTAAGCCATTCTTGAAATACGTTCTCATAATCGTTGTAAATACCGAGACGGAGTAAACGTTTGGTATTGGATACTAATCGCTTATGAGCAAGTTCAAAATTATTACCGATAGTATCATCCATGAACACACCATCCTTCCACGGTAAATTCACCTCATATCTACCCCATTCATTGACCTTTAACGTATTTTTAAACGTGAGAAGTGTCTCGTCTTCAATTTGTTTTCGGCTTTTAGTCGCAGCAGGATCTTTAATACCTAACAACTCTAATTCCCACAAATTATTTAAATCAGCAGAAACAGATAAATTTGTCACAAATAAATTACTTGCTGATGTACTGTTAACTCCCTGTAAAGTCCACCCCAGTTTTGTCTCTACCGCTGTCATACTGTCGTTTAATTGAATTATATTTCTTGTCAATAACAGTCCACAATAATCAGCGCCAATTAAAAGACCAATGTCCATAGTGTTATGACCAATATCTGTCAGATGAATATTCAATGATGAAAGTTTCTCTAATATGCCATATTCGGATGCAGATACACTAGGTATATAGCCACAAATACGTTCTTCATCAAAAACGTCCATACTAAATTTATATGTGTCATTTATATTAGAAATATTTATTTTGTATACCCGATGTGATTTCTTTTTTGTCTCTAAGCCGCCGAATACAATATGTCCTAACTCTTCTTCACCAATAGCACATAAATTCAATTTTTTTACTAATGTTTGTGTTATGTAAGATCTTTGAGCACCGCTGTCAATCAGTGCTCTAATTATTAACTCCTTATTGTTATGTACAATTTTCACTAATAATGTCTGTAAAAGTGTAAAGTCTTTCGAATGACTGATTGACAGTTGGTTCTCAGTAGTACTATTCTTCGAGCTTGACACATCTTTGCTGCCTTCTAAGCTAATATTTTCTAAATGAGGACAAAAAAGAACATTATGGCGCTTACCACACACCACACATTTTATAAATGCCTTGCACTTGATGAAATTGTGCCCTAGTCTAAGACAAATAACACATCCCTTAACTTTCTTAATGTGTTTTTTCCTGTCCTCTAAACTGAGACCTACGGCCTTTACACATGTAGCGCTAGGATGAGTATCTTTGTCGCAAAAAATACAACAATCCTTCGACTTAAGAGTTTTTGTATCGCTTGAAACAAAACATGAAGCAGTGGGTGTTAAACTTGTGTCATTTGTCTTAGCCATTACAGAACTACTATTGTTACAAAATCCAGCTCTAGCCAATGACACACGTTGGTTACTCTCTACCTCATTCTTTAGAAAAGCTAAAATGCTATTAAGCTCACTATCGCTTGATAACTTACCACCAGATCTTGACCGTTCCCATGCCTTTAATATATCCGACGGCAATGCCGACTCGACCAACGGGAACAATAATAAAGCGTACTTATCACTAGTAAGCCCCATGGTCTCTAAAGCCCGAAGTTGAGTCGTCAATTGATCGTATAATGAACAGAGAGACAGCTCGAATTCATTCTTGGCCTGCGAAAGTATGAGATTTAGTAATTCACGAATGTAAACATTAACTAAAAGATCTTCCCGACCGAATCGTTGCTGTAAGTGTTCGATGGCCTTTGGGTAATTATCGCTAGAGGGGGGAAAACTATCAATTAATTCCCTAGCAACGGTACCTTTGGGGATGGCGGCAATGAGATATTGGAACTTATCGTGATTGTCTATAGAAATATCGGCATGTATTTTCGAAAATTGCGCCCAGAACGGAATCCAATTCTTGATGTCTCCATCAAATTTTACCAATTCCAGTGATGGAAGCTTGAATTGACGGTTATGTTGAAGAACTACAGATTTGTCCGAATTCAACTGATGCTCCTTATAGACTCTTTCATATTTCAACTTTACCAATCTATACTCATTCTGGTACTTATCGGATATTTCGGTTTCCTCCTCAATATCAATCTCCTGATCGAGATACCAGTCTTTTATTTTTTGGTCCAGCGAATCCAAATGCTCTGCCTTCCGTTGAAAATTTTCGTACTCCACAATAACCTCGTCATGAATTTCACCTTTCTCTAAACTCTCCATCAACTTTTTATATAATTTGCTGAATTGTTTTCTAGTATTTGTTCTGTCCGCCTTGTATTTCAAGAAAATTTTTTCATTGATTGCCCTTTGTTCTTGAGACGTCATATTTATGGATATAGTTTTTCACAAATAAATTATTCCACAAAGGAAAAACAGCGAAATATATTATTTTACGTAACGGTCGCCAGATATAATACAATTGTGCTGTATATAATGTGAAATAAACGTGAAAATAAATGGAATCCAAAAATACGCTATCGTCCGAGTGAACAATTTATTTGACAATAAAAATGAAACATGAAAAATGTCACACATGACAAATCAAACTTTATGGCATTCGCCAACAACCGGGCTAGTTAAATTTTCAATTTTCATACACTGAAATCATACCTATTTTATAAATTGAAACTTTAAATAAGCGCAACGTGTTTATTTTTCTTTTATTAGACTTACAAAACTGGTTTCAATCAAAGAACATTCAAAATAAACAAATCAAATACTATGACATAAGTAGATTATTACCTTCTAGAAGTAAGTACAACATGCGTAGGTACCTATATTGTGGATAATTAGGAGTCAGAAACAGCCTAAGTACTTTTCAATTTAATTTTAAATTACGATAACATATTACGACACTTCTAATTTAAGCTTTCAGAATAAATTTTAAACAGTTTCTGGCAGAGGCTATGGCACCATTGAATATGCTAAACTCAAAGCGTATCGAGTTAGTAACCTGAACGCATGCGATAAAGTGGCGAGTGATGACCAAGACTAGTCTGACATGGAAGTGTAAAATTCATTCTATTTTGTACGCGACTATTCATTCTTGGGATTGTGAAAAGCACTTTTTTCCTAAATTTCGGGCGAATCAATATAACCATGTGTTATTTTAAACAAAAACAGTATAAAGCTTTGTTCGTTGATAATAAGACAGACGCGACTGATATGATGATAATTGATAATACCTAAAGTCAGAAAAGCAAGGTGAAAAAGCGTCTTTGTACTAGTTCTAACCTTTCGGAATGAACTTGGTGAACTGGACTCTAGACCGGACTGCAGTATTCGAAGATCCTACGCACTAAAGAATTATATATTGTGATTGTAAGTTTAAGGCTCTCTTAGAATTTTTATTTGTCTCGTGATAAATCCAAATAGCATTGATGTTTTTTTTAAATATAGTTTTGACATGAAATCTTCGAGCATATCTATACCTATAAAATGCTTTGTCCTGAATGACTGACTGACTGACTGTCTGACGGATCAACGCTCAGCCTAAACCGCTAATCGTAGGGACTTGAAACTTGGAGGGTGTGTTCTTTGTATGACGTAGGCGACCGTTAAGAAAGGATTTTCCAAAATTCTATCCCTAAGGGGGCGAAAATGGGGGAAAAAGTTTGTATGGGACATAGTGATTCCGTTTTCGGATCCCTTTCAAATTTTGCATAAACTTTCTTTAACAGAATTAATGGAAGACATGTTTCGTATTTTATTGAAATTCATCCCCAAACGGGGTGAGATGGGGTGATAAACCGATAAAATGTCAAAATCGACATTGATACCGTTTTCATGGTTTTTCGGGTCGTAGATTACGAAAATAACATCGATTTCAACACCACATACCATCATCCCTGCATGGGGTGTAATGGGGTTGAAGTAGTTCATATTAAATAAATAGTTTCAATCAAACAGAGATGCGATTCTATATTAATTTTATTACCTTACAGTCTTACAAATAAAAATGAGTTATACCACATTTATTCCACCCTTATACTAGGTATAGTTATACTTAGTATAAAACGAGAATAACTCTAGAATATTTTTTTACAAATAAACGAGGTTTATCTTCGGTATAGCTATTCTTCCAATCTATCAAAATGCACAATATGGCAACAGCACAATCAAAGAGAAATGTACAAAAAAGTAACATTTTATCTGTGAAAGCTGTCAGTTTTTCGACCGGGCGACCGTTTTGTTGATTGGTTTCATTTCCATATTATTATATTTGTTTATACTTTCGTGTAAATAATTATATTAATTTGGAAATAGTTAAATTTCGATAAAGAACTTTGATTTTTTTTCAAAAATGCTGAATAAATCAATATATAAATTTCGTCTCGGGCGGGGATCGAACCCGTGTCTCCAACGTACCGTATTGACGCTTTGACCACTTCGACCACCGAGCTCTTATCAGCTCCGACGAAATCTTTAACTGTATTGATCTCATTAATTTGGGGGAGAAGGGGTGGGGGGGTGGAGATGGTTATGCTCGGAGTGTCTTTACGTGAACGATAAGTAATGATGAGATCCGTAAGAGACGCCGCGTTGGTAAGCCCCCCAAAAGGTGGACCGACGACCTGATGAAGGTCGCGGGAAGCCGCTGGATGCGGGAGGCGCAGGACCGATCGGTATGGAGATCCTTTGGGGAAGCCTATGTCCAACAGTGGGCGACTGTTGGCTGAAATGTACGATGATGATTGATCTCATTTGAACTTTGTTAATTTTTAACAGTGAATAAAGACTACTTTAGTGTAACCATTAACTATATTTAAATATTATAACCTCAAATGACCATAGCAAACAAGCACAAATCGAGTTATACTAGGTTTATACAAGGGTGCGGGCTGGTATAACTTCGGAATAACGTTTGTATTAATAGAAATGTCAATGTTATACTCAGTATAAGTTATTCTTGGTTTATTTGTAGACATTTTGCTTATTCTTAATTTATTCTTGAGTTTAATTTTATGCCACGTTTATTTGTAAGGCTGTAAATCAAATTCGATAAGAAAAGATTTTCGGAAATTCTACTCCCAAGGGGGTGAAAAAGGGGGGCAAATTTTGTATGGGACAACTAGATTCCTTGCTCCAATCTACTTTAAATATTGCATAAACAATCGTTAATAGAATTGATGGTTAACATTTTCGTATTTTATTGAAATTCATAGGGTGAAATGGGGTGGTAAAACGTGATATCGACATTATTGTCGTTTTCATGGTTTTTTGGGTCGTAGATTACGAAAATAACATCGATATCAAAATCCAACATGGCGGACGCATTATACCATCATCCCTTGATGGGGTGCAATGGAGTTGAAGAGATACGATTCTGTATTAATTATCTTAATCGTATTTAAAATTGAATTTATACCAAATGATTTTTCAATCTAATTTAAATTTTGCATAAACATTCTTTAACAGAATAATGAAACACGTGTGTCGTATTTTATTAACATAATGAGCAGAGCACTATGAACCTGGCAACATTAACTTAAATTCAACATAGCTGCCGCTCAAAAAAAGGTAGATAAAAGTTCGTTTCCAAACCTAGCAATATAGGTATCAAATGTAAGGCCTTGAAGAATAGAGCATGAGGTACCTAGGAAAATCGACCTAAATTCAACATGACCGCCACTCAAAAAAAAGGATAAAAGTTAGTTTTCAAACCCAGCAATATTTGATGAGTAGAGCACTATGAACCTAGCAACATTGACATAAATTCAACATGGCCGCCACTCAAAAAAAGGATAAAAGTTCGTTTTCAAACCCAGCAATATGGGTATCAAATGAAAGGCCTTGATGAGTAGAGCACTATGAATCTAGCAACATTGACACTTATTCAACATAGCCGCTGCTCAAAAAAGGTGGATAAAAATTCGTTTGCAAACCTAGCAATATGGGTATCAACTGAAAGGCCTTAAAAAGTAGAGCATTATGAACTTAGGAAAATTGCCCTAAATTAAACATGGCTCCGCTCAAAAAATGGATAAAAGTTCGTTTTCAAACTCAGCAATACGTGTATCAAATGAAAGGCGTTGATGAGTAGAGCACTATAAACGTAGCAACACTGACATAAATTCAACATGGACGCCGCTCAAAAAAGGTGGATAAAAGTTCGTTTCCAAATCTAGCAATATAGGTATCAAATGAAAGGCCTTCAAGAGTAGAGCACTATGGACCTAGCAATATTGACGTAAATCCGACATGGCCATCACTCAAAAAGAGTGGATTAAAGTTCGTTTCCAAACCCAGCAATATGGGTATCAAATGAAAGGCCTTGATCAGTAGAGCACTATGAACGTAGCAACATTAGATGTAAAATCAACATGGCCGCCGCTCAAAAAAGGCGGATAAAAGTTCCTTTTCAAACCCAGCAATGTGGGTATTAAATGAAAGTAGGCCATGAAGAGTACCTACTACCTCTAGAGCATTACGAACCTACGAAAGTTGTCCTTATTTCGAAATGGCCGCTGCTCAAGAAAGGCGGAATAAAGTTAAATCATTATGGAATAAAATGGAGGAAAAAACTAAACACTGTGAAGCATTTTGATGGCGAAACGTAGTTCGCGGGCACAGCTAGTCTATGATAACACCCTTTTTTTCTTTTTTTTCTCGGGGGGAAATGCGTAACCGCATCGTACCCGCCGTTGGCTACACGGCGAGCGTGTATGGGGGCTCTCCCGGCAGAGTGCCAGGCCTACCCACTAAAACCCCCCGGTGTTCTCCCTGCCCTTTTGGACGCGTTAGGTAAGGTTCACATTGCGACTCCACTACTCACGCGCCCGGGCAAGCCCGACCAACTGGTCGGGCTATCGCCAAGGGGGGATTCCTAGGTCGCGAATCTGAGTCTTTAGTCAGCGGTGTACCCTGAACACAATAGATCGCCATTCTTCTTCTATTTATCTCTATCATACGTAATATCAACGCTAATGTTCTTCGCATACATATCCTTCTTCAAGCAGTTAATCCATACATTCTTACGTCTTCCTCTATCCGTATGTCCGTTCACATTTACTTCCTCTAACTCTTTTGGTTATGTGGCTCTCATCATATTCCCATACTACGCTAACCTGTTACTTCTTGTCGGTTATTTTTACATCTCTGTCACTGGTGTTTACTTTCAAACTTCCTCTTATATTCATTTATTCCATTCTAGTCACATCACACATCCATCTTAATATTCCCCTCAATTATTATTTATGGAATTTACTTTAATTTAGCGAAAAAGTGTATCAGTAGCACGCGTTAGGCGCCCACATGCCACTTCGTCTGGTAGGACTAGATGGAATAGAGGTATTTTTTCCGTTCCGTGATTATTACAAAGTTATTTGTGGATGCGGCTTCTCTTTTATTTGTAAATTATCGAGTATAAAAGTGTTCTCTATGTTAATCAATGAGACGTATATAAATGTACATTCCACTCTATGAACGGATATCAAGCTTTTCAATTTCTGAAATTTCGGGATTTCGCTATACTCAAGTACATGTCATAATAAAAAAACTCATTTACCCCCAAACGTATTGTAGGCCTTTTATTTTACAGTTACAGTACCAGTACAACAGATGCAAATGAAATGCCGGACAAATTGAAATTAACACGTTTAAGGTTGAATGTATGCGAGCGAAATCCACAGTTTGTTTTGCGGATTGCTTGTTGGCTCTTCTATTGTAGCGTGGCAACAATGGACTCGGAGTCGATCTGTGTACCCATTATTCTATTTTTCACGGCAACAGGATTCGATCTGTGTATTCATTATTCTACTTGTCATGGCAATAGTCGAAGAGCCCCTTGAATGGGCGAGTATGTCGATGAATGCAGGTCTACTATTCATCATCTACTATTACTCGTATCAAAAAAATATAAATTTAAGAGTTCGCATAGCATGCTTTTTATTCAGAGTGCACATTGTAAACGGGGAGGTTAGAACAAAACTGCAAACGCCAATTAACCAACATTTTTTTATTCACAAAGTTGGTGCAGAAATCAGACTGCCATGATGGTTGGTGAAATGAAATGAACATGTATGTTGTCAACCTATGACGTAATATAGTTTTGTCTACGAAGCAAAAAGGTTTTGTAACTATACTCCATAACTTCGCCGTCTGTCCCTTCAAACCGGCATAAAGCAACGCAAGCTTTGCGGCAGAAATAGTTCCCATCGCTTGCATACCTAGACGACTCAGAAAGTAGTGGATAGGCATTATTTTTAAATACATGCTCTGACTTGTGTTGTAAATGTTTGAAAATTAATAAATCTTCCTTACACCTGCGATGACAAAGTCCGCACCGATGTGTAGAACTGCCTGTAAAAGGCGAGGCATACCCACTTGAGCAACCTTGACGTCCATAGTCCTTGTCGAAGCAATCATGATAAGGCCACAGACTAGATAATAGTCACAACGTAAAAGGCCCCTATACAACTAATGCCTACAACTAATTTGTTCATGCACAGAATCTAGTCAGTCTAGCTTCTTAGAATCGTAATAGATTACGCCGCCTTTAAAAATCCCTCGGGTGCGAGGTGTTGTTTTTGCTATCAAAGGATTGTAAATGCTATCTACAACATAGCTTGGAAAAGTGGACAGGTACCTTATACTGTACAACATCGCGTAATTATCACATACAGTTTTCTACCTAACGTCATCTAGAATATCTTCGTTGAAGTGAATTTCCAATTAAAGTAATATTTATAACTGGCAAAAGCTGATTTGCTCGGAGTGATCAAAATAAGTTCTCGAAATGTCTATTTTAGTGTCTATACCTTCATTGCTCACATTTATTATAATATCGTCAGCCTTTTTACCCACTGATTGCCGTTCGATCTCAGAGAAATATCAGTTCAATATTCTGAAATGAGCGATTATAATTTTATTTTAACTCTTCCAGACCGCCCAGAACAAATCGAAAATTTAATAAAGCTCTCAATAATGAGTTGTATAATCGTCGCAAAAATATCAAACTATGCCATTTTACTCTCGGAAGTTTCTGCATAGTTGATTCAAAGAATAATTTAGAATACCCAAGCGGAAAATATTAGCGTTTATTAATCCCATCGACTTCGAAATTATGTTATTTCTGAATTTACTTAGTCTGGTTCGAAGAAGATCATATTAGATGAGAAGTTTTTATTCCTCGCAACTTTCTTTGTATTCATAATGAAAAGCACAGTGTTTAGCTCAGGTTAAAGACTTATTTAGTCCCTCGAACTATAACGCCAACGCCGTCTCGGGACTAAATAAGTTGGTTTAGGTACTATTACTATTTTATTGCACGTGTTGAGTATACTTAGGCACAATTTCAGAGCATGACTAATTTAAAAGTTATTTTTACAGTTTTGAACGCAATTCATATTCTTTTAGTCCCGTAGTGCTCATCTAATGTCTAACTTAAACACCACTAACTTATAACACGATATTTACGTTAGGTGCAAGAAAGAGATAAATATCAAAGTCTGCATGTGCCACTTGATTTGTCCTTTTTTGTTATTCAATCAGTTGTTATTTTGGCCATTACTACCGCTTTTGAAGTTGAACTCGTATACAGTATTGTGTTAAGATAAATTGTGTAGCGCGTGTATGTAATAGTGCGCAATACTAAATACTTTTTACGAGCGTACGTCCTGCAGGCTACGGCTTTCAAAGGAGATGGAGGAGATTCGTCTTTAGATCTCAACGAATAAACTAAAGCTTGAGTACAAATTATCAACCAAAGTTACAAAATGAGCGTATCTTAGCCGCTTTTCACACGTCTGGCACAATCGTTACTGGCACTGGCGTTATCAATAGAGCTACTACGTATACGACATTAGTGTATTGTTTATGTAGGAGGGCGGCTTAATTCTGTTAGTCTTAAAATAATAAATAAAGTAAAAGTGCATAAAAAGCCATTTTATGTAGATTTTTCTCGACAAAATTATTATTATCGAGCATTAGAAGTGAAAAAGTTTTATTACAGATTTGAATGCAAATCGTGTACTTTCGTGTCACGTAGCGCCATCTATGTCTAACACAAACATGACTGATTCATAACTCGATATTGCGTCATGTGCAAGAAACAAATAAATACCCATTTAAATTCTATAAGCGTCACTTGATTTATCCGTTATTTAATTACTTGTCATTTTGGTCAACACCACCGCTACGAAGATTGGCTTCGTACTTTGCTTGCACGATAAATTTGAACAAATTAGCATATTTCTTTTTTAGCACATCAATCGTCACACAACATCTGTAGGGTTACTCTTGAAGTAATTTCGATGGATCGTCATTGGGATTGTGATTTTTCGTACGCTTGAGTAACAAAACTAGCGCCAAATTGGATTCCTATTTTGAGAAAATTTAATAATACTAAGTTTGTTTCAACCAAAATGCGCACAATACGGGTTCAAGTTGGAGCCAATGCGCAAAAATAAGCGTATGAAAAATCACAATCTCAATGCCGATCGATCGGATTCGGTTCAAGAGTCACCCTACTGATCCACTCGGAATTTTCTCTTAAGTTTTGTTATTGAGTCTCGCCGCTCGCTGCGTCTATTAGTATTAATCTGGTCTGTGCTGCAGACTTATTTTAATCTGTGGCACGAATAATAAAATTGGAATATGGAGTATGACGGCCATCTTGAATTGATGGAGCGTATTAAACTCCACGTATGTTAGCTCAACATAAATCTTTTAGAGGACTAACTGAACTTCCATTGTCTACGACTGCTTTGCATTGCAATTCAACTTTGCGACGGGATAACTGTGAATAAAGTGAAAACTGTTTCTTTAATGCATCCGCTAATCCTATAAGTGTTTCAGTCTCTCGAAAAGAAAATTATTTTATTCATTTAGCTACGAAGAGCTGGGCGAAACTGCCACTTCGCGGAATGCCTACAGGTCACAAAAGATCCCTTCCGCATTTTCTGTGCTATATTAAAAAAAAACATGTATCAGTGACTTGATTACACAAATAAGAGTAATTTGTACTTACTTACTGTAATTTCAAAGTCAAACATTTGTGTTCATGTGCTCTAACTGCTTAATTATGCATGATTAACGAGATTTTTGGATAAGTAATTTTCTGAGAAAGAAACGTTTTGCACCAAAGGTATTCTTAGACATTCAGACATTCCGCACCTGATCCATAATTTGACATACAGACACACACACACACACGGAGAGAGAGAGAGAGGATCCAATGGTCCGATTAGTGGATCGTAGAGGATTGTGCGATAATCTTGCAGAGAAGTGGGAGACGAACAGAATGCCCTATTTTGTGGAAGGCCTGCACCCATTACTGGGCAATTGGGTAACATAGCCCAGATGATGATATTGACTTATGTTTGGTTGCTTTCCACAGAGCTATCTGAGATGCTGTGGCACATGGTTCTAGCGAAGCTATCGCTGCAGGACTTTTCCATGATAGGCGGGCTGAAGATCTTCCTGGTATTCGCTATCTGGGCGGTGTTCACCGTCGTCATACTGGTGGTGATGGAGGGCCTCTCTGCTTTCTTGCACACGCTGCGATTGCATTGGTAACGTACTAAATTTAACTTAACTATATAACCTGTGACAGTTGGTCAATTAGATATAAATCTCTAATTGATCAACTAGACTTAAAAGTGTTTATTACGCTCCTTATTATGTTATTTGTGTAAAAAGCTATAAAAAAGTCAATTAATTGTATAAATTATCAGATTTTTGCTTTTGATGTCCTAAGTAGAATCGTTTAAAAGTTGAATAGAAGAGATCTGATTTAGAAAATATATTGTCAAGGAATATAAAATAAAATTATTTAAAAAAATCGTCCATAGAAAATCCCGGTGCATGAGAGCAATGCGCGCCACTAAAGTCAAATTGACGTGAACGTTGTCGGGTTAAAATTATACGTTTTAAATGTATACAGCATTCATTTACGGCCTTATTAATAAAAATGTTACTCCTTGGATCATACTCGGATTAGTTACTCCGTGTTTTGTCTTATTTTGACATATGACAGCCGACATGTGCGGAAACAAGACAAAACACAGAGTAACTAATCCGAGGATGTTCCAAGGAGTAAAATTTTTATTAATAAGGCCGTTAGTGTATAAGTGTGATTTTTTTTGCGTACTTGACAATAAAATCAAATACGCGAAAATTAATGACACACTAAATTCGTCACTTTTCGTGTCCGTGTGTCACCCAATCTTCTGTGCAGAAATTCAAAGTAAAGTCATGCATAGTTGCGGGACGGATCGCATGGGTTCCGACTGCGGTAATCCTCAAAACGGTTAATTAAACCCGTGCGATATGAAAATATTACTACGGAAACCACTACTGTCGCTAAATTCTTATAAAACAAAGAAATGTATTATATTTATATACTGACTATAAATAGGTAAGATCCATTAATATCTAATACTTATATTACCCAATTCTGCTAAAAATAAGCAGTTCTTTGTTTTTTAAATTTCATAAAACACTACCCAAGTAGCATTTATCCTTTATGATAGTTATGAGAAATGCCTTTTTGTCATAAAAAGTTATTATTAAGGGATTTGTATATCTTGTAAGTTCTATGTCAGTTAATTTTAGACCTCCTTGGTCTTAGAACTACTTATATGGTTTTTGTTTTAACCTAAAAGCCTTTTTCAAGAGGTTAATATAACGCAATTATAGATTGTTTTCCAGAGCTATAAGTCCTAAAGGCCGGTTGCACCAAATTTACGTTTTACGATTTCGTAAAAGTAACAATATAAAAACGCAAGAATTGCACCATAATCTAGTTTCAATTGTAGTTTTACGAGTATTTTATCCTTTACGTTAAAAAATGTACGGCGCGAATCATATATTTAATAGTGAAACGACCGATTTTTGGTATTAAGTTGTTACTTTTTACGAAATCGTATAACGTAAAACTTGGTGCAACCGGCTGTAAGTCTTCTAAGTTCCGAAAAGTTTATAATTGGGTTGTTTTTAGGATAATCAAATGCCTAAATATGACGTGAAACGCATTGTTATATCTCAAATGTGACTCTTTTATAACCTACCTACTTTACTAATACCTTATTAGCTATCTCAAAAACTGTTCAATAACTAAATAGCATTTACATATGGTTAGGAAAATCACTTTAAGGCATAAAGATAGCTTTATTTATAGCATAATTTATAAGCTTTTATTAATGATTATAACTTTTAAATACATAAAGAAACTACTCAATCATCACCGTAACTTCAAACTTATATGGAATGCCCACTTACAAATATACAGGATGTCTTAACAAAAAATAGCGAAAAGTGAACATTATACAAGAAATTCGAAAAACATAGTACAGCGAATCATCACAAATTATAACTTTTAAATACATAAAGAAACTACTCAATCATCACTGTAACTTCAAACTTATATGGAATGCCCACTTACAAATATACAGGATGTCTTAACAAAAAATAGCGAAAAGTGAACATTATACAAGAAATTCGAAAAACATAGTACAGCGAATCATCACAAAAAAGGTAGTTTTACGTTGGTTAAGTACTTATAAATCTAGGTCCTGTTATTTATATTCCACCCTTTCCCTATGAGTTTTTACCCATTGTATTACAAAATGATGAAGAAATAGAAAGTGCAATCAGAAGCCTCAAGGCAAGCCCATCCATGGGCTATGATGGTATCCCAGCCCGTGTCTTAAAGCATTTGAGTACTTTACAGGGTGTCCCAAAAAAACGCTGACAAAGATTTTTTTGGAATAATTTTTAATACTTTCAAGCTTATTACAAAATAAGAACACCAGTCATTAAACTATAAAAAACACTAACTATCTTCAAAATATCCTCCTTTGGCTTTGATGATACACAGACGCAAACGTTTGCTAAAATTATCCACAACATGCCGCAGCTCCTCCAACGTTATTTTTGCCCACTCTTTCGTAAGGGTTGCTTTCAGAGCATCAACACTTGTACGAGTATGTCTAGTGGCACAGGCCCTAATCTCTAAAATTGACCACAAACTATAATCCATTGGATTTCAATCAGGCGAATAGGGGGGGGCACTATTTCAAGCTTATGCATCCAGGAAATTGTCTTTGCACCACTGCTGCACACTAAAGGCCCTGTGAGATGGAGCAGAGTCCTGCTGGAATATTCAATGTTGGTTACCAAAATGTTGCTGACTCCAGGAAAGAACTACGGCTTCAAGAATGTCTCTTTTTTAAATTTCCTGATTTATTTTGACACCTTTTTCTATAAATATAAGGGGAGTTTTACCAGTAGAGCAAATACCACCCCAAACCATCACTGAATCTGGTTTTTGGTGGTAAAAAAATAACTGCGGCTGCTCCAGGACGTCTAGAAGAATATATTCTGACATTTTGATGATTATGAGCCTGTTCGATACAAAAAAGTTTTTCGTCTGAAAAAAGGATGTCTTCCCATTTTTCAGTAGCGGAGCGCTTCCTAATCAAATGACATCTTTGAAGGCGAACTTTTTTATCTTTATTTTCAAGAAGTTGTACTTTACGCAGTTTGTACGCTTTTAATTTGAGGTCATCAACGACAATACATTGCATCGTCGAACGACTCACACCCAGTTCCAGAGCCAGTTTTCGCACTTTGGTCCGTGGATTGCGACTAAGCCGTTTCTTGATAATGTTGCGGAGCCTGGGTGTCCTAACAGTCCTCTTTCTTCCTCTTCCTGGGCGGTCTGCATCATGCCCAAGCTCATTAAATCCCGCCCGCCGCCGCCTGGGCTCCAGCCGTCTCCAAACTGGGAGTGATAAAACACTTGAGCGCTGTACAAAGGAGCCTCGCCCAAAAAATATGTAAGGCCTACCGTACGGTATCCCTAAACTCTGCGCTAGTTCTGGCTGGGATACTCCCATTAGACCTCCGGATCCGTGAGGCAGCATCACTTTACGAGGCCAAGAGGGGGATACCCCAGCCGGAGCTGGCAGACAGAGAGGTAGAGTGCATGGCTTCAGCGATTGAAGTTCCTCACCCAGCTAACTATACGTGCCTTGAGTTCAAAATCCTGGTAGACCAAGAACAGCTTGACGCAAACAGCGATTATGCTGTACGTATTTTTACTGATGGCAGCAAGATTGAGGACAAGGTCGGTGCTGCGCTATCCCTGTGGAATAGCCACGCCGAAACGAAAGCTATCAAACTTTGCTTGCCATCCTACTGCACCGTTTACCAGGCTGAACTCTTGGCTGTATGTAAAGCAACTGAGGAGATACTCCGGCGGAAGGAGAAATCCTTCGGAGTGTACAGCGACTCCATGTCCGCCCTCCAGACGATCACCGGTCTGAACTGCCTCCACCCGTTAGCCGTTAAAACCAGGGGAAACCTGAGATCTGAATCCCGCCAAGGCAAAACTGTCGTCTTGCATTGGATTAAGGCTCACGCGGGACTGGCTGGCAACGAGAGGGCGGATGAACTGGCAAAAGAGGCGGCTCTTAACACCAAGAGGAAGCCCAAGTATGATCTGTGTTCGGTCTCATTCGTCAAGCGATGTATCCGTATGCGCTCGCTTGACGAATGGAACCAGAGATACAGGTCAAGTGACACTGGAGCAGTTACTAAAGCTTTCTTTCCCGACGCGACGGCGGCATACTGTGTGATTCGAAAGATCGAGCTGGACGGCGTAATCACCCAGGTCTTGACGGGTCACGGCGGGTTCTCTGGGTACCTGTATCGCTTCAAGTGCAAGGAGAACCCGTCGTGCCTCTGCGACCCAGATGTCGAAGAGACCGTGCTCCACCTCATCACTGAGTGTCCCGTTTTTAGCAGGCAGAGACACGACCTGGAAATGTGCATAAATGACAAAATCACACAAAGCCATATACCAGACATAATGACTCGCAAAAATAGAGACAGGTTTCTCACATATTGCAAAGGCATAGCAATTAATATAATAAAAAGAAATAAAACTTGAAGCGTCACCAAAAAAAAAAAAAAAAAAAAAGAAAACGAAGATATGAAAAGATAAATGAATAAATAATGCCTTAAAAACGGCTCCGATTACGTCGGAGGTAGAATTGTACAAAAAAAAAAAAAAAAAAGCTCATTAAATCGCTTAATAGTATTTGACATTAGTTGACGGCTAACACGGCTAACGGCATTCGTGTATGGAAATTATTGACTTGCGTTGCAAAGACATGGCAAATAACAATAATAATGAAATATTTTTAAATAAACGATCCACTGCAAAACGTTATAAACATGTATGAAAATATAAGACAAATAAAAGAACATCGTGCCGTGTTCTATTTCTACAATTTTTCTTTTTTAATTTTGTCAACGTTATTTTGGGCCACGGTGTAATTACTCCGACCTTAACAAATCTATTTAACGGAGATTAAGATTTGCAAAATTTCCTGATGTAGGTACTGAAAAAGTCTGTTCTTATACTGATTCATAAGGCTGGGATTAGAGGTTGTGTCGATAACTAAAGGGTAGTACTTAAACAAGTGACTGTAAATTAAAATTTTAAGAGACATGAATGATTAATTTGGGTTATTGTATTACTAAGTGAGCGACTGACTGCGAGTGACGACAAATCAACAGAACAGTAACTTATAAACATTCATTCGAGTTAGGTACGTCAAATACAAAATGGGAAACTTCATAATATTTGAGCGACCTACCTAATATTTGTTTGAGTGTCAACGTTACGTTCTGTATTTTTTTCAATATTTGGCAAATGATTTATTTATGGTGGTGGTGTGTGTGTCTGTCTGTGGCATCATAACTCCCGAACCGATGAACCGATTTTGATTTTGAAAGGTAAATTATTCGGAAGTGTTCTTAGCTATGTTTGATGACTATCGGTCCAAGATGGCCGCCGCCACAAAATGGCGGAATACATATTTTTTCACAACTCCCTCAATATGGGTATCAAATGAAAGGGCTTGACTAGTAGAATACTACACACTATGATAAATTTAAAATCCAAGATGGCCGCCACCACAAAATGTTGAACTACATATTTTTTTACAACTCCCTCAATATGGGTATCAAATGAAAGGACTCGATTAGTAGAATACTATACACTATGACAATCTCAAATCCAAGATGGCCGCCACCACAAAATGGTGAATTATATTTTTAAGTTAGGGTGTTTAGGCTTAGGGCTTAAAAGTATGAAATAAAAATTAAATGAATAATTTAAATAACCCCCGACAACAAAAACCTCCAAAAAGTAAATAATAAAATGCGTTGGTTGGCACATTAACTTAGATATATCTAGATCTAGTAATATTTTGATCTTAGCATCGTCAAGTCGGGGGACCGCAATTAATATCTATAATGTGAATAATCAAATATATAGATATATTAATTGCATTGCCAATTAGAATATAAAACTTAAGCAGGTAGGTGCCTATTAAACTAGCAGTAGATGCATATAGAATCTGAAAAATAATAGAAGAATAATAATAAGCATATCCTTTGGTTTTGTAAACACTCTGTAGGTACATCACGCGAAATGTTGTTTTTTAATAAAATGCAATCTAAGCTCTCTTGGCATCTGAAATTACTACTTAGTCCATCCGTGGTGATATAGAAGTGTTGGCAACTTTATTTATATTTTGTAACATCGCACATATAATACCCATTTATTGGAGATACTACAGAAGTACTATCAAATCTTACTAGAAAATTTAATGCGTAAAGGGTTGCAAAAATAACTAACAGTTTGTGATAAAGTTATTGAAATTACCTAGAGGTTATTTTTAAGTAAATTTCATGCGTTAATAGTAATTCAGGCTATTTAAGAGTTATTTGTAAAACTAGTAAGCCTTTCATTGAAGGCAGCAATTTTGAAGAGGCTTATTTATTTATTTATTCTTTATGTACACAATGTACGTACAAAGGCGGACTTAATGCCTAATTGTGGCAAGAATTTTCGAAAATATTAATTTATTTATTTTATTTGCTGGTGATAATAAATTTAAAATACATTTTTACGTTTAAAAATAATTGTGTGCCAGATTGGAGGTAAAAAATGCATTTAATGTATTTTTTTTACACTACGTATGACCATTAAATATGCCTGATAATTAGGGCGCGTGTATTTTATAAGCATATTATCCCATAATTTAACAGGAAACTGGTATTCGCGATAGAATTTATAAGCACGTGTGAATAAAATTACAAATTAATTCTAATAAGTGGAACTAGTTAAATGGATTTTAGGATCAAAGATTAGGCTGCATATTTTGTCTCCTTTGCCACCAATATTTAACACTTTGACATTGGCATAAAATGACAGCAACAGGGAAGTAATCTGTGCTCGGCTGTAAACTTAGGAGTATAACAAAAATATAGGGTATAATCTAATAATAATATAGATCAACTTTCAAAATGTTCGATGACATGGTAGTGTTACGTTCTGATTGTTTGAAAGTAACTGTTCAGGATAGGTTCAGCAGTGGTTTATTAATGAAATTGGACAACAGGTCAGTAGGGTTACTCTTGAACCATTTCCGATGGATCATCATTGAGTAACAACACTAGCGCCAAATTGGATCCGTATTTTGAGAAAATTTAATAATACTGAGTTTTGTTCACCCGAAATCCGCACAATACGGGTTCAATTTGGAGCCTAAGCGCAAAAATAAGCGTACGAAAAATCACTATCTCAATGTCGATCGATCGGATTCTGTTCAAGAGTAACCCTACAGGTCGTTGCATTAACCAAATATTCTGTTCTCCAGCGCTCGGTCGGTTCATCGCGATATTGATTTTTTACTTATCGTGCATTAGTTCTTAGTTCGCGTCTGACTAGCGCATACAATATTCAATTAATCCCACTTATGTATTCACAAGGGCATAATATGAATAATACACGGCCGGCTCTTTGGGGGGCAGAAAACCCTCGCCCTGAATCACTTACCAAAATTCCGGGGTGTACTTTCGTCCTTGTTACGCGGAGCTGTCGGAGTCGCCGCGTCGAAATGCCTTTTAATTACAATTTAAATAAAATAAATAGACATAATTGACTTACTGTAGTGTCCCAGAGAATCACCTGCAGCATCAGGGGAGGGACGTCCCTCTTTGGTGAAAGCCCATTCATGGACTCTGCTTCTCCTCGTCCTTTTTGTGCAGTACCATGTAATCGTCTATTGTAGTAGTATCCTGTAATCGTCTATTGTCTAGCAAAAATCCGATCTGGTCATAGAATATCGATAGGAATAAACTATAATATTAATTTTCATCCAAAACTGTATACATTATGCAGCTTACGTATCAAACGGGAATGCAAAAAATATTATGAAATGTAATGTAGAAATAAACTTCTAAGTAGCTACTCAATGCTTCTATTTAAAAGAATGAAAGCAGGAATAATAATATCCTGTAATCGTCTATTGTCTAGCAAAAATCTGATTTGGTCATAGAATATCGATAGGAATAAACTATAATATTAATTTTCATCCAAAACTGTAAACATCATGCAGCTTACGTATCAAACGGGAATGCAAAAAATATTATGAAATGTAATGTAAAAATAAACTTGTAAGTAGCTACTCAATGCTTCTATTTAAAAGAATGAAAGCAGGAAAAAGCTAGTCAGCAAGATTTTCATCCTGAACGTTTACGTTAAGATCTAGAAATTCGCGTCACTTGATTCTGTGATAGACTGAGGCACGCAAAATTAGCCAACTCTACACAATTAAGATCATCAAGATGCAGACCCGCAGAACTACGAAACGGAAAAAAGCTTATGTAATGTATGATTAATAACGGCCTTATTAATAAAAATGATACTCCTTGGATCATCCTCGGATTAGTTACTCCATGTTTTGTCTTGTTTTGACATATGACGGCCGACATGTGCGGAAACAAGACAAAACATAGAGTAACTAATCCGAAGATGACCCAAGGAGTAAAATTTTTATTAATAAGGCCGTTAGTGTTACCTAACAACAAATTCATTGAGCTTTCTGTTCACCAAGATAAGGACAGACAGATGTTAATAGACCCTCGCATGAAAGCTATTAAAACACCTCTAATTATTCTCTCTGGAATTGACGATGTTAAAGAGCCTACACAACGTGTTGTTACAGTATTCGGTGGGGGTTTCTTTAATTTTCTAATCAAAAACGGGTAGTTTGTTATACCTACCCCTTTTTATATATATAATCTTAAGTTATAAAAATACAAATTATGGTAACCACATTATTAAAATGAATCAGTTTTTTGTGATAATTAAGACAAGTATTACGTATTTTATAGGCAACTTGTTACTTCGCATCGTGTTGTTAAAATAAATTAACTTAGGAACTAGGTAGGTATCAGTTTAATGTACGAGTATATGCTACAATACTAAAACTGTTTTTCCTAAATTATTTTCATATATTTAATTTTAGGCATTGGTACTTGTTTGGTCTTTATTAACAAACAACTTCAAAATCACCAAGTGTGTATCTACAGTCTGATTTTTAATTCGACAGAATTCTGATATTTCAGAAGTGTTGCCAACAATTAAAAACTCTTCCTAAAAAGGGAGAGCATTTAAGCAAATTAAAAAATAAACCTTAATGTAATTTAAGGCTGCAATTAGAAAACCTAAGACTTAAAAAATACTGATAATTTTAAAATAGTAATTACATTGTTTAATATCATATTATTGAAGTTACATAATATTATTGAAGTTACAATAATTGTCAGGGAAATTATTTTTCTATTGCTGGGATCCCTGTTCAATAATCCATCGGTTGCCAACTTTTTTTAGAAAAACCTCTTCGTGTATCTCTTCTATGTTGTTTTACTCTATTTTTTTTCCATTTGGCACTTATACATTTACATTCGGGCATTACATTTACAGTAATGTCATTACTTAATCTAATTCTGTTGCATTTTTTTTTATTAAATATTTTAAAAAATCTTAGCAGAAAAGGTTATATCTGATTTGTCTATGGATGACATCTGTCAGAATTCCGTCGAATTAAAAATCAGACTGTAATAATTAAATTCTCAGAAGTGTCTATCAATAATCTTTGTTTATACATATAGTCATTAACCTGTAATTTTGAACCTAGAAAATAATCTTTAATAAAATTTTTGGTACTTAGGACAACAATGTATGGCAATGTATGGGGGCAGAGCAATCTCCTTTGACACAGAAATACACGAGTCTAAACTTGATATAAATTTAAATTTGGAATTCCAAACCAAACGGCAGATAATATTTTAAGATCAAGTTTGTTAGTTTGATAAAACGCTAATTTCATGTATAAGCACCCTAACTAAATACATAATAAAAAGCTAGAAGGCTCCTTTCTAGCAGGTCCTTTTTACAACATTTACATCCACTGAAAAGATTTTTATGTTTTGGGATGTATGCACATTATTACAAGGTTAATATTTACTTCCTTTTAATTCTAAGTTTGTTTTGTTTATAATGTCAATAAGTTCCTGTAAAGGCTTATATGGGATAATTCTCATCGACACGATTCTCATCGTCACCTTCGTGGACATTTTTTGTTTGGTTTATGGAAACTATTTTAATAAAGTCAAAGTCAAAGCATTTATTGCAATCATGTGGTTAACAAGATGTTAAAAACATATTTTCAGTACCAAACATGCACCCTGGTAGGGCATAGCAAACGATAATGTATAAAAATGTAAAAGCGTTCATTAACTTAAAGTGTTTGAATTTGAACCAAATGTTGTTGCTCATTGCTCCTATTTGCCACAAGAAGCGGGTTTTCAAACGCCTCCATCCACACTCACTTAGTGCAGATTGGTGGAGAACCCGGTGGGTTCAAACATTTTTTAGTTCTTATCATGACTTCAACTACATTTTCTTTTAACGGTACATTATTATATTGCATAATAATGAGGTATTCTATTATCTTTGCGTTTACGACATCCACAAATTTAATAGCTTAATAAGCTATTGAATTAAGATTTTTTACTACATAGTATTCTTCCCCTATCTAAGAAGGTCGTCATAACATACAATAAAAATTCGACAACACTAGCTTCAGCACATTCAACAGGTGGAATGCTCTTTAAATTTTCCCGTTAGAGATTTTAATGACGAACAGCACTTGCGATATACTTCTCGTGTACGCTTATTAATTTTGAGGAGTGCCTTTCGTTTACGACAAACTGGAAAGTACAGTCGTGCATGTTTAAAAATATGACTTTGAATACAAGGTTATTTTTTAGTTACTACAAAAATTTTGTGTGCTTATTTAGACAAGCAAACTGAACATTTTTTACTATGGCACCAACTTAGAAATCGCAAAAAAAGTCAGCTGTTCCATACATTTAGGTTCAGTGAATGTTGAACATTTGTATGGAACAGCTGATTATTTTTAGCGTTGTGAAAGTTGGTTAGTTTGCTTGTCTGAATAAGCACATAAAATTTTTGTAATAACTAAAAAATAAACTTGTATATCTAATATACACGGTGTTTCATAATAACCAATAAATAATCAATGCGTTATCTAAAACTAATTATTAAATTGTGTTTACCCGTAATGTCATTCAACCCAAAATGTTCATGTATATCATAGTAACATCATCATGTCTATGATTTACATGACAATATTGGGTTGAATGACATTACGGGTAAACACAATTTAATAATTAGTTTTAGATAACGCATTGATTATTTATTGGTTACTATGAAACACCGTGATATAAAAAATCTCGTGCCACAGTCTTTGTTATCGAACTCCTCCGAAACGGCTTGTTCGATTTCTATGAAACTTTTTGTGTATATTTGGTGGGTCTTAGAATAGGTCGTAGGCTATTTTTTATATCCCTATAATTTTTTTGGACAAATATTATAGCCAAACGTTGTTCGCGGGCACAGCTAGTATATAGTATAAAAATAAAACATATTCATTTAGGTTTAATGATTTATTTTTATTTTTGAATTCTTAGTTTTTTGTCAGATATCGTAAAATATAATATTTATTTGCAAGCGAGTAAGATAGGTAAGTATCCACTACAAAATTGATAATTAATTGCAACTTCTACAAATTGAAGAAATTCGCCTACAAAATCATATGGTAAACTACGACTGATTTTGTCATGCTACTAAATCCAAACTCACACAATTGATTGTGTGTGTGTTTGTAACTAGTTGATTTTATTGTATTGTGTTTTATTAATTTATTTTTGGTTGATTTATTATTGTTACTTTATAATGTTTTTATAAACTATCGAATATTTTAGATAATGTGTTCATATAATCATCTTCTAATTGTTTCTGATTTAATTCTCAGTAGTCTTCCCATTTTTATAAACATACTCGTATTATATCATATTCACAATGATTTCGCAACCAGTATTGGAATATATTTGTTGTTAAACATACCAACTAGGTACTCAATAAAACATAATAATCTTCTTATTTTAGGCACATTTATTTGTTTGGCACTTGAATAAAAACGTGATATGGCTAATTGAATAAATTGAACTGCTCCAAATGTTTGGACATTTGAAAAATCCATTTAAGTCTATTTATATTGCGAATGATACTTTTAGTGCTGCGTCTATTTTAAATAAATCCTCCCTTAATGTTTTCATAAGGCGTGGGACAAATCCCTGTGAATTTCAAATATATTTGAGTTATTATATAGATAGGTACTTGGTTATTTTGTTAGACGGCGTTTTATTAACACTTAAGGGCCCGGTCTCATAATAATCGGTGTTCTAGCAGAATGATCAGAGAAGTAAAGTTTTTTTTTAATAGTTATTAAAAATGCAATTTAGGAAATACATTCCACGTTAATTTAGAGTGTAGGACTTGAAGTTTCGATAACACATTTTACTATTTACTTAAATGCTATTTTTAATGTCTTTTTAAGGCTTTAAACATACCCATATTTATATTCCACGCATTTAAAGATATATTCATGCACTCGTCACGAAAAAAATATGACCAAAACATGAAATAAATATTTATTCTGAAATCTTCAACAATGATCTTTACTGGTTACTTTTTTTCGAAATGTTTTAGTTTCCTTATTTAAGGTGGTTTGAATAGTTAAAATTTTATGAATTTCACCACTGTATAAATATTACTTTTTCTATAAGAAATCATTCTTAAGCGTAATCAAACTGTAACCACTTAGAAACGAGCTATTATTAAAGCAAATAATAAAAAACTGTATTTATAAAATCATTATAGGTAAATTTTATACAATCAAAACTTTTTGAGAGTTTACGCGTCGAAATTGCCCTCAGTTCTGCTACGAAGCTACATTATTTGTTTCTATATTCGTAAAAACTACAAAGCACAAGGACATGTATGATTTAGGTCTAACGTGCTGGGCAGATGCTGTGAGACAGCCCAGATCTAAATCTTTTACAGAGGCTTATGTCCTGACAGAAGCGATGATACCAAGAAAGGTGTTATGCTAAAACAGCAGAAACAGGGTAATAGGTAGTGAAAATTCGTTTTGGAATACACTCAACAAAATCTGCGGTAGTAGGTTTGTTTGTAAAGTAACAATTTAACTGGAAGCAATTTTGTTACCGTTCTAATATTTTTTATAAATCATTTATTGGATATCATGTCCCCCCCCACCTTGCCACCTTTCCTCCCCCTTCCTTCTCTTCAGGGCACAACCCTTCACACACAGAGCAACATCACCTTGCTCGGAATGAACATTCGCTGCGATCTGAACCCCAGAGACTACATCGAATCCGTCATAACTACTGCCTCACGGAAACTCGGTGTCCTGAACAAGGTGCGTAGGTATTTTGCGCCGGACCAACTATGCTTGTTGTATAAAACTCAGGTTAGGTCTTGCGTGGAATATTGCTCGCACCTTTGGGACGGCTCCGCTCAGTACCTCCTCGATGCTCTGGACAGATTGCAGCGTCGCGCTATTCGCATAATTGGCGATGTAGAGGCAACGAACACCCTCGAGCCTCTACAACTTCGTCGTGACATCGCCTCTCTTAGCGCCTTTTACCGAATGTTCCATGGGGAATGCTCTGAGGAGCTCTTTAACCTTATCCCTCCCTCTCCATTCCTTAACAGAAACACGCGTAAGGGCCTTCGGAGTCATCCGTACACTGTGTCCTCCTTTTCACACCGTACCAAGAAATTCCAAGATTCCTTCTTCTGTCGTTCATCCCACACTTGGAATTCTCTACCTGCGCACGTGTTTCCTCCATCCTACAACATGGGTTCCTTCAAAAGAGGCGTGAAAAAGCATCTTTTGGGCCGGCAAGGGGCGGGCAGGTAGGAGAGTGGATGTCGTCCCTACTCTATCTGTCAACTCATTTGGGCCTCTTTCACCGCTTAACATCAGGCGGGAGGAGGTCATTTGCCGGGCCATCCATAAAAAAAAAAAAAAAAAAAAATGTGTTACAACCGAATGCATGCATTTCAGAAGAATTTACGAAATGAGATTTAATCTAATACATAAAATCTCGTACCACAGTGTTTGATATCGAACCCCTCCGAAACGGCTTGACCGAATTTTATGAAATTTTTTGTGTATATTTCTAGGTCTGAGATTAGATATTAGGCTATTTTTATATCCCTAGGTGATAAGGGTGGGCCTCTCCAGACATTTTTGAGTGTTGAGCTTTATTAAAGCGATACGTAATTCGCGGGCATCGCTAGTATACTATATTAGATTTCATATATTTATTTCATAACGTAATATTAGATAATTGACTAATTTATGAAATATTGAATTTTATTCCATTAATTAGTTAATTATCAAAATATTATGTTACTTAATAAAAATTTTGTGTTCATTTTTTTCTACGGCGACTGTACGACAGTTACTAATAACGTCTGTGCACTATCATGGTAAAATTGAATTCCGTTCGAGGGCACACCAGAGATGCATTCGTTAACAAGCGAGTCTTGGACTGGGGCGTATCGGCGTAGTCATATTGATATAATTGGTCCTTGAAAGGGTCCGTGGGGGCTCTTTCGGTGTCGTCTCGTGTCACAGACAAATCCCATATTGTCATCTTATTGTTTGCCATGGACATTTAAACCAGGTTTTGTAATAAGACCGATACGGTTCTAATTTCAAAACCTGTCAAAGCCTGGTCTCAAATAAGTCATGGTTTAAACCTAGTGCGCTTTCACTTCATAGATAGAGACAGCGTCAGGATCAGGGTCAGGTCTGCGTCAGCAGGCGTCAGCGTTACATACATTTATGCACGTGACTAAAGATCTCTTGGGTTCTCAACGGGAAACACCCTTATAAAGGCTAGACTAGTAAGTACTAGTAGGTAAGAATGCTGGGGGGTTTAAAACCTTGACTAACGGTGACTTAGTCGTAGCAAGGTATCAGGTAATACAGGTGCGCAATAAATAGGCTCATTCACGGTAAAGTATAAAGTCGGACCATTACTATATATACTGTTCAAACAATAAATTTATGACAGAATTTACAAAGTCAGACCGATCTGAAGGGTTAACACCCCACCAGATCTAATATAAGTACGAAAAAACCCAAGAGATCTTTATTCACGTGCATAAATGTGTGTAACGCTGACGTCTGCTGACGCAGACCTGACCCTAACCCTGACGCTGTCTCTATCTATGTAGGTATATTAACGGGTGTTTCCCGTTGGCTAGATTGTTGGAATTTTTCCATTGCAGAGATTCACAAATTCGTTTTTTTTTTTCAAAAATTCTTTCACCGTTAGAATACTACATTATTCTTGATGAACATAAGCTACATACTTGTTTTTCCTACGGGAAAATATAAAATTCCCACGGGGAAACAAAAACACTGCGGGCGAAGCTGCATAAAGCGTAAATGACTGGATAAAAAGCTGTTTGGAACATCATGCATCTTTAGATTTGAAGTAATGAAAGCTAAATTACTATTTATTAATATGCTTGGAAATCAAACTAGAACATTTCTTAATATTTGACCATACTTTATTGGACATTGAACATTGACATTTTTCGATTGACGTATTTTACGCTTGATGTGCGGCTGCTTGATGTGTGTGCAATAATTGCACACACATTAAGCAGCCGCACATTAAGCTAAGAAAACATTGTTAGGCAACCATCCATAACTTTTTAAGATATTCTGATCTGCATTCACCGATTTTGGAAAAAAGTTAGTCAACAAAAAAATGCTGAGATAGCAAAAAAAAATTTTTTATGCCTATCGATCCTATTTCATGTAGGGATCAAAAGACTATGGGACCATTTAAGGTATGAGTACTAGAAACGACAGAAATCGCCAAAAATATTTCCCATACATTTTGTACGGAAAATCCTCGGATCCTATTTCTTACGGTGAACTCTCTATGAATCCTATTTCTTACTTTTAAGGGAAACTGTAATTTAAATTAATACTAAATTAAATCATTTAAACATGTATTTTAAAACTAACGCAAAAATATCTAATCTATCTGCACTACAATGGCCAAACTTTTTATTTTTGGAAAGACTGGCTGAAAAATTCAAATATTTCAAACTCAGACGATCTATCTTTGAGACAAGGTTCTATAGAATTTAGCCGGGTTAAATTATAATAAATATAACCAACATAACCAAATGACAATTCATCTTGTGACATCCCAAAAAAGTTATGCAAAGTATTACTCATCTCTTACTTATACAGTCTTGTTCTGTATGACAAAAAGAGACAAATAGCACAAAATGAATTCTTATTTCTATGCTTTAGTTATTGATTTGAGTATATAATTATCACATGTCCAAGTATGTATGTACGAACTAATATCAGCGACGAAAATTGAAGTAATAGCTAATAGTTATTATATTGTAACTTTGCTATTCTGTTATGCTTCATAATACGATTGACATATTTCACTAAGACGACTAACAACATTTATTTTTCCTCGCCAATAATGTGATTGCTTCGGATTCCATGAAGAAAATTGTAAAGCTCACAATACTATTTTGTAGGGGCATATCAGAATATAACATTATCAAACCAATCATTAGGCCTCATGGTTTTTTGTAAAAAGACTTTGGAGAGTGAAAGTATCAAAGTAGAGCCCAAACTACTGGGGCCGAAGCATGAAATTCGGTACAAGGATTCGGAGCTTATGTAGGTGCCCACTAAAGTTTCAAAAGGAAGCTGAGAGATCCCTATAATAGGAAAAATCGACGAAGCAATGGAGGACCTTATATACTTTAAAACCGACATGTTAAACCAACGAAAAACTTCAGTGAAAAGTATTTTGTTTATACTTTACAAGTCCATACAATCCTTTACTAATATTTTGTTTTGCGTATTTGTTAAAAGTTCTCAGTTTATTTTACCTACAGTATAATATCATAGTCATAATATCATGTAACTTTTTATTTGAATTCCTAATCAATTTTCACAAAATCTGTAAAATTTCTAAATTGGACATTGAATTGAAACGTAGCTGGCATTATAAGTGAGTAAAGTCTATCAGCGGTGTGTCAAATACACTAGAAGATCACCAGACGAGCGATCATGACGGTCAATAAACAGCTGGTGGTACTCTACGTATTATTACACGCTCTAATATCTTGCACAGCAAGGATGTTACCGCTATGGGCTTGTAGTTTGACGAGTTTGACCGATCATCCTTCTTGGGGATCGGGTGGACAAGAGCCATTCTCCAGGAAGATGGAACCCTGTGGGTTTTGTACATGTTTTGTAGGAAAGACCATAGAGGCGCGTGAGAATAGGGCCCACAGGGTTCAGCACCACTGCGGGGATACCGTCTAGCTCACTCGACTTATGGACGTCAAGACATAGATAGCAATGGCAAGTCTGGCAAGTTTGAATCAAACTTTCTAGTTTTCCATCGACAAACTTGCGTAATGTTTGTTTTTTTCGGCAGTATAAAATGTTGCAATGTACATACAATATTGCCCCAACAAACTTTTAAAAGCGACTAGTTTGTTGGGGCTATATTGTATGTACATTGCGTTATTGAAAAAACAAACATCATGCAAGCTTAAAACAAACATGAGGCAAGCTTGTTGTTAGAGGCAACTAGAGAGTTTGTTTAAAACTTGCCTCAAGTTTGGCAAGTTTGCATCAAATGTTATTTGGGAACCTAAGCTCTCGCCTTACTGCACGTTGAGATATATAAATTTCTGGCATACAGTTTTCTTATCGTTTGACTGTTGTTGGGGTAAATCGTCGTCCAAAGTCGAGTTTGAGGCAGAGATCTGCCAGGAGATCGGGTTTCTTTTACACTATAAGCCTATTATGCCATATGTTTATAAATATGTTGGGTATATTACGTAGATATTAAGATTTTTTTATAGTTTAGTGTGTGTGTGTGCCATAGTAGTGCCTCTTAGAGCGTCTTCAGGGTGTCTACGGAAGACCACCGCCGGAGAGTCTGCGACGCCTTGGCATTATGCTGAGTAGAAGCCCTTTCCGTGGCATATTTATTTGTGTTTTCTCTTTTTTATGTATGATAAACCGTGCTAGTGCCATCGAATAAACCATGTTCTCTCTCTTTCTTTTCTTTCTTTTTGCAAACCAAAGCCAGCGGCCATTAGCTTCAAGGTGTGTAATAAGAATGTGATTTTAGGAGGCACTTTTCTACGAGGCTAATAATAACACATTACTGCCGCGGCCAGCAAGTGCAGCATTGCCGGGTGATCATGAATATCGTATCACAGAGTCCGGCAATGTTTTATCAAGTTAAGATTTCCCCATTTTCGGGAGATTTTCCTGTATTGGCTTCAAATGTAGATAAGCATTTTAGTAACATGCCACACCAACTATTTTCCTTTTATAATGCTTAACTACTTTTGAAGCCGACCGTACATAAAGTGGTATCATAAAGGTGATCTTAATTTGTAATTGACATCAAAGAACATAACAATAAAAATAAACATGATATATGTATAATTCCTTGAGATTTTTTAAGTTTCTTCATGTCATTTTTAGATGATTTGACTTCGGCGGCATTTTACTTGAAGTAAAACATGTGCCAGCCTGGCGGTCTTGCTCATCAATGAATGACGGCAGTTTGTCTTACCTGCCTCTCTCTAGACAAAAGTCACACGCTAACATTTCCGCAGTCGTTCTGCAGAAAAACATTCATTTCATATTATTATTCAATCATAGTAAATATTTAAAGATTAAGTGTGATCTAAAAATTGGCGCAGCTGTACAATGGTGTCATGGTTAATAGGGAGTAGCGGAGGGACGATGTGAGAGAATGTCATGGTTGCTAGTGTTGCTACGCAGTATAGTAGTGGACGGATGCTGTGAGAGAGCGAGATATTGAAAAAGAGTAAAAAAGCGAGAGTTTCAGAGTTGGGAATCCATCCTTCACTAAAGTTCGCTTTATTCGCAAAATACCAGATTATCTAAATACCAGATTCTCAAAATACCAGATTCGCGTTCTGCGAATAAAGCTAAAGTTCGACGCGCTGAACTTTATTTATTTTTTATAACATATAAATTTTAATAAAATCTTGATGTGCGTCACCGAAAAATAGATGGTCGGGGTGGATCCCGGTAATGGTACACAGAGGGGCCCTTCCGTGCTTTGTGTTGGTTTCTCACATAGATAACCCTTGGATTTGCTCAGTGAGACCATTAAAGACTCTTGTTTGGGTACGGCTAGAGCGCTATCCTACATTTCTCTATCCCTACTCTCAAACATACCTCGTATCACAAGAAAGCGTAATAAAAGGAGCAGTATAACAATGGCGGACAACCTATCTACGTTTAAAATTGATTTTGCCAATATAAGGGGTGGTCTACATAGGAATATCGACGCCGTTTATCACCGCCTTGAAATAGCGCGGCCTGCAATGCTCTTTGGAGGGAGACGCCAACATGTGCGCCGGATGTGGCTTCATACGGGATGGCCCGGGGGATCGGATCAAGGGATCCTGATGGACATACTCTGTTTTCGAGTTCACTTATGATTCCTGCGTGCCCAGCTAGGCCCAAGCCCAGCAAGGTCATATTGTCCTGTTTTAGATTTTTTAAATCTACATCTACTGTTTGATTAAAGGCTGGTGTTGCAGCCGCGTGCAAAATGCTGCTAAAATTTAGGCTATTTCTGGTAGGAGTCGTGGAAGATGAAAATGCGTGTTGCGGTGTACTTGCGTATAATTGAAGTGAGCGTTAAAAATACAAAATTCGAGGGAAAGGGGTCAGGGAACAATGTATAGCCAATGGCTTTAAACATAAAAATTAACGGTCGCATCTGGAGATCGCTAATTGGTGCGAGGCTGTGTCACGCTGTCAGTTGATGTGTGACGTCGTCGTGACGTTGCGGCGACTGTAGTTGCGTAGCCTTTGATGCATCCGCTTCTTGCCACTAGATGGCTCTAGGAGTATTCAAATCAATGCGCGAACATGCCCCCGGCCTTGAAAGAAGCAGCTTTCAATGTCAGAAGAAAGATCCATTGATCATAGTTTGCGAATAACCGACAAATCTTCACGTAGTTAAAGTGCATCAAACCCTTTGGTGAAAATGTCTGCAATGCGTGAAACGCCGACATTTGCTGGGAATTTATTCTTCACACGTCGAAATCGTTATGTACTGTATTTGTAGAAAATGATTCAGGTGATCTCAGCGTTGTCTCTACTTGCCAGAGTCAAACTTGTGTCTGGTGGCGTTGAAGTCGCTGCGTATCGTATGTCATCACAGGCCTGCGAAGTTAGTGGTCGACCAATTAAAATGGAGACATCTAGGAATGAGATAAAAGATCTTGCTAAATTGAGGGAAGAGGATCAGGAGTTAGGACGGTTTCTATCTGCGCTAACACCGTGCAGAACTCCCGAAAAGTGAGATGTGCGTTTCTCACTAATTTTTACTGCATCCCATAAACCGCCAAATGTGGAATAAAAGGAAATAAAATTAAAAAGTAACAAAAAATCTAAATTGAAAAGAAAACGGAAATAAAAATTAAATGTGTTGACTAGATTTCTTACAAATTATGCAAAATCATTGATAGACCTATAAAGTTCAACCAATATCGGAAAACGTTTCGATGGGACTGCCACGACCGGAGAAGATTCTGTTCAATGCTAATATGCTTGCGTGGAGAGATAACCAACCAATGGCACGAGCTGTAAAGCATACAAAACTGGAACACGTATACCCTTGCAGATTGCGTCCTACCATTGCGATTCTATATGAGAAATGGTTAGGTATACCTATACTCTAATTTGTTCTTGTAACGAAATCACAAGAAGTTTGCGTGGAGGTTTTCCATTAGTGACCCTAACTTGATGCGCGTATGTTAGTGACACATTCATGGACAACCTATTTCCCTAAAATCTACCTCGCTACAGGTCATCAAGATAAACGCACTTGATGAATAAAACCTCTGAGCATGCGTGAATGAGTTATGCGTTCTTATGTCGAGACAAAAAAAACAAAACCTTTTGCCCAACAAAATTAAACTTTAAAATTAAAATACTAAATTTAATTAATTATTAAATTTAAATTGCAGTGCCCCTAAGCTAACACGTATACGAGTACAATTTCCCTAATAAATAAAATAAAAAAGTTTATAAATTATGTGTTAAATTAATATTGAATATTTACTACTGAAATCTTAAAATAATATAACCAAATATAAATAATTGTGCGAACGTAAGAGCAATCAGAACGCGGTTCGATGTCAGCAACATAGTTAGAAATGCGAATTAAATAAAGACTGTCTCACTGTGTGTAGTAAAACAAGAAACCGGTTCCATTCCATGCTCCCGCGACGTTAGGTAGCACGCATCGTCCCAGCCGAGTTTTACTAACAACTGTTGCGTTAAAAGTTATACTACATAATTAAGTCTTAAAATGCCTAATGGATAAAATAATGCGTAAGTTTTTAACTGCTGTTGTCAACTCGCGTATTAAAATAAAAATCTGTTATTGAAATGGAAAACAATCGGGCTTCAATTTTGTTTTATCAGAATTGCGCGTAGTGTAAATAAACGTTCTATGTTGTGTATCTGAGCCGATAGCTAAGTTGGAGTGAATATATTTTGATTTTGGATTTGAGTTATACAAAGGGCCAGAAACAATCCACCCGAGCCGCGTATTCTGTAAATATGGACCGCAAGGTAACCTTATGTTTCCTGTAGTTAGCAAGTTCCAAAATTTATCTGCGCCAATTAAAACATCTATATGGTTCGATTCCAAAAACTGCGGATCGGCCAACTGTATGTTGCCGGGAATAAGGTCGTGTATTTTATATTTACAGACACTAAGACCAGGCATTGTGGCTGTAATTTGTGGTAAAATGTAACAATGAATATTTCTCTCATAATTTTTATCGACGCTAGAACGTAATTTAATATCACAACTTTGCGAACATTGAACAGTCGAGTCGCCTATACCTTTAATGCAATTAGTGGACTGTATTATTGGCGTATTTAATAATTCGCGAAAAGAATTGGTAATGAAGCAACGTTGACTGCCGCTGTCGAGCAAAGCGCGCGCCTTGTGATAAACACCGCACACATCGGCCACTTCTACAATAGCCGTAGACAACAGTACGGCATGATGAACACTATTGGTGTTGTCTTCGCAGGTTTGCATGTGTGCCTTGTTTACCTGCACAGAACCGGTAGCTGCGGCCGTGGCGGGGGTCATAACGTATGGCCGAGGCGCTAGTGCACTCCCGGTTTGCTGGTCAGTCGCGATTGCGGAAGACAATGCCAATGAGTTGTTACAGTTGTTTAGGTCATTATTGTGCAGCAACGAGTTATGTTTTTGGCTACATTGTCTACATGGGCCATACCTACAGCTATCTAGTGCGTGTCCAGGGCGTAAACAATTCTCGCAAAGTCGATTTCTGCGTACAAGTTTTAATTTTGAGTCTAAATCACTATTTATAAAATGAATACACGAATAAAGTGGGTGATTGGCATTGCACTGATAACACTTAGCGCGGATTGTGTTTTTGTGCGGTTTCGTGGTAGAAACATTACAGTGCGTACGTGTGTTGTATACTTTTAGTTGCGTGTTTAGTTTTTTATCATTGAATGTGCGATTATCAATGTTGTGCGACAGCTGTAATGTTTCTAACACGTCCGCGCGGTCTTTGAGAAACCTCAATAAGTCGTCGAGTTTTATTCGACGTTGAGATGTGTCACTACTCGAAATAAAACTACATTTATGGGTCTCCCATTCCCGCTCGGTGATTTTATCTAGTTTTGACACTATTATATAAATAATGAGTGTATCCCAGAAGTCCGTAGGCTCGCCTAATATTTTTAAAGCGCGTATATTTTTTAATACGGTGTCAATGAGATTCCATATCAAAGATGGCGATTCTTTATTTATGGAGGTAATAGTAAAAAGTGCCTTCACATGGTTAGATATTAGAAGTCGACAACTATTATATCTTGCTAATAACATTTCCCATGCGACAATATAATTATCAGAAGAGAATTCCACAGAATCGATGACTAATTCTGCACTGCCACTCAACGACGACTTTAAATAGTGGAATTTTTGGATATTAGTGATCTGTTGCGAGTTGTGCACTAACGACAAAAATGTGTCCCTAAACTCCAACCACTTCTCATATGAACCGTCGAAGGTAGGCATAGCGATAGTGGGCAACTTAACCGACTGCATTTCTGAAATATTACGCAACATATTAGAACAATCAGTGACCTCCCTCACGTTAAGCATGCATTCAGCTTGTACCATAGTGGTGTAATATGAATTCTCAAAGACTTCCCTTTGGTCTAAATGGTCGGACAGTTCACTATCAGAAACATTCTCCTCTATTTTATTCTGAATATCTGAAAATTCAGAAAATAAAGTGGTGGCTCCTTGAACTCGCAATTTCAAATCGATGCGGTTCTGCGCGGAGGAGTCATCATGAGAAGCTAATGTTTGAAGATAATTTGAAAATTTAGTAAGTCTGCCCTTTATGATGCCACGTTTTCTAGTTAAGTCGCGAATTAAACTATTGCCTTCTGCGCATAGCACATTAGGGGACTTAGGGCGAGAATATTCTACAGACATTATGGCGGCTTATGAAATAAAAAGTAAGTATTCACGGTTTAACGTACGAAAGCGGTGTTTGTGCGTACTCACCAGCGTTATCACAGAATAGAAACCGAGAGAAGGATAGGAATAGACAGGATTGGTCCCTCCAGACTGCGTACTGGTTTTACAGACACCTGCTGATTTCCTTTTTGCGCGTAGATAAGTCTTGACTTCAAGATCTTCCACCTGCGTAAACCTCCAGAAATGGCCTTGTCGTAGTTTGCGAAGTCGCTGGTTTTGCGTATTATCCGGCTCGAAGGATCTATTTACATAATTATCCAGTATAAATCTATCATTCGTTAGGTAATGTCAGATATTAGCCCTTTGAACATTATTGTAATCGGATTTTTTATTTTCAGGGTGGAGTTTATGAGCAAGTTCTACTCCGGAGGAGGATGGCTCTTCACACCTTTCAGCTTCAAGGCTGTCCTCGACGGTGCTGATGATAAGGCTGAGGGTGCCTGCAAGAAACACATATCAGAGTCTTGAGTGATATTCGTGTCTAATTTCAAGCCAGAACACTTTTAAAAATAAAATGTATTAATAATAATAGTGTGCTGTATTTTTTGTCCCGATTGCTAAAATTATTATTAATGATATTAATATATTTCAAATTCTCTATATTTATAATAGCCACGATTCATATTTTATGAGTGTATATCTAGATGTTTTTCTTTAATGATTCTTCTGTACTAATATTATACTAATATTATGAGTTTGTTATGAGTTTGTTTGATTGTTTGTTTGGTTAAACGCGGTAATCTCAGGAGCTACGGATTCTACTTGTAAAATTATTTTTGTTTTGGACAGTCCGTTAATCGAGGAAGGCTATAGGCTATATAACATCACGCTACGACTAATAGGAGTTGAGCATCAATGAAAAATGTTGCAAAAACGGGAAAAAAATTAACGACGTTACATTCCGACATCCACGGTCCATATGAACCTGAACGACGCTAACGAAATCGCGGGCACAGCTAGTCAATAATAAGCACTTAAATCGGTTAAGGGCAGATTCGTCGCAGACGATTAATGTAGTTATTCTGTTTTTCTCCCGAATCCTAATTTATTTTATAGGTAACGGTCTTTCATATTTGAAAATATTTTCTCAAGTTTAACTATTCTAACTCTAAGGGCGCTTGCGCACTTATACGTATTCGGTTCGTGTTCGATACGAGAAAATTGGAATAATGGAATATTGAAATTCTGATGACACAAAAATGTTTGAAAAAGAACAAAAAATGTATGAAATATTTTACAAAAAAGACAGACTACTACAAAAAAGCGGCGTTATTGCTTAAAAACAATCTCTTCTAGGCAAGCTTGGGACAAAAGAATGAGAGCATATTCAATAGGAGAAAGGGCACAGAACTAGAACTAAGGAAAGTTTGTTATAATTGATATTTAAGCTGTAGGCATTTTAACATACCACTCCGCTTATAACATGTTTTCCAGTAAAATTTGTCATTTTATATTAAACAAACCTGCCAAGTGCGTGTCGGGCCACGCGCAGTGTAGGGTTCCGTAGTTGCAAATGCCAACTTTGAGTTCACACTTACACCTTACAACATGTTGCTATTAAATTAGGTATTATTATTATTATTAAATCTGCAATGATTTTATATTTCCTTAACTTTATGTGGTTCGTAAATTTATATTCAGTACTAATTTTCAATGAAATTTAGTTTTCCGAGTACATTTTATAAATTGGTCTTCTATAACTTTTTAGTTTGTATTTAGTACTCAACTCTGATAGTTTTCCTTTATATACGAGTATAACCGTTTAGCAGATAGGGGGGGGGGGGGGGGGGACACACATACCTCTAACAAAAATGTGCACTTTAAAACCAAATATTTCAGAACCGTATCCCTAAATCGAAAAATGGTGTTCTGAACCTTACATTACTTTTTTAAAGACCTATTTAACAACACCCCACACGATGGGTTAGTCGAGAAAAAAAACTACTTCCACTTTACTTGTACCTAAAAAAATTTTTTTTCAATATTTTTTCTATCGCTTTTTTGGCTTAAATAATATACATACCCATACAAAATTACAGCTTTTTAGTACTAATAGTCTCTGAGTAAAACCGCGGATAGACAAACAGACAGACATGACGAAACTATAAGGGTTCCTTGTTTACTACGGAACCCTAAAAAACGATTAAGCAATAAGTATATAAACGTTATTAACAACTTCATCAAATAATATAAATAAATAATGGAGACCCGCCATCCTTAACCTGATGCACACCTTAAATCGACTCGAAGAGAGAATTTACGGATCGAACACGAACCGAAAACGTATTATACAATATAGTATGAGTGAACAAGTGTCCATACAATCACTAGGATGGCCAAACCGGATCAAAACCGAACACGAATCGAATACGAACCGAATACTTATAAGTGCGCAATTTATTGAAGTAAAAGACATTAATATTTTTTTTAATTTTGGTGGATTATATATGTTCACGCTCGAGGAAGAGCGAGTGGCAACATTGCATTCTAGTCTGTGCAGTGAGAGCCTTTTTGGCGGCCGGCCGCATGTGACATGTCAGTTGAGTCGAAATGTCACGACATTGAATTAGGTTAGGATGATGTCCGGGCATCCATAAAATATAATACACAATATTTAAGCATTATAGTGATTTGCGCGGCGCACCTAATATCGGGGTGCGAAAGCCCGCTTTGTGTTATGCAAAAGAGTGCCCGCTTTGTGTTATCTTCGCGTGTGTGAGCCGTGGTGGCCTAATAGGCAAGTGTACCATCCGGTTCGGTCAGACAGCAGAACTTCAGGAGCCACGACTTCCTTCGAGCTAGCTCAGGAAGTCCACCGGCTACATACGGAGACCAATCGGATCCAGGGTAAGTAATACCAATGTTTTCTATGAGCTGGTAGTAGGGTACAAAAATCAGCAAGCAATATAAGTCGGTGAATCGCCGACGTGGTGGTGTCTACCTTGGGCACCACCATCTCTTGGTAGCAGAGCGTGGTTCTTAGATTTGAGTATTTGATTAGTATTGTACAATTAATATTGTAATCTTGTTGGTTGTCCAAACGGGCAATACATATTAATTGGTTTTGATTGCTGATTTTAAACCGACTACAATCTCATTTGTGGACCGATCTCCTTAACTAATTGTCATTGTATATGAAAAATTGGGGTTAAATGTCTTTTGTTGTTCTAGTTAAGTTCTAGCATTTACCTATATTTGATTTTGGTTTGTTTTTTCATATCTTTGTTTTGCCCTTGAATATTTTGTTTGTTAAGTTGTAAACTTATACTTGAATTTAATTTGTTTAAAAAATTTTGCTGCTAAATGACTTTGCTGTTGTTGTAATACACTATATTGCTGTGTTAAGTTTTAGCATTTACATTTGATTTTGTTTTGTTTGCCTTTGAATATTATGTTTGTTAAGTTATTGACTTAATACTTGAATTTAATTTGTTTGAAAAATTCTGTTGTTAAATGCCTTTGTTGTTCTAGTTAAGTTCTAGCATTTACACTTGATTTTGGTTTGTTTATATATTTTGTTCTGCCTTTGAAGTTCCTCCCGATCTGTTTTATTGTCTGCGGTTGTCGGTCTGTTTGTCCGTGTATTATTGTAGTGTTTATTAATTTTGGTGCAAAATGGTCCCGCCAGTCAGCCCGCTTAGTGGTGCCCGCGCGGGTGCTCAAAAGATTTTGAGATGGTTTGCTAGTGCCGTCGCTTTGGTAGACCGACCAGACCGAGAACAGGCCTTGTTAATTCGGCATGAGGGAGTACCTGCTCGCTTGAAGGAATTGGAGCAGCTTTTCGTTGCTCATCAACAATATCTGCTCGACCACCCAGCCGAGGGTGCCGCTGAGTTGCGGGCAGTCGACCAATTTAATGCCGATTATGATCAGTGTTTTGAACAGGCGGATGTGATCATAAACAAGGCTCAGGCTATCCTATTCGCCCGGAGGGGTGAGTCGTGCACGCCCGGGGAGGTCAAGCCTACCCCGGCCGGCTTGCTGGGCAGACTGCCCACTTAAGACATCCCAACCTTTGATGGGAACCTGGCTTCTTGGATGGGGTTCATTAACCTCTTTGATAGCCTGGTTCACTCGAGGGACGACCTGTTCCCTAGCCAGAAATTGGCCTATTTGCTCTCTGCCTTACGTGGAGAGGCTGGTGTGCTTGTCCAGCATCTACCTGTCAACGATGGGCGTTGCTGACCGCCCGGTATCAGAATGTTCGCTTGCTAGCGGACACACATGTGGCTGCCATTTTAGGGCTGCCACGCGTATCGCGGGTCTCCTCATTGAGGAAGGAGATTTTGAACCCGCTGCTAAGCGCTATTAACGCGCTCAAACGACTTGATCTACCGGTGGACCAGTGGTCCTTTATTTTGCTCCACCTCATCCTCGATAAGCTTCCCATGGAGATGAAGGGGCGCTTTGAACAAAGGTATGGGGGCAATAGTGCCTCGTACCTCCCCCCCTTCTCGGATCTCCTCAGATTTTTGGAGGATGAGTGTCGGATGACCGACCACTTGGATCTGGCTCCTATACCGGGACCGAGTACAGGCCGCTATGAGGCGACCCGGGCAGCGCCACGGAGAGAGCGCCGCCCTTACAAGCAGTATACTGCAGTGCGGCAGAACTCTCCACACGGGGAGAGGCCGATGCCTTGCAAGTGTTGCAAGCGGGATGGCCATCGTTTGCCGGCCTGTCCCAAATTTGTTGGCCTACGCACCGAGGGGCGTACGAATATGGCCAAGCAGCGCAATTGGTGCTACCGCTGTCTGGGGGCTCATATGGCATCGGCTTGCCCCCACCCACGAGATTGTCACTGTTGTGGAGGGGCCCATCACCCCCTCTTGTGCTTTAATAATAAAGACACTCGTGAGGTGGTGAGAGAGAGGGACTCGCACACGGGCGGGGGCCTCGTAGGTCACCCACATCTCCGAGGAGATCGGAGGGGCGTGCCACCCCTCCGCGGAGATTGGACAGGCGCCCCCCCTCCAGTGAGAGGATTGGGCGCCCCACCCCCCCTACGGGCGGGGGGGATCGACGCGCCGCTTATGAGGCGCCACCGCGGGATTGGGCCGCGGTTATTAGGGAGCCACGTCGGGAGCCGATACGCTTCTCTCCCCCTCTGATGGAGAGACCCCGGTTGTCACGGGCTCCCCCAACTTTCGCCCATCATGGGCACCGCCCGGCCCCTCGATGCCGCTTTGATCGGGGCCAGTACGTGCCGGATTGGGACCCGCTCAAGCGCCTTGAGCGCCCTATTCCTCCGCCGCGCACGCATTTTTCCTTGAACCCCCCTTCCCCCCCGTTGCGGGGAATTCGGGAGGATTTTCATTAAACCAACTGTCGGCTGCAACCCCCCCACAGGAGCAGGTGCTGTTACCAACAGACTCCGTACTGGTGTGGGGCCCGAGGGGCACCTTTGTTTCAGTTCGCGCCCTTTTGGATACGGGAGCTCAGGGTTGCATTGCCTCCAGCTGGCTGGTCCGGCAGTTGAGTTTGAACACATCTCCATACCTTGAATCGGTACGGGGAATCGGAGACCTGCGGATCCCGGATCCGATCGGTCAGGTTTTGTTCTCCTTCTCCCCCCACTTCTCTTCAGCGCCCAAAATTGGCGCTACCGCGATTGTTTATGAGAAGGTTGTTGGTCAGCTTTCGCAGCAGCACGTTTCGAGCGCTGTCGTTGATGCGACATCAGGATTGACCTTGGCTGACCCTTCCTTCGACCGAACCGGTCCGATTCACTTATTGCTCGGTGCCGATGTTCTAGGCCGCGTGTATTGTGGGAAGAGGAGAGAGTTACAGAAGGGTGGGCTGGTAGCCTTATCTACATCGCTTGGGTTTGTAGTGATGGGACCAGTTAGGCATAACCCACCATCTCCATCGGTGGACAGTTACATAACTGTTAGCTCCACCCTATCGGATGTCCTTCAACGGTTTTGGGAGGTGGAAGAGCCACCTACCGTGAAGCGAGTGAACCCCTTAGACGAGGAGTGTGAGTTGTTCTACCAGAACAATACAGGTCGCCTTCACTCGGGACGGCTGATCACTCGTTTGCCCTTTTTGTCAGTTCGCCCCTCACTTGGCAGCTCCCGGCCGTTGGCCGAGAAGCGACTGCTGTCCATGGAGCGTCGTATGAGTAGGAACTCCGACCTCAAACAGAAGTATGTCGACTTCATGCGAGAATATGAGCAACTGGGGCACATGTCGGTCTCGCGACTGGACTGGCGAAACGAGGAACATAATTTTCTTCCTCACCACGCGGTTTTGAAACCTTCCACTGGGAAGATACGCGTTGTTTTTGATGGGTCAGCTCCTACGTCTACCGGAGTTTCGCTGAATCAATGTCTGCATGCTGGACCGAAGTTGCACCACGAGGTGGGTGATGTATTGACCAACTTCCGTCGCCACGCCGTCGTCTTTGTGACCGATATCCGGATGATGTTTCGGCAGACTGTGATTCACCCGGACGATAGACGATATCAGCTCATATTATGGAGGGAGGATCCCAGGGATCCCATGCTGGTCTACGAGCTGAACACCAATACATACGGTTTGCGTTCGAGCCCCTTTGTGGCAATTTGCTCACTTGTGGAACTCGCTGAACGTGAGCGGTTACGGTACCCTCGCGCATCCTTGGTTCTCAAGGAGGATGCATTTGTGGATGATATTTGTACGGGCTCCTCTAGTGTCGAGGAAGCCTTGATTTTGCGAGATGAACTAATTGCTTTTCTCGGGGCTGGTGGTTATGAACTGAGGAAGTGGATGTCCAACTCACCTCAGCTTTTGTGTGACTTGCCAGACGACCACCAGCAGGAGCCTCAGGAGAATGCCAACACTCCAGATTTACTGTCTGTTTTGGGAGTGCAATACAGACCTGTCCAGGACACGTTCACCTATCGATTGGAGCTGCCAAGCCCCAAGGTCTGGACGAAGCGGTTGGTTTTGTCTACAGTAGCTCGTACCTTTGACCCAAATGGCTGGATTAGTCCCGTAGTGTTTTGGATGAAGTGCTTCCTACAGGAACTTTGGTCAGCCGAAGTGTCGTGGGATGAGCCCCTCTCGGGCCGTTTGCTGCGAGATTGGGAGTCCTTCATGTTGTCTCTCCCCGACATTAACCGTGTTAGTATCCCTAGACATATACTGCCTAAGGGACGGTTTACGGCCAGCCTTCATGGCTTTTGTGACGCGTCTGAGAGTGGATACGCAGCCGTCGTATATATCCGGACGGTCGATGATAGAGGAGCTGTTAAGCTCCACTTGCTAATTGCTAAGAGTAAGGTTGCTCCACTTCGGACTCGATTAACGATTCCGAAGTTAGAATTGTCTGGAGCTACTCTTCTGGTTCGTTTGATGAACCACGTTGTTGACACCCTGGGACGTAGTGTGGACTTTGAGTCGCTCTTTGCTTGGTCCGACAGTCAGGTTGTCCTGTGTAGGATTAAGAACTCCGTCCACTCCCTGGAAGTATTTGTGGCCAATCGGGTATCCCAAATACAGGCCTCGAAGGCCACGTTGATTTGGCGCCACGTGCCAGGTGAAATAAACCCTGCTGACTGTGCATCACGTGGCAGCGAAGCCCCTCAGCTTATTGACCACACTCTGTGGTGGGGTCCCGAATGGTTGTTACAGCCGTCTTGGCCTTCCACACCAGCTGTGGTGAAGGCACCAAATCCGGGCTTGCGTGTTCACGCTGTCGAGACTATGGCGGCTCCAGAGCGGGAATTTTTATTAGACCGCTACAGTTCTCTGGACAAGTTGCTCGGCGTGACCGCTTGGATAAGAAGATTTATACGAAATTGTCGCCGGCCTCAGGACAAAGATTTGTGTCCGGTTCTCTCACCGCAGGAGCGCCAAGATGCTCTTTTGCATTGGGTGCGTATGACCCAGTCTAGAGCGTTTGAACCGGAACTTAAGATTTTCCGTACCGGGACATCCAAATTAAAGGGACCCTTGGTGCGTTTGACTCCCTTTCTGGATGATGAGGGATTGTTGCGTGTAGGAGGCCGATTGAGGCACGCCAACTTGCCTTATAGATCACGTCATCCCCTGTTGCTCCCCAAGGACGGACCATTGGTGCGATTGTTGATCATTGATCGCCATGTGAAGAATGCTCATGCCGGATGTAATGCATTGACCGCGCTCCTCCAACGGGAGTGTTGGATTTTGTCAGCGCGAAGAATAATCCGATCTGTTATCTTTCGATGTCTGCCCTGCTATCGTTTACGCCCCGAGACGATGCAGCCCCAAATGGGTGATTTGCCTGCTGATCGTGTGAATGAATCGATGACCTTCTTAGGAGTTGGAACTGATTTTGTGGGACCATTCACTATAAAAACGTCGCGACTCCGTAATGCTAAGACTGAAAAGGCTTACTTGTGTGTGTTTGTTTGTTTGGCCACTAAAGCCGTTCATTTGGAGGTGGTGAGTGCGCTCACCATGGACGCTTTCTTAGCAGCGTTAGGCAGATTTGTCTCCCGCCGGGGACTGCCTTCTTTAATTCGGTCCGATTGTGGGACGAACTTCAAGGGCACTGATAGACATATAAGAGAAGTTTGTGAATTTTTAGATAAAAATAATATTGAGATCGGATCCACACTCTCCCGTAGGGGGGTAACATGGCGATACTCCCCGCCGTCTTGCCCTCACTGGGGAGGGATTTTTGAATCTGTTGTAAAGGCCGCCAAGACTCACCTTCGCCGCGTTATTGGGGAGACTATTCTCACGTTCGAGGAACTCGCGACGGTGTTTCATAAGATTGAGGCGGTTCTCAACTCGCGTCCGTTATGTCCGTTGTCTACCGACGCGAACGATTTGCAGGCCCTCACGCCGGGCCATTTCTTGATAGGCAGACCACTTAACGCCCTGCCCGAGTATCCTTATAGAGATGTCAATCCAGGACGCCTTTCGCGGTTTGAGTTGCTCCAGCAGCTTACCCAGAGCTTCTGGCGCCGCTGGCACCTTGAATATTTACACATTTTGCAACACAGCGCGTTAAGTGGTCAGATAAGACAAACCCACCGAGGGTTGGAGACCTCGTGTTAGTGAAGGACCCAAACCTGCCACCCTTACGTTGGCGTCGCGGACGCATTGTCCAACTTACTCTAGGGTCTGATGGTGTGCCCAGGTTTGCCGAGGTCCTAGTTGGGGATTCTGTTTTGAAGCGCGCGGTCGCTCCTCGTTCTCGCCTCCACTTAGACTGATTTGGCGGACAGTCCGGGACTGTCCGGAGCGGGGGGATGTTCACGCTCGAGGAAGAGCGAGTGGCAACATTGCATTCTAGTCTGTGCAGTGAGAGCCTTTTTGGCGGCCGGCCGCATGTGACATGTCAGTTGAGTCGAAATGTCACGACATTGAATTAGGTTAGGATGATGTCCGGGCATCCATAAAATATAATACACAATATTTAAGCATTATAGTGATTTGCGCGGCGCACCTAATATCGGGGTGCGAAAACCCGCTTTGTGTTATGCAAAAGAGTGCCCGCTTTGTGTTATCGTCGCGTGTGTGAGCCGTGGTGGCCTAATAGGCAAGTGTACCATCCGGTTCGGTCAGACAGCAGAACTTCAGGAGCCGCGACTTCCTTCGAGCTAGCTCAGGAAGTCCACCGGCTACATACGGAGACCAATCGGATCCAGGGTAAGTAATACCAATGTTTTCTATGAGCTGGTAGTAGGGTACAAAAATCAACAAGCAATATAAGTCGGTGAATCGCCGACGTGGTGGTGTCTACCTTGGGCACCACCAATATATTATGTTTTTAGCAATAGGGACTCCAAAGCAGTCTGCTATCACTAATCTAGAAATCCTCAAGGGTGATATTAATACATTTAAATAAAAATGCAAACAAAGAACACTAAAAGCTGCGATAATTTCAGTGCCTGAAGATTTATTCGTCCTATTAATTTAAATAAACGAAATGGTAAAAACCCTTGCTGCGAAAAATGGATAAAACGGACGAAAAGCGTCGTAAGAAAAGGTATTTTTAAAAACATTACTTCGACTTCGGACCTGAAAAAAAGACGGACGGAGCGTTGTTGAATCAAGAGTGAAGCATGCAAATGACAGCACATTCATATGTGTGCGTGTCTGGTGGATAAATTTGAATTAACAAAATATTCCTATCAGACCAACTAAAAAGTTGTATCTTGAGAAAAAAAAATAGTTGATCCGTTTCAGTTGGTTAGTGTAGTTGGTCAGAGTGGAAGGACAGATTTGTATGTGTGCGTGTCTTGTTCGCCGAAAAATGACAGTTTTTTGTCTTACCTGCTACATTTGTGTGAGTGTAGGTCGGCTCCTCAATCCATACGCACACATAAAATTGTCTTATCTTGCATGCTTCACATTTGTTTAATGCCACACTACGTCCGTATTTTTTTGTAGGTCCATGACTTTGACATAAACATGTGTTTTTTGTTTGTTTGACCTTTGATCGCTTTCCCATATACAACAAGAAAGATGTGTTTTATTTCCTTTTTAAGTTTTGTCCGAAGATAGGTCTGTATTGGATTTTTTACTTAATTTATAAAATTAGTAGCATAATAATATATGTTTGGTTCAAATGCATAATCTTGTCATTTGCTTCTTAGGATAGGAGCACACATTGTCGACTTGCATTACTGTACAATCAAATGCGAACAAAGCCCAACCGATTCGTACTCATTAGCAATAACAATAGGTACTTATGATTTCAATTAGGGGTCATCTATTAATGACGTGAGGTCTAAATATTGAAGGGGGGGCTTCGGAAAACATCAATGGATCACAAAGGTGTATTTACGGTTTTTTCATTTATTTATATAGAAAAATAAAAATTATGTACAATTTAAGTATTTTAAAATTAAATAAATATACCTAGGTGATGTTTGAAGGGGGGGGGAGGGGTTAGCTTAGAACCTCACCACGTGTCACCAGGATGGAAGAGAGCTAAAAACTTCACTTCAACGGCTAAAAACTTAATGGATGACCCCTTACATGGGACCACAAAAATTGGCGAAATGTGGATGTGTGTGACCTCTGCTTACTAATAATAATTATGTAATAATAGCACCGAGCAATGATTTTCGACATCACGATCTCTGATGAAAGTAGGTACCTCGTGGAAGCTGGAAAGGACAAGCTTTACAGTCAAGTCTATTCCAACATCTTGAGACTTTTGTTGGGCTGTTGGATCAAGGGCCTGATACAAAAGGTGGTATAATTCTTGAGACTGCACGAATTGTCCGGAATTTCGAGCTCTGCTGCTATAGTCGTCGGTATTTTGGACACTGACCCACAGCCGAAGAAAAGAGAAAAATAAAGTTTTAAGTTTTTCGCACACTATCCGGCCGCGGCCGCCGCTGAACGTTTTAAACTTAAACCACGGTAATAGAATATATACTATTACCGTGGTTAAACGGAGTAAGTAAAGGGCTTGTACAGGGTTAGGTACGTTTTTTGTCGTTTGGAGCCGAAACGTTGGGGCCGTGGGGGCCTGAAGCTGGCTAATTTTTCTGAGACCAAGTGCGAGTTTTACCGAGTTTCACTCGATCACACATATCAAACGCGTAAACGCGAATTTGTATGGGATTGAGGTAGTGCCATATAGTAGCTACTAGATAGCGCTGCCTCAATTTCATACAAATTCGCATTTTACGAGTTCGATGCGTGTAATCGAGTAAAACTCTGGTGACTCCCCTGATTGCCGCTCTAGAAAGGGGAAAGTAGCTATATAGCCTTCAGGCACCTTTCCAAAAGGCAGAAAGTTATAAGATTTGTTAATTGTTACATTTTATGGAAATGATGGAGATAACAGAGTACCTAACTATTTACAATTATTATTAACTAGGCCCGTAAATTATGTTTGTTACTAATTATGTATATTTACCGTATTACCGTAAATTATGTATATTAGAACAATAACTAATATTTATTGTTTATAGTAACCTAAATGGATATAGTTATTGTTTATAGTAACCTAAGTGGATATTGATATTGTTCCCACGTATAATTACAATTGTTATATGAATTCATGCTATGTAATTGTCTATAGATTCCTCTGTTTGACCTGCGTTCCTATGCGAGTCTAGTAGTCGGGAACCTTCAATACAATTTGAATTGCAGCAATGTTTCAGGGGCTAATACGCATGTAATTAATGTAAGGTCGAAATGCGATCAAAGCAACTACATTGATGGACGCATTCTCATCATCACAGCCCATATACGTCCCCACCGAGGGGCTCGAGCCTACCCTATATTAGGGTGATTAGGCCTTAGTCAACCACGCTGGCCCAGTGCGGATTGGTCGACTTCACATACATCATTGAATTTCTTCGCAGATGTATGCAGGTTGCCTCACGATGTTTTCCTTCACCGTAGGAGCGTCAGACAAATGTACATATGAAATTCGAAACGAAAAACACATTGGTACATGGCGGGTCTCGAACCCCAACCCCCCGATTGGAAGGCAAGTGCCGAGTCCACTGCGCCACGGACGCTCTTATGCATTCTATTAAAGCCTAATAGCTAATCCAACGATGCTATGAAACAGCACCGAAATAATCTGCACGGATCTGCTCAGGCGGTTACCATTTTGATGATGCTTAGAACGAGTGGAATCAAATTTAGATTGAACATTATTAGGTACGCAAAACTACAACTAAATTTTCATGATAAGTATAATGATGTTAATACCTACCGTCTCCTTTTTGTTCACTAAAAATTTAAATGATCTCAACTATAGAGTCGAGCCAGTCGAGGTCATTTAATCAGTTAGTCGTCTCAAGGCATCCACCATCTTAAGGCATTCCGTGACCACGAATTCTAAGCCTATGTTCTCTGTAATGCCTACCTTAGCTAGACAAAATAATTTCGCTGGGATTATTTATTTCTAATGATTATTTATTTAGCAATTTTTAGCATTTTCAAAGAGAATGCAAAGTAGTATAACACTTCTCCGAAATTTACATTCTTCTATATTGGTTCTGTTTCGAATACCTGTCTCCAAATGAACGCACAGCTTAGTGGAGTTCCGCTTCCCAGTATATTTAGTAAGTATACATTAGTGCTTTAAAATTAACTCAGATCACGCTGTAATGCGTCCAATTATCAAACTTAACACCAAATACAATACTATTCTGATTGAATTTCACCGATTTGGCTTCAATATATTTCTAACTAGTGGGCCCGGCGGACGTTGTCCCGCCCGATTATAGCGCCACCTACCGGGTCCAACTGTACGTTTAAACTTTCCTTGGACCTGGTCAAATACACATAGAAAATTTCGTATGAATCTGTCGAGCCGTTTCAGAGTTTTTGCGAGACAAACACACAGCGTTTCATTTTTATATAGGTATAAGAAGATTGTTGTGGTTGTCGAAACACCAAAGTGAGAAGGGTACATTGGTTAGAAAGGTATAAAACTCTATATTGTACACGCGCATGTAAATAATAGATTTAAATCTGGCCAAGACCTTCACCGGCCACAAAAGTAAGTCAGAAGAGTCGAGGCAATAAGAGGGTATTCTCCCCGCGCCCGTTTCGCAGCTTCCTTCTGCGAGATGACAGCATTCCATATCATCTCGCTGATAGACATCTATGAAGACGAAGCGAAGCTCTTTGATAATATAACAGATAGTAACCCGATGTCTCATTTGCACCATTTTGGCCAGCACCGTCAATGGTTCAAACGAAACTACTTTGTCTCATTTGCACCATTAATGCTGCAAACGATACATATAGTAGTTTCGTTTGCACCATCCTTACATATTACATCCTTACATATTACATCCTTACATATTACAACAACTTGTCACAAGAGGAAAATAGTGTAAGATATAAATTGAATTTAAAGTTAAGTACCTTATGTCATAATAATAAATTTCATTTAATTGACATCAATAATTATGTAAATAGATTGTATTTGACTAAAGATAATAGATATTGTCTATCAAATTATTATAAGAGACGAATAGCAAAATCGCTATCATATTATTTTTATATCTCAGCCAAGAACTTGGCTACAAAAATTGCTCCTATTGAGCATCGTAGAAGTAGGATGACTGTCAGTAATATTACTGATGTATTAGTTAGTAAGTCTTTAAATTAGGTATTGAGACAATAGAGAAATCCTCTTGCATAATGTTAAATAAAGAACAAAATGAAAATTGTTTATTAGATAATGTACTGGAAGACCCATTTGAATATAATAAACATGTAAATTTTATCAACCTGGTGCACCAGAACATGCAAGGAATGATGGGCAAAGATCTGGAAGTTGAGTTATTCATGAACAGTAGTAAAGTAGACATTTTTTGTATAACCGAACATTGGCTTAAAAGCTACCAGTTCATGTTTAATTTTAGCAACCACCAGGTTGGTAGTTCGTTCAGTCGAGAAAATGCAATTCGCGGTGGCTCATTAATCATATTAAATAAAAAGCTTAAATATAAAGATCGTAAAGATATTGTGAACCTCTCAGTTGAACGAACAATAGAAATTGCCTGTGTAGAGTTGGACCAGATTATTGTAGTGAGCGTATACAGGCCTCCTTCGGGATTGTATGACCACTTTGAAAATATAATGGATGAAGTTTTAAATAAAGTCTGTAAGCAAGGCAAACAAATATTAGTCTGTGGAGATTTTAATATTAACTTATTAGAAAACTCTAGTTTATGTATGAGAATTAAAAATTTGTTTCAGTCATATAATCTTAAAAACTTATTTCTGGAGCCAACACGAATTACTGAGTTTTCTGCCACATGCATTGATAATATTTATACTGACATAGAACCATTAGCACAAAATGTTTTTAATAACTTAGAATCTGACCACTCTGGTCAATTTGTTACTATACCTTACAAATGTAAGCTTATGGCGAAAAAGAATATCACTGTTGTACCAAAGACTGCTGGCCGCTTGGAGCTTTTTAATAATAATCTTGGTATTAATTTGAAGTATATTGATTATGACGAAGACCCAAATAAATTGTATGAAAACTTTTTTAACACATTTTGTTGTGAATTTAAAAATATCTTTGTTCCAAAAACCATCTCAGTCAATGGTAGATTAGCTTTTAGTGAATGGGCCACACCAGGTATTCACAAAAGCAGAATAAAACTTTATGAACTTTACAATGAGCGTTCATTAAATACTAGTGATCAATTTAAATTGTATGTAAAAACTTATTCCAAAGTATTTAAAAAAGTTTGTAAATTTGCAAAGTCCAATTATTTAAGCTCTAAAATAAAAAATTGTAGTGACAAAATTAAAACGACATGGAACATTATTAATAATGAAACCGGAAGAGTAAAAACTAATAACAACAATTTTTGTTTAAATATTGAAAATAAGAAAGTTACAGTAGATATTGAGGTAGCTACAGAATTTGAAAAATTCTTTACTGACATTCCAGTTTCAATCACAAAATCTTTGGATTCCTCCCCCACTGTAGCCGAATCTATTCTAAAAGATTATGTTAAAACTTGTGATGATAAATTTAAATTTGCCCATATTTGTGCAAATGATTTAATAAAGTCATTTAAAACGCTGAATAAAAAGAAAACCGTGGATCTGTGGGGCAACTCTGTAGATGTTTCCCAATCTGTAATAGAAACAATAGCTCCAATACTTGCTAGTATTTTTAATGATTGCATTGACTGTGGTGTGTTTCCTGATCTAATGAAACTGAGTAAAATTATTCCATTACATAAATCTGGTAGCACATCAGACCCCAATAATTTTAGACCTATCTCTGTGCTACCTACTTTTAGCAAAATCTTTGAAAAAATAATGTTGGAACAAATGCAAAGCTTTTTTAACAGAAATAATCTTCTACACTGTAAACAATTTGGTTTTAGAAAGGGTCGCTCAACAACTGATACTGGTGTTGAGTTAATACAAAATATATATGAGGCCTGGGAGGACTCACATGATGCGCTGGGCGTTTTTTGTGACTTGTCCAAGGCGTTTGATTGCGTTCATCATGACACCCTGATCAGGAAATTACACTACTATGGATTTCGCGACACTGTTCTGGATTTACTCATCTCCTATTTGACTGAGAGGATTCAGAAAGTAGACGTCAACGGGGAGAGGTCCCAGGGCGCCTCGGTTAAAATGGGAGTTCCGCAGGGTTCAATTCTTGGTCCTTTTCTATTTTTAATATATATAAATGACTTGCCTGCTTTTGTACAAGACAGGCATGAGATTGTATTATTTGCAGATGATACTTCACTTATGTTTAAAATTAAAAGACGATTGCAAATTTATGACGATGTAAATAGTTCTATCTCAAGAATAGTTTACTGGTTTAATGCGAATAACTTGTGCCTCAATGAAGGGAAAACTAAATGTATAAAATTTGTTTTACCCAATGTTAAAGAGGTTCACACCACTGTTAACATAAAGCATAAAAATGTGGACCTTGTGGATACCGTAGTATTTCTTGGTATTACTTTAGATTCAAAGCTTCAGTGGGGCCCACATATTGATAAATTGTCGAAGAGACTTAGTTCTGCAGCCTACGCTGTATGGAAAATACGTCAGCTGACTGATGTTGATACAGCAAGACTTGTATACTTTGCCTATTTTCATAGTGTGATGTCGTATGGCATTTTGCTGTGGGGAAATGCTGCCGACATTCAGACTGTTTTTGTGCTGCAAAAAAGGGCTATTCGTGCTATTTATAACCTTAAAATAAGAGACTCTTTGAGAGAAAAATTTAAAGAAATTGGTATTATGACCGTCGCGTCGCAATATATTTACGAGAATATAGTATATGTTCATAAAAATATACATTCGTTTTGTAAAAACAGTGATATTCATTCAGTAAATACTAGGCAAAAGAATATGTTAGCGTTACCAAATACTAGGCTTAAAAAAATTAATAATTCTTTCAAAGGCCTTTGTGTACGTTTCTACAATAAAATCCCAAATAATATTAAAGCACTTAACTTGAATAAATTTAAAGTCGCTATCAAGGGCGCACTTATGAAAAAAGCATATTATAAAGTGTCTGATTATATGACAGATAAAACTGCTTGGGATTGACAAAAAATGTGATAATTGACGTTTAAAGGGTGTTAACACTTTGTGATAGTAGGATAAATTTCATTCGAGTAACTGTTCCACTCACACCGACAGGCATTTCTATATTATTTAAAAAAATGTATGTGAAATATAATATTGTAATGTTGGCATTTTAAAAGAGGAGACAAAAAAAAAATACAAGACCTTCCGAGTTTCTTGCCTGTTCTTCTTGAGAAGGCTCTCCCAATTTCCGAACAGGTGTAGAGTCAATTTTTTTTTTTTTTTTTAATTTTACTTGTATTTGCACACATCTTAATAATGGTTGGGGTGTGTGTACATACAAGGATTAAATAATTTAGTTAATTAGATTCTTGGTTGAAGATTTTTATGTTTTTATTTTGACGTCAATAAGTGCCTGTAAAGATCTATATTGAATAAAGATTTTTGAGTTTGAGTTTATTATAAAACAAAGTCCCCCGCCGCGTCTGTCTGTCTGTCTGTTCGCGATAAACTCAAAAACTACTGCACCGATTTTCAAGCGGTTTTCACCACTCGATAGCGTGAAGTGATGGTAAGACTCCAAATGCAAGGAAAGTTCACCTTTTATAGAAAGACCTTTCTCAGTTTTATGTGTTTATTACTATAAACAATAACTATTAGTTATTGTTGTAGTAATAATTTATGGGCCTAGTGAGGTCAACGACTTTAATCGTTCACCCCGCTCTTAATTAGTTGTCTTAGTGAAATGATCGAGTGAAAGTAAGAAAATACTCGGGCGTAAGCTAAAATATTTAAATTAAAAAAAATAAAAGAGGCTGTACATATTCGCCTCTTTTATTTTTTTTTAGTTCGAGGACCGGGGGCTGGACTTGGCCGAAAACCAGCTCCGCTTTCGCACCAGTCCGGCCCGTCCACGGTGTACATTTGCAGATCCGCATTGACATCCGCAGAGGCTCCCTCAGTGGGGTGTGGCACTCGCCTCCCCAGCTGCCGATGCGACGCGACGCTCCCGAAGACACTGCCGAGCACACCTTGTTGGTGTGCCCAGCCTGGCGACCCCAACGCAGCGAACTTAACACTGCGTTGGGTGAGAGGCCATGCTCCGCGGCGGCGAGGCGGAACGGGAGGTTGTCGCCTCTTTCTGCGAAGAAGTAATCTCGCAGAAGGAGGCTGCGGAAGGATGATGCCGCTCCCCTCCGCCGCAGACGGATAGGCAGGCGAAGGCGTGCATTCGCGCAAGCAATGCCCGTCTAATGACCCTGCCGTGGAGGCCTGCGTGCATGTTTGGCCCTGTGCACGCCGCCATAAGGCCCTCCGTCTAGGGATTGCCCTGGTATTCTCGGGCAACCCCCCCTTGGCGATAGCCCGACCAACTTGGTCGGACTTCCCCGGGCGAGCTGGTAGTGGTAGTCGCAGTGTGGACCTTACCATGTGCGCCCACAAGGGCAGGGAGAACACCGGGGGGTTTTAGTGGGTCGGCCTGGAACTCTGCCGGGCCAGCCCCACTCACGCCCGCGGTAGGTACGGTGAGGGTGCGCATTTTCCCCCGAGAAAAAAAGGTTAGACATTGTGACCACACACAGCGGAGTGAGCTGATCTATTAAGTAAAATCCACCTCGCCGCCATTTTTTCTTGCCTGGGTCCAAATAGCAATCGACTTCTAAAGGGATCCGGGTCCGTATAGAACGGAAATGCTATGCGGACCCGCGACCCTTTTTTTCGGGGGAAAATACGTAACCGCACCGTACCCGCCGTTGGATAGACGGCGAGCGTGCGTGACTCTTCCGGCAGAGTGCCAGGCCTACCCATTAAAACCCCCCGGTGTTCTCCCTGCCCTTATGGGCGCGCTAGGTAAAGTCCACACTGCGACTCCACTATCCAACCGCCTATCTCATATCATTCGCTATCGCTTTCGTGACATTAGAACAATAGTTCTAATGTCATCTGTGACATTAGGACTATTCATTCGGTAATAACATGATATCCGAGTGTTGCCAGCAGCAATATATATAGTGGGTTGCTGTTTCTTGTTTAAAGTGATGATTTTTTAAACATCAATATAAATACAAAGGGCGCTTTTATAAAGATAATTAATTTAAGCTAAAGCTTTAAAAAATGTACTTTCAGAAAAATATAATTTCATCTCTGTTCACTGCATCTACGAATAAAAGCCCAGCCTCCATACAAAAATAAAACATGTCTTTTATAGGTTTTTAATGATTTTTCAGAAGCTTTTCAAGTATTTGCGTCTGGAAGTCGTGAACCTAGCAGAAGATGAAAGAATCCTTGACTTTTAGGAGTAAGAGGTTTGCTTTTAAATACAATAGACAAGTATTGAGTTGACCCTTAGTTGTATCCTTACAAGTTACTTCGGTGAACTGGTATTAAATTCACTAAAAAGATAAAATAGAAAACTTTTTGCTATACTCCATATGCGTTATTTGAGGTCAAAGTGCACATAGCGTGAAGGTCGTCCAAGAGACGTGCCGCTGCAGGAAGAGATCGTGGGCATCCTGACGTACACTTCCATAACCTCGGCGGCCACAGATTTTTTGCCTTAAACTAGAATCAAGATTAGAACTAGGTAGTTTACGAAGTTAACGGAGGCGGCTACCTAGATCATAATATTAATACAGATTCTCTCGCCTTCGTCTTAAAATGACCAATCGCAATACCAACAAATAAAAAATGCCGGCTCTTAATCGGCCCACATAGTAACTTAAACCATTAAGGACATTGTTCAGTTTCCACGAAACGTTCAAATCCCATTGTTATACATCAAACAACTCTTTAATATCCAAATCTTGGTTGGAAGGAGAGCTAAAGCTCTCCGATTTTTAGTAAAATTCTATTGAATAGAAGGCAAAGGCACGGTAATAGAATATTACCGTGGCAAAGGCGTATCTCTGTACATGTAAATCTGCACCAATATCTTAAAGAGATGTTTTATGAACACGTAGGCACTGTTGAGTCTCTGTGGTGTTTTTGAAGGTCAATGTTCTAACCATATTTAATACTATCATTTGTTCACATTCATTTAACAAACTAAGTAGGTATCCGGATTTAACTCGCGTATTTGATTTGCATGTATCTATTTCAAGTTAATTTATATGTTGCGAAGAAAAGAAGACAGAAAAAACTAAAGAATCGTGATCTATAAGTCGTAGTGGGCAGGACATATCGCTATCGTTAGACCGTCGTCGGACGGGAGCCGCATACCCGGGACACGCAGCGTTAGCTGTGGTATGCAAAGTTTGCGGCTGGTAGGATCACCACAAGGTGGACTGACGATCTGGTGAAGGTCGCGCAAAGTCGCTGGATGCGATTAGTACAGCACCGTTTTGTTTGGATATGCTTGAGATGCCTATATCTAACAGTGGGCGTCTCGGCTGAAACGATGACTTCACGATTTTAAAAAAGTGTAAAAAATGTAAATTTTTGACATTTCGGCTACTTACTTAGACACGCGGGTAATTTTATTTTTGTATTTGGCTATATAAAATTTTGTGCGTTTTGAATATTACAAAGTTTTTTTAGTTAGTAGCTTAGACACTTGCACCCTTACATATAAACGGAGTATAAAGATTAGGTAAAACAAGATTTGGAATTAGCAAAATATCAACTAATAAACTCGGTGTTACTTAAACTTAGTATAACCTAATCCCAGGGGTATGGCCAAGGGTATGGTCGGTCTGGAGTCTGGTCGGTGTAACGTTCTATGAAAAGTAAACCCAACGTTATTCCGACCCTAACCCTAGCTAAAGTCAGATTTATCGATTGTAATGACATTAACATTTGGTATTAACCTAAGAATAAACATCTGCAAAGAGTTTTGTAATTATATTTACCTGCATTTATCGAAACAATGGTTAATTTTATTTGAATAAATTGGAAAGAATTTTAGACAACATAATCCTGAGAGCAATATAAAAAGTTGATAAAGTAAATACAATAATAAAAAAATATAACAAGACAAATCCTTCTGATTTATAGTATGACTAGCTGTGCCCGCGGCTTCGCCCGCGTGTAATAGTAGCTTTTGGCAAAAAGTAGCCTATGCTGTACCTTATATAATTAGCTATCTATTAGTGAAAGTCCCGTCAAAGTCGGTCCAGCCATTCCGGAGATTAGCAGGAACAAACAGACAGACAGACAAAACATTTTTAAATTGTGTTTTTGTTATTGGTACCCGATATACATTCATACCCATTTAGTAAAAACTTGTTATTTTGACATTAAAAACATACACTTCAATTTTATTTGGTTTATTTTCTACTCTCCTGTGGTGATACAATTATATAAAAAAAATGAATGAGTGGCTCAGGAAGGAATGGCGTACACTAAGCGGTTCATGGGCCTGAATAAGTTTAACAAATTCTCAATGAATTCAGGCAAAATGCAAATCCGACTCTTGTTGCGGGCTTTGACTGGCCACTAATTGTATGCTAACGAAAATGGGTTTGAAAAACACAGAGACCTGTAGGCCCTGCAATGAAGGAGAAAAGAGCATAGTACAATATGTGCATATAGGATAAGTTAGGCTTGACAGAAGATAGATTAGTTAGGCTTGACAGAAGATTAGTTAGGCTTGACATCGCACAAGACAGTCATATTTTTCATGTGTCCACAATAAAAAATTAATACTGTTGGATTGAGTTACCTGTGCGGTTAAAAGTTATATTGATCGAAAGCGCAAAACATAATCTCTCTTTATTGGTACAAATTTCTTAAAAATTAATGTGAATTCGTGAGTGTGTAGTGAAATTAAGTGTTTAAAAATCGTAGTGAAAACAAGCTGTGTCTGGTTCAACAACACCAGTTACATTGCATACCCTCTTTTTAATTTATAATCAATGTCACACGTAGCACTACTAATTTCGCACCTTATAGAATAGACGCAACAGCGTCGCAGTGAAGCGGGAGGAATAATACGGAAGTTGCGCAATACACCGCCGCCGATGCAGGAGTTCAAATCACGACGGAGTTCGGAACTTTTTGTTTTTTCTTTTAATCTGTTTTTTTTTTTGCAAAATAACTAAAGCAAAATAAACCAGCATGGAGAATAAAATTATGAATTGTTCAGCATGCCCTGGTACTATTGCTGATAGATTATTTTTAAAATGTTCATTATGTAAACAGACATACGATTTGCAGTGTGCTAATGTCTCGGAAAAGCGATTTAACTTAATGAGCAAAGAGAATAAGAACAAATGGACTTGCGAACTATGCCGATCTAAACGGCCAAAGGGCGATAACACTAATACCCCTGTTAGAATTCAAGCACGGGAAGACCAGGCTATTAATCGCATTACACCTGATGATGAAAACAATGTAACGCACCGCAATAAAATTAAAAGCTGTTCGTGCCCATCAATCGAGGAAATAAGGCAAATTGTGAGAGCAGAGCTGGAGTGTTCTTCGGATCGGATTAGGGAAGAGAACAGAGAGCAATTTAGGAAAATGAATAAGCTGATTGAGGAATTTCAGGAGTCTATGAATTTTCTTAACAAAGAATTTGAACAACTTAAAACTGACATGTTATCGCAAAAAAAGGTAATTCAAAACCTCAGTATAGAGAGTGATCAATTGAAAAAAGTTAATACTGATATACAGACTAAGGTGATGATGCTAGATCAGCAGCTGCGATCTGCAAATCTTGAGATCCACTGTGTCCCGGAGCACAAGCAAGAAAATCTAACTACACTCATTCAGCAACTTGGAAATACTGTGGGTTGTCCTGTTGACATATCGGACATTCAGTACTGTTCTCGTATAGCAAAGATGGATCCCAAGAATGCACGACCTAAATCTATCCTGGTAAAATTTTGCAACCAGAAGCGCAGAGATGACTTCCTCGTGTCTTCACTTGAATACAATAAGAGAAGCAAATCTGAAAACCGTTTGAACACCACTCATATAGGCATTGCGGGAGACAAAAAAGCAATTTTCATATCCGAACATCTCACGCAGGAGAACAAACAACTCCATGCGGCTGCGCGTATTCGAGCAAAAGAATTAGACTATAAGTTTGTATGGGTACGAAATGGACGAGTTTACGTTAGGAAGTCAGAAAAGGAAAATCGTGCGTAATATGGAGGTGATTCAAAGTTTGTCGTAGTTAGGGTTGTGTTGTCGTATTTCTCAGATGGAATATTTTTAAAATAACTGTTTGTTCTATTAATGATGGCTAGTAATAAGCAACCAAAATGTAATGGTGTTAAGTTGGGATTGCTGAATGTTCGGTCTATCAATGCGGGCTGGGATGAGCTCAAGGACTTAATTACCACGAACGACTTCGATATACTCTGTCTCACTGAAACTTGGCTAAAAAATAATTCAGCCACGAGACCATTAACTATTCCTGGTTACAGGTTTTTGCACACTCCACGTATTACGAGGGGTGGAGCTGTCGGTGCCTATATTAGGAACAAGCTGCAGGTAAAGGTTCTGAAGCATCCGTTGGGAGAGTTGGAGCAGCAATGGTTGTCCATTAGACTGCGGCGGCACTACATAACATTGGGTATCGCTTACAGACCGGAAAAAGTCAATCGCGGAATTGCCGTTGAGTGCTTAGCCAATTCTCTATCTCTTTTTTCACCTCAATGCGAATGTCTATTTCTGGTGAGTGACCTTAATATCAATTGCTGGGATGCAACCCGTAATACAATGATTCCACCTTCTCTGGGTGATATCGCGGAGACTTTTAACCTTGTACAAATAGTGAACGCACCTACTCGTGTTACTGCTCATTCCGAATCGCTTATTGATATAATATTCACTCGTAAGCACATGAAACCTACAAATGTGACAATCGTGCACAATGACGACCTAAGCGATCACGGTGCGGTTATAGCTCAGTTCCCTTTAACGATAGAAAAAGATTCTCCGCGGTATATTACAAGTAGACCTATACGTGATAATGTAGACATAATTCGTAAAGGTGCTATGCATACGCCGTGGGAATTCGTGTCAATGTATGATAATATAAATGAAATGGTTTCAATGTTCAATTTGTTAATCATTGACCTTTTTGATACGTTTGCACCGGCACATACTCGCAAAATTAGACACAGACCTAGTCCCTGGATGACAGACTCGCTTAAGCAAATAAGAAAGGCTCGCGACCGTGCATGCCAAAAAGCAAAATCTTCAAAATCAGACTCGGACATGCAGCATTATCGTGATCTACGTAACTATTATAATTTTGCTATTACCCAGGAAAAACAAGCATATTTTAGGCATTTCGTCAATAATAACAAAAATAAGCCTGCTGTCATGTGGCGTCACCTAAATAATGTTGTGCGGCCGTTGCGCGAGGATGCGATACCACCACATCTTCGCGATGTGGATGCTTTGAACAAATATTTCCTAGACAGCATTCCAGTACAGACTGTAGGTACCGCGGAACAGGAGAGATTAAAATCTCATAAATACACTAATAATGTTTTTAAGTTCTCCGCCGTGGACTATTCAACAATAGAACGAATCATTTTGAAAATGTCATCCAGCTCTCTGGGTCATGACGGTATATCAATGTACATGATACAGCTAACCTTACCCTATTCTTTACCAGCATTGCTTAATATTGTAAATAAATCACTACTGGATGGTGTCTTTGCTGATGACTGGAAATGTGCATTGATAAAACCTATTCCCAAAAAATCTAAAATAGATGATGCGGGCGATTTAAGACCAATCAGCCTACTACCAGCGTTATCTAAAGTGGTGGAAAAATGTGCTTTTAATCAAATTAATGAATACATCGAGGCTGAAAATATATTGCCCTTACGGCAATCTGGTTTCAGGTCAAAGCATAGTACAACCACAGCTTTACTTAACATAACAGACGACATTCTCTTAGCATCGGACGGCGGCTTGGGTACCATCATGGTTTTATTAGATTTTACGCGCGCATTCGATTGTGTCAATTTAGACTTATTAATTGCCAAATTGGATTACTATGGGTTTGACAGTACTGTTTGCGGTTGGTTCCGATCCTACTTCGTGGGCCGTACTCAAAAGGTACAGTGTAAGAAGAATGACGGGCACTCGGATGTTTTAGAGCCTCTGCCTGTTACGAGAGGAGTAATTCAGGGCTCTATATTGGCACCGACTCTTTATTCCGTTTACACGGCTAGTATAGTGGAAATTATTTGTCATTCACGATATCATCTCTATGCAGACGACACGCAGCTTTCTGTTCATACTTACCCAGCAGTAACAGATGTTTCGCGCGCAGTGTCCAAGCTGAATAGCGACCTGGATGCTATAGAAAACTGGTCTCGTGATCATTCTCTTGTACTCAATCCTACTAAAAGTGTCTCAATAGTATGTGGTACACGGAACCAAGTAGCAACAATTAAACATATTAACTTTAATATTAATTTAGATACTGTGCCAATACCTATGCAAGATTGTGTTCGTAATCTAGGTCTTTACATGGATCAAAATTTAAGATTTGAAGATCATGTTAAACGGAAAGCCGCTCTATGCTTTGGAACTTTACAAACTTTGTACAAGTTACGGCAATATTTATGTACTAATGTAAAACAATTTCTATGTAACTCTTTGGTCTTATCTCATTTGCATTACTGTGATATTGTTTATGGCCCATGTTTATTTAAAAATACTCAAAATCAAATTCAGAGGGTACAAAATGCTTGCATGCGATTTTGTTTTCCAGTTAAGAAAAGAGACCATATCACACCATATCTAGTAAAAAACAAGATTCTGTGCATGGGCAGAGTTAGGAAATTAAAATACGCTTCCTTCTTACACTCCCTCTTGCAGACGAACACCCCAAAATATATTTTCGAAAAAATATCGCTTAAATGCAGACACTCAAACCTGAGAAACCTCGGAGTTTTCCTCACTTTGCCAATACATAGAAATGTTATGACTAGGGGACGTTTTGTTTATGCCGCCTCGAAGATTTGGAACGACCTACCCCCACCACTGAGGGCGGGTCTTTCCATGTCATCTAAAAATTTTAAGAAAAAGTGTAAATTCTGGCTCTTAGATGATCAAAAGGCGGCAGCTGACAGGGAATTTAAATCCACCATACACAAACAATGTTAAATTGTAATGATCGTTTTGTGATGACAATTTTCGTGAATGTCCATTGTAAATAATGATTGTTTTGTGATGTCAATTTTTGTGAATGTTCATTGTACATAGGTTGTAGCAGAATATCAGCGACAGTCCGTACCGGTCTGTCTTATGCTGAGCTACAGACCCTTTTTGTTCCAATATTCTGTAATATTAAGATATCTTCGTTTTCTTATTTTTGTATGTTTTTGGAACAAATAAATCATTATTATTATTATTATTATTATTATATTGTGCCACTGCGATTCTTTTTTTCTGAGTCTCTGCGATTGGATATCCCAAACCCGAAAACTTCAATAGAAATCCTATGTTACATATTCACTATTTCACATTATCTCGATATCCTATATTGTGTGTGTGTGTATTATAAATTATTTCTATTCTATTCAATAAAACTTGAATATGTTGAGCCCTTGATCTTTGATTTATACATTTATAGAAATAAGAGTTATTTAAAAATGTATAATTAATGTCTATAGTGGATGTCCCGAACAAGGATTTCGTGCTTGCTAACTTTTGATCTTTTTTGCGATTGAGCTCAAAGCAGATACGTTACTTTATCCATTGTGGTAGAGAAATTAAGAATTAGAGGCATAAGACATAACCGCACTGAACCAGCGTAGTAGGAGAGAACCTATTATCCAGCAGTGAGCGAAGCCGAAGGTATTATGGCGGATATGATGACAGCTCCACGTGAAGTCTTTACTACACTCACTATCAGATGGTATGAAAGTTAAGTTTCCTGTGAATAAAATATTAAGTCCTTACATATGAAATTGGCGTTTTGTATGGGAGGAACTTAAAGTCGATTTTTTAATATAATATATTTATTCAATCAAAGTATGTACCATTGCTATCTATGCACTTTTGCCATCTCATAGGCAGTTCATCGATCCCTTTACTAAAAAAACCATTCGGACGGGAATCAATAAATTTTTTGAAGGCTTTTTGGACTGCCCCATCGGAGTTGAATTCTTTCCCTTCAAGAAGTTATCCAAATTTCGAAAAAAATAGTAATCTGTTGGAGCAAGGTCCGGAGAGTACGGCGGATGTCTTAGACATTCCAATTGAAGCTCCTCTAATTTGGTAGCTGTATGTTGTGCAGTGTGTGGTCTAGCGTTAACATGAAGCAGCAGTGGCCTAGAGCGATTGATCAGCCTCGGTTGTTTAGCAGCTAGCTTTTCCATCATGGTTTGCAGTTGCTGACAATAGACATCTGCCGTAATCGTCTGGCCAGATTTAAGAAAGCTGTAGTCAACGACACCAGCACTAGTCCACCAAACGTTCACAAGTAACTTTTTTGGAGTAAATTTTCGCTTGGGGCATGGTTTAGCTGGTTCGGCAGGGTTCAGCCATTGCGATGGGGGCTTCCGATTATCGTACAGGACCCACTTTTCATAACAAGTAATGATTCGATTTAAATTCCCTTAATTATTGTGCCGGTTGAGTAATGCGACGCAGCAGTCAACTCGCGTTTGTTGATTTGCTTCACTCAAATCGTGAGGTACCCACCTTACAAGCTTTTTCACGTTCCCAATTTGCTTGAAGTGGATTAAAACAGTTTTATCACTAACACCGCAGCCTGCAGCTAACTCGGAGGTGGTTTGCGATGGATCCGCTTCCACAATAGCCTTCAATTCTTCATTATCAACTTTCGTCTCCGGCCATCCACGGGGCTTGTTCTGCAGGTGGAAATTTCCAGAACGAAAACGTTGGAACCGAAAACGCACTGTGTTTTCTTTTGCGGCACCGCACCGCCGCCATACACATCATTAATCCCTCGAGCTGTTTCTGCAGCACTGGTGCCACGGTGGAACTCGTACTCGTAAATAACGCGATGTTTCAAGTTTTCCATTTTATAAACTGAGTGACGCAAAAAAAAAACAATTGAGGAAAAAACAAGTGAATTATAATTTTCGAAACACAAATACATGAGTCAATAGCTGTATAAATTTGAATTTGGAATTCCTAACCATAGAGGAGATATTTGAGATCAAAGTGGTCAGTACGGCAAAACGCCAATTTCATATGACGAGGTATTAAAATTGCTATGTCGATATCGACACTTCAACTCGCGACTGCGTAAATATTTGTATAGCTACATTAGGAGGATTTCTCCACATAAAGTGTACCAACATCTATTTTCAAAAGTATCCATTGTTATAAAGGATTTTGCCTACTGCGATGTGATCCAGTAAACCTTAGGATTTGAAGTTTGTATTAGTATTACTTTTATTATTCATAGATTCTGCAGCGTCAAATCATTATTAGGTTTTAATAGTTCGGTCGTTCTGTCTGCAGCTAAACAACTTTACCTTCTTTAGCAACACCGCCTCTTCATCAACCGCCATTTGCTGAACATAGGCCTCCCTCAAGCAGGTGAAGTTCGCTTAGTTTTCATCAGATGTTATTCTATTCTAGCTTGTATTTGGAACTCTCAAGAGCATAATACAAATTTCTACTAAGCAAATTCCAGCTAAAGAATGTAGCATGAAACTAACCGTGAATAACATTAATTAATCCGCCTACCTACTTCCCAGATGCCGTCGAATAATTTCAAGGAAACCTGGAAAGTACATGTAGCAAACGGAGAAGCGCCCATATTTCTGAAAATCAAACACAACCAGACAGGAGTTAAAAGCCAAACGTTGCCGGCAGACTGAAAATGTTTTACTTCCCTTTAAATTAAATATTTCTTATTTACGGTTCCAACAAAAGGGATCTTGTTTTAACAAATTCAAAATTACTTTTAATAAACATTATGAAGCTGTATAATAATAAACCTATATTGCAGCCTTACAACAGTTTCCTTAAGTATCGGATCATTATTGAAATAGGTGAGTTATTTATTGTTCTCAATTTATATTAATAGGTTTATGGATTCTGTGGCTTTCATATTTCTTATAGTTAAAGAAAAGGTTATTTTTATCAACCAAATAATAAGAAAGAGACGTTTTTAGCTTTAAACGCAGGGACAAATTAATAAATTTTGAAACTCAGAAGGAAAGCTTTAGTTAAAGAGGAAGTAATAATCTGTATAAGTACCTAAATGTGCGTAATATAAATTACCTGCTTTTTCTTTTTGTAAAAATAATAAAATGTTTACTAAGTGCATTAAGACAACTACACTTATAATTACGGCCCTTTCCCACACTTGTAAACATTTCCTACACCTTAATAGGAATGTTGTTTTTACACTTATAAACTTTTATAAGAATTATTTTGCTGGTTGGGGCTGTAGCCAGCCACACGGCCAGGGGAGGCACAACATAATAAATCTGTCTGTGTGCACTTGCGTTTATGAATCGAGCTTGGTGGCGCATTAGTGCGTGCGCTTGATGAACGATTGGTAGGGTTAAGCAATGTTGGATGTGTTCAGTCCTATGATGGGTGACCAAAATTCGAAACATCTCGTGGTCCTCCGTACTTCGGAAGGCACAATAAACAGTGGGTCTTGCACCCTTCCTCTTACTCCCGTGCGGCGTAGACGCTGCCGCGGTACACAAATAAGTCCACATAGAAAGTTCCACTAGGAACGGGGAAAAATTACAGCGAAAAGGGTTCTACCAACCCGAAGACTGCGCCAAATCGAGCTGTCATTGCAGCATTTCATCCAGGCTGGCAGGCCAAATGAGATCCTTCAAAACAACTCACTCACACACACACCTACGCACATAAACACACATGCATTGCATACAAGCCATACTTTCAGTCGGTCTAATTTCGCCGGATATACAAGTTTATTTTTTAATTATCACAAAATTTGTGTGCTTGCTCAGACAAGCAAACTGAACAACTTTCACTATGGGACCAACTTTGAAATTGCAAAAAAAAAATCAGCCGTTCCATACAAATGTTCAACATTCACTGTACCTAGACGTACGAGTATCTATGGAACAGCTGATTTTTTTGCGATTTCAAAGTTGGTATCATAGTGAAAGTTGTTCAATTTGCTTGTATGAACAAGCACGCAATTTTTTTGTGATAATTAAAAATAACCTTGTATACAGGTAACCGTGACCGTGACCGGCTACGCGGTCCACTAATACATTCACACAAACATACACTTTCATACATACACAATTGATATACACCCATATATTGCATTAACACCACCACACATGCATTCATAACCATAACAAAAAATAAGTACGATTAAAATCATAAGACAACACACCAATACATCGGCTAACTGTCCCATCGGACTATATGTATAGTTGGATGGTAAGCCAAGCCAAGCCTCTGTTCCTTTATTCGGATATGCGTGCGAGTAAAGGAACAGAGTGTGCATCATGCGTTTGCGCAATCTCTGTGCCCTATGTAAGTATCTCTTTCCCGCGCAGATGACTATTAGTTTCTGTTGAGATTGGCCGCCGTAACCAAATATTGGCTAAGAGAACATATTATTATCATTATGAATCGTATTTTATGTGCAACGTTTTGCACAAACTTTTTGCGTTGAAAGTTGTGCATGTTGTCATTGTTGCGATTGATACTATGAAAAAATCTGTGTGAGATGATTACTGATATTAAAATAAATTTTAATAATTGGTCAGTTAAACGTTTATTAAATCAGATAAATTAAAAAACAAATTAACTAGTCTTCAACGTAGCAGTTTTCCTGCTAACTGTACTTTTAACAGACAGGAGTGATCTCTTGCTGCCAATGGACTTGACGTCTGATTTCTTCGCATCCGATTCGTTCAGGCTCTGCGTTGACATGGCTGGTGTTACCGTCACATTGCCTGTCGTGAACTGGTCTTCTCGCGGCAAGTAGATACCGAAGCGGTCCTGGATTAAAACGGCATTTGTTGTACTATTTGCTTAACGGGGATGAGTCGTAAATGTTTCTGTCATCAACATAACTAAATCGTTAAATTCTTGTGGTTGCGAGATAAAGGGTACTTGTATACTACCTATGCTTACGTGCTTTTCTTAAAAATATTGACAGACAAATGTTAACCAGACAGTCCTTAGGTAGAGGACGACTAAAGTCACCCATAGTAAACCTCTAATAATACAAAACTGCAACTCCAACAATGACCACATTTACATTGCGAACTTCGGACATGTAGAGTCTAAGCCACCATATCCAGTAATATCCCTTCCCCTTCAAACAGGAACACAGTAATACAACCACAGTCGCTTGGTGGCAGAAATATGTAAGATAGAGTTGCAGAAAAAAGTGCATGTCGGGCCGCGCGCAAAGGATTCCATCATTATTATTATTATTAAGGGTGTTATGGTTTTATTTTTCCAAACTTCACATGATTCGTTAATCTTTATTTCCTACCTGTTTTACTTAACTAACAACTTTATCCAATTTTCAATGTGTACGAAATTTTCGTTCACCAGGTACATTTTATAACTTGGTCAATCATAACCACATTTTAACTCTTTAATTTGTAAGCCCTTCTTAGTTGTGATAGTTTACTTTTTTTCATTCATATACTACCTACTTACTACTGTGAATTATTTCATGTATCCATAAATAATAATTTTGCAGGCATGGCAGAGGAGACACGACATAATTAATACACAATTCACCTACCCGTGCCGAATTAGAGCTTTCTAGTACTGAGTCTCAGAGCTAAACCGAGGACAAATGGACAGATAGACAGACGGACACAGCGAAACTATAAGGATTCCTTGTTGACTACGGAACCCTTAAAAGCTTTTAAGCCCCTTGTGACTCTTCGGCAATACAGTCGCCATGCAAACAAGCTGCAGCCGCGTTCGTTTGCGTCGCGACTGTATTACGTTTGCATCGATACACATATCATCGGCGGGCGGTGAAAAGCTCGTAAGTCGCAAATGTAGTGAAAACCTCTTGTAGTTGTTTTTCGTAAGAAAACCTCGTAATATATGTCTACGTAAAACACAACTCGGATTCGGTAAAAATGGAAATCCACCGAATGTTTAATTTGGCTTCCTACAAAAATTTTCACTGATTTTTTTTCATTTCCTGTAAATTTTGGAGTAATGGACACGCGAGGTTTTCACAGTCTGTCGACAATATGCGAATTTTGACCATTATACTTGTCATTTTGTAAGGGCCTGGACAAGTTACTTTAGCAATAATTGCGTCAAGTTGTCTATTCACTATATAGGTATACAAACGTATAAGGGTACGTTGGGTTAGTTACAGGCGTCAGTGCTGATATCTGGTACCGAAAGCTAACTTGTAATGTTCGCATTGAGTGATCTAATGAGTCTATTATTGTTTGACTATATTGACTTGAAACCAAATTACATGGTTCCAGTATCAGGTCATCATTTCCTACTCGTATCAGTGCCAATAGCGTAGTAAATATAACCTATTAGTGCCAATAGCGTAGTAAATATAGTACTCTCAGTATTTACTAGTATAGTATATCGTCGGCGTAGGTGGAGAACTAAATAATTGCGATTTTGGCTAAATAGACTTTTCGCCAGTTTTGTAACACCCAAAACATTCCGCATATTTTGGTCTAACAAGCATTTTCCTATCTTGTTCCATTTCAGAAATATAGCTATTTTTGTATTACAAATGGAAAAATAAATATGTTCAAACCAACACTAAATCGAAGAAGAAAAAATAACTAACTCGCTAAAAAAATCAATAACTATTATTCGTGAATAGATGAGTGTCGAAAGACTTAAATAAAATTAGTTGTTTAATTTTCCTACCACTCAAAATGCTGTAATAAAATAATCCAATTCAAGGAAAACTAAATAATTTGACTTGTTCAATTCATACATATTTTAATTCTAACGTGAAGTACTGCGATTTATGAATAAGTGCTATTGTCTATTTCTTCTTCAGCAAAATATGAATTTAAAACTGGTTGCTAGGCAAATATTATTCAATAACTAAAGTTATTTATTTCTGCTTTAATAAGAACATAAACGTAGGTAAAGTTATTATCAGACTATTAGGATAAATTCGCGCAAAATTATTTAAATAGCCAAAGAATGATCGGGAATGGTAGTAAGTTGGAGTGCGCGGTTTGTGGAGAGGGTAAAGCGCATGCAGTAGGGATGCACTCATCAGATCACTGATGTCACACCATAATATTGTGTTGCAGAAAATCTTTTGTTATAAGTATTAAAATCCATAAACTTGAAACACAGAACAACGTGACGCATTTTTTTAAAGCATAATTAATGCTTAGCATATTTATCACAACGAATAATATGTTTACGCAGAATTTCTCATGGATAAACTTGTACGTAAGCATGCAGCATGTAAGCAAGCATGCAACTTGCAAGCATGCATGCACCATGCAAGCATACATGCACCATGCAAGCATGCGCCTTGCAAGCAAGCATGCATCGTGCAAGAATGCGCCTTGCAAGCACGCATGCACCATGCTAGCATGCGCTTTGCAAGTAAACATGCACCATGCTAGCATGAGCTTTGCAAGCAAGCATGCAACATGCAAGCATGTCCATGCATGATTTCTGTCACGGCTTCGGCGCTGCGGGGCTCCGGACGGTCCCACGCGAGCTTATCGTCGCAGATGGTTTTTCGCTCACCACCGCAGCTTCGGCTTGCTGGCCAGCTACTACCACAAAGAAATGTCTACCTTTACAAAAACAAAGAAGCTCTAGTAGGGAATACGGATTTTTTAAGAATCAAACGTCTTTTGTGCCTGTCTGCGAAAACTTTTTCATGTGCACTCTTTGTATTTCGTCTGGTCCAATAGAGACAGCAGTGAAACATTTAGATCAAAATGGTTCTTTTTCACACATCGATTATCGTGGTAGACGAGCTCTTGCTAACAAAACTTCAGACGATCAGTTACAAGATGTAAAAAATCACATTGTGAGTTTTCCTGTTCTTGATTCCCATTATTGTAGAAAACAATCAGCTAAGAAATATTTGGAACCCACATTGTCAATATTAAATGTACGATTTCTATGTGCAGGAAATAAGAAACAGCAATAAAATACTTGTAAAGTTAAATGCTATTAAAAAAAGTGTTTGGCACACTATATAATTTAGCATTTTTCCAAAAAAGGATCAATGTAGCTTATGAAATAGATACCAAAAAGACAAAACTAATAAACTAATACGTCTATCCAAAATGAGTACAGTCAACATATACAGCAAAAAGAGGCTTCGTACAGGTCTAAAGAGCTGGATAAAAAAATCAGAAGAGGATGGGTCATTTTAATGTGTGGCCATGGACTTGCAAAGTCTTTTACAGATTCCATCAACTGCAGATAGTCTAATGCACTATTCCAGAAAGTTAATATTATATAATTTGTCTATTTATGAGTTTAAGCCTCCACAGAATAATGTTCATTGTATGATATGGACAGAAATAAACGGCAAAAGGGGCAGCATCGAAATAGCTCCTGCTATATACTTATGGATCATGAAACTTCCTGAGGTTATAACCAATATATAGCAGCATTTTTACTGCACTTAGTGCAAATGCATGATACAATCAAAGTAATTGAGCAAAAGTATCTAGAATTGTCGTATGAAGACATGATCGACGTAATAACACTTGCTTCAAAGATAATGAAAAGCAAAAGTATATCGGAGGGTTGGAGAGACAGTCTGCTGGTTGAAAATAAAATGTCTAAGATTTGATAAGACTTCGCCTGGTCTAATTAAATACCGATACGATTACGATGGACCTTATAATTTACTAAATACGCTTTGTAATCCAGGAAGATCGAATAGAAGAACACCAACCTCTCAAATGCCTACAATAAATCCCGAAGATAATATTCCCAGAGCATACAATCAGTGTCTTCCTATAACAAAACAAAAAGAAGGATCTTTTACAGCTTTGTAAAAAAAATATTATTCCCAAAGAGCTCCATGGTTGGTACGAAAGCTTACCATCTTCAAACGACGGCCAGGATAGACCACCTTGCACTGATTCATCTGATGTTGATAAATAAGTTCCTAGGTACTTACTGTGACTTTTAAATACCTACCACCGGAGGGAGACTCTGTACCAGAGGGCCTATTACCGATCTCATGGTTTTGCAAATGGTATCATATGATATCATAGTGCAAAACAAAAAATACTAATTTTGGTCAGATTTTTGTTCATTTGTTCATTATTTAATGATGACATCATTGAAATTATGCCATAGTGATGATATCACTGTAGATTGGTAATACGAAATGCAGCATTTCATGACTCCTTTTTTTCAAATTTATACCATGCCATACGATGAAAGATCCATAATTAGCCTGCTGGGTTGTGTGCTTGGGTACCGTCTTACCTATTTCTGCCGCAAAGCAGCAGTGCTTGCCTTGCTGTGTTCCGGTTTGAAGGGTAAGATATGGCACTGAAATTACTGGGTACCGTGACTTTACATCCTAAGTCATAAATTGGCAACGTACACTGTGGTTCTTGTGGGGGTTGCAGTTTTCCTGCGAATCTTACAGGAGCCACATGTACTATAGGTGACTGTTACCACTTACCATCAGGTGGGCAGTTTGCTTTTTGCCAACTATCTGCAATAAAAATAAAACCTAAATAACATGGTACAAAATGATTATAATTATATAATGTTAACTGTGATTTGTAATTGTGATATTGATTTTATAAGGTTATGTTAATTTTTTAAATAATGTCTGGTTTGTTTTGCGAACAAAATGTTTATTTTCAATTAGTTTCAGTTTTTATGTTTTTTATTTAATGTTTTGTATGTTGTAATTAGTTTATTTCTGTTACTTTATTGCCAATTGATTACTTATCTGGAATAATGCTCGTACCTGCGATGTAACTAATTAATTGTCCTTTGAATAAATATTATCTTAAAAAAACATGTTAATGAGTCAAATAAAGCTTTTTATTTTATGTGATACCACTAATCATTACAAAATTATATAAATTTATTTATGTCCAAAGTAGCTACTTCTATATTTATGAATATCTCGAAGTTGACAAATTCAATAACTGCACTTATTTAACTTTATTTTATTCTACCATATGCATCTAACGCGTAGGAAAACTAAACAACTAGGCTGAATAACTAGCTAATTACAGCAGACGTAGAATATTTAGTTGTGGAAAAATTAAATAACTTATTTTTTATATTTTATTTTTTTAATACTTCATGATAGAGATTAGTTTCTCTGAGCATAAAATAAAAGGCAAGGAGACCCAAAACATATAAAATTTACGACAGTAAAATTTTTCTCCATTTGAGAATTACGACCAAAATTGAACAAAAAATACAGTAAATCGCGATTTTCTCGAAACTATAAAATTTGAATTATTTAGTTCTCCACCTACGCCGACGATATAGTAGTAAATAGTGAGAGGACGTCAATCAAATATATTCAAACCGAGAGCAGTGATTTATATGACATATAAATCAATGCGCGCCGCCGCGCCGCACGCACAAAATGACAAGGTTTTAACATGATAATAATGAATGAGGTGCACACTGTAAGCTACTGTCTAATGTACTGTTATATTTTCACTGTGTCAGTAACTTCTTCTTAACCATATGTTTGTTTTACCGTCTCTCAGCGTAATCTCCACGAGCTTACATTCTACGAGGGTGGATTGAAAAATTCGCGGCCTAGTCAAGAAAACAAAATAAAAAATGAACAAAAATATATTTATTTTTCGACTTAATCTCCGCCTAGCTCTATGCATTTTTTCCACTTAAATTCTATGCCATTCTTCAAAAATATTCTTCAAAACCACAATCACGAATTTGAGCCATTGATTCGACAGACGTGTGAACGTGATCATTGTCTTGGTGAAATACTTAACACTTTCTTTCCCAGTAATCCGAGGCGTTTTTCTTTATTTTTTTCACGTAAGCAACGTAAAATGGTGTAATAGTCATCATAACAGCCCATATACGACCTCACCGAGGGGCTCGAGCCTATCCTAAGTTAGGATGTTTAGGCCTTAGTCAACCACGCTGGCCTATGCGGATTGGTCGACTTCACATACACCTTTAAATTTCTTCGCAGATATATGCAGGTTGCCTCACGATGTTTTCCTTTACCGTAAGAGCATCAGACAAATGTACATATGAAATTCGAAAACGAAAAACACATTGGTACATGGCGGTCTCGAACCCCGAACCTCCCGATTAGAAGGCATGTGCCGAGTCCACAGCGCACGGAGGGACACGCTCCATACAAGGGCGGTCATAAATAGTTAAAGTCCTGTTACTATCAATACATTGTATTATTTTAGTGACTTATAGTTGTAAAAGTGTTTTAGGAACATTAAAATGAAAGAAGTACATGTATTTACGGAATAAAAAACGTTTACTTCAGTAAAAAACAAATATAAACAATAACATACTTTTACCTAAATTTATCATGAACAAACACTTAAAAATTGGAATGTAAAACATATATTTTAAATAAAATAAGAGTCAAAACATTGATAACATTATTTAATTATAATAAAATAATAGAAATAAATAAATTAAAATTAATTAAATACAAAAAAAACAAAACAACTAACAAAATACAAATAAATTATTCTTATTCTAACAATATTAAACATGTAACAATTCTATTACACTTTGTGACAGAGTATTTTTCTTTTTAGGGGGAAGTTTCCGAAGACTTGTAATATAAGGATCTGAATGTAATAATAGTCGTTGTATTAAATCTTGATTGGTAACTTCACGTGACATTTTTCGAGTGTGACTTCGTCTATAAATTTTGATATACTTATTTGTCGCTTCAGCAGCTTCTTCGGAAAGTTCTCCTATAGATAACAATGCATAACTTATAATATCTGATCCATGTACGAGCACCTTGTGGACAGAAGCAGGAAGACTATACCACGGATATTCCTCGACCAGGCTGTATGCTGTTTGTAATGCATAGTCTTTAAACTTGCATTCATTAATTTTATGTCCAGAAGATAACGTTTGTAATATTACACAACAACGATCTATGAGATCCTTATTCAAACCTGTAATTTCAGCAGATACAGCTGATTCCAAAAAAAACTTCCTGGCCGTGTTTCCGTCGTTAGACGTCCCGCTTCCACCACTACGCGGCTTGTCAACTATTAAACCTAATCGTTCCCTAAACTGGGACTGTACATATTGTTTTTTATTTGATAACAATTGTTTATCACTATCTAGCCTAACTTGCCATTTTTTTATGTCTAATCTATATGAAAGATGAATAAAATATTCGAAGAAACGTATCCAAGAATGTAGTGGTGATAATCCAAATTGGTATCTACTCTCTATTACAGGTTTTTGTAAACATTCGTCTATTTTATTCATCTCTTTAGGGGTAGCATTACATATATAACATCTACTTGTAGATGTTTCACTTAAAGCACTACAAATTTTACCATCTACCATTGAAAGCTGCAACTTATGAGAAACGACCAATTCACGATTGTCGATCTGAATAAAAGTAGGTTGCAAACTTTCAATTTTATCCTTAAAATAAGCTTCCTCTTGCAAAGACACTGCTGTGCTTTCTTTCAAAAATTGAAATCGAATAGGACGGCAGTACCTAGTGGAAGAGGGTCGAGGATTTTTCCATAAAATTTTACAATTATCTTCAGCTAATTTTACAATAATTTGAAGGGGTACATAAGATGTTACAAACAAACTACTATCTTCTAAAGTTGAATCTGAAAAAAATTGTTTGTATTCACTATGTCCAGTGCTGCCATCGAATCCCCATTTCCCAAGTAAAGAGATATTAGACAAACAATCATCAGGAATCTGATCTAAGACCTCTTTTTGAGATTCAAGGATTCGAGAAGCTGTGTGATCAAAAAGACTTTGTAATTCAACTTCAGCTGAAGACTCGGAAACAGTTATATTAGAAGGGTAACATCTCTGTTTCGCTTTAGTAATTTGTTGGTAACATGGTAATACATTAGGAGAAATCTTACTATTAACAAAGTTTTTAATTAATAAATACTGATGTTTTGTCAACTGAGCATCAGTCACAAGTGACAAGACATCATCAGTGCTAACTCTAGATATACACGAATCGAATGAACAGTCTGAAACATCAAGCAATGCACTCACAGTAGAATCATCAGACTTTGACAAATCAGCTACTCTCCGACGTTTAGTCCTTTTACTACATTGCGTAAAAGGTTTTCGAGGACGACCACGTGAATGACACGGCGACGTTTCAGACGGAGTACATTGCTTATTGTTTTTCACAAGTTGAATTTTTTCAATAACATTAAACCAATCGGAATTCTTATATAAAAGCTTGGTTTTATCCCTATTACATTTTTTCCAGAATCGAGCAATAGCTTTACATAAATTATTAACAATTTTCTCTAAATAATGAATATCAATGTTCTCAGCATCGTCGTTCAGAGTAGTCAACAAACTTTGTAGGACTTGACGACACTTTTCCGAGTCATTATCGGTATTGACAGTTAGCCATATTTCAAGAATATGCATTCTTGAAAACGAGCATATATATAAATTACCTAAAACAAAAAAAAAACGGTTAAAATTCAGTCACAAAACCTACACAAAGCACTAAGACTAAATAAACTAATTTCGTAGCAAATGCTACGAGATAATCTGGCAACCGTAGCACCCTTGTCATCGCCAAAAGGGCAGATATGGGCAGCCAAGTTTTAATTTTCCTAAGATAAGAAAGTCTAAAGATTATGGTGCAATATACCTCCATAGTCGGAGCGAGTGGGAACATATTTAAAAGTTTATTCAAACTTTGAATATTAAAATATAATACTCCAAGAAAAGTCGCCTCGTAGCAATGACATACTAAAGAAAATATATACTAAGATACAATTAAAATAAAAATATTAATTATTACATACCCTGTTCTTGGATATCCATTTCAGAAAAAACTCACACAGCACTCACAGGTCCCGCAATGACAACAAATGACGTCACGCTTTTTAATGACTCACTGATAACAGTATTTACGATTGGCGATGCGCTCTCTTTGAATGCACAATAGATAATGAAGGCGCACTCTAATTACTGACCTATTTATAGTTTCAGAAGGTACCGCAACTATCCAATGTAACAACAAGGAATAAAATGTAAAACAAGAAAGCAGGTTTTTAAGATTTATGACCTATGGATGTCCCACAGTGCAGCGCCACCGACGCTCTTAATAGTACTCAGATGTAATAGTATGTAATAGTACTCAGAGTTTATTGTTTTTCCTTTTTTAAGATAGTTCACCATGATGACACCCTTAGCATCCCAAAAAACTGATGATATCACCTTGCCAGCCGACAAAATTGTCTTTACTTTCTTTGGTGCTGGTTCATCCCTTTTTCATTGCTTAGGTTATTGTTTTGATTCCGGAGTATAATATTGTGATGAGCCCAAGTGTTCGGGGTTCAGGTCGATGTTGATAAAAAGGCAGTATTTCACACTCACGCGTTTAATGATCCACGACAAGCAAGAAGATTTACACAGATCTGATTTTATCGACTAGTTTAAGGCGAGCACGTTTTTTTATCGCGACGAAAAGTGGTATGGTGTCACTTCCAAAGAGGTTGGCGGCAGACTGGCTAGCGCGGATCGCAATCATCAAGATGGCGGACACCACACCATTCTACGTCTCGTTAACTTATTTTCTAAAATACCCTAAAATAATATAATGAGCACGTCGCTAAGACCAAGTTTCATCCATTGTCACAAATCTGTGAAAAAAATCTTGCGATTCATGCTCAAACATCTCCAAACAGTCGCGTTAAATCGTGAGTCGTATTCGTTTTTGCTCAACTGAAAGCAATCTGGGGACCCATCGAGCAGAAACCTTTGAAAATCCTAGTTCATGTTTTGTTTTCATTGATACGAGATGTCTGTATTGTCAGCAATCTCCCTGATAGTCTATCTTCGGTCTGCCATTACACTTTATCGATGTTTTCTTTAGTCGTACAAGTTGTAGGCCTTCCAAAACGAGAGTCGTCTTCGATGTTCTCTCGTCCTCGTTTGAATTCTGCAACCCACTTTTTCATCGTAGTATACGCCAGAGCAGATTGCTTAATGTTGTTTTCATGTCATCGTGAATATCTTGGATTACCAACTCATTTTCGAAATACATTTTTGCGAAGTCCATTTCTACATATTTCCCATATCACCGATTTTACATTTCTTCGAGTGCCTCATGTTCAAAGGTCAAATAAACATTTTAAATCAACATGTTTTATTTATGAATCACCATTAGTGATTATAATATTTTACGTTTAATTAAAATATGTACCGATTTACTAGGTAGTGATTTTCATCAACAGCTCAACATTATTTAAAAATATACTTTAAATATGCTTTAAAAACCTCACAAACTATAATAGATATATCTAAAAGACATATTATTTAGTTTTCTGTTTTAAATATTTATGTTATTAGCCGTCAAAAACTCAATAACATACATATTTTCTCTGTTTCGCAGAATGGCTGCCAAAGATTACGTTAATGAATCACTAATAATCATTATAATAGTTATAAGTTATTCATTAATAAAACATGTTGGTTTAAAAATAGTGTTTATTTGACCTTCAAACATGTGGCACTGGAAGAAATGTACAATCGGTGATATGGGAATTCGTGCATGTGGCCATTCGATGAAATGGCCCATCGATCAAATATCCCGTCGGTTAAATAGCTCTTCGATAATAATTATGGCGTAGTTGAAATGGACTTCGCAAAAATGTATTTCGAAAATAAGTTGGTAACCCGAATACCTTTCGGTGTTAATTTTTTTGAAGATTAGTATTAAATGACTGCACGTTGCTCCATTTTCAAAAAATGCTACACAATTCACTCATCTTGTTATAATTTAAAAACAACAAACGCTACTGAAATACAATTTTGCACGTTGACAACTAGATAACAAATGAATATCATGACAGCAATAACATCAAAATAAAATGTGTAGGTATTTATGTGTGAGGCCGCGAACTTTACAATCCACCCTCGCAGTTTTCTCTGGGCGACTTGTATCTTGTTGATACCTGCTCCTTAAGTAAGTACTGGTAGAATGCTCTGGACCACCTGGACACACCCAACGTTTGCTACAGCTAACAGCCATAATAATATGAAGACCAACTCGGACACCGTGCTAGCAATAGTAACTTACTGACAGTACTGACGCATGGTTTTCCTATTATAAAAAACCGGCCAAGTGCGTGTCGGGCCACGCGCAGTATAGGGTTCCGTAGTTGCAAATGCCAACTTTGAGTTCACACTCACACCTCACAACACGTTGCCACAGATTACTAAATACGTTGCTATTAAATTAGGCATTATTATTATTATTAATGCTGCAATGATTTTATATTTCCTTAACTTCACGTGGTTCGTAAAATTATATTCAGTACTAATTTTCAATGAAATTTTACTTTTCCGAGTACATTTTAAAAGTTAGTCGTCTATAACTTTTTAGTTTGTACTTATTACTCAACTCTGATAGTTTTGCTTTAAACTTCGTTATATATACTTACTGTTGTAATTATTTTCACGTGTCTATATATAACCTTTTACCAGATAGAGGGGGGGGGGGGGGGGGCACACTTACCTCTAACAAAAATTTGCACTCTAAAACCAAATATTTCAGAAACGGATCCCTAAATCGAAAAATGGTGTTCTGAACCTTACATTATTTTTTTAAAGACCTATTCAACAATACCGTACATGATGGGTTAGTTAAGAAAAAAAATTACTCCCACTTTTCTCGTATGGGAGCTACCCTAAAAAAAAATTTTTTTCTATGTTTTTTTCCACCACTTTTTTGGCATGATTAATATACATACCCATAGCAAATTACAGCTTTCTAGTACTAATAGTCTCTGAGTAAAAGCGCGTACGGACAGACAGACAGACAGACACATGGCGAAACTATAAGGGAAAAAACAGGCGGCCGCAATATTTTTGGAGGCTTAAGTCGCCTCGCGCAATTTATGTGCACGAGGCGGTGGGGCACTAGCACGGGTAGTATTCAGTACCACGATCAATGCATAATACCTATGTATAAAGGCTTTATTCTCACCTAAGTATGAAGGCTTTATGCTTTCAGCCTTCTTAATTTTACTCCTTGGATCATCCTCGGATGAGTTACTCCGTGTTTTGTCTTGTTTTGTCATTTGACAGCCGACTTGTGCGGAAACAAGACAAAACTAATTATTAATATTATTAATAAGGCCGTAAAATGTTTACTTGTTCACTTAAAATATTCCTACACCTACCCTCTATTGATTAATTGGAAACTATCTCCCACTTATTGACGTCAATATTGAAAAAGATTACCCCTGGAAGGGGATTATACGGCTTCGTTTATAGCTTGGATATATTCTAAGAAACGGTTAGAAATTAATTTCAACTTGGTATATTGAAGGATTTGAGTAAAATTCAAGACAGCGAGTTTTGCTCAGCAATATGAAAAGAAAATTTATAATTAATAATAAATATTATAAATGGATATATTTTGCTTGAAATTATAATTTATAATAATATCCTTTCAAAATTTCCTGAGCAGTTTCCTAAACACGGAAAACAATTATTGTCACTGTTTTTTTAAATCGATTTATATATTTATCGATAGGTATTTAACCTTTAGAAAAATAAATAACACCTCGGGTAGTATTCGAACTTGCGTCTTCAACATACCGTGTTGACGCCTGACCAATTAGGCCATCAAGAACTTATTTCACCCGCTATAGCTACGTATCAACATTCAATTTAGAAATATTTATATATTTCGTGAAAATTAGTTGATAATAAAAGCAAACTTACAAATTTCATATTGCTGACTATAGTCGTATATCGGATGTGTATAGTCTAAAGTAGCTTTTTATAAGGTGGTCCGATTGCTTTTTGCGATCTATGCTTAAAGAACTACCTGGCTTACCTTAGCGTAACGGTTATATTGGGATTGAGGCTGGCACACACAAGGGCGCTGAGGTGGTATGTTGTAGCTCTCGTGTGATGATATCTGGCTCTTTGGCGTCGGTGGTGTTCTGTACCCTGACACAGAAGAAAATATCCATTGCTTATTATCACCTAATGTTCCACAGCTGGGCAAGGGTCTTTCCTCCGAGCACGAGGAATTTAACCTACTTTAACACGCTGGGCCAAGTAGGGTTGGTTGGTGGTGGTTGGTGTAGGGTTTTGTTTCGAGTTTTCCAATTCTTCAGTCGCCATAAACACTTTTAACCCATAAACCCTATAAAGTAATTTATCGCAAAAGGATCAACACATAAGGAATACCCCCAAACCAATTATTTTCTGCAAGTCGAGCTCACTTGAATGATTAATTTTTATGAGAAATAAAAACATAAGAATGTAAGTGTGTCTCAAGTATTTCCAGAAACGAAACGAGGCTGATCTGATTAATGGCAATTAGCGCCACAACAATTTAAATAAGTATCTTTATAGATATTTCAACATAACCAACTATTTATTTTTTCTTGAAGCAAATGATGCTGTCTGTTGTGTAGATAGATGTTAATGTCTAGTTTTACAACCGTTGTCCTATCCTATTTGAAAAAAAACGCTTTACATTCCTAATGCCCTCAAAACCTTACTCCATGACTATTCCTTAGACTTAAGGATTTGAGGAATGGAATAACCATTTGTCCATTCCTGTAAATCAGAGTTTTACCTCCATACCACAATCACGAAACTAGTACTTACGTTTCTCTATGTTGTTTGACATTGTGTGTACCTGCATAAATAATAAATAAACGCACAAATAATAAATAAAATAAATTTTACGCCCCAAAAGCGGTTAAAATTCGTTTTTACAATAATCACACTGTATTTTCAAAATAACAAAAACTTAACAATAACTTACGAATTGACGGAGGAATTTCTTAAAATAATATCCTTATAATATGAAGTGATCGAATATAAATTGATAAAATTGTCATGATTATACATTTAGCTCAAATTCCAAATCGATTTTAGGTTAATGAGATTGTCATTACAGTAAATTACTTAATAATAAAATATATCTAAGCCAATACAATGATATCATACTTAAAAGGAGGCTTTAGTTATATTAATGGTTTTTTGACTGCAAAATAAAATTTTGAATTCAATAATTTAAACAAAATTGACACGATAATGTAATAAATGTAATGAATTGGTAATACTTGATTTCTACTATCCTTATTTTTTGAATACTTTTAAGTATGAGTTAATAAAATGTAATTAGGTAGTTTTGCCTTCTACTTTTAATTTAATTTATTGCTAGTACTTAAATGCACTGATGTTATTTATATGTATTGAAATTAAATATTATTAATAAAACAGGGTAGGCTCGTGCCCCTCGCTGGGGATGTATAATGAGCTGTGATGATGATGATGATTAATAAAAATTAAAAGTTTTGGCATTATAGTAAATTGACATTAGAATTATTATCTTACACCGTCCTTTCATACTTATAGCTAAAATTTTGCATGCATATTTATATCGCGTGATAAAGCAATAATAAAAGCTTGTTAAAAAAAATACTATTAATTTATATTAGTAGGTATTGTGATGTTAATTTTTTTATTAATATTATTGTAGAATTAATGTTATTAAGCAACAAATAAATCGTATTTTTGTTAGTATTTTTATCGTCATCAAGCTATGTATTTTATGGATATAAATAGGGAGGGCGCTGTTCTGCTGCAGTTGACTTCAAATGCTTACCTTGTTTTAATTAAATTTAATTCTATGGAATATTAATATTGTATTACAGTAGGTAAGCAAATCAGCAGTTGTAACAGGTTTATAAAATAAATTGTTATTATTATTGTAAGTAATTCGCTCCGTTTGATCATTATACAAAATATCCTAAAATTACCAATATCTGAAAGCGCACAACAATGAACTTAAAGTCAACAGGCACAAACATTGCAGCTGTTACAACTTGGAACGAGTGGTAATAAAACTATCGTACGTTTCCACATATCGACAATTGGGATGATGACTGAATTCAAATTTTTACTTCTCGTCATTAAATATTAAAATACCGTGGAAAAAGATGCAGTCCTGTGAAATTAGAATTAAAATCGGCTTAGAAATACATTAGATACAAGCATTTTAAGTTGTTAATTTAAAGGCGATTAGACAGAGAGATCCGACATCAACCGTGACGTTATCGTTGAGTACGGCCATATAAACTCCTTGTAAATTGCCGTTTTGCTAGAAAGAGATGGAGAAAAATCTTTAATACCTTATATCTTGGTTGTTTTTATAGTTATTCGAAAACCGTTTTTTTCTTTCTGTTTATTATATGAATGAGCTTCTACTAAAGCAAAAAAATTTTTTTAGTCATCTAGCCTATTGTGGTTCGGTCGTGCAGAAACAGCGTAGACGGGTATGCGGCTTTTAAAATATTATATTTCGTTCCGCTGTGATTCGCCTCTCTAAATACAATAAAAACAAAACAGACCCTTACTCTCCCGGTCTTCGGCCTGTCTGTCTTCGCCTAAGCAGCTTACTGAGTGCATTAGCATTACGCAAGGTATCAACCGTCTACGTGGGGATTATATTGAGGCATCTTTTGATGTACAATTAGTTGGGACGTCGACAGATATTATTATATGTGCAAATGGTATTGTTAATGAAAAGACTAATGAGACACCTTTTCAAATCAGCTCAATTAACTGTACTTATAATTAACTACGATCAATTGCTATATTTGTTAAGTTAATTTTTTAATAATTTATTACGATATTGCTGTACTGTATTGTATTTTTATAATATATTGATGATGCAAAATTTGTCTGTCTGATACTATTTTGGTATACTATAATATTATACACTTGCTCTCTTCACCACCCTGCCAGCCACCTGCAAGGTTGTTTGGTGGAGAATACCTATGGCATTAAGCCCGCCTTTGAAGACACTGTACAATATACATAAAGCATTAATAATAAATTTATAAGTTGAACTTTTCGGAAATATAAAGATTTTCAAATAGTGAGTGATAAAAACAGAACCAATCTACTCAAAGTTAACAAAAAAAAAATAAGACGCCAATTTATAATTTATGGTTTGACTGAATATTTTGCATTCCTGACAATGCGATTTACAAGAATCAAACTTCGTCTTCTTCTATCTGCTACAGAAACCGGTACATTGTTACTCTAGGGGTGAAAGTAACTTATAACGTATAATAGTAACGAATACAAGGAATATAAAAATAAAAACATGAATTAGCTACAGAAAAAATACTTTACATTATTTACATAAACAAATCAACAACTTCTGCTTTAGCCTTTTCTTTTATGAAATCAGACGTTAATCCATATCTGAATCAGATGAACTCATTGTCTTAATCTTAATACAGATTTCTGCTGTACGGAAATATAAACAAAACTCTATAACACAAAAAAAAACAAATGGATATCGGATTGCCGATTTCCCGCCTTTTTTTTCTGTAGTTGGCCAGCCATTATGTTTCATTTCATCATTGAAAAATTTTAAAAGCAAGCTTTTAGCCCGAAGCAAGCTTAGCTCTAAAAATAAATTGCGAAAGCATTTTGAACAACAGAACTGATTTTTTTTAGGCATTGGCAATCAAAACATTGCAATAATCTCGTTGTTCATAGGCATTTTAGATATATATTAGTTTATTTTAATTATTTTATTTGTGTAGTAGAATTGTATGTTATATGCATGTAATATGATATTCTTAATAAGCTGTTACATTTCTCGGCACATCTACCGCATTACCCTTTTCTCTAAAAATAAATTGCGAAAGCATTTTGAACAACAGAACTGATTTTTTTTAGGCATTGGCAATCAAAACATTGCAATAATCTCGTTGTTCATAGGCATTTTAGATATATATTAGTTTATTTTAATTATTTTATTTGTGTAGTAGAATTGTATGTTATATGCATGTAATATGATATTCTTAATAAGCTGTTACATTTCTCGGCACATCTACCGCATTACCCTTTTCTGCACCACGCTAAGGTTGACTGAAAGAAAATGCCACAGGTAATGCCTGTGGCATTTTCTTCCAGTCAACAAAGTCCGCCTTTGTTCGAAAATTATGTACATAAATAATAAATAAATAAAAATGTTAATTTTGCCCAATCTATGTATTTTCAAAAAATAATTGAAAGTAAATTACAATAAAGTCGTTTTAAAAATATATACTTTGATTAATACTTATCTTTGTTTTTAATTTTACATCGCGCTGTAATTGAGTGGCTGTAATAAAATTTGGAACATGGTTCAATAGACATGTGAAAATAGAACTAGTTTTTTTTATTATAATTTGACAGTTGTCAATTGAAAACAATTCTCTCTGTCCCTAGTGCTGAAAAGGACTACTTTCAACCCGCTCCTCAGGCAACTTCAGACCTACTTTCTATAAGTAATAAAAAGGATTTAAAACATACTTTAGCTCAAGTTTTCATGTGACTTACATGACTTACTTACCTACTTCAGACAGAAAGAAAAGGCATTGGATAAGCAAAACCTTGGTTTAAGTTGGTAAAAAGTATTTGAATCTGTAAAGCATTTGAATCGGTATAAAAAGTATTTGAATCGGTAGTGTGAAATTTACTCCGCCGCAGACCCCGTTAGCATGCGGTTGTCAGACCAACGAACTATCAATTAACAATCCCAAATTTTTAATCACAGTCTGTTACAGTATAGTATAATATATCGGGGGTCAAGGGAAATAGACCAACTAGTTGTTTTATCAAAATAACATGGCTTAGCTTTTGGACCACTCAGCAAGACTAGAACGATTACAATTCACAAGCTTGATATCCATTGACCACAATGTGGTTTATAATCGGTGATTACAGAACCAATATTGTAAATGGCGATTTAAAAGAGGAGATAAAAAATTAGACCTTTCGAGTTTCTTGCCTGTTCTTCTCGAGAAGGCCTCCCAATTTCCGAACAGGTGTAGAATCAACTTTTTTTTTTTTTCATTCCTACTTGTATTTGCAGACATCCTGATTATATTCAGGATGTATGCACATACAAGGTTAATATGTTTCCTTTAAATTAGAATGTGTTGCTTTGTTTTGACGTCAATAAGTGCCTGTAAAGGCCTATGTTGAATAAAGATTTTTGAATTTGAATATAATGTTGATATCGAATATATAAAAATCTCGCGTCACAGTGTTTGTTATCGAACTCCTCCGAAACGGCTTGATAGATTTTTATGAAATTTTTGGTGTGCATTGACGTCGGTTGGAGTCCGGTCACCCCCCAATAAAATCAACATATACTAAAGGGTTTTCCAATAAAAGGTTTCATATTAATATTTAAAAAAACGACTATTTTGTAAGAGAAATTAATTAATTTTTATTTCATTGTTAAGAGGAAGGTATGCCATTAACAACTGAAAACGATATCAGCCATGGCTACGCTTGTAGCACCATATCCTTTTCATGAAATTTTCCATGGCCAATTCGGACATTTGTGGCTGTATATCCTCGATAACTTCACGAATTCCATCTTTAAAAGGTATTGAATCGATTGTGGAGCATTGGTATAAGCCTTATCTTTCACGTGGCCCCAAAGAAAAAAGTTTTAATGTGTTAAATCACAAGATCTCGGTGGCCAATCGTGTTCACCTCTTTGAGAAATAACACGGTCTGGAAACGTTTTTTGCAAAATTGCTATTGTTTCGTTGCTTGCGTGGCAATGCGTGCATTGTTGAAGCGTGTATCGTTCCATTTTTAGTAATAGCGTAGTTTTTGCATGTCAAATTTCAATAAATGATAGCTTCAAAATTGACAGCTGCCCAAATAGCGAGTTACTCAAAATTGATACCTCTTATTGGAAAATCCTTTAGATAGAATGAACTTTTCCACCCAGGCAGATAAAAGGAGTAGGTTTTATATCTCCAGAATTTTTTTGACAATTATAATTTTAGTATCTTAAAGCTATCAATATCTAGTGAGCAGAAGATAAACCACCACCCCTTTTGTCCATCGCTACAGCACTACCAAATAATAGGACTAAAAGTAAGACGTCGTCTTTGAAAAAACAATATTTTATCCGAAACCGTTCATCATTGTATAAATCCAAAGAATTTGTCTTGTTATAAAAAATATTTAATTATTGATTTTTTGTATGCTATGGCGTATTTGTTTGATTATTTTGTAAACTTCTTCAACGTCTTGTATTGTCCTAAGGCACTTCACGTTTACCGAGTAGACGCGAGCGCCGGCCGATAACAGAGATAGCGCTATGCGGGTAAAAAAGAAGGCAGTCGCTGCACTTCTCGCGTCATTTCGATTGATAACCAAACACATTTGCGCGTGTACAAACGTCATTTGCTTAAGTAGTAGTAATAGGTAATTGATTTGCGAACGTTGTATGGAGTGTCCGGGGTGTGCCAAAGGGCCATGTTGTCTTAAATTCTTTCCAATTTGATGCGATAAAATAAACCACTATTTCGGTTATTATAAGTTAACATTTTTTTATGTCACCAAAGGCGGTGAACGAGCGGACGAGCCACCTGATGGTAAGTGGTCATCGTCGCCCATGGACATCTGCGACATCAAAGGTGCCGCTTATGCCATGCCATGTTGTAGCGCGTTGGAAACACCTCCGGAAGGAGCTCATTCCATATTTTGCATGTTCGCGGGAGAAACGAACGAGACGCCCGCAAGGTATGCTGATGCCAGGTGTCCAATATGCGGGGGTGGTTGGGGTGAGTTTTACTTCCCTGGCGCGCAGAGCGGTGGCGAAATAGCGATGGAGGAATTAGTTTGAAAAGTTCCTCAAGACACTCCCCGTTATACAGACGGTAGAACACGCACAGATACCCAACATCTTTCCGGTGGCTAAGAGGCTCTAATTCATCTGTGAGTGCCGGTTCGTCGACGATACGAACAGCCTCTGACTACTCTGTCCCTCCCTGGGTATAAAGCGGTGATGCGCCCACGTGGCCATGTACCTTTTGGTAGGTTCTCATCCACTATTACAACAGGGTCACTCACTGAAAGTTCCACCGGTTGAGACCCGGGTTGTCTGGTTTGTAATGTAGATAGAACTTCCCGCATCCATCGACCCCAGAAAAGATCGGCGAGTCGCAAGGCTTTTCGGTAATCTAGTCTACTGCAGAGATCTCTATCCGATAAACTGACTAGTAACGTTTGCTTTGGCAATCAAAAAGTGAAACGGAGTGAGGGTCTCTTGGTCAGTTGAATCTACGGAGACATTGTGTGAGCGGCCGAGAGTTGACTATCGCTTCAGCTTCCAGCAAGAGTGTCATTAAAACTTCGTCTTTAGGGACTCTTTCTCGTAAAGTTGCTGATAAGGCAACTTTGATAGTACGTACCATGCGCTACCAGCATCCGTCAAATGTAGGTGCGGCCGCGGGAATGAAACGCCACTTGATGCCTCTATTAGCCACAAAATCCTGCACGTCGTTCTGATAAAATTCTCTTAATAGACGGTTAGCGCCCATAAAGGAGGTCCCGTTGTCTGAAAATATAGCATCAAGAGTCCCTCTTCTCGCAATAAATCTGCGAAGGCTCATGATCGCTGAATCTGCGGAAAGGCTATGCACTAGTTCTAGATGAACGGTTCTGGTGGTCATACAGGTGTATAATGCAACATAGCGCTTTTCGTGTCTTCGGCCGATGGCTGTAGTAAAAGGTCCAAAATAGTCTAGCGCCTATGATATGCCATGCGTTCTGGAGGTAAGTCTCCGGCCACTGGAATTGTTGGTTGAGTTTTCCCTATGCGACAGAATAAGCACCGGTTTGTAACACTCCTTACAGTAAGTCTTCAATGGACAATCCAATAACGTTGCCTTAATTCGTTAACTACTAGTTCGTTATTTGCATGACCAGCTTTTTATGGTAGTACTGTACTAAAAGTCTGACAACCGAATGCTTTCCATCCAACAAGATTGGTTGGCGAACGTCTTGGTGAACACCCGAAACAGAACGAATTCTACCAGCCAGCCTGAGTAGACCATGTCCTCCTGAAGTCGGTGAGAGTTTGGTCAAACGACTCTTCTTCGGGATCGGCTGTGCAGCAAACAGTTGAATTTTTCTTTGAAACTATCAATTTGAGTGCGCATCAAAACTCCCCTTTCTGCGGCGTCCAAATTTTCCGCGGTCAGAGTTGTGGAAGTTGCATTGCTTTGACGATTGTTAGCTTTAAATAATTTGACAGCTTTTATTACTCGTGCTGTGACGCATATAAGGCGGAGCCAATCCGACAAATGGTTAAAGTTTGCGGTCACTGGGTGAAGTAAATTTTCAGGTGTCACTGTCAGGAGTCTTACTAATTCAGTAGGTTTAATTTCCTCCCGAACTGCTGTGATTACAAGAATAGGTTTGGTAGTGTCATTTTTTCTAAGAAAAATCTGTCAATTTTTTATCAATATTATATTTATATCCAAGCTCTTTTCCTAGTCTTCGTGCTTGCCCAAACAATATCTTATTATGGGTGATTGTTGATAAAGATAGATAATGAAGGTCTGTCAATGTCATGGTCACTGGTTGCAAGACCGCGACGGACGCGAGCAGCCGAAAGCAACTCATTCTTTTTATTGCGCTGGGTAAAGCGAAGTATGATATAGACAAGAGAGTCTGATTGGCAATTAGATTCTTGGTTCTTCTGTTGACTTTTGAAACGCCGAACTCCATGAATGTAGTCAATTTCCGTGGGTAATAACGTCATCATCAACAGCTTATATACGTCCCCCCCGGGGGGCTCGAGCCTACCCTAAACTATGGTGATTAGGCCTTAGTCAACCACGCTGGCCAAGTGCGGGTTGGTCGACTTCACACACAACCTGTAAAGAAATTTTTTCTTTACAGGTGTGTGCAGGTTTCCTCACGATGTTTTCCTTCACCGTAAAAGCGTCGAATATACGTACATATGAATTCAAAATTTGAAAACACATTGGTATGTGGCGGGGTTCGAACCGCTACCTCCCGATTAGAAGGCGACAACCTTACGCACTACGCCATCGATGCGACGCTAATAACGTAATACCGATCTTAACTGCAACCTTCTGTATTATATTATGTAGGTTTTCCCCGTTCTTATAGGGTATTCCCGAAAATTCTAAATTGTTAGCACGACCTTGTTGTTCCTTCAGGAGTAATTGTTTGGATAGTTAGTCATATCTGTCTTTTAGCATCGCTTAATTTGCTTGTTGTCTTATTTGAAATTAAATTGAATGTCTCTTGTTTACGTTTTAAGTTTGAAACATTGGAAGTTTGTTCCAGGTGTTCTTTCGGTATATTTTGGTTACTCTGCTTTATGGCTGTTACTTCTGTAGATAAATTACTCAATTCGTTTTGTATTTTTTGAAGATTACCATTTTGCTTTTCCAACAACTTCTCAACAGATGATATAATATTTTTTGAAAAACCTCCATAGTATCTTTAAATTCCTGCTGGTTTGGAGACAACATAATTATCAGTTTTACTTCTTCTATCATGCATACATTATCATATTTATCATAATAGGTCTTGCGCTTTCTGACTGAGTGTTACTTGAGTTAACAATAATTCAGTTTCTTGCAGCGTTGATAAATAAGAATGTGACCTAGTGATTTCAAAAGGAGGGGGGTTCGCTGGATATTCATCGTAAAGGTTTTTCGAACGATGGCCGTGGCACAAAAACAATCAAAATATTTAAGATAAAACAATCTGAGTACCTAAATATTGTTTAGGTACTCAGATGCAAGTTGTTGTATTTAATATGAAGGTACGCGTTAAAAACAAGTTAAATGGCGTCCTCACTTCCCACTTGCTTAAAATAAAACAGCTATCTCCCTTGTTTGAATGTACAAATAGATGCAGACGTTTCGTTTACTCGCAGGGGTGAAGAGCGGTTACCTTATGCACTGTACACTGTCCGAAATTTGAGTTAGTTTAAATTGATACTAAACTGTTAGAACTGAAGGCTCAAAACATGTCGCACGTGCGACCTCATTTACGTTAAATAAACACTTACACGTCTTGATGCCAAAAAGGATGAGACACGACTGTACATTGTTTAGATATTATTTGTAAATAATGTGTAAATTGTTAATAACGTCATTTTAATTAATTGTTTTGAGTTAACAATAACAAGTAGTTACAATTGTTTTAAATTATTTGTCTCTCTATGAATATTGTGTACAATAAATAATATAATATAATATTGTATGAACATACAATAATAGAAATAGTAAGTACATATAGATATGGTTATCTATATGTAGTAAGTACATATAGATAACCATATCTATATGTACTTACTATATCTATTATTCTATGTACCTATTATATTCTTTTATTTATTGCTAGCTTACCGCTCGCGGCTTCGCCCGCGTTTTTATTGTTTTCCCGTGGGAATTTTATATTTTCCCGTAAAATAATTTTGTAGCCTATTATATAGAAGACTATTATTTATAATAAATTTCATAGAAATTGGAGCAGATTTTTAATATTTTCCATAGAAACATTCAAGTTATGAATTCCAATAAACAATGAAACACGTATTCAATGAAATGTTTTTAAGAGTATGAATCTCTAGTTTTATCAAAATCGTTGCTAATTTAAAGATTTTTCTATACAAACTTGCAACCCCTATTTCATCCCTTCAGCATATTTTTTTTTTAAATCCCTGCTAAGTGTGCGTCCACATTTTGACTTAAAACAACTGTCCAAATTTCACGTTTCTACCATTAGCGGTTTAGGCTGTGGGTCGGTCTATAGATGGGAACTTCTCCTTTTATATATATATATAGATTTATTTATAAGCCTAATAGGCTTACCATATCTTTTTTCAGCATTATTTTTCCGGTGGGAGTTTTATTAGATTTTCTAAAAGTCCATAACATAAAAACGTGCCATTTAAAAAATATATCAGTAAACTAAGTATAATCAAAGTGAGCATGCACTATGATTAAACTGATCTAATTAATAGTGCAAAAAGCATTTTAAAATCTATTTTATTATAATATTTAATTTTATTGATGTGATGCTGTCTCAGCTAACATTAATATTCTAAGCTAACATTGAGATAATATTAATGGAATTAAAAGTTCTAAAAGTGATTGTTATCTGTTAAACTTTAGGAGTAGTTTACTCAAACTGGAATTTAAATGCACGTGACTTGTTGATCAAAGGTATTTTCAGCATGAATCATTGTTTTATTATTTTTTATATATTCTTCTGTTCAATATTTAGTAGTTATGAATTCACGTTAAATACAGTAGAATTGCCAAATACTGCACAATATGAAAGAATATCAAATAAGTCGCACTATTTTGCAATTTATATACATATTATAGGTATCATTATATTCAGTCGGAAAGATAGTGAACGCAAGACTTCAAAATCTATTTTCATGTTTTTTTCATTTTTAAACCACGTTTTTTCATTATTAAACGTCTTGATGTGCTTTATATAACAACACAAATTAAATATGTATATATAGCTGGAATAAGGGAAGAACGATGCATCTGCTGATATTTTAATATTTTTTTACATCATTTAGTTTTGGATTTATCACAGTAAATATTAAACGAAAAACGTCCACAGCGGCGATGTTACAAAACTAAACGTTAAATAAACGTTGTCAATTGAAAGAAGAAAAATAAATAAAGAGAACGTCTGGAAACAGGCGTTGAGGCGGCATCCCGTCCTCAAAGTAAACTAATTGAGGAGATTGGGGGGCTATCGTCGAGCCAAGCGCCGTTGACAGCAAATAGTTTTTCGAGAAATAAATACAAAACTCAAAGTTGTTCGTGCTTGATTTCATTTGAAGATTGTATTGAAAATCGAAGTGCGATAATGTCGAGCTAATATTTTTTGATGAATAATTATTGATTCGTCAGTGATCTATCCTCTATTGGGTTGATTAGCATATTGTCTGTTTCGTCCAGTAGATTACAGAATTTTCTTGACGAAGACAACACTCATCAGTGTGTTAAAAGAATATCGCATAAATATGATATCACATTAGCAGTAGGGGGGCCATTTTCGGGTAGTTATATTTGGGGGAGCATTTTTGAGCACATCGGACTCTCATTCTTCTGCATTAACACGTAATTTATGAATAATTCTACTAAAGTGTTTATACATCCCAAAGGTATACATCGTGGCATATATATTCCATTATGTAAAAACGGGATATACATACTTCGGAGTAATTAAATATCTTAAATTCGGTTAATTTTGCACGTTTTTCACGCGAAAGATACTCTTGGTCTTCCGAAAAATCGAGTATATTTTTTTTTTTTAAGAATAAGTTTTAGATTACTGGCGAAGCGTAGACCGCGTAGACGCATTGTGATTGGTATTTCCAAGTCTTCAGATTTTCCATAGCTTGGAGAAGTTGTAGCCGTGTCGCTGTATTCAGCACTTTCGAAGTGAAAATAAGTTATAACATTTTTGTTTCTCAAATTTCAAGCACTAACCACGTCACATTTTTGCAAAATAATTAAACTAACTCTGAAATTTAGGTAACTAGTAACAAACTAGCACTTTACTTCATTGGAACATGGAAGTTTCGTAAAAGCCATGGAAGATGCATGGAAACCATTTCATTTTAGTTGTAATGACACATGTTAAATTTTTCTACTGAAACTAGTGATAAATATTATATGACTTGTATGCCGGTTGTTTGATTGCTACTACAACATCAGTTACCGCATCTTATTACAGCGCTTTACGTATAACTGCTCAAAAAAGTCATGTAACAGAACAGATGCTAAATATTGTCTGCTTTTGATATTGTTTTCATGTTAGGGAAGGCAAGTCGAGTTCCTCTTCTTTTTTCCTTGGTGGCTTCTTTTAATCTTTCCAGTACAGAAGCGTAGTACTCTCCCGTTATAGAAACACCACGTTCTTTATAATCGACCAGTAAAATACCTTCTGTATTCCAAAAGCCAGTCGCCATGATCTTTCCGGCCGATTGTGACACTGAACTTCTTTTGAGGAGGTGTGCCTTTTTTATGCCACTTCATCGACTCTTGCTTTGACTCAGGTTAATAGTGGTGAACCCAGGTTTCTTCTCCAGTAACTATCCGGGCTATAACTTCTTTCTTTCTCTCTCCACAGATCTCCAAAAACGTGCGAGAACACTCGACACGCTGGCATTTTTGAAGTGGCGGGCGTGAGCATTCCCGGAACCCATCTTGCACTGACCTTAGTCATCCCAGGATGATAATGTAGGATATTAAAAATACTTGAAACGGATACTCCATTTCTGCGACCTACTTCTTCTTCAGCCGGGCATCTTCCAATACAAGTTCTACTTTTTCGACGATATCCTGTGTTGTGGCCTCAATTGGCCGTCTGAAGCAGGGGTCGTGTTTCAATGGACTATCGTCCTTGTTTCAGAAGACCATTCTACCATGTTTATACCATGGTTTTACCAAGGACAGAGTCCACGTAAACCGCTAACAACTATTGAAAAATAGTCTGAGCGAATTTTCCTAGCTTGGTAAGGAACTTATTAACGGCGCGGTGTTCAATTTTCTCCATACTGGCTGACTTTTTCCCGATCCAGTTGTTGCAGGTCGATAACTCAAACGTTAAAGACCCGATTGGGTTAAAATTTAGTGTATATACTCTTAATGAGACGCTCAACTAGTTCTTACCTGGACGAGTAAACCAATCCCCAACAACCCCCCCCCCAATTCCGCGAACTTTTTGACCTCCCCTTGTACACACACATAATAATATGGGCAAAAATGTATGGACTATTGTCGATCTCCTTTATCATACTGAAATGGCTTATAATTTGCTTGCCACCTATTCTTAAGTTAGTGAAAAGAAATCAGCAAGTAAAAATTATATAAACTGTAACATAGTCTCCTGTAAGTACATAATTAAGAAACTTCAAACACAGTGTTGAAACCTCATGTTAAAATATTCAGAAAAAATCTGACAATTATTTTTAATGGCATAGGTACCCAAAATATAGAATGGCATCTAGAAAATCCATTGAAAATGTCAATCATTAAAATTTCAATGAAAAGAAGTCCTTCGCTGAATTCTTTATCCAACAAAAGGTTTCTCAGTCGGTAAATGTATTGTCATTATTTTCATTGCGCAAATCCGCCAGAAAATGCTCGTAGTATTTTGGACCAATATGATGCGGGGCTTATTGTAGCCAAATACGAATTCCTAGGAACGCTCTACAACCTACCTGCATTTCGCAATTTGCAAGCATGATATTCACGGTATTAGAACAGGTTTATATTTTATCGTTCGTACATAATGATGTGAAAAATGTACAGTGAAAACATAATTATGATTCCATGCTCCTTGAACACTTCTCCGCAAGAGAGCCTCGGTTTTAAATTGGCAAGTATTAGAAGTGCTCGTTTTGGTAATTTAAATACCCGATCTGAACCTGTTGAAACTCCCCATAGCAAACCACACAATCTATAGAAATACTCGTATGTATAAAATATTAATCATGCTAAGAAAGTGATAGAAAAAAAATTTTGATAATTTTTTTTTAGGGTAGCTCCCATACAAGTGAGGTGGGAGTATTTTTTTTTCTCGACTAACCCATCGAGTGGGGTATTGTTCAATAAGTCTTTAAAAAATAATGTAAGGTTCAGAACACCATTTTTCGATTTAGGGATCCGTTTCTGACATATTTGGTTTTAAAGTGCAAATTTTTGTTAGAGGTAAGTGTCCCCCCCCCCCCCCTCTATCTGCTAAACGGTTATATATGGACACGTGAAAAAATTACAACAGCAGTAGATATAACGGAGTTTAAAGAAAATCTATCAGAGTTGAGTACTAAGTACAAACTAAAAAGTTATAGACGACCAACTTATAAAATGTACTCGGAAAAGTAAAATTTCATTTAAAATTAGTACTGAATATAAACTTACGAACCACGTGAAGTTAAGGAAATATAAAATCATTGCAGCTTTAATGATAATAATACTGCTTAATGCCTTTTAGGATAGCAACGTGTTGTGAGGTGTGAGTGTGAACTCAAAATTGGCATTTGCAACTACAGGAATATGAAACGGGAACAGTGAAAAAGAATGTTGTATTGGATGGAGGTAGGACAACAGTGTTTGTTATACAGGAACGTATAGGGCGGGAAGATGGAGGTAAGTGATTAAATCGTGAACGTAAATAAATAAATATTCGGGAAGTAAATATTCGGGAAACTTCGGATCATGCAGGATTTTATAGGTGAGGAGGATGCGTTTATCTCTGCGGAGTCGAAATTCAAACTGGCAACCATTTTAATTGTGATCGATAATGACATACATGATCAAACTTCCTGAGACCAAAAAGACGGATTGCCAAATTCTGAAGTCTTTCTAGTTTGTCGAGCAATGCTTCAGTCACATCCAAGTAACACACGCCAGCGTAGTCGAGAATGGGCAATAAGAGAGAATGTGCAAACATAATTTTAGTTTTGAAAGGCAGGAAGAACTGGAGTCGATTGAGAGAATGATTCACATGAGCCGCCCAAGATAGCTTATTATCAATGTATATGAGTAGATGAAAAAAATGACTCCATCTAAACAAAAGCAATCGTAATACAATTGCTTTGTCAATGTTTTTGCTATCACTTTCATGGAATTGGAAAATGTTTTGTTTGAAAATCAAATACTCTGCAATATCATCCTCATTTGTCGAAGACCATGAAAAGGGCAATTAACTCACCTGCATTTGAAGAGTCTTCTAAGCACAACACTTTTCTTACAAGCAGGTTCTCAGATGATGTGCTTGGTAGTTTTATTTTGAACATTTTTTATTGAAAAATTAAATAAAGGTCGTAAAAAATATCATTATCCTTATATTTGGCTTAATTTTTTTACTTGGTTATTCTTGTCGACTTTCATAAAACATTTGAAAAAAAAACATAAAAACCAAAGTTTAGTATGCTATGTATGGAAAACATGGACGTGGAGTGTCTGAGGCCCCTGTCAAACTTTGCAAGTTCAATACTCACGTGTTTTAACGTCGGGAACAAAACTATCTCTATCTAAACTCGTTTTGTGACTAACATGAAAGGTACTGAAAGGCTCGGGGGAGCGGGGAAGTGACTAATATTAATGATTTGTAGATAAGATTTGCCATTGAGACTCCACGTCCACAGTTAAAATTTAATAAATTTAAAGCGACACTATAGTTGCAAAGCCCGCCATTTTAACACTCAATGCAGAGTCGCACTAGTTAACTTCTACCACACGTGGTAATACACAGTACACTAAACACCCACAGAAGCTAGTTACTAAACGCCAGCATCAGTGCTCTCAACACTGCGATGTGGCCCAAATATTGCAGTGATGGTTAATTATTAGTTTGAGATGCAAAGCGGATTTGATGCCGCCGTAATTGCGAGCTATAATTGAAACGAGGCGCTCTGTAATATCACGTGAATACGTCAAACGCCCGCATTGTGGTTCGTAATTAACTTAGCGGATAGGCCTTCATTATGAATTTGGGGAATCACAATGATCGTTATGACCGGCCCCGTGACCTATGGTCAACCATAGGCCTATGGACCATTCGGTATTGATCTGGAGGTCTAGGAACGGATTCGTCGTGGGGAAGATTTTGTGCACGGTTTGGTTGGTGGGTTGGTAGACTAGACCTTGGCCGCTTGACTAGCTACCACACCGTCTTGAGTTTGTCGCCACGACAAGAATGTGAATTACATTTCTGCGTTCCGTATAATTAGAGGTAGATAGCCAGTTTCTCGGTTTTATTCAGAAGTCCAATTGAATGTTACTAATTTAGTAATATCAGTGTCTTTGGCCTAGTTAATCCATTCATGGAATTTGTGGTTCATGCATGTTTACCTTCATGATAAATCGAAGTAATTTTTATTTTACATAACTTTGATTTTATTGTGTTATGTAATTATCTGAGGATGATCTTGTGCACTTTGTTGTTAATGTTCTGTGTTGAAGTCTAAATACGTCTTGAAACATAAAATGTTGACAAATATCGTGGATTTACAAATTTACTGTCAGCGACTGGCTGGCACAATGTATCAAATTTTTGTTGACGATTATTTGTATTTTATGGAATCGGGATGATGACTGAATTCTAATTTTCACGTCTCGTCATAAAATATTAAAATACCGTAGAAAAATATGCAATCTTGTGAAATTAAAATTAGAATCAGCTTAGAAATACATTAGATATAAGCATTTTAAGCTGTTAATTCGGAAGCGATTAGACAGAGAGATACGACATCAACCGTGACTTCATTGTTGAGTACGGCCATATAAACTCCATGTAAATTGCCGTTTTGCTAGAAAGAGATGGAGAAAAATATTTAATACCTTATATCTTGGCTGTTTTCATAGTTATTCGAAAACCCTTTTTCTTCTTTCTATTTATTATGAATGAGCTTCTATTAAAGCAATTTTTTTTTTCATTCATCTAGCCTATTATATTTTTTGAAACTTCATACTTACATTGCTGTATATTTAGATGCCAATTTGAGTTCTAATATCTACGTAAAATTAAATTATTGTGTTATTGTATCTTAGATCATTTAACCTATGGATGCGGTACGCAACAAATCGCAGTATAAATTTTTCTGCCACTTTTCGCGGGAGGCGAGGTAAACACGCTACGCTCACTACGAAAATGTTTACGAACACACACTATGAAAATATTACCCTACAATGAAGAAACACACACACATCGACAATTAACGTGTATCTACGCAATCCCCACCACAAAGAATTAATGTCCCTAGTGATGTGACACAAAGAATGAGTAACTATTTGGGTCGTCGTGAGTGAATGATTGAAATGTTACAATAAATTGTATTTTTATTACTATACCCTGTTCGGCTAGAGTTAATAAAAATACAATGAAGACAGGGTTTCTTAAATTAGTACAAAGCGAGGCCTGCTAATTATTATTAAAATGCTTTAATTAGTTTTTTGTGTCAAATACAGCAATTTCATTTGCTATTTAGCTGATCGACTGAAATAAATATATATTTTCAGTCATAGGCGTAGGTATAATGTTATATGACCTGTTTGATGTTATATGAGATGTTTTGATGGGGAGGGGGGGGGGGGGGCGAATTTATATTTTCAGTTAAAGAAAGACAAAAGACAGTAAGCGCTCCGATGCGTAATCATAATTTTTATCAGCTCTCGGGGATGCTATGTTTGATGACTATCGATCCAAGATGGCCGCCGCCACAAAATGGTGGATTACGTATTTTTTCACAACTCTCTTAATATGGGTATCAAATGAAAGGGCTTGACTAGTAGAATACCACACACTATGATAAATGTAACTGGTTTATTTAAATTAAAATACATCAAGTAATTAGTCATGGTCAAAGTAAAATAAAGGTACCATGAAAAGTCAGTAAACAAATAACAGAACGACACTCCGGAGTGCGATCAAAACAAACAATGACTAGTGTGACTTGACTTGCGCCACGCTTCTATCTGAACCCGTCGAAATAAGTTAGCGCGGGGTGCAGTGGGAGGGTGGGGATATACCGGGAATGTCTTAGATGTTTTACGTGAGAATTGTTACTACCAAGAACTAATTTCTGATTTTATTATATAACTTGCTACATAGTTATAAACATGTTTAATAGGTAGGCACTTTTTCGTTTAGCTTTGCTCGTATGGTAGAAATTTGCTATCTCGTGCAAGTAAAAAGCACGAGGTAGCAATTTACTGCATACAAACAAATACAAACAGTATTTTAGAAAACCCTTCATTTGTGATAGGGCTCAACGTGTTATAACGCTTGGGACGATATCGGGCATTTTCCTTTAAGTTGCACCAAAAAATGTAAGTTAAAGTAAACATAAAATTCCTTGCTACACGTATGTGGTGTTAATTGTACCATTTTAGCTTAGTAGATGTTTACTACTATGACAGTTTTTATTTACATATAGTAAGACATGTTATATGTTATTCATTTGTCATAACGTGACGTTGAAAGTGTTTTTGTTTACATTGCCCGTACAAACTTCAAAGCCACTATTTAGTAATTTTCTATTTTATAGGCTTAAAATCAAGTGAGATGCAGTCGAAAAATTGTTTAGAGTAAGTGTGTATATTGTATGGCCGACTTAACCATGAGGTGTACGGCCATTAAATAAAGAAAAAAAAGTATATTGTATAGAAAAAGATTTTTTAAACTACAAAGCAAAGTTGAGCAATATAATAGGTAATAATATAATATTTTCTTGATATTTTTTTGTTCTATTATATTACACGTGAATTTCTATTTTAATCTTATATCTGGTTAAACAAACTCCGGAGTGAATGAATGACAAATAAAAATATGAATCAGCATCATTCATTCACGTTGTCCCAGCACTAAGCAATAATGCCCGTGTCACAGATAATATAATGCCCGTGTATTGTGTTGAGCTACCATCGTACCATTGTATTTTTCTATCGTAACGGCATAAAAAATACTTCAAAATTGTAAACAAATGAAACACGGTAATGTATATTTTATACTTAAATGTGATAGGAAACGCCATAATCTCGAAGATTTGAGTAGCTGGATCACCTTTTGCAAGAGGAAACTGCACAATTAACCATTTTTGTGGAGCTCTTAGTGCGACACGAAAGCGACACCAAATGGCAACGGCCGCGCGTCAACTAGTTTTATATAACGTGTATGGTCATATGGTCAGCGTAAATTGGCAGAGGGGTTCGCCCAGCCTTGCCGTCTCCCGTATGAATGCTCTAAGTATTGTATCAGTGTCTTTATTACTTTGCAAACTCCACATTCATAATAATATTATAGTCTACCGCTCGTCAATATTTATCAAGTTATAATAAAGGTAGTACTGAAACTAGAGCCTTGTGTTCTTCTATTCCGGACACGGTAGTGCATTGACATGGATCACACTGTGTGATTAGAAATCCAGTTGCGAACAACTAATAAGCCTCATACCGTCCTGTTATTTAAGCCTCTTATGGCCATTTTCACCAACCTCTTCTTAGCTTTTTTTTTATTTTTTTATTTATTAATATACAATACTCGTAATGTTAGTCTTAAAACGTAAAAGCATCGTTAAACCCTATCGGGTTTATCTCGACACTTAGTCATGGCCAGTCTAGATATTTCATTCACAAACAAACTTGCCTGCGTTACATTACAATACACATAATTCATGATATAATTTGTCGAAACGTAGTAGGCTAGTTAGTCTTCGCCGTGGCAAAACAGGTTTCCAAGCGTTTAGTGGGGTTTGCGCGAGTACAGGTGATCATTATTATGCATGAATTAGCTTACGGAATTAATGTACCTACTCGATATTTTAAGTTTGAATAATGTCGAAAAAATATTTAGTTAGCATATATTTTTTGTTTTTATTATTAATTGTTTCCTTTACTGTGAGTGGTAGGTCATTGTACAGACGGGGAAAGATATAAGCTATTGTTCTTTTTTTTGCGTATAGATTGTTACTTCCGATTGTCATTACTTTCTTTTGTGTTATTTTTCTAATTTGGGTTTTTAATTTTATAGATGTAATCATTTTATTGTTCATTATATTTTCCAAGACTATTGAATATTTTACTTTAGTGTGTATAGGTAAGATTTTGTTTACTAACTAAATAGTTTACTATACTATATTAGGTGACTCTTAGGTAGCATGCTGTCACATTCTTTTCATTGAAGACAAAAAGTGACAGCATACGTCTTAGGGGCTTCCTAAGCTAAGTTATGATTGGTGAAATCGACCGTTAGCTTACTAAATTAAGTTCTCTCTGAATATTCCACTATCTTATTCCTAGTACACTTAGTCGTGTGCATAGTTTATTATTAATAATTAGACAGAGTTGTGTCGTCGCTTAGAAGATGCAATGTCGAAGTTGGTACCTAAGCCTCGACTCTAAGCTGCGTTTAATTTCACGCATGGTGCCTCACTTCATATCAAATTACCAGCATAGGTATTCGTGACATTTCACAACATTAACATCTACTTAGTACACGGCTTTAAACATGATAAAACTCAACTGTTTGCACTTGATTGAATAAGCACTTTCATTCCGATTATTTAAAATTGTCATTATTTTCTATGAATGAGGATTACGTTTTTTTATTTGTGTCCACTTTATTTTTTTATATAAACATTGATTTTCCTTGTTAATAAAACAATAATATTTCATAGGTTTTAGCTCGTTTCATCATTTCAGCCAAGAGACATCCATCCTTGGACGTAGACCTCCGACAATCCAAAAATACTCGTAGCAGAACAACAGTCATGTTACTGGCCTGCTTTTTAGTCCTAAAGTCCGCGTTCAGCAGAGCCTTCTTCCGGGCAAGTTCCAGCAACTATTTAATGTTATATTTTATGTAACGTTTTCAACTATAAGCTTTACGATCAGAGAATAAAGATATTTTTATCACATTTCAATAGTCATGAATATAAAATGTCTCTTCATATACGTTTATTCTAAAACATTGTTGACAATACAATATTGCTACAGAGCCTCAACTAGCGTGCATTCTACCCTGAATGGGACTGAAAACACTGACTCACGCGAGGAGTCGCATTGGAACGCACTGATACGGATGAGATCCTCGCGTGAAAGGTGCTAGCAAATCGAAGCGTTAACATTCAAGAATCAGAGTTCAAAGTTGCAATCACGGCTTGTTTGGATGGAAGCGGACTTTAAAATAGTCGTACGTTGCCGCCTGCCGGTACTCAACATATAACTTTACAAAAGTCAGTGGCTGTGAAATAATTGGAATTGTATTAAATTATATACTTATAGGTTTAGTAATTTCCTTTGTGCGCTTTGTTTTTTATTTTGGAAGTTCTACGAAAGGTCCTAATAACAATTTCGTAATTATAGCGTAAATGATTTGATGCAGCGTACTATTATTTATTCTGCGGTACAACGAGTAAATCAATTTTACCAATTATAATAGCTGCGCACGTGAACAAAGTTTCGCCATAATAATTGTGAAAAAATTCTGGAGAGGGCCACTCTTATCACATAGGGGGATACAAAATAGCCTACGACTTCTTCTCAGACCTACTCGTATTAGATTAATGTTCGATATGTGAAGCTAAGTGTTATAATAAAGGACATGACCAGTGAGACTATGGGCGCTAGCCTAGGCATTTATTATTAATGTGCAGCAAAAATGGTGCTATTTTTAAAATTATTATGCCTCATACTTTACAAAAAAAAGTTTCTAGACTCTGAAAGCCGAGGATCCAGAGAAAAATAAAGATAAGTTTTTGTTAAATAACTCTCCTTTTACACACAAGATGGCGCTAACACCTGTTGCAATATAGTTTATGAATAATTTTCTGAAATCTGTAAGTACTTCAGCATGTACAGATTCTTTTAAGCTTATTTGATTTTAGTTGTATCTTACTCGTAGTAACTCTTCACTTTTTAAGGCAATTAAAGCGCTTTCGCTTTTTTTCTTTGACATTTAGCAGTTTGATCTATCAAATAATATATAGATATATAGTAAAATCTACAATAAAAAAAATTCTGTTTTGTCATGAAAAAAACTAAAAAAAGGAACATAATTAATAGGCAAAAATAAAACGATTATTTGAACTAATACAATTAAATGATATCATCACAAGAAAAGTACGAACGTCATACTTCGGTTAACATGATACATAATAAGTACTTTTCTTGCCTTTTCCCAAATCGATATTTCATTATGAAATCTCCGAAAAGATGGTGGCAATTTCCGTTCAGCACTAATGTATGCACGTATTTTTTTTTATTTTTAAACGGGTAAAAACTTACAATAAAAAAAAGATTAACCTACCTACCGTTCCTTTTTAATAACAACACGACAGTGACAATTACTAAATCTAAATAATCTGCGTGATAATTTATTTTTTTCCGTCTTGTTTGTTACGACGCGACGGTTACCGAACGGAGCGTATTTTGGAACGTCACAGGGGATCCTAAATCTATCTATGGTCGCATACGCATCCGAAAGTCTGCGGGAAACGGAAGCAATAATACCTATATTTATGATATTCTGTGCTTTATTTGAAATAATAACACCATAGTAAATTAATGTTTATTTTATAGATAATAATGTTAAAGCTGTTATCCTGCGCATATTGCCGAAATAAAGGGCAATTACTGGTCATGTGCTTTAAAATTTTATTTTTACGCGCTTTTGTGTATCTCACAACTTACCATCTTTCCGACACACTTTCAGGTAGGCTTAAATATATCTGTGTTCGATTCTTCTTTTTTATGTTGTTATTATGTGCAATAAAGTGGCATCTTCATCGGGTTATCTTTAGCCAAGCGACAGCGAATATTGAAGCGACAGCGACCGCCCACGCTTTGACATAGTTCCAACTATCAACAGTTTGTCTTGTTGGATAAACAAGACTTCGCTATGCTCACGATACTTTGACGAGAAAATTAAAAACTAAGTTCAGGTAAACTTACCTTTAAAGTTCTGGAACTGTCTCAGCGTCCTTTTCAATTTTTTTCTCATTCGTTTCTCCCACGCAAGTTCGGCAGCTGTAGAAATAAAAAGTATCAATGAAAACTCCGTGCAACATGATATTTCTTATTTCACTATTTTTCTTGGAATAGTTTCTTATTAAGCTCAAAGAACTCTTCTTCTTGGATACTTAAAATAAGGTAGTAATAAAATACAGCATGACTAATTCCGCGTTAACGGATTGGGGACTGCATTTACACAGCTACAATTTAGTAGCTTCAAATAATGAAGGCGTTAATCTGATCGAATATTAACTGTTTACAGAAATTTTGATTTTAAAAGATACCTTTTTGTTTGATAAAAAAAATCAAGAAAATTAAGTGAGAAGTTACAAGAACCAAAGCCAAGCTGCTGGTGCTGTACCGTATCGATAAAGGACGAGGTAGTGCTCCGTACTAGGCCGGCGTGGTGAAAGGGAGTGACCGAGACCATTTCATTTTATAGGCCTATTCTGACGTGAAGAGAGAACATTTTTACTATTAAATTTCATAAAATTAAGCGATAGCATACTCATACAAAGCTATTTGCGTGACTATCAATGAATAATTTAAAAAACTTCAGTTTTAATTATCTTTCTCTATCGTAGCTTTGACGCTCACCGATCCTCTCCTTCTCCATAATATCCAGTTCGAAAAACTTGAACGCATTGTAGATTAGATGGGCTATATCCTCCTTTATCCCTATGACGGGGATCTCCATCGCCTGTTCAACCGCTTTGGCGAGCTCGACGTAAGCCGTGTCATAACGCAAGGCAGCATCATCGACCCGTTGGTAGACCGCTTTGTCGACATTGTTGGATATTAGACCTAAAAACGTCTCCGAGAGCGTTGGCTCTGGTGATGGTATCGGCTCTGAAAAATGTTAACCTTTTTAATTCAGGGCCTAAAATTCAATCCATTCAACGGTTTTCCGTTTTGTTTCTATGTGTAACTGAGCACCCTGTGGAAACGCTGCGATTATGAAAGCTTGATTGCGTTTGGCTTAGTGCTGAAAATTCGGGATCTTTAAGAGTTATTTTAATGAACGTTTGTTATATTTTTACTGCTTGTGCGGTAAAGTGTATAAATAAATAATTCTAACACAATGCCATGACAACCTTATCGTGTTCTATCACAAGATCAGGACCATTGTTCCGCTAACTAACGTCTTTATCATGTTTGGATAACACTTTAGTAATACTGCTAATTTAGATTAATGTTGTTTTCCACGGTCCATGTATCATACATGGCGTCTTCCAGATCAATAGTATCTTATATTATGTTAGTTGATGTTCAATCAACAATAACTTTTTTAACCAAAAGTGTAAATTAGCGTCCTGCATTCTTATCCTGTCCAAAAATTGGTTATTGAAATGTTTTGATTGATTGAATTTTTGCTTATTTCATCAATAACCTTCTGATGAGATGATGAAGACTAACATCTTAAATGATTCAAGCAAATAGTATCTACCTACCACATTAACATAGGAGTCCAAAATTATAATAATATCACACAAAAATGCAGTACTTCAAAAACCTTATCTTTGAACAAAATAACTATCTTGTCATTAAAACACTAATTTCACTTCGTATATGAGCTTTAACAAAATAGCTAGTTTCAGTGTGTCCAGTTACTCTGCGCTTGAGAATTATGAAGAATGCTTGTTGCTATCTTCGACCTTATTATCATTTTCCATAAGGTAAGATTTAAATCGAGGGCACCATTTGAACATAATGCTTAATCCTTTAATCTCAGCAATGATCCTTGTTCAAGCATACTGTTATATTTTTTCTATATTTAATCTTGTTTTGACTATTTTGTTATAAACTGTTACCTAGTTATAAGTTACTAAAATAAAATTGTTATTGTGAATGAACAAATAAATCGTTGCTATCCATAAACAAAATGTTACAATGTTTCAAAAGTTAGCCTTTAGCCCCATATAAGCTAATTGCACTGAACTATGTTTCAACTCACATCCGCTTGTTGTAAGTAGACACGACTGTTGAAACTGCAAAGCGTCGTAACATATTCACACAGTCGCCTTTGATAAACTAGAAACATTTCATGTTCTGCTAAATTCCAGTGATTCTCGTTTGCTGTCTCTCCTCAGTGTCAAAGAGAAAAATTTTGAAGTATTCGAGACTACATTACGTTTGTGATGTGAGTTTAAAACGCATATGAGAAATGTTAATCGCTTTCGAATTTTCACAGAAATAATAGACTCGTATAGTTAAGTTTAAGTTTCATATGGAGTCATAATATTGATAACTTTATATTTTGTCTTTATTATTCTATTCTTACACCAAGGAACCAATATGGTCACGTACGGTACGGTTCTCGAGACATTTTCTCATGCGAAGGTACACCCAGGTTGTAGAATGAGCTCCCTTCTAAGATTTCTATAAGGACTAAATCATGAGGTTCTTCAATAAAGGCATGTAGAGGTAATTAAGTACGAGGTCGACAACGTGCGAGTAATGCCAATGGTATTGCAAGCGTTTATTGGCTGTGTTGATCGCTTACGATCTGGCGATCCACATACTTGCTTGACACCATTGCGATTAGTGTGCATTGTGGCTATCATTTGCTCCGTTCGTGATGTTGTCAAATTTATTTGGTTGATATTATGAGCGTCGGTGGCGCTGCGGATTCGGCACTTGCCTTCCAATCGGGAGGTTCGGGGTTCAAGACCACCATGTACTAATGTGTTTTTCAAATTTCATATATGTACATTTTGTCTGACGCTCCTACGGCGAAGGAAAACATCGTGAGGCAACCTGCACACATCTGCGAAGAAATTCAAAGGTGTTTGTGAAGTCGACCAATCCGCACTGGGCCAGCGTGGTTGAATAAGGCCTAAACACCCTAACTTAAGGTAGGCTCGAGCCCCTTGGTGGGGACGTATATGAGCTGTTACGATGATGTGCACAAGCTTCGGCTCCAACCACCATACTGCCCTCTTTGTGTTTTGGACACGCAAAAATGTATTATTTATTTGAGAGTGTTAAGTTGATTGCTGGCACATAGGAAGAGAGCAAAGCTGCCAACGCATTAAAATCATACAGTTTGTTGGTGTTGCCAACAGTAGAGGAGCGTGCTTCCCTTGACGGGCTGCTCATTGTATGCGATAATATCTCTTTCATCGTTATCACACGTTTCAAAAATACCGCCCATCAGAATCGCAGTAAATAATAGCATATGCGAATAACTCATGACTACCGTACCTACGTCAGTGAAAGCTCGAAGCAGGCAAATAAGCAGCTTATGATGACATATCTCAAAATTGTAAGCCCTCATTTGTAACACGGCACTGCATTTTAGCACTCACAAATTTCTCGAAACGTCTCATGCATGCTCCGTCAACAGTATTAAATTAACCTGACAAGCACATTCATCTCCGACTAAAGTGACGCTAAAATAAACATGGCAATATCTGTCTTGCAGCTGAGGTGGAATTTTTGAATCGAAATCATTTTTCTAGCCCGGACTGCTACGCCGTGTAATGAAGCATGATTAGGCTTCGGCGACATTCGTTAGTGTAGATTGTGATTTGGCGCTGATGTTTTCAACTAAAGACGAGGAAAAATCACATTATCGATGTCAAGCGATCGGAATTCTTTTAACAAATAATATAAACATAAAAGGCGTGGACGCTTTTTATAGGACGATTAAATTTTTAAGAACCCTTTCAATCTACCAGGTGTAGGAAGTGTTGTATCTGATGTGACGAGTGACACGAAGGAAGATGACGCCGTATCAGAGGCGGTAGCGATCGGCGACTGATGTTTTCAACTAAAGACGAGGAAAAATCACATTATCGATGTCAAGCGATCGGAATTCTTTTAACAAATAATATAAACATAAAAGGCGTGGACGCTTTCTATAGGACGATTAAATTTTTAAGAACCCATTTCGATCTACCAGGTGTAGGAAGTGTTGTATCTGATGTGACGAGTGACACGAAGGAAGATGACGCCGTGTCAGAGGCGGTAGCGATCGGCGACGAAATCCTCCACGGCTCTAGATAACTGTTCTTCGCTATAATACTTCTCAGATCAGTTTCTAAGTCTAGATCCTTATAACGGAACGTCGGCATGCTTCCCTGTGAAAGAAGATAAATTATTTACATGGGTATACTAATATTATAAAGCTGAAGAGTTTGTTTGAACGCGCTAATCTTAGGAACTACTGGTTGGAATTGAAAAATTCTTTTTGTGTTGGATAGTCCATTTATCGATGAAGGCTTTAGGCTCACGATATTGTTATTTTCGGACATCCACGCGAACGAAGTCTCGGACACAGCTAGTGGGTATATAATTATCGATGTGTCATCTAAAGTGTAGAATAGCTGTGGTAGACTCTGTATCAAAGTCGTCTGCATGAGTACCACTATCTTGCCTATTTCTGCTCCCAAGTAGTGTGTTTGCACTGCTATGTTCTGGTTTAAAGGATAGTGAAATTGGTAGTATTGTGACTAGACACCATTATCTTTTATTACAAGTTGGCAACGTGTATTATGGCATCTTGTAACGGTTGTAGATTTGCAAGTATCACAGGAAGCACATGTACTATAGGCGACTGCGGATACTTACCATCAGGTGGGCAGCCTGCTTGTTTGCCAACTTTGTTGTAAAAAAAAGCGTTCGTGGTCCGAATATTATTAGGTCCGAACCTATTATTTTCGGAGATTTGCGTTGGTTACAATGTCTGATTTTCAAATACAAAATTTAAAAACCTTTATTCAACAAAGACCGTTACAAACACTTATTAGCGTCAAGAACAAAACAAAATTCTAATTAAGAGATTCACATATTTAACCTTGTATGTACTGTACATACTTTACATCTTCAATGAAATCCTGATGTGTGCAAATATAAGCAGATGGAAAAACAGTCACTCAATACCTGTTCGATTATCAGAATCTGGTGGTAAAACCAAATATAATAAAAAATTGGAAAGATTTGAGAAGTATTGAAATAGAGGTGTATTGCTACGTAACCAAAAAAGGTGGACGGCTTCAGCCGGATACAATACGTCAAGGAATAGAGGAATAAGAGAAGATAGAAAATACCTTGGCCCAAGATAGGAATAAATCGTTATTCCGAGAGATAAAGCAAAGGAATTCTAATGTGCAGCCTAGTTTAAAGGAACCCCCATTTCCCAGACTTCAGAGATGACGTTGCAGCCAAATAATGTCACGTTGAATTCCTACGTGAGAGAGATCGCCAGCTATGCGATTCCTTAAAGTAAACAGCCTATAGTTGGACGCTGTAATATGTTTTTGTATCCACTGATATTGCTTAACAGCCATTGGCGATACTAGCGTTTCGAAGACGAGCACGGCGTGAACTATTACTAAAAGGTTGACGTTTTTCTTTGTGTTTTGGTATCGAGCAAAAAAAAAACAGCGTCAAGCTCAAAGCACAGCCTGGCGTCAGCAGCCACGATTTCTAGTGTCAAATCAAAAGCTCCAAATTTTAGGTCAAGTTGTGTGTTTTGCGAAATTATTTGAATTTTCATGGGGAATATTTCAATAGAAAAAACAATGTGTGCTTGTGCTCGAAGAAGCGAAAAAAGATGATTATGGTGGCAAGCAGTTACCATAAAACGAATGTTTGCGACACTATGTTGTGTTATAATTATACAAAATTTGGCAATATGTGGCGATACTATTTAAGTGATTTCGAATGTTTATTAATAATATAGTGTGAAATTAACATGTAGGTAACTGTAGTGGTCCCGCCCTAGGACAAAATTCAACAAATTCACTATCGAATATTGGCAATGTATGATATCATCACTGCTTCCGTACCTATCTAGAAGTATAAATATCAAGCTTATTTATTGCAGTTATCATCCATTAATAACAATTTCATTGTTGTCGCTCGCTGCTTATCGGTGACCTATCCGCCCAGTATTTGTCTTTGGTGAATTTGAAGAAACGTTAACTATTTTGTTGTTTGTGTACAACAATGGAGTTTCAAGAGCAGTGTAAGTTTGTATTTTGTAAATGATTAAGTTTTAAGTGCCTACTTATTATACTTTTTATTTTATGTGGGTGCTACGCCAACCTATTTTTCTTAGTTTATTTTTCCGTTAGTGTAACTTAAGAGCTCCAAAATTTTGGCCCCGGCCACTATCTGACTTAGTTTAAAAGTTTGATACATCTCTCTATTTTATGGGGAACATATTTTTTATGCCCCGATTCACCCGCGAAACCATAACATGTTTGCTACGATGCCGTCGTAGATGCCTCGTAGCATTGTCTATGAAACTTGATATTAATTAAATATTTTAAATTCAGGTACTAAAATCAAATGTTCTTTTTCAAGGAGGCATTTGATTGAGCTGTGGTATTCATAAGAACCTTCTGATCGTAAAAAATATGTTTTAGAAGCCCTTTAACGTTTTATTAACGTATATCAAATCGAATCGTTAGTTAATGTAGGAGTCTTGACAAATTCTGGGTTAAGTACGCACATTCATGTGTAGAACTAACAAATAGTGCCGGAGGAGATACAGGAGGAACAATCGGGGCTATCTAGGAGGGGGGGGGGGGGGGCAGCAAAGCCTTTTTCTATCTTAGTTCGCATTCAAAACGTAGAAGATTAACAGAACTATGACAAGTAGATCCCTCTGCTGTAAATACATTGCTTGACACATCGGATAAATTAAATAGATGTTTGTTTGCAAAAGCCAGTCAAAGAATCTCGGTATCAGTTTGTATTATCTCCTGTTACTCCTGGATTCGGTTCATTGGATATTTTATTCATCTTTAGTATATTAATATTTAGAAATGGCAAGTCAGGTTAGAAGAGGAAAAAAAAATTGCAGGATAGATAAGATTGCGTACAAACTAAATTTAAGAAAGGGTGAGGTTTAGCTGTAGGTAAACCAAGAAGTAGGGAAAGCGGCACATCGAACGACGGTATTACGGCACGAAAATTTGCCATACTCTGCAGTCTCACTTGAAATTACAGGCTTGCGTAAAGAATTACTGATCGTTGTAGTACAATAGGCTAGATGAATGAAAAATAATTATTGCTTTAATATCAGCTCATTCATATAATAAACAGAAAGAAAAATCGGTTTTCGAATAACTATAAAAACAACCAAGATATAAGGTATTAAAGATTTTTCTCCATCTCTTTGTAGCACAACGGCAATTTACATGGAGTTTATATGGCCGTACTCAACAATGACGTCACGGTTGATGTCGGATCTCTCTGTCTAATCGCTTCAAAATAAACAGCTTAAAATGCTTGTACATACTCGTATCTAATGTATTTCTAAACCGATGTTAATGCTAATTTCACACGATTGCATCTTTTTCTACGGTATTTTAATATTTTATGACGAGACGTGAAAATTAGAATTCAGTCATCATCCCAATTGTACAGGCTTTGTCATCGGGATTTAATATTGATTGTAATAAGTTTAAACAATATACACGTCCACTAGTTGAAAAATATCCGTGGTTCAATCTCTCTGCTTTCGTCGACAAAGTTCTCATTCACAGTGCTGCTTTTATCCATCGTGGAATTTTCCGAAGAAACAACTGAATTTTATTAAAATAGTTCAGACAAGATTTTACCCAAAAAATGTCACGCGAAGTTACAAATACAAACTAAATTAATTGCCTTTTACTGGGTCCAGATCCCTTTATAACTAGTCTTCGGAATCTTTTCTAAAACAAAAAGAGCCTTTTGTCTAAGGAATTTATAAAATTACTAAAATTTTAAGATGCATTGCATGTTTATTTTGGACTTTTTATTATGTAAGCTGTAAATATAATATTCTTTGTTTAAATCTGTCATTTCATAGCACTATTTTAATTCAATTATAAGTTATAATAATATGTTTATTTACTAGTATAATGTATTAAGCTTCAGTTATAAAGAATTTAGTGATTGTATACAATCAATAAATTCTATTTTGATACCAAATTGTGATAACAAATCTGCATACGATTTACATGAATTTATAAAAGTTCTTCTGATGCTTGTAGATATTTCAATAAAATTTGCTTTTTTTTTAAATCAAAAACGCCTTAAGTTAATATTTTACATCATTCAAATTAAAAAAGAATGATAAAAAACAATTTAAGGGGAATTTTGACCGCGCTGCTTTGAACGCGGGACCTCTGTGTTTTAGTCAAGCTACACTCATGTTATCTAATGCAGTCACTAGACGTGTCGGGTTCTGTACCAGCATCTGCTCGGTAGTGCTTACTAGCTCGATTTTTTAGGTTTTTGAAGGTTTAAAATCTGTTTTAATAATTAACTTAATAAAAAAAGGAAAGCGTGCTTATAGTGGCCATTGATTTTATTGGAAAAAATTAAATGTAAAAAACCTTTTTAAAAACAAGCTTTTATTTAAATGCGCTAAAAAGAATTAATAAACTTTTACACTAAAACTTTTACTTATAACGTCATTTCACATTTGACACAATTTATATGACATAAAAGCTTGTCTGTTCATCTCATTCAACGCATCATTGTTGCAAGGTCGTTTGCCGGAACGTCTATACAGAATTTCAGCTCAATCGGTTTAATTAAGATATCTACTTCAAAATTGATTTTTAGCTTTAGAAGTACGACATATTGGATTAATAGTGACATCACTTAATTTTTCAAGTTATTCTTAGCAAGACCTTTTATTTGATACCCATATTGTAGGAGTGAATTAAAAATAATTGGTCCGCCATCTTGGGTATGCAGCCATCTTGGATTTAGAATAACGTCACACAGTCAACCGTGCATTTTCATCCAAACTGTGTGTATACAAAATTTCAGCTCAATGTTAAAGATATCTACTTCAAAATTGATTTTCAACCTTTAGAAGTCCACCATATTGGATAAATAGTGACGTCACATTATTTTTCGAGTTACTCTTAGCAAGACCTTTTATTTGATACCCATATTGTAGGGGTGCATTAAAAATAATTGATCCGCCATCTTGGTTATGCCGCCATATTAGATTTAAAATAACGTCACATAGTCAACCATGCATTGTCATCCAAACTGAACAAAATTTCAGCTCAATCGGTCAAAGATATCTGCTTCAAAATTAAGTTGCAAGATTCCACCCGAACATACATACTTGCATACATTGCAAGTTAAATACAAGCTTGTAATAAAAATGGAGTAACTAGTGCCATTATCCAGGAAGGAAACAGGGACTACGTTTGTATGAAAAAACGGCATGTATGATTTCCTCATGAACAATGCGTATATTTTCTTTAATTTTATATGAAATTAATTTGTAAAACTTTTTTCTTTAGAAAGATATCTACAGATAGTATCAAACGTTATAAAAACGTCAAACGCGAAATTCTTAAAAGGCAAAGGGTATCAATATTATTTCGAAATGAATTTTACACAGTGTTTATAAATTAAGCAGAAAACCACATTTATAAACTTTCTTTTTCGAATTATATAATAATTTTGTTTTGAGTCTTTCCGATATTTTAAATACAGAATAACCTAAATCAAAACAGTATAAAATGAACGTATATGTGCTTGTGTAGGTACGTGTGTCCCAACTTTACTACATCGTGAAGTTAAAACAGCCAAGATGTCGACGTCGATACTTCTCAGCGCTGCACTCTTCGTCGAAATAAAAGCGCTCGTCGTCGAGTTCGACGACGATCGCGATGAGTGTATTACTATTCCTGTTAGTGAATAGCACTGCAGTACCTACCGGGTGGATGGTCGGAAAAACACAAGCACGGTAATCTATACTAATATTATAAAGCCGAAGAGTTTGTTTGTTTGTTTGCTTGAACGCGCAAATCTCAGGAACTACTGATTGAAATTGAAAAATTCTTTTTGTATTGGATAGTCCATTTATCGAGGAAGGCTTTAGGCTATATAACATCACGCTACGACTAATAGGAGCTGAGCATCAATGACAAATGTTGCAAAAACGGGTAAAAAATATACGGCGAAACGTAGTTCGCTGGCACAGCTAGTAGTATATACAGTAGAATGACTTCATAGAAACAGTTGTAGTAACACGCGCTATGCCTACGCGCCTCGATCTGGGATCGCACTTGGATCGCATAGCTACAAAGGCTATCACGAATGCAGTTCGCCACAGGGCATACGCACGAGTCAAGCGGAGCGAACGGTCGGTAAGCGAGCAGCCCTATCGCGGGCCACGCACCAAGCGATGACGAGCGGCCGTAGGGGGTTAGTACCCGTGGTCCCTCTGTTAGTTTTTTGGAGGGACCACGGAAACTAAAAGTGCCCATAGTCCCTCTATCAGATATAACACCACCAAATGAAACATCATTAAAAATACATACAACTGTATTATGCTCCTTCTTAACTTATTTTAAGGTAGGTATCTTACTCCAAGGGACTACCAGAGGGACCATGGGTACTAAACCGCCGTAGGTATAAAATTTCAAAGGGGCTGAGTCACGGTAATGTTACCGTGGCCGAGTCCACTTACTGCATTATAGTATTACCTTGACACAAGTGAATCTGGTAATTAACGTCCTTAGACTGCGGTAACTGTTTAAAAGGAGGAGGATTATTTGTTATTAATGTTTTATATGAAAACAAAAAATATATAATATTCAACCTGAGTATACGGCACACCCGGTGGCAACTTCAGTACTTCTCTAATTTCACTGTCCAACACTTCGACAGGTCGAGTAAAGAATCTAGCGGTCTCTTCCAATATCTCTTTCCTCTTCCCTTTTTTGATCATGTAGCTGGTCAATTTCACTAGCATGGCTTTCACCTGCAACATGAACAATGGAGTGTTAAAATTAATGATGACGATTTTCACTGGTTGCGTAATTGGTTTCTGATGCCACAATACACAGAAAAGCTGTTACACTGCACTCGACCAATTTGACGCTGATAGTTGAATATCAATGATTCATCGATTGGTCAATGTGAAAGTGGCTACCAAGTCTGTTCGTGGGTAGGTTTTTTGAAACGGTAGCGCAGGGAGATGGCGAAGAGGGGCCCGTCACTGCTGTGTTCAACTTCGGGAAGATACCCAAATCATGGGTGAAGTTATGCCGAATGCTCGCACCCGCTCACTCGATGGAGTGACCCCGTATTAGCTCATCAATTCGTAAGCGACCCACTGCTGAGCACTGGTGGGTTATTGTCTAAGAAAGAAATCTATCTCGATCGCCTTCAATTTGACAACCATTGCGCCGTGAACACAAGACTCTGCGCCGACATCTTTTTATAAAGGAGCGATCGATGGATGGCTACTGTCAAATTGTAAGCGATCGCTATAGATTTTTTCTTAGACAATAACTCCCTGGGTCTCTAGTCAGCCGAGGAGAAATTGATTTACTATACCACGCTGACTCGGCAGCTTTGGTGTAGGGTTTATTTACCTACGACATTCGGCGAGTTGGCATTTTCTGATCCTGAACGTGACCCCCGTGAGAGCTTCCAAAGGAAGGTTTAGCCGGGTATGAGGACACCAGCGCTGCTGGTGTACCCAAGTAGGCGGTCTGGTAAAAAGAGCTTAGTTACGAGTTTTTCGTCTCTTAGAAAAGGTGTACATGCGATAAAAAACGTAGGTACGTCTAACTTGTTTAACCTGTATAAACTAACATTAATTGTAAGTAATTCCAAACTTTAAAAATACATAACGCGAACTATCGCGGCAAGATCAGATGCAGTCAATCATGTTACTCAAAAATTTGGTCTCAATAGTGGAACTCAATGGTCACTCATCACCCCACCCTCCACTACACGGTGAACAGTGAACGCGTCCGAGCCTAGAGGCACCGCTCTCTGGCCCGCTAGAACGGCCTATTGTTACTCTACGTGGACAGCGAGATACTCATGTGGTGATACCTGCCAATGGAATTCCACCAGGTTAGGTTTGCCAACAAGGCACGAGTACTCGCCAAAGTTCTTGCCTTCTTATAAATAATTAAGGTAAAGCTGTAAAAGCCATCAGTGACTAATAGCGAAGGTGCCCCAAGACCGCCCATCATGCCAAAACGCCATGAAAAATAAGGAATAGGACTAGCAATCGTACCTTATTAAAGGTTATTTTATAATTATTAAGTATTTTTGTTTATATTAAAAATTTCTAACAAGACCATTTATTTCAACAATGCTCGGTGCAATGGTGAGTATACAAGTTTATTTTTTAATTACCAAAATAAAAATTGTGTGCTTGTTCAGACAACCTAACTGAACAACTTTCACTATGGGACAAACTTTGAAATCGCAAAAAAATCTGCTGTTCCATACAAATTTATGGAACAGCTGATTTTTTTTGCGATTTCAAAGTTGGTCCCATAGTGAAAGTTGTTCACTTTGCTTGTCTGAACAAGCACACAATTTTTATTTTGGTAATTAAAAAATAAACTTGTATACTCACCATTGCACCGAGCATTGTTGAAATAAATGGTCTTGTTAGAAATTTTTAATATAAACAAAAATACTTAATTACGGCTCACCAGAAAACTTTAAAACATTGAAAGAAAAAAAAATGATCCAAATGAGAGAGTAATTTTGTTTTGTAAGTTTTTTAGTCATCACTTCAAAGCAGCCTACTTCAAACGAATTTCACTTAATTGAAATTATATTTTCTTTACAATGCTCATCATTCCGAGACTGTGTTTTGTGTTGTGTACGAAAATATATAAGACGAAGAAATTAATTCATTCTTGATATTATAGGTATAGAGAAATCACAATGGGATCTAAATTTTATGAAATACGTTGTTTTTGAAATGTATTCCTAAAATTGAAACACTGCAAGGTGGTGCACTGCACTGCATAGGAGAAAATTCAAAAAATTCACTGTCGAATATTAGCAATCCATAATTCCATAATCACACTTACGTACCTATCTAAAAGTATAAATATTAAGGTTATTTATTTCAATTATCATTTATTAATCGACCTCGGAAGTGAAAGCATATCATTGTTGTCGCTCGCTGCTTATCGGTGACCTATCCGCGCGGTGTTTGCCTTTAGTGATGTAGTTGCAAAAACAAGGTAAGTGTTATGTAAATGATAAAGTTTTTAGCACCGATTTATTATACTTTTTGTTTAATGACGGTGCTACGCCAACCTATTTTTCATAGTTTATTTTTCCGTTACTACAGTCAGGGCCGTCTTTCACCTATTAGAGGCCCTGGGCACATTAGGATAGTGGGCCCCCTATGACCATAATAAAGCACTATTTAACCGACTTTAAAAAGGAGGAGGTTATTAATTCGACCCGTATGTTGTTTTGTTTGTGTGTATGTACGCGATTACACCGCCAATTGTGGACCGATTTTCAAAATTCTTTTTGTATTTGATAGAGTATACTCCTGGGGTGGTCCCAAGGTTACCAAAGTCAGGACCTGACGATGGGATCCCATAAAAATCGAGGGAAACCCTTAAATTGTATAGGTATTTCCAACGTGTTTTGTATATATCTTACTGTAAAAGCCCGAACTACGGTAAATCCTAACATTTCCGGTAAAACCTAAGATTTATCAACTCTTAATGGTTAAAAGTCCGAACTGTTCTGTGATCATTGTTTATTTCGGACTGTTACCATTATACACCCTCTATGCACATGGTCCTACGTTCTTCTTTTTTTATTACATTAATTATTACAGGCGATTTAATCCTTTGACGCGATTATATGAAAAAAAGATGAAACACAGAAACATAACCAAAACCTTTCCTTAAATTTAAAAAAAAGTATTTAAATCGTTCAAGTTTTAGAGGAGAAAATAGAGGACTACGAAACGTCTATTTTGTGTATTTTTCAGTTGTCTCTATCGTACTCGTTTGTTTGGGGGCACAACGCGACAGCAATACTTGCATTTTGAAAAATCCTATTTTTAAATGCTCCTGACCTTAGTGTTTTCTCTTGAGACGCATAAAACGTGGGACTTTTTAGATTGATCAAATATTTTAATTAAGTAAGTTATAAAATACCAAATAATAAGATTAATAATGATTCCGTTACCACAGGCCAACGTAGGCATTTGTAAGAAAATAATTTTAGTTTTTGAATTGTTTTGTTTTTTTAAAGGTGTTTTAAAATTATGTTTTATAAGTTACTATAGCTTTCCGCTCGCGACTTCGCCCGCGTTATTTTTGTTTTCTCGTGGGAATTTTTTTCCTGTAGGAAAATTACCCTATGTCCTTCCCCTGGTCTCGAAATATATCCCTATACCAACTTTCAACAAAATCAGTTCAGTAGTTTCGAAACCTATTCAATACAAACACACAAACAATCAAATCTTTCCTCTTTATAATATTAGTACTTATAGATTAAAAAATTAATAAAAATAATTACAATAACAAATGTTTTATCATAACGATAATTATCAATTTTTTATTTAGTATTTTAATGTGTACAATTACAGGTCGCATGTAACTGTGTCGTTTTGTACAGTCTAGGTGGATTCGTAACTTAATTAATTTGTAAGGTGCTGACTCATAGTTAAATTGAAAAGAAAAACGACAAAAATACACATTGTTTTATTCCGAAAACCAATATTTACTAACTGTCATTGGTAAAACCTAGCATACCCCAAAGTCTAAAAGCCCGAAAATCATCTATTCTTTTTAAAATCCTAACAGTTACCAGCTCATCTAGGATTTACCGACAAAACCTAATATTTACTGACATACGGGCTTTTACAGTAACAGATACACTATAAAATCACCTTTATATTAAAATATATTTCATTTCTAGACATTATCAGGTCCAAAGTGGATAATAATGTTCTTTACTGACAAAACCTAAGATTTACCAATTTATAAGGACTTTTACAGTAACATATATCTACGAGTATTCAATAGAAAATAAGAGCCACCTATTATTTTTATTGATTTTCAATAGAATCTTATTGCTTATTTATATTAGGTACGCACTTAATTTATTTGTCGTCAAAAACGTTCGGGACCTTAAAACCAATAAACAAACACAGAGAAGAAATGAGTACCTAATGTTAGTTTGTTTATCATACAATTTTACAGGTGGCTGTAATTTTGTTTTGAGTAGTATATAATATAGTATGTATAATGAGAAAGTAGAGTAGCTATCGGTTATCGCTTGCTAATCGAGTAGGGACTAGGGGACCCCAGTCCATCGGGGGCCCTGGGCATGTGCCCATTGTGCCCAATGGGTAAGAGGGGCCTGACTACAGTAACTTTATCAAGAGCAACAAAATTTTGGCCCCTGTTGGCCCCTATCTGACTTAGTTTAAAAGTTTGGTAAGTAGATCTGTCTATTTTATGAGGAACATATTATTTTTTGTCCCGATTTGCCCGCGGGACCATAACATGTCTGCTACGATGCTGTAGACACTTCGTAGCATTGTCTACGAACTTGATATTAATTTTATATTTTAATTTCAGGTACGAAAATCAAATGTTCTTTTTCAAGGAGGCATTTATTTGAGCTGTGGTGTTAGCAAGAACCTTCAGACCGTAAAAAATATATTTTAGAAACTTTTTATCGTTTTTTTGACGTATATCAAATCGAATTGTTAGTTTGTGTATAAGTCTTGTCAAATCTGGGTTAAGTTAGCACGTACAAAGACTTTTCCGATTTTAGTTCGCGGTCAAAACGTAGTCGATTAACAGAACTACCACAAGTAGATCCCTCTATTGTAAATACATTGCTTGACACTGCGGACAAATGAAATAGATGCTGTTTGCAAATGCCAGTCGAAGAATCTCGGTTTCAGTTTGGATTATCTCCTGTGCACTCTTGGATCCGGTAAATTTAATATTTTATCCATCTTTCGTATTGGATTAATATTAAAAATTGCTTGAGGTCCGAAGAGGAAAAAAATGTTGCAGGTTAGATAAGTATACGCATAAACTGAATTTAGGGTTAGGTTTAGCTGTAGATAAGCCAAGGCGTGGCGGAAGTGAAACATCGAACGACGGTATTACGGCACGAAAATTTGTCATACTCTGCAGTCTCACTTGTAATTACAGGCATGCGTAAAAAATTACTTGAACGTTGTAGTAAAATTAATTTTACAGGCTTTGTCATCGGGATTTAATATTGATTGTAATAAGTTTTAAATATGCTTTAATTGGATGTTGATATGTAGCTATTAACATTCATGAAGTTAAAAAAGAACGTTCGGGTGAAATGAGACTTCGGTGATTTAGTACCAGTAGATTTAAGAAGCTAGAATAGTTTTGTTATAATTTTCTTTGTAGTGATTAACTATTATAATATAAAATAATAAATAATAAAAAAGGTGAATTCTTTCGAGGCACCAAGTTGTATCCCGAGAGGAGCGAAGGATTCTAAAGTATAATCCTGAGCGGATCAAGGGATACAAGAGCCGAGATGAATTTTTATTTCATGTGTTAGGTAGTCTATTTTTTATCATTGACTGCGAGAAAATAATTGCTCTGTGTTTATGAATCAAATTTTATTATGGGTAATACATAAAAGTACAATAGAAAACAAGAAACCAGAAATTAATTGTAAAATTCGAACAGTTTTTGAAACTTAGTTATTACGTTTTGGTGGTTTTTAGTACGTTTTAAGTGTGCAACCTCTTTGCACGTTTTAAGTGTGCAACCTCTTTGCACGTTTTCCTATTTCCTTACTATAATCCGTATACTCGCGCATATACAAAATTCAATTTTTTTTATTCACTCAGTGAAAAAATGAGCATTTTATTCACTGTTTTTGAAGAATCGTGAGCCCTTTGTCGAGTGTCAATGGTAAAATAGTTATTTGTTATACATGAGTGCAAAGTTGCTTTTTAACCGCATTAATTCTAATTTTTTAATTTCGATGCACTCGCACTCGTAATTAAAAAATTAGAATCTTGAGCGTTAGCGAGGGAATCAAAAGAGCACAAGGTGAAAAATCTTTGCAGTCGAGTGCAACACGTAACTTTTCATCCCCCCTCAGCGAGGAAATGACTAAATGCAAAATAAAACATTTACAATCACAAAGAAAATTAAAAACAAAAGTACACCAAGGAGGTTCAGAGTCTGAGTTTTTAACAAATTTAAAAAAGTTCTATGATAAATTCGGCACCATGGAGATGGAAGTAAATAGGTTTAATTATGTTTTGAAATCACATACTTAATGCACGCCATGTTCTACATTCAAATTTACTTAAACCTCAAGCGGATAAAAACGGATTTGGCGGTCAGATATCGAATAGCAAAAATACTCTTTCCGAGATGGGGGGATAAAAAAATATTTTACTATAAGGTCGTAGCCAGAAAATAATTTAGTGTAACTCGTCGTGCAAGTATATACTAAGCGAGTATAAAGCACAGTCATGCATAATAAAATTACCAGTAGGTATGGAATTTTGATTGTAGTGATTATAACTATTACAGAGAGACGGTACACTGTAGGTAGCTGCAGTCTGCAGTATCATTGGTGCTTACCTAATAAAGAAATATCTTTTTTTTACACCCGGAGGCGTGATCTTACGAGGTGGAATGCTTTTGCGTAGCGTATCTTTTTACGAAGGGAAATACTTTGACGCACCGTCTAACCCTTGGATAGGGGCACGGGTGTGTGAGACTCCACGAAAGAGGGAAGCGACTACCCACTAAACCCCACGGGAACACCTCTCCAGCCATGTTAGAGTGGCTGCGAGAATGCGCATAGCACTGCGTTCACTAAAGCCAGTAGCCAGCCAGAAGCCGGCCTTGCTCGTAGGCTTCCCTCTCCGTCAGAGGCATGAGAGTAACTAGCATCCCAGAGCTGCTCCCACCTTCGCAGGGGTCGAGTGCAATACAAGCAATACCGTGCCCTACGGCGCTCCCCACTGACCCCCGCTAGGGTGCCGTCACCTTTCGGCGCCTATTCGCTCGCACTAGCGAGGGGGTCTGCGTCACGACTTCTCTTGTAGCGTTCCTTCGTTTCAATGACTACTTTGCAAAAGTAAGAAACAGCATCCCAGGCCACCCCGCTCGGTGAACATAGCTCTTAACCACAGCGGGCAACGAGATGCCAACACCAATTACGGGCATAAGTTCACCATGCCAGCATGTGACACTGCACAAGAGTATATAGCGTGGTATCTTCATCCTTCCCGCAATAGTGTCAACGTGGGTCGTCTTCCCTCCTGGCAATTGCGTACCGTATCCACCGATGCTTTGACAAGTCCGCACACCCACACCCACCAAACCAACAAGAGTGAAACATTATCTACTACACCAACCTCGAAACCCATCTAGTCCATTTGATTGTCGGGGTGATCTAGGTGCAAGAAAAACCAGCATATACTTATTAATGAAATACCTATGCTATGTAATAATATTTAGCACAAAATTTTTGTTTAATTTTATAAGTAAGTAATACATTTTGCATTATTATTATTGTAGGAAACTTGTTGGCTCAATGCGCTGAACGAGTTCCTTTCTCTGTAAAGCCTTGTAGAATTATAAGCTAGTTTATTTTTGCCTAGTAGGTAAATTGCCACTAGATAAATAATGCCGGTCTCTATTTTTTCATACAGTTCAGTGTTATTATTATAGATAAATATGAACATTTAGAAAAACTTTAAGTAGGTACCTAAATAGTTAAGTTGTAACTCACTGAGGCTAAAACGTAGTCCAATCAGCCGATGGGAGTCCAGTCACAGATTAGATAATAGTTACTATGGTTCAGTGTTGGACTTTAGGCCGTCTGCATTTATCCGCGTTTTACGAACGAAGTACTTACTTTAAAATAATAAAAAAAATGTAAATACAATAGTTTTATCACATTGACTTTAGGAATACTGCTGAATATAAACATTAAAAGAAATGATACGATTTTTAAAAGCCCGATATACATATACACAGAGCAACATGTAACACGATCAAAAGGCGACTGGTCTTAGAATGTCTGATTAGCGGTGAGCAGGCAGTGGTAAGATTACCCTCAATTTTTATAAGATGAATTTAGAAAAAGGAGGACCAAAAAAAAATACATGAACCCCTGCCTATGTGACCAATAACGTTAAGCAATAAAGTAGACATAAAGAGTGCAAAAAGATACATCAATGGAACTTTACAATAAATTTCTGAATCGTGGATTAAAGTGGACATAAGAGTGTAAAAAGGTCTATTAATGGATTTTTTACAGCTCTATTAATGGATCTTTTCAATTGAAATTACTGGATTTCACCGAAATCTGATCTCATTAGAAACCCACCATGTAAAAGGTTGTTATGAACGAGTATAATATTAACAACTTTATTTCTCACCATAATCAAATTGCATGGTCTCTTAATAGTTAGTAATATCCTCTATAATATACTCGTATAAAATTCTCGTGTCACAGTGTTGTAATAAACTTTTCCGAAACGGCTTGACTGATTTTTATGATTTTTTTTTTATGTATATCCGTTACATCTAAGAATAGATAGGTCGTAAGCTATTTTTAATGCCTCTAAAGTGATAAGGGTGTTTTTTAAATTATTATGGCGAAATGTAGTTTGCGGGCACAGCTAGTATATTGATATATAGGTAAAATTGGCTGATGATAAATACGCATCAAAAAAGCAAAAGGAGTGTCAAATTTTCTACAGCAGTGGTGTGAGGAGATCCTCGGCGGAGTAGTTAAGTCTCCAGCGGTAAGTCAGTGGCTGCGATACACCAGGGATCTGATGGCGAGCGTACTCGGAGCGGCGTCGTGCTCGACGAGCCGCCAGCGCCACAGATAGGGTAAACTTTGCGGCTTTACCCCAAACCGTTTTACTGTGTAGAAACGGACACCCCACTAAGGAGCGAAAAGAGATTGTATATATGGTGACGGTTTGACAATTTCGCAAGCGCGATGCAGGTTGCATGCAAGATGCAGGTTGGTCAATCACTGTGGCGGCGTGCCGTGGTGCGGCACTGCTTCCGTAAATGATGCACACCACAAGTTTAGTTTAGATTTTATTTGCTTATCTTTCTGATATATTTAAGCTATCATGACGTGATACTGTGTATAATATTGTGCTCAATACTAAATCAACATAAAATAATGTTTTCTGAGAGGAGATATAATTGAAAACAAAGACATTACACTTAACATCTTTGATTGAAAAACGCGCAGTTACTTATTAGTTATTACTGATTCACTTGTACAGATGTGTGCTACATTTGTAAACTTGCTGTGTGTCATTAAAATCTGTGAAAATAATAAATTACAGTATGTTTAGGTAACAATGAAACTAAAACTAAAATATTATTTAGTGTAATGTATCATTTAATTAAAGGACTACCTAAATATTTGTTCTCAAAAATATAAATTTATTTATTCTGTTAGGAAAATATAATACTGGAAACAATTTCTTTAATGGCACAATAAAAGTTCATTTTCTATTTATCTTCACGAAAAAGTTCGTGTAGGTTATATACATATTTGTTTAATAAATAACAATCTCAATAAATATTATGCATTCAAGGCTGTAATGTAAAAAGTTGCGCAATGTCACACAAACACAACATTGCAAAAGAATTTTATCAGGCGCTTGCTCGTGATTTTAATAATTTATGTAAGGTAAGTGACCTAGGTTATGTTAGATTTAAGGAAAAATCAAATCATAAAGGCAAATAATAGCTTGAGTTCATCTAAAAATAGCGGGAGTTTCTTTTTGTTCACGACGAAGTCTATCTAATAATTAAGTAGGTATTACCTATGTATTAAGTACACACAGAATAAAGCAAACTCAAACACCGTTCTGTAAGTATTGATTTTTATAGTGTTATTTCAATTTTATTACATATTTCAGAACATATCTAAATAACTGAGATTCTACATAATCGATAGCAATCCCACAATGTGACTTAAAAATATAATGTGATGATTCTTAGTGTTTTAATATTGTTTTTAATTTTTAGTGTCTTTTTGCGAAATATGGTCATAAAGTCTACCTGTGCCTTTGCCCTAGCATTGCCTTACAATGCCCTTTGTATCAGCCTTGTGGCCCGAGTGCAAAGTTAATAGATACCTACTTCAACAAATTGATTTTCAACTGACTTCGAAAAAGGAAGAAATTCGACTTATGTTCGACTGCATCTATTTTTAAACGGTTTTATTTAGCTTGCCCTGTTTGCTGGGGTCAAATCTTGCAAGTTAAATTTGACCCACCTATGCCAATGTCCGATTAAGCTGAAATTTGGTATAGACCTTTAGTTCCGGTGACAATACAGTTATGTATAATTATTATTATCTTCACTTTCAAGAAAACCGTTGAAGTAGCTTATTATTTTATGTATTCAAAATTCTTTTTGTAGTCGAAAGAGTAGGTATTCTCCTGTGGTGGTCCCATTGTCACCATGTCATGACCTGATGATAAAATCCCATAAAAATCGAGGGAAATCCTTAAATTTCATAGGCACGTCCAACGTGTTTCATGTTTTTGTTGAAGATATTCAGGTTATTGCATCTAGCTGTACTAGTAATCATTATTATGATACTGAGCTGATGATGGAATGTTTCTGGTAGATTAGGAGTAAGGGAATAGGTCTTTCAATACTGTTTATAGCAAAAGACGTTTTATTTTAAGTTATTCTGGTATTTGGTCAAATTCTTATAAACAATTTACAAAAAAGATTAAAATAACATTAACAAACCGACTTCAAAAACAAACCGACTTCAAAAACACCAAAAGTCATAAATAATATAAGACTACACACAATATCACAGTTTTATATTGAAGTCGGTGATAAGCAATGATCACCCGGAAAGTCTTAAAAATTTTGAACTATTTTTAATTTGGCACCAACTTCAATGTAAAATTGTGATGTTGTATGTATTCTTATATTAGTTATGACTTCTTGGTGTTTTTGAAGTCGGTTTTTCAAACACGGCGTAATTACCTCGGGATGTTGGCTCAAATAAGCCTCTTGTTCTAGTTGCAACGTGACACCAAGCCTGGCTGTGCATTGCCGTTGGCTCATCGTCAAGGCGTCTTGGTCGTGATACAGTAAGCCTTCCGCAGGCAGTTCATCATTAGGCAGACCCTTCATTATTCTCCTAATAGGCATTCTTGGTTAATGGGTACAATTTGTGTAATTAAAGTAAACACTTTATTTTATGAAAAGTTGCTTTGAAAATGTTGATTGACATTAACAGTCATGAGTATTCCTCCGCAAGGAGTTTATTAGATCACAGACAAGTAATTATTTATCTACGATAAAATAAGTAGGTACCCTTGAGATCCAGTTACCAAGGAAGTGGAATGCTGTCGAAACGTTATAGGTAATCCAATAAATATAATACTATAAACTCATAGGAATAAGCCTACAAATCCTTCGTTCATATCAAAGAGGCAAAAATCAGAGCAGGATAACGACAAGAGAGGAATTTGTCCCTTTCATACAACTGTCTGGTATTGCAAGAAAAAACAAAATGAAAGAGATGGGGGCATTTAAACTTTTCTGGCAACCAATTCATATACATTACCTGAGGAATCATCTAAAATTAATTGTAGAAATTACTTAACTCAAATAAATGTTTGGAATTCAATGTACCTATATTACCACTAATATAATATCTTTCTCAAGCTAAAATCTAACATTTAGCTTGAGAAAGATAATTGTGGTAGTAATATAGGTACAATTGACGCTGCGTACCGCACTGGCGTTTCTTCGTCGTATCACCAGTGGTGATTCACCACTTCGACGGCCGCAGTCAGAATGTCAGTGTGTCCCTTCTAACTCCCATCTTATATTATTTGTCTATTTTTTTATTTTTTTATTTATCCAATAAATACTTATTTTACAATGTTACTTTTTACAACATCAAAAAAACCACAAAGGTTTGTAAAGAGCTGTAAGAGTTTACATACATCAATAACAAAAACAATGATTTCAACGGCATACGTTAATGTAGATAAGTAGAAATATTTAATTACAAATAGGTGACTCAATAAAAATGGGTAGTTATGTTTCAATTAAAGGTATCTATACTGTTTGGTATCTATATAAAATGTTTCAAAATTTGGTTAGGAAAAATGATTTTAATTTAATTTTAATGTTTTTTTCATTAATTGTTTTTATATAATCTATTGGTAGGCTATTAATAAGTCGCGGAACCAGGTAGCTAGCTGTCCTCTCGCCGTACATGTTGTTTGCGCTGGGAGTTATTAACCGGCTTTGAGCAACTGCTCGAGTGTATACAGGGTGTTCAATTTTTTGAACCTAGTTCAATGCCTAAACGTCTTTTGTGTTGCTGTTTCAATTATTTCAAGTAGTCAAGATTCAATAACAATAACTTATAATTAAAAAAAAAAATGACACGGGCAACAGCTAGTACAGAATATGTATATTAGACATTAATTAGTACCGTACTAGTTTCAATCAAACTGAATAATTCACAACTCAAACTATCTTGTATAGAGTAATAGGTATTTTCAACTGCAGACAGTTGGCCAGTCACCCACCTATCTTCCAAGTAAGACATTCCACGAAGTAGAATTTGTTTGTAGAGAGCACATTCAACCAAATTATTACAACCAAAAGAGAAGTCGTTTAATGAAAAATTATTTACTTTACCTACTAGCTGACTCGCGACAGCAGCGCGTTGCTCTGGCTCAGTAGTTATAGTGTATGCTTCGTTTAAAATACAATAAATGTTGAATCAATGTCATATTAAAGAGCCCTGTAAACGATCAAACATGTTTTTCAAACATGCTTGACAAACTCCAGGTTTCAAACAGTAGCTTAAACGCTCAAATCAAAGTTCAAACAAATTTGTCAAATAGTGACCGTAGTTTCGGTTTTCTCTTAATCGTAAGGTGATATAGTGGAGAGCAATGTTTAAAGTGAGTAATACGGATAACGCATTTTTGGTGTTGACTTTAGCACTTTAAGAAAAATAGACGATGGAGTAGAGAACAATTAAAATTAAGAAAAAAATTACCCACGAAAATTTGCGACGAGTAACATTACATACGCGGAAAGTCATAATACACAGATATGAAATGCAACAAAATTTATTTATCTTTTATCAATCATATTGTTATTCGCTATATTGTTGTCACTGAGCGTAGCTTCCTCCATGACGGCAAGACAATGAATGAGATCTTGTATGACAAAAACCACCGCGCCGTACACGTTCAAACTTATTTGACAAAGACGACGTCAATCCAGATTTCCTTTAAACACATCAAACACGTAGTATGTTTATTCAACGCATCAAATATAGCAAAACGAACAAATAAATTCGTCAAACACGTAAATTTGACAAACATGTTTGATCGTTTACAGGGTCCTTTACAACCTAGTAGAATAGACTGTAGCATAAAGAATCAAGTGTTGTCTATTTCTAACTCACAATGCCATCCGTTTAAAGTTTTTGAAAGTAACAAATAATTACAAACGATTTAATTTGAAATAAAAATATTGACCAAATTACATACAACATGCTAAATTACATTGAAATCGGTTAAGTGGTTTCGGAGTTTATCCCGGACAAACATCGTTACGTGAGATTTTTATATACGAGTACTTGCATATAGATTGCAGTAAAAATATCCAAAATGAAATGATTATTCTATGAAATGATTTGTTATATGATATAAATGGTATTATATAATTTTAATATAAAAATACAAAAAATAAAACATTATATCTTTCTTGAGTGTGGATGTCATATTTTTATTAACATTTAAAAGTCTATGATATAAGTTATATCATAGACTAATAAGATATACTTAAGGCGAGGATTTCCCAAATTTGCCGATCTTAGAACGTCTAGATCTGGATAATATTAGAACCCACAATTCTGAAATTCACACACCTTAAACTTGAAGATATAATCTAGTGAACTGTGAAAGCAGAAACACGATTTACTCCATTTCACTCGATAGAAAAAAAATCCAAACATAGGTCTAAATCAAAAACTAAAACCACGATTTGAAATCGAAATATACATAAAACAGTATAAAAGTTATACCAAAACACGTAGTTCGTTATTATCTAGTGAACTGTGAAGACAGATTTTGTGATGTCATATAAAATATTTAGGAAAATGACGAAAATTCTATAATTTCGCTTGGTTGCAATCGCGCTCCATATAAGACAGTACTCGCCAAGTCGTCTCAGGGTATGGTCATGTCGCTTCGTGTCGCGGGCGCAAAAAAATATATTACGTGTTTCTTTACGATCGAATTTTAATTTTGCAGTTTGCGTTTATTTTGTTAACTTTCATTATTATTATAGATTAGTGTAGTAATATGGTGAATAGTGTAAATAATGGATTAGGTATTATAAAGGAGAAAACTATTTTAATCCTTCTTCATAAATTATTTTATGTGTGAAAAAATATGTTTTTCGTTCTTTTTTTCCTATAAGTTATTTTATGTGTAAAAATCGCTAATAAAAGAAGTCAAAGACGAAATGTTAAATTAAATGCATACAAAAAATGCTGAAAGAAAAGTAGTAAATATTTATTTCCCAAATGTTTATATTTTATTGCCGCGGCCATATAGCACAGTGCAGTGTTAATAAACCAGTATGATAATTTCTTCAAGTAAATATGCAACGATTTATAGGTTCAAAATAATGTTTCCTATAAAACTTTATTGCTGAATTCCTTTAAATACTTAATGTTACCCCCTTTATTCACAACGCCTTGCATCAAAGCTTTAGAAGGTGGAATCAACAGCACATTATACATGTGGCTAAATAATAGAGTTTTATTCGAGCCTATGTATTATATATGATTATGAACAGTAAAATAGTATTTTAGGAATCTTTTAAATTTCGTAACATTTATGGTCAAGCGTGAGTTGATTATAAAAAAGTAAAAAATAATTAACATAAATTTCCGTTCGATTTATGTAAAGATCACTTCATTGTATTAAAAGAAAATATCTGATCAGCGGAATTTTGTGAAACTTTATAAAATATTTGCTTTTGCCCGCTGCTTCGCCCGCATAAATGTCATAGAGGTTCCATACAAACTATTATTTTTTAGTTTTACCCCCTTAGATGGCGAATTTCCAACATACATGTCAAATTTCCGCTTTTTGTGCCTTTTAATTACGGCTGTGCGTAATCTGTCAGTCACTCAGTAATGAAAGTGTTTTTATATAAATACGTCGGCCCACACTATGATTTTCAACTGTGTCGTAGGTGCAGTTTTTTTCTTTTTGAAAACGTCGCCCCACACTTAGATTTTCTCCTGTATTGTGGGTGCAGTTACGAACATAGAATATCACATGTACATACGCCCAGACCGGAAAAAAATTCTGTAGGCCATACAAAATATTTGTCCCGTACGGGAATCGAACCCGCGACCCGTTGCGCAGTAGGCGATCATTCGACCTCTGCACTAACCGTGTCATCAAAGTTACAAACATAGAATATATTACATATCACATGCACATACGCCCAGACCGGAACATATTTCTGTATTCCATACATAATATTTATCCCGTAACTACAAAAAAATATTTTACAAAAAATAAAAACCGACTTCAAAAACACTGAAAACTTAAAAATTATATAAGAATAGGTACAGACAACATCACACTTCTGTATTGAAGTCGGCGCCAAACGATAATCTCCAAGAAAGTGTTAAAATTTGTCACCGACTTCAATATAGAAGTGTGATGTTGTCTGTACCTATTCTTATATTATTTTTAAGCTTTAAGTGTTTTTGAAGTCGTTTTTTATTTTTTGTAAAATATTTTTTATTTTTAACTTTTCAGTGAATGAAATCTTTTTAGTGAAAGAAGTGTGTTTTTAGTTCTTTCCTCGATTTTCTATGGGATCCCATCATCAGATCCTGACTTTGGTGACCATGAGACCACCCTTGCTCTATACTCTATCGAATACAAAAATAATTTTGGACATCGGTTTAAAATGACGGAGTTATGAGGTAACAAACATAAAAAATACAACCGAATTGATAACCTCCTCCTTTTTTGAAGTCGGTTAAAAATATTTGGGAATCGAACCCGCGACCAGTTGCGTAGTAGGCGATCACTCGAACTCTGTGCGCTAACCGTGTCGTCAAATGTAAAGTCATCATGGTAAAGAACGCTAGCTGTGTAGTACTTCCCGAGTTTTCTTACAGGCCTAAGGTGGTAGAATATTAATTAATATTTTAAAACCAGTTTGCTTAGAGACTAATACGGTTGCCTGATATTCATAGCGATTTGTGGCTTTCTTCTTGATAATCTTGTTTAGTACATGCACGCCCCTGTCACTCACGCAATGCAGCGTTAGAAATACCTACCACTAAGTAGCGCGCCGGGGCGCGCCGACCGCTGCACACACGTGTAAAGAAATTCTTAGGTTGTGTGTGAAGTCGACCAACCCACACTTGGCCAGCGTTGATGATGGTAGCACATCAAAAACAGGTTTGAGCTTGTTTCGAATTCATCTAATAATAATATGATGGATAACATACCTGCCAGAGATACCTGTCACAAAAATTGGGATATAATTAAAAACAAAAATACTATCGTTTTTGATGCTTGCTAAGGCAAGGATAAAAATACCTCCGTCTTACCTATTTCTGCCGCAAATCAGCAGTGCTTGCATTGCTGTGTTCCGGTGTGAAGGGTAAGATATGGCACTGAAATTACTGGGTACCGTGACTTTACATCTGATGTCACAAGTTGGCAACGTACACTGTGGTTTTTGTGGGGCTTGCAGTTTTACTGCGAATCGCACAGGAACCACATGTATTATAGGTGACTGTTACCACTTACCATCAGGTGGGCAGTTTGCTTGTTTGCCAACTTAGTAGCAATAAAATAAAACACACAACATTACATTTTTATTTTGAAGGAGTTTTTGTTTTGAAGTGGTGTCGGTATTTGTGTAAAAAAAATATTTTTATTTTTTTCGTGAAATTAATAATAGCTCTCTAAGTCAACTTGAAAGAATATACCTAACTGAGAGTCAATACGTACCTTTTATATCTAAAGACTAACTCCCTAACTCCTTAAAGTTAAGGATCCATCGTAAGCTCAGCATAGTGGAAGAATCCTTGAGATGATGTCTTTCAAACGCAAATATCTGAATAGCTTCAGAAAAAAAAACAGGAAAGACGTTGGACGTGCCTATTCTCTCGATTTTCTTGGGATTCCAATACTAGATCCTGACTTGATGGCATGGAACCACTTCGGGGGTATACTTTTCTGAATACAAAAAGAATTTTGAAAATCAGTTAATAAATGACGAAGCTATGAGGTATGTGTTACCTCATAACTTCGTGAAGTCAGTGAAGTCGGTTAACAAATCAAATCGAAATAAGTTATAGTACTTATTTATTCAGTAATGTATTAAAATACCTACATATATCTATTAAAATATTTTTCTTCAAACTACTCATTAATTTTACTCTAATCATCGGAAAAGGCAACACTAAGTAATACATTACTACCCTGGAAAACGGCAGTAGTATTGTATGAAATTTCATTAATGACCCGTTCAACATAATTGCCCTGTTGTTTGTTTTTCTAATTTAAAAAGAAATTACAATTCATATTCATACAATTCATACAAAATGTATGCATTTTTCCAAAGAGATTTGAGTGGTTGTATAACATGTCACAAAAAATACACATGCGCAAAACAAGTTAGATAGGACCCTACAAAGCCAATTTCATTTAAAAAACAGAGGCAATTGGCTTTAATGGCGAAGATTAGCTTTTATTTTAATAAATTAAAAATTGTATTCGAGTGAATATTGTGCAGTGAAAGTGGTGTTTTTTGGTGCACATTCATGTTGACGGCAAGAAATAAGGGTTTTGTGGTGTACATGACAGTGAGTTTTTTTTTGTGGATTTTCCACTTCCGTCACCACCGTCAAGATAAGGTTTGGTTTCTTATTAAGAACAATTTGCATTTTTTTTGTCATAAATAAATAAGTTTTTCTACAGTCAACTTCAGTTTTTTATTATTTTTTAATAAGTTGAAGGAAAAGCAGATTACACACCTCGTAAGTGAGCTATTAATGCCCTCGGGTTATTAATGCCCTCGAGCAAGTGCTCGTGCACCAAACATCCGCGGGCATTAATAAGTCACTTAGCGCTCGGTGTAACAATCTACTATTTCTAAATCAAACCGAATAGCCGTCGTAGTCAAACAAAAAAATTTAACAGTGCTTTATAAGTATATGCCGCCGCGTCAGTCATATTCTTAGCTTTTGTTTTAAATACTACTTCTAGCCAGTTCTAGCTAATCGAGCATTTCTTAAATTCTAGTGATGCATTCTATGCTGCACAAAAGAAATATGCATAAAATTTGAATTTACATTTTATTAATAACACATCATAGAATCATTTAAACCCTTTGAAATTGTGAAGAAACGGTCTAATTATGATGAATCTTGAAAAGTCTAATTATTGATAATTGCTTTACGTCTCTTTCTTATAAAATATATGTTTGTATCGGTATTATAATGGTGGACGAGTACAATGACGTCACTAGCAAATAAAAGCTTTTTAAACTTTGTTATTTTTTAAGTTATTAAAAAAATCACGTGGTTGTTTGTCAAATAAAAATACTATGTAATGTAACAATTAAAAAGTGTCCATATTTACATACAAGTAAAGATACAATAAAAAATAGCAATGAAGTCATAAAGCTGTATCTTTATTGGTTGTATTACTGTAGGTACTTACCTCAGTTTATAAATCAATACTTATTTGTAACCTAGCAAAAAGTATATTGCATACGATATAAAACGTCCTTGTTGTACTGTTATATTTTTACTGTGCGGCACATGATGTTGGCGCCTGTTCAGTGGCCGCGTCCGCGCTAACGTCATGTACAAATGAACGGTGTGAAGTGCGGAACATATGGGCTTGCACGTGGAAATTCCTCGCCTTAATGGCCATTTTCACCGACCTCGTCGTAGATGTCATGCTGTCACGTTCTTTTCATCTCAGAACAATCACTACAGCATAGAAGGAAGATTAAAACAAGAATTAATTGTGTGCTATTTGTCTCTTTCTAACATACGGCACAAAACTGTGTAAATGTAAGAGATGAGTAATATTTGTCTTTTCGCATATCACAAGGTGGTCAGTATATGAATTGATTGAATTGTCATTTTGGTTAAAAATTAAAATTGGTTAAAAATATATAACACGGCTAAATGCTATAGCACCTTGTATCGAAGATAGACCATCAGAGTTTGAACTATTTGAATTGTTCGTATAATATTTGTTTGTGCGTCCCGTGGCTAGTAATATTTTGATGATATTTTATTAATATTTAAGTGATTAGAAAGCAAGAATTCTTTAGGTATTTACAGTATTTACTTTAGGTGTGTGTTTGTGCACTCCGTAACACAATGTCTTGTGTAGTTTGGGGCTGCAAGTCTCATTCGTCGCGAAAGGAAAATAATCAAAATTTATTGACCTTAAATTGGCATGTTTTCTCATATTGTTACTTGAATGTGAGTCAATAAGTACACTTATATACATATGAAATATCGCTGAATCATTTTGTAGAAAAACAATACGTAATATTAACTTCACTTTTATGTTTTAGCGATTTTTAGAAAATACTTTGAGGTTTTCTTGATCATGCGTAGTGTTGTAAAATTTTGTCGATATTTTTATTTTACAGATTTACTAAAGACAATGTATAAAAAACATATGGATAAAGTGTATTGTCAGACGAAATTGGAGTCCAAGAAAGCATAGTCAAATTTGCTCCAGATATTTTCCATCAGATTAATTTTGTATGTATTTAGTAGTAAAACTATGAAATGGAGACGTCATGACGTAAGTCAAGTTATTTAATGAAAGGAAATCTTTAAACTAAAATATGATTTATGAAAATAAAAACGTATTTAATTTCTTAACTATTTCTTTAAGGAATCCTTGACACGGATGCCAAGAACAACCAGTTCAGATGATTTTTTTCTAAGAATTAAAATATTAGATCAAGAAAAGAACTTTGAAAGAGTCAAAAAGGTAAAATATCAAAACGCCGCCTTCAGAAAATTTACATTCTAACTAAGCCCGGCCGCACATCAAGCGTAATAAATCTATCGAAAAATGTTTTAGCAATAAATTATGGTCAAATGTTAATGTTTTTAGTTTAATTTCCAAGCATATGTACAAATAGTAGTTTTAGCATTCACGAATTTATCCAAGGTTCAAAATCCATGAGGGTTAAATTTTCGGGTAAGTCAATTAAATATGAGATTAACCTCAAGTACCTCTAAGCGATGCGATAAAAAATGAATTAAATCTAAGCGATGAAATAAAAGCAGTGTCTTCGATTTCCTTCCCATAGAATTTGTGAATCTCTGCAATATAAAAATTCCAACATTTTAGATAATGGGAAATACCCGTCACTTAAATAGTCCAAATTTTAGGGTTCCGTACCTCAAAAGAAACACTGAACCATTATAGGATCACTTTATTGTCCGTTTGTCTGTCAAGACTATCTTGGAAACGCGTGAAGGTATCGAGTTGAAATTAAAAGCATATAATTACTCAGTTCTACACTAACAAGTTCTAGTCCCTTGAAGCTGTGAAAAAATCAAACTTCTAAGTTAACAAAAAAAGGTACGGCCGTTTATGTCGCCAAAAACGTATATTTCGACATTCTCACGGGCATCAAAATGTATTGGGTACTTTTCGTTGATCTAGCTAGAACTATGAAATTTGTGAAGTTATATAGTCTTACACTACAAGTCACGGAAAATCTCAAACTCCACATTTGTAATTAAATTATAAAAAATTAGTCTCTGTTTAAAGTATAACCTACAATTTTATACGGGACCCTCGGTGGGCGAGTCCGACTCGCACTTCCCGCTTTTAGTCTCATGAACGGCCAGCCTGACGCCCTGACCATACCAAAGAGACACAGCAGATATTAGCTGGATAAGTTACATAAGAAAATGTAACCTTAATTATTTATGTTATATTTCTCGTAATAAAGACATTTTAGTATTAGGGATCTATTAAATACCTACCTACATAATATAATTATCGACGTTGAAACTAGGTGAGTGATGAGCACGACATCACTGGGAGAAGAACTGACAAGCGAGAATTAGTGACGACCTACAAAATTTCGAAACATCTTGCATATACGTGTCTCTGTCTAACTTCTATTAGCAGCGCCTAATGTCAAAGTGAGTCAAATATATTAAGTTCAGTAGCTATTTTTGCTAGGTTTCTATGCTTTAGTTATTTTTTTGAGTTTTCATCTCAGAACAATCACTACAGCATAGAAGGAAGATTAAAACAAGAATTAAGAATTAAGAACAAGAATTAAGAAACAAGAATTGCTTTAGTTATTCTTCTGAGCTTTTCATTAAAGATAAAAAGTAACAGCATACGTCTTAGGAGTTTCCTAAGCTTAGATAAGGTTGGTGAAATCGGCCAGTAATGTTATATTTTTTGTATTTTTATCGTAAAATTACATAATACCATTATAGTATTATATATCAACCAAGAGGTTGTATACATAAATTATCGATAAACGCTAGGAACGCATGCGTGCAGCACTATTTAGTTAGACACTCACATTACTTGACAACATGCGAATGGCACTGTTTGCGAATGAGAAGATGTGCGAATGGGACGTTTTGCAAATGGGATTTCTGCAAATGGGACGTTTTTAAACTCGCAGAAACACCTACTCGCAGAAAGTCCTTTCTGCGAGTAAGGAAAGTACTCGCAAGGACAAGGAAAGGACTTTCTGCGAGTAAACCTTTTAAAATACTGTGACATTCTGCAAATGGGACGTTCTGCGCTTAAACCGACTTTTACATTTAGGCTTAGTGGTTTTACTAGATGCCTGCCTAATTAATTCCTTTGTCTAGTAAGGGCGTCCCGTCCCTTAAAACGTAGCAACGTCTGCAGACGACTAGTACAGTCTCCCTATGGTGATATCTTAGCATTCCGTCTTAAAGATACGTTTATTAGTTGGTTTATGGAGATTATCGACACAACAGACGTACAAAAATTTGTATTTATAAAAGGCTTTGGCGAGTGACTGACTGAGGTATCAAAATAAAGTTCAAATTACTGGAGCTAGAAGCATGCAATTCAGTATGGGCTCGTTAGCTTATGTAGACGCCCACTAAAAAAGGATTTTTAAAATTCTCTCAGGAATCTAACAGCTCCCCGTCCAAATAATATAAGCGAAAACATAGTTTGCAAACACAGCTAGTTTACTGTATTATATATCCGCATTTCGAATTATGTCCGTCTGGCAGATAAAGACTTCAAGTCCACCTCTGTATATAAAAACTTAACGTATAATAGAAAAAAATATTTTTTATAAAAATAAAAACCAACTCCAAAAACATCCAGACTATCACATTGTTATTTTGAAGTTGGTGCCAAATTTCAACTATCTACAGCTCTCATATTTTTTTAACTTTCCAGAGAACAACGGTCCTCTTTTATTAAAGAGCTACCCCTCAGTACCCACAATGATGTCTATCAGACGCAAATGCTCGAATAACTTTAGAATTATTAAAATCAAGTAATAAATAACCAGGCTGAGGTTATATGTTCGGCTGATAGTTTTCCTGTGAACGTACCTCTGTACAAGTAACACGAACATCAAAAAACTTGAAAGAATACTTACGATCTAAACAAATACAATTCTTTAAAAGTATTTTTTAAAGAATTGCTCCCTAAGTTGCAATTGTCAACTTTCCATAGTGAGTTTACACAATTTTAAAAAATACAACTACGGTTCAATACATGCCTATTATATTAAAAAAATGCTAACCTCTAACGCTTAAAAGTCAAGAATCCATCCATAATCAGCTCAAAATGATGGAAGTATGCTTAAAATATAGTATGTGATAACCAGACGCAAATACTTGAATAGCCTCGATTTCGTGAGATCTTATCACCAGCCCCCAACTATGATCGCTCAAAACAATATTGAAACCGCACTGAGAGCGGGATGGCGCTATACGCAACAGGAGCGGTGTCTGTTTTTATATTGTTTTAACCTTGCTATAAGCTATCATGGTAAGGGCCTTGATCCTGATGTGGTAACAATGGGCCCACCTCAGATAGGTATTTATACTCTTTCGAATACAAAATAAGTAATACTCGAAATAAAGAGAAAAAAATACAAAAGAATAAAGATTTAGTTAATTTGAGAACCTTCTCCTGTTTGAAGTTGTTTAAAAATAAATAAAATCCAATGAAACGACCACAAAAAAGGTATTTTTACGTGTCAGCTAATAGATAAAATGAATGAGTACAAGTGACTCGACGCCAACCTCCCCTTTAGCGTTCCGACGGAACTCCCCTCCGCCGAATGACAGATGCCAAGTTTCGCACAAACGCACTTGGCCCATCAATTGGGTGTCGGCGAAACATCAATATTTCGTAATGTTTACAGTATTGTTCGAGCTCGGGTACAAATATCGACTCAGGTGTCTGAATAATGAATTACACCGCCCCGTCACGCTGACGATTCGCAAAATTATCTTATTCATCTTGTTACTACCCATCCAAGCTTTGACCTATACTTTGTTACTTTGTTGGTAACGCATTTTTCGGTCGTTTTGTCTGTTTGTTTGTTTACCTACCTGCTCCATCAAACTCTCGCTACTGAGCCATTTAGGCATTTCACTAGGTGATAGGTTAGAGTATGACTGTAGTTTTGTCTATTTTGGTTTTTATTTATTACGTTAGGTTAGGTTAGGTTTTTTTTAACTTACGAATATCTAGGTTAATTCCAATATCCTAATTTAACCCTATGATAAACAGTACCTCGTCGATCTTTGATGATGATTATGGAAACACTCATTCTACCTAGCACCCAGTGCCTCATTCTATGGCCATGCATGCCACTAAAGACATTAATAGTAAATCCGTCCAAAGATCCGGCTTGTTTTTACTAAGTTTCCCCGTTGTTATACACTTATTCAACTTGCTCAAATTGTTTCTCTCAATAATAATCCGTAAACGCAGGAACACTAGGGCATGAATACAGATATTCGGTTATACCAAGCGTTTTAAGATTCTTTACTTCTTTAAAAAAATGGAATTCTTATCTGTCAATACTGTACTTATTTACAAAACAACGTCGGCAAGCCGGGAATATAATTTTCTCAAACATGCTACGATATACGACCATATCTTACACAACCTTTGGGATAAATTGTAATTAAAGTGCTGGGTCATGCAGCGGCCAGCAATTTTTACTCTGGCGTGTTCGAGCGGCCGGTAAAGTAATTTGAAAATGGAACGAACTTCTTTGAAATCCGTATATGATTACAAAAGAGGTAATACGCTAAGTTTTATTTAAATTTCGAACTGGCATGACAAAATAATTGGTCTGTTACATGAGTTAAAAAGAAAAGTTAAAGAAGTACAATATTTTTTTTAAATACAAGCTTTTATAGCATCATTATATTGTATTGTCACGCCATATACATATACATGTAAGATTTCAGCTCAATCAGAGACCGGGAAGTGGATCAAATTCAACTTGCAAGATTTCATTACAGACACCGGACAGGTGAAAGTAAATAAATGCTTGTACGAGTAAAAAGAAATTAATCGGTTTTTGCGCGCGGCTTTATATTTTTTTGCCTATTGCTTCAACTATATTACATTTAATTGTATAAAATTAGTTCATCGAGTGATTAAAAGATATTTTGATACTACAAGAAATTCTAAAGATATTATTGAACCAAAACATATTATTAAAAATAATTTACCATAGAAATCGCGAGTAGGGGAGTCCAAGAAGATATTTTTGAAGTCATTCCGGCGCCTCAGATTAATATATGGGGATACCTTACACCCTGTTGACTATCTCTACCCAATCTGAGCCCTTTATGTTGGGGGGCTTGCGTAGGGCAGCCGATAAGATCAGCAAAAAAAATCGATCGGTAGAAATACTCGAGCGCGTCAGATTTAGCTATGGTATGTACCTACGTTACATTACATCATTGATTTACTACCAAACGTTTGGTATAATGCATTACATACTAAAAAGTATATAATTTAATAATCTGACGACTACAGCTTCACGTAAGGGACTTCGCTTTTACATTTTTTGCAACTTGCACCCTGCAAGTTGCAAAAAAATACCCTCCGGGATTCTGAAGCGCAGTGGCATTTTTTAATTTTGTGGGAAATGCTATGAAAATTACAAAAATATATAATCTGCCGTTTTGGACATGCCAAATGCTGAAAAATTATAAATAAAGTTTGGCGCGTGCAGCTGCATTGGAGCTATGTACCTATTCCCCACTCCGCACCTATCGTTCTTTCACTTGGCTTCTATCTCTCACTCTCTCGCCCTGTTTCGCATCGTTTCTTACTACTTTCTAGCAACTATGATGCCATGACGACATCATACAACTGTTCACAGCACTCGTGGCATTACGTAATAGTATACAACCACAGAACACAGAAAGACATTAGAAAGTCAATCATGCACCGAAAGGCAATCATGCACCGTTTGTACGGGAACCGCTGTCGCCAGTTTAGCTCCCACTTCTTTTTCTTGTTTTTCTTAAACCAATAAACATAAGCTTGCGTTGCTCGTGCAAGGTCAATGAAAGCCAATCAACTTCAAGAGAACTAATCTTCGCGCGAAATCGGACTGAACCAATCATAACGCTCACTCACACAGAAACTCACTGCCGTGAAGAGCCGTGGTATGCAGCGTGTACAAATTACATTAGTTTAGTGATTGACATCGATGAATAGTTATCTATAGTAAATATTGACAGCAATTTTAATATTTTAAATATTTTTAAAACCTAAAAATAATTATAACATTTCATTATACCTATTAGTACGGTACAATGAATAGTAGCGCAAAAGGTACAGTCAGCAACACGTCAAGCTTTACATTTGCATTTCGAAAACCGCCGCTATTACGAGCGACATAAGGGCAGTCTCAAGGTCAACATGTAATGCCTAGCGTGTTGCTGTGTGTACAAATATTGATTGAATCACTGTGCTTATTAATATGAGGAAAGAAACATAACTAGGAGCTTGAAATTTCGGAGCATTATAGATAACAGACTTAACACGCAATTTTTTTTCTCAAATTGTCGAAAATCATAGTTATCAAAAAAGGTAGGCAAATTTTCCGAAAAAGTAATAAACCTTCTAACTGATTTTTGTATGGAGTCAACACTTAAAAAAATTCACTGTATTTAGTATGGAGCCGGGACTTACAATATTTTCGACTGTTTTCGTGCGGAATTTGAAACTTGCATACTTAATTTGAAGAAAAATATTTACAAAAATGTTTACATATCTCGAAAACGGTGCATAGGAGTTAAAAAATAACGAAAGTTTTGACCCCAGTAAACCTCCACAGCTATTGAAGACATATGTATAATGGACTTATCAAAAAATGGCCAAGTGTGAGTTTGACTGATTTTTATATGGTTTAGTTCAGATAGCACCTTGTGTATCAAAGGGGGTGCGAATTTTAATTGAAATATCCATACTGAATACGTTAATTTTTTTTAAGTAGCTCCATACAAGAATCAGCTGAAAATGTAAAAAAAATGTTTTTTACTTTTTTGAAAAATTTGCCAACCTTTTTTAAAACTATGATTTTCGTCAATTTTAAGAAAAAAAATTGCGTGTATTATAATAATAATAATAATTAGTCTTACGCAGGCGTTTAATTTGCTGAAACATATGACTAATATGAAACTTGTTTGTCAATCTTTCTAGGCGTAGCACGCCATAATGTGGAAGGAAATATAGAGGACATTCTATTTTTAAACAATTGTTAATATCAATAAACTTCGCATGCTCAAATGTAAGATATGCGCTAATGAAATCTTTATACAATGACTTATATAGAGGATTTTTGGAAAACCTCTTTTCTAAACTACTCGTATAAAAATGTTTTATGGCAATGAAAAATGATTTTGATGAATTATAGTTACTTATGTCACATTTTCGCGGAAGCTTTACTTTTAATCGATTGTTAACTAGACTTACAGACTCCTTAAACTTAAATTTGCTATATTCATGCTCTGGGCAAGATTCTGGCATCTGCTTCATTTTACAAGACTTCCTTATATGAAGATCTTGATCAGGAATATCGTGTAGAGACATAGTGACAGAAAGGTTATTTGGAGCTGTTACATTACCAGATATAATGTAGCCAAAATGAAAATTAATGAGTATCGATTCATTAGTACCACTCTCTATCCTTCCGCCCTTCAAAATCCTCGGTACATCGGTAGCTAGAAGCAATGAGATTTCACCTGGAATATTATAATCTTCATCAGCTAACTTAATAAAGCTTGGAATAAGAAATTTTGAATTATCAAATGAATATTGTGGCAAGTTAACTGTAATGTTCTCCACTATGGAACATGTAACATTTATATTGTAATTTTCTGTAATAGATTGTAAATGTAAATTAATACCTTTGTGTACGTTCTTTATATTCCCACCTAATGTAACAATATTCTTATTTAAATCAAATAAAGAAAGACCTAACTTATTAGCTAAGTTAGCAGTACAAAAAGAAGTTTGACTTCCCGAGTCAAGAAGAGCGCGCATAATGTACTTATTATTTCGAGAATCTGTAACATATACTTTAGCTGTTGGCAAAAGTACATTCTGCTCGCTCGGTCTTATCGTATGTAAAACTTGGTTTGAACTCTGCTTTATAATGTGAAGTAATGTATTGTGATCTTGACTGCATACAGTGCATTTGAAATTATATCGACATGGTTTGTCATGATAGGTAAGACACAGTTTGCAAAGCTTCTTTTCAGTTGTGAAATCTAGCCTCTTTTCCGGAGACATCAGCAGGAAATTCGGACATCTGTAGAGTTTATGGTCTTTCGCACAGATGATGCAACTACGTTTCTTTACATCACTCACAAAATGCACCACATTGTGTTTGCCCTGTGTCGATGATGAAGGGGCGGCTTCGAGTGATGCGTGCTCTTTGGTCGATAAAATCTAGCAAAGCTATTATATTTGGAAGAGCATCGCAGGTCTTGTCTGAATCACAGAACACAGAAAGAGGTTAGAAGGGTTATGTGGGCGGGGCACGCGTAGCCACAACTATGAGCAAATGCTCATAGTTGTGGCCCCGCAACGTGAACGCGTTGTTTAATCACTGACGGACAACAACAGTGAGTGTATCGTGAAGCGCTGCGCTATAAATATAAAAAAATGCCTTCTTGTGCTATAATTACTTGTAAAACAAGAAGTCAGGTATCAAGTGTAGCTAAAGAAGGAATTTCTTTTCATCGGTAAGTAGTAAATTGATCATAATGACCATATTCCATAGATCATAATGTCAAAATCCACCAAAACTGATCATAACGATAAGTTACATAATATTTTTCTAAAAAATATACATTACCGGCAATGTACGCACGCGATTTTTGCCATATTACTTAGAGCGCGTAATGTAGTACACTGCTTTCGGTAGTGATGCATTTGGCTTAATGAGCATTAACGCAGTAGTCGCAGTACAAGGGATAGTGCCGTGCTAATCAAAAAACGCACGCATTACATTTTATCGATAAATTTATATTTTAAAATATTTGTATTAAGTAAAAATAACATATTATTTGTCACTTAAAATGCCATAATAATAATTATTACTTTTCGAATACAGAATGTTTGGCGAAGCTAACACCTACCCTTTCTAACATCCTATTCATATAAGTACGGCGATGTAATCAAAGATTAAAATTGTAAAATTAATTTCAATTTTCACGATACAATTAGTTCGATTAGTAAAAAAATTATGGGCAAATTCTAAACTAATTTTACAACTTAGAATTTTTAATATCACCATAATATTTATATGACTATTTGAGCATAGGTAGGTGGCCAGCTTGTTATATCATGAATACTAGACACGCCGTTAGGACGCCGCGCCGCCGTGGTAAAGTGGTCAGTAACGGAGCTTTACATCAAGCAGTCCAGGTTTAAATCCTGGCGGGAATAAATGTCTGTGTTAGTCTTGTTCTTATTCCTACGTTAGTTTGTGTGATAAGCACGAACATTTGTTCACGAGTCTGTTGGTGGTTTTTGTATTGATTTATTTATTTTAAATATATTTTACTATCAATTATACCCTTTTAATAACTGTTTTTGGACATATTATTTTAGTTTTCCTAAAGATCCGGATATACGTAAAAAGTGAACTGACGCAACAGGTAGAGAAGAATGGATTCCTACTAAGTCAAGCACCATTTGCTCATAACATTTTAGTGAAAATGATTTTGATATAAAAAAATCTGGTAACAAGTATTTAAAACGCAGTGTAATACCACATGAAAAAGTCGTGTATTTGTATTCTGCATTATGTATTATAATTTTTTAATGATATCAAATAATGATTGCAATATCAGTAAGCCAACTCTTTTATGTTTAAGATAAATGATGCGAGAAGTTCTACTTCGTCGTTAATCAAAGAGAAATTAAAAAATGGTAAATCACAAAAACGTAGTCTTACAGAAGCGAGAAATAACATAAACGATAATGATTTAACAAAACGGATGAGACAGGTAAAGCTATGTTTATGAATATTATGTAAAATATGTAGCGTAAAGTTTTAAGAAAATACATTACATATAAGGTACTTGATTTATTCTAGGACATTTTGAATTCAATAACATCAACCTCTTTGATAATAAAAGACAGTCCCAAAAAATCTTACAGGTAAAAATAACGACAACATAAAAATTATTTTAAAATGTAATAGTCAATTAATAAATCCGTAATTATTTTCAGTTCAATGTACTGTCAAGTAATAGCTCAAATGCATCAACACCCAGGAAAAAAATACTTGTTTCTAAAGAGACTGTTATAAAACGACAAAAAAAATAATTAAAAAATACAAGCACAAAATCGATGTTTGAAAAAAAAAGTATACAAAATGGAAGATATTATTAACGATTTACAGAAAAAGTTTTCATTAAGACATGAAGATTTGAGTACTTTATATTTACTTTACAAATATTTACTTCTCCATCCAACCAAAATATCCTAACAACTAAACTACCGCACGTCCGTTTGTCAGATTATCCATTCTAGTTTATGCTTTCGGACCGGTGCATTATAGTATTATAGTTTTTCTTTTATTTTACGTCTAACCTACAACAGTTTTGAGCTAAAAAGCTATAATTTTGTTTCATAGAAACAAAATATTACTTAAATATTATTAATTGTAAACGTATAATGAAAGTAATAATTATTTTTTGGTTTTCTAAATATTTCAAATGGTTAAATAGCTGGCAATATTTAATATCGATAACTATTCATTGATGTCAATCACTAAAATAATGTTATTTGTACACGCGGCTCTTGACGACAGTGAATTTCTGTGAATGAGGAGCCCAGTGAGCGTTGTGATTGGTTCAGCCCGATTTCGCGCGACTTTGCATGGGCGGTGCAAGGAAAAGAAGTGGGAGCAAAACTGGCGACAGCGATTCCCGTACAAACGGTGCATGATTGCCTTTCTAACCTCTTTCTGTGTTCTGTGGTCTGAATGGTAAAGCCGTAATGTGAGCGTGTCAATCTTTCTTGAAACGATGCAGAACAGTATGGAACTCCAATAATCTACGGGCTTATTCAAATTCTGTAGCGCCATTATTTGTTGTCTTACTTTGACTGTAAGTGAGCGCAACTGTTCTGAAGAGCAACAATGAATAATTGGCAAATCTAGTATGGTGTTAATATGTTTACTTATCAAAATCGATGGGTTATCATATCTCTTTTTCAGTAATTCGACGGCTGAAGAATACGATTCATTGGTTAAAGGCAAATTATTTATAATTTCAAGCGGCTCTCCCCGCAAATATTGTTTTAAATAATACAATTTCTGTACGTCAGACAATTTTGTATCATGATGTATAAGTGAATCGAAAAGGTCCCAAAAAGATCTGTAGTTTTCTAAATTGCCGGTAAATGGTGTAATCTCAATTCTGGGAAGCTACAGAAAGCTCGCCTCTGAACGAGGTGAGGACGTGGAACTGTCAAATTTTACTGCTGAACATGACTCAGTTTTATTAAGAAAAATCTCGAGTTTTGTCAGCAAATTGTAATAGCGAAGCTCAAATTCATCGCTTTCATCATCGGACTCGTCAAAACATAAAATTTCGTGTTGGATTTGTTGAAATTTTGAAAAGCAAGTTTCTAAAGATTTTTTGCGTATTTCGATAGCAATCGTACTCAATTCTGCAGAATCAAAATAATTTTCTAAATTTGTCAAAGATTTTTTCTGTTGCCCTCTAGCAATTCTCAACGATTTAAGCTTAAATGAAACATCGCTTACGTGTTTGTCCACGAGGATTCTTCTGTACTGTCTTGAAATTTTTCCATATTTATAATATAATGTAGGGTTCTGTAAGGGTTTCGGCACCAATTTATGTAAACACCTGCGTAAGACTGCTAGGCTGATAAATGCTATAATAATAATATATTTATTTCTCACCATAATCAATTACAGGATGTTCCTTTAATACAAAGTTAATAAATAAGTCCCTTATAAAATAACAATGATCAAGCATAGCTTATTATAAAAAAAAAAACAGTTGTCATTGATTACGGCGGGCTGACCCCTATACTAGTAATAATCCTGTATTACAGGCAGTCAACCCTCCCACCCATCAACAGGTGCAGTAAAACAGGTATAGTATGTAGACTTAGAGTGAGGGTACAGGTAAGTAATTCTTAATTTAAGTAATACTAAATAAAGCAATAATTCTAGTAGAAATATTAAAAAGTAAGATTCCCTAGTGGAAATATTAAAAAAGTTATGCTCTTGTTTGTGGTGTGTGTGTGTGCGTATGTGTGTGTGTGTGTGTGTGTGTGTGTGTGTGCGTCCGAGTGTGTGTGTGTGTTCCTATGCGTGAACTTATGTATGTATGTATGTGTGTTTGGGCACTTAATTATCTGGCCACAACATCATTTCCGTAGTTCTATAGTCTTCTTGGAGTAGTGTTTTTTGTAGATGCGCTTTTAATGTTGTTTTGGTCATCCTGTAAATTGGATTTTTATCATTAAATTCTTTATAAAGAAACGAGCTTAGAAACGAGATTTGTCGTTTGGCAAATATAGAATTAGTGTTAGGAACGGTTGTCCGTGTGCGTCTTTTACCAGACGGTAGCTGCTCAGGTGAGACATTCTTGTGGTATCTAATTATAGATTGCATGATAAACAACTGCCTGACTGTTAGCAATTGACATTCCTGGTATAGTTTGTTAGTAGGAAATCTCCTAGGCTTGCGAAGCATGACTTTAATGACGGCTCTTTGTGCTCTTTCAAGTTCGATCATATGAATAGCTGCAGCCCCGCCCCATACGGATATGCAGTAGGCTATAATGGACTGACAAAGAGCTAAGTAGATACTTTTTACAAGCTTAATATCTGCAGTATCACGAAGATTTTTAAAGATGTGGAGAAGACGTCTTGATTTACTACTGAGGTGTTTAATGTGCGGCTGCCAAGAAAACCTTTCATCAACAATCACACCCAGATACTTAAGACTGTCGGTTTGTAGAAGTGACTTGCAGTGGCAGTCAGTGCAAGCATTAGCATCACACGAAGAAAAGTGTGCTTTAATATTAATATTTACATCCAATTTTTTGTTTAGAATTTTTTTAAAGCAGATAAATTTTGTTTTAGTTATATTTATAGTTAATAGATTATTATCAAGCCATTCAATTACCTTTCTTAGGCCCCTCTCCGCATAATCTTGTAGTAAAGGCCAGGTTGCCCCATAAATATCAACACTGTGTCATCGGCAAATGCAAGTGAAGTACCATGATCTAGACTTAGCTTACATAGACTATTTACATATATTAGAAATAGTGTAGGCCCCAGTGTACTGCCTTGAGGTATACCATATATGATGTTAGAGGGAGTGCTTATGTAGTCATTCACCTTGACTATTTGAGTTCTTTCAGAGAGGTAACTTTGGAACCACTGTAACGCAATTCCACGGACGCCAAGATTCTCTAACTTACGCAGGAGTAGAGGTATGGACACGGTGTCAAATGCTTTTTGTAGGTCAAGGAATATGGCGGCACATTTTTCTTTTTTGTCTAGATAATCCGATACATGGGTTGTAAGATTTGAAACTGCGTCTTCAGTATTTCTCCCTTGTCGGAAACCATATTGATTACAAGAGAGTAGATTTCTTGACTCTAGGTAGTTCGTCAGACGCTTATTAATAATCTTCTCCACTACCTTACTTACAACGCTTAATAGTGAGATAGGTCATAGGTCTATAATTTGTCACCGAGTCCATATCTCCACCCTTGTGTATTGGAATTGCAACGGCTTGTTTGAAGATTTTTGGAAACTTTCCTGTAGACATGCTCAAGTTACATAAGTGCGCTATCATTGTACTGAGGATAGCTCGAGAATGGTCCAAAACAGCAGGTGGTATGCCGTCAATGCCAGGAGCACTACCTTTCTTTAGTTGTTGTATTACTTTATCTACTTCTTTGTAGTCAGTAGGATTTAGCATCATGGAGTTAGGATTGCCAATCATGGCCTCAGTAACAGAAAGCGTCGGTTTCGTGATCCTATTTCTTTCTAATATATCATTTGATAATTGGTTGCCTATAGAGGTGAAATAAGTATTTACAATATTTAGGGATTCCTGAGGTGAAGAAGATAATTGAAGAAGTGAAGCTCCATTACTGTTTTTCTTTTTTATGTTACATAATTCTTTAACTGTTTAACTTTAACTATTTCCCATGTGTTTTTCTATTATTACTATTATTATTACAAGTAATGACATTGTAAATAGTGTTTGTTTTGTGCACTCAATGCGCACTAGCTAGAATGTAAATTTTTAAGTGCTAAATGGAAAAACAGAGTAAAATAACATATATCTCAAATAAAAATATTTATTAATTATCATCACTTATATCATCATTGTCGTCATCATCATCAACTCGGATTATAAAAGAATCACACACACTATCCAGCAGATCATTAAGAGGGCACATTTTATCCTCTTCTTTAATAATATGGTTTATGCATTCTTGCCATTTTTCAACTGTGATATTATATGCCCTCTATTATTAATTGTTTCACTTTGGGCAACTCGGACCGCGGTGCATGCCGCGGCGTAAATAGTTTTGTAATTTTAGATTTGATATCTTGTTATATTGGCTCTTAGAAGAAGCAAAAATTTTCAAACGAAGAGGTTTTTCTAAAAAAGGTTGGCCACCTATGGATTATTGAACAGGGATCCCAGTAATAGAAAAATAATTTCCTCGACAATTATTGTAAATTCAATAATATGATATTAAACAGTGAAATTGCCGTTTTAAAATTAACAGTAATTTTTTAAATCTTAGTTTTTCTAACTGAAACCTTAAATTCCATAAATATTTATTTTTTATTTTGCTAAAATGCTCTCCCTTTTTAGGAAGAGTATTTCAATGTTGGCAACACTTCTGAAATGTCAGAATTCCGTCGAATTAAAAATCAGACTATAATATTTCTTTGTAGGTCCATGACTATAAGTTAATTATTAAGAGATATTAAACCTTCTAAAACCTAAAAAAATCGACCTATTTTTCTGCTATATTCAAACGTCCAGCAAACAAATTGAACAAGATTATATAAAAAAAAGCAAAACATAGAAACGCAGTAAAAGCCTTGCTTTAATTTTAACGCAAAAGTAATTAAATCGGTCAATTTTTTGCGGAGAAAACAGGGGACTACGAAACGTATATTTTGTGTACTTTTGCTATGTATTTTTGATCCGAGCTGCAGTTGTCCCTATCGCGCTCAGTTCAGTCACAGAATATATAATAGTACGCCTTACAGTTGTTCGGGCACACAGTGCTACAGCAATATTTTTTACAAATACCTATTTTTGGATTCTCTCGACCTTCGTGTTTCCTCTTAAATGATCAAAAGATGAGATTGCGAACCCCTAGGGGTCAGCGGATCACAGGCTAAGAAACCCTGATTCAAGCGATCATAGTGAGGAAGCAGATTATGAATTATTGTAGCATTATCTATTTTGTGGTTTTCATAAAAGCAATAGAATTCGTAGATTTTTATTTCGAGATTATATTTATAAGTAATATGTCATAAAGGTACATATTACGTTCATTTTACCAGTAAAAACGAACCGTAGTACCAGTAATGTTTTTAATAATAATCTTGGAGAATTTCGTTGTTAATGGTGAAAGTTTTGCTTTAACAATAAGCACATAATAGCTTAGCATTATTATTAGCTCTTTGTAACATTATAAAGGGCATTAGCTGTGAACACTTTACGGAGCAGGCACTGGCACTCTCTGTAGAGAATATCTTTATTAATATCTCCAAGGTAAAGACTTGAAATGTGATGTGGGGCAATTTAACAAATCTACATTTGGATCTGTGTTCGTTAACTACGCAGATGAGATTGAGGCGTGAATAATGTTAAATCAGGAGGTCGTAATTTCAAAAATATTCTAACTGTACTATGCATTTATATGCAAATAACGGTGACATACAAGTAGTGCCCTCCTGCAGGCGAAGCTCGGGCTGCCAAGACTGGACTTGAGTCACGTATTATTTCACAACTTCAGTGACATAATCTTAAAGAGTAGCATTGCGGCGCGTATTTTGTTTGACTGGGCGTGATAAATAGTAGATTGTTGCACCGAGCGCTAAGTGAGCTATTAATGCCCTCGGATGTTTGGTGGACGAGCGCTTGCGCGAGGGCACTAATAACCCAAGGTTTATGTAACGAAACGTTTACTGTTGCATTTTGTATCTTTAGGTGGTGAATTTGCATCAAATTTGTATTATTTTAATGGGTAGTATTTAATCGAGTGACTGTAAATGAAAATTTTAAGATACAAAAATATTTAATTTGGGTTATTGTATTACTAAGTGAGCGACTGACTGCGAATGACGATAAATGAACAGAACAGTAACTTATAAACATTCATTCGAGTTACTTTAAATACAAAATGAGAAGCTTCATAATATTTGAGCGACCTAATATTTGTTTGAGTGACACTCAAACAAATATTATGTCCTGCATTTTTTTCAGTATTTGGCAAATTATTTATTTACGTTGAGCGGCATTTTATCTTAAATGAGGTGTTTCGAATAGAAAAACCACATTGAAAAATACCATAATGAGCAGAGCACTTTGGCTCTAATTTCTTTTAAATCATTGTAATTAATTTTTTAAAATTAATAACGAGAGGAGGATTGGAGCCACCCCCTGTACCACTCTCCCCCCCCCCCCCCTCTCGGCGATGCATAGTTTTCGAGATATTAATTTTTAACACTTTCACAAACCTAATCTCAAAATGTATGGGAAAAGGTTGGGTTGTGTATAAGTTAATCATGTTTGTGCCGCGCCTTGAACCTATTTAGGAATTACAAGATGTTAAAATTGGAAGATTTTAATAATGTGTTTTCAGTGGTATATGTTCCCATAGAATAGTAGGTATGACGCTGCGCTCGCTTCGCTCGCTCCGCTACGCACGGTCATGTTCTGAACCTAACCTAACCTACAGTAGGCAATTTTGTCCCCTATTTTTTTTGTGATGGCGGGGGGCTTCGCCCCCCGATCCCGCTATTGGGAGGCTACGCCCCTCCCCGTCCCCCTGCCCTTTTTTATACCAAAAGATGCCGTCTCTGTATTTCTAGTCGCTTATATAGTAATATAGTCGCACGTTTAAAATTTTAATATCCAAAATCGATTATTCTAAACACACTTTTTGTAAGCTCATTCTGGATTTTATTATTAATTAATATTCGTCGTCAGTTTAGTTAATTTTTCGCTTACTCAAATTCATACCGCTCAAGTTATTAAAATAGTATCTCATCATCAGTCGCTACCTGTTTTTTTATTCGATCGGTTTATTATTCCCCTATTTAATTAATTTATTGTAATAAATTTTATTCATTTAATTTTAAAAAATATTCATTTTAGATATTACGTTTCATAGTAACATTTACTGCTATTACCTACACAATCGATATACCAATAGAAAGTTTTATTTTTCAATACTATCGGGTTCCAATCAGCCAACAGGATCAGCGTTTGTTTAAAAACTACTAAACTGATATTTGGTCATCAGTAAAAGATGGATACTTTATTTAAAAATAACAATGACTTTTTTACTCAAATATTCTTAAAGTCCAGAACCTATATACATGAATTCAATAGGGGTGCAGTATCTTAAACCCGTTGCAGAAATAAAGTTTGTGTTTCGACCGTCGCCAAAAGTAGCGCAAAACAACGAAACGTGCAAACTGCTCGGCGGCTGGCGCCAGGGGGGGTCAGCTTTCTAATTGACCAATGCCAACAATGGCACGATTTGCAAAAAAGGGAAGGCGCTCTACGAAAGAATGAGATAATCGATTTTTTTTACATGCCAGGGTTCAATACGGACCTACCATTCTGGTAGGTTTTGTTATATAAATGATAACTGAGTATTTAAAAAGTAATTTGAAAAATAGAAATCACGGGCCATGAATTTTCAACATCACGATTCTTACAACATTGTCTAATTTCAGACAAGCGAACCTTTCGTTTACAGTTTGTTAATGAAAGGTTCAACCAAATTAACATCAAATTATGGTAGGAATTATATTTTATGTAATGGCATCTAGCTTTCTTATCATTTTAACGCTGTTTTTTTCTGTAATTAGTAATGTCACAAACTATATAGAGATACTACGAGTAATGTGTTCTTTTCTGTTTATTTTGTCTCTTTGCCGGTTTATTTTGTGTTTATTTTTAAATTGTGTGTTCTTTGCGAAATTGACGCATTTTGCTGTGAATTCATTAATTACGATATACGAGATAGACTTTCGTAAGCGAAATTGACGCTTTCGTCATAGACTCACTGATCTGAGGTGATTTATTACCTCAGATTACGATATAGAAACTCAATACTTTTGTGTAATATTGACGCTTTTTTGTGTTGTTTTTCCACCATGGTTGGAAAAGGAAGTGTAAAGTGCGCAAAATGCGGTGTAACGTCAAAGGAAATTATCTACTTCTTTGACCTTTCACAGGTTTCCTTCCACTCCCGTCGATTCATGGATCTCTGAAGTAAGTGTATTATTTTGTACTTATTTACACTTACTAGTTAGAACTACGTCTATAAAATAGTGTAGCCGCGAAATCATAATACCTACATTAATTCTGATAACCTCAAATTACCAAAAATATGACAGATTTCCCATATCATAAAACATCTAAACAGATCCCTATATAGATTTATGGATATATAGTTTATACGGTTTTGTCGGCTTTTAAATAATACATAAATTTCCTTTTCAGAGCCAGAGTTTGGGCAATGTTTTGCTATCCCAATGATGATTGGACTTCAGATGAATAATTGCTGAATCTGTATAAACAGCATAAGATGCTATGCAGAAATCATTTTGATGATTCATCGTTTACTAGCAGTGCCAAAACAAGATTGAATAAGTTCGCCATTCCAGCAGAAGCCCAAAATATTTTGTCCCAATTACAAGATGAACATCCACCTAAAGAAGCACAAAAAGCTCAAGAAGATAAATTTGGTATTTAAGAACAATTTGATTTTGCTAATTGAAATAGTCAAACTTATCAACTAAAATAAGAACACCAATCTTTATTAAACACGAAGTTCTGTATACATGTAATTGTGATCCACAAATTGGCCGTGGTCCGAATTGAATATGGTGATATTTGCACTGTTTGCATGCAATCATTTCGGACCACTTTAATAGCACGATCGTGTGCACGTCTGTCAATGTCATTAATTAAAAAGTCTTGTTTGACTTAACATTAGTGAAACATTTCATGGCAAAATCTTAAAAGTTTTTACAGTCAGTTAATTAAGTTTTATCAACTCAAAACAAGTCACATATTTTATTCCAAATCGTCTTAACATCAAAATTTGAATTTGACATTTGCACACACAGTGCACTACCTTATTTTTGTGAGCACTGATAGCACCGCTTCGTGACGTCACTCATGACTTGACATTGCTTTCGTAAGGCACACGTCGGTTCAATTAGGACCGGATTGTTTGCACGCTATCGGTGCCAATTGTGCATAATAGCTCAATTTGGACCACGGGGATTGATAGTTTTTCTAAAGAATTCAATTTTTACCTGGCCTAGAATTCACTAGTCAGTTGGATTGGATAAAATATTTTTGTTTATTAAACCTGTTTTATAGAAAATAATATTTCTTAGAAACAATGTCAATTAATAAGCATAAAATGTTACAGTTCCAGGAGACCACACAAATGGAAGTTACGGTCAGTACTTCTCAGTGTTCTATATCTTTAGAGCACTCAAGTGAATATAACCTTCAGAGCCATTTGACCAAGGTAATTCAATTATTAATAATTCTCAGGGGTAGATTAATCTTCACTTCACTTCTTTATGTATATGGCAATCGGCTGTAAACACAACCATTACTGCCAAACTCAAGTTTTGGATAATATACTTGTTTATGAATTTTCTTTTAAAATATGGCTGAAAGTATAAGAGATTGTTTTGAGTTACCTGAAAAAGGACAAAAAAAGACCTCACAGTAACGTTACAACAGGGTTTTAACATTTAATGTATATGATATTGTATAGAATATAGGATTTGTTGGACAATTAAGTATAATCTCCAAGATTATATTTAATTGTCCAACAAATCCTATATTATGTGTATTAGAGTTAATATTAGAAGGCAATTTAAAAACAAGACTACAATTATATTGATTTCTCTGTAATATCTATTATCAAATTACCAGAATATTAATTTGTTTTTATAATCTTATATTATAGGTGAAGCTAATTGGAGCCACATCGAAGAACTTTTTAATATAGAAAAAAAGAAGTTTTTGCTCCAGCATTGACCCAGCAACTCCTTCAACCGAATGGCAAACAGAAAATGAAAGTTCAGCTAGCTGCTCAAGTCTTAAGTCATTCTCTCGCGTCAGGATTATTTGTTAAAGTAGCTCAAAGTAAGTTTGTTGTTGTCTCTTTCTGAGCTCTTGCGACTGCTTGACTGACTGCTTCCCATATGATTCCCAAAACCTTATCACGACGTCGCGAGTTATGACCCTTTTCTAAAAGAACTTTGCATCCCACCAGTATGTGCCTAGCTGTTCCTGATGCTTCACCCCATGTATAACATGTTTTCTTTTCTGTGGCTATTCTCCATCATGCTAAAATTACATTGGTCTGGGAGAGACATCTGAATGGCGTTAAAATACAATTTGAGAATTGCAGGCTGGTCACCTGCAATTCATAGAGTAGGGTTTGCCGCTTTAGAACCGGTGGAATGTAGAATTCACCTAATTGTTGTGCCAGAAGTTAACTAGTACGAATTGGTATATTGGCCAGTCTGTCTTCCAGAATCTTATTTATTACAGCAAGTTAACTACTGTTATACTTAATGTATCTTAAAATAAGGTTAGCTGCTGAATTTTACTGGCTATAAAATAAACTAAGATAGTAATGCCTTTGTAATAGTGTACTACCAATATCAATGTTTTTTTGATGAAAATAACACAAATCCAACATGGCGGCACTGTTGCCCATACTCCATTAAATATCATAGGTCAGAATGTCATTTCATATTATAGGAAAAAATTCCTTTTAACATTTGAAATCTTTTGTTTACTTTCAGATGAATTACCTCAAGATGCCTCAGCGACTGCGACACTGGTCTCAAATTTGGACCAGTTATTCGACGCTATGAATGGTGACACGCCAGACAGAAAAAGAGGAAAAAAATACCTTACCAACTAGTTTTCGTGCAGCCCTCATTTAGATTTTTTAATAAAATGATAGTTTTTTTCACGGAAATGAAATTTTTAGGGGCAAGAAGTAAGCCCCCTTCACAAGATGGCTGGTTGAGGACGATGAATGTAATCAAGCGCATATTTAATAATTTAAACAAATAATATTGACACAAAGTGTCCAAAGGCTCAATCAAGATCCCCTCGAAAACTGTTTTGGTTGCATTCGTGGTTGTAATCCGAACCTGACTTCAATTCAATATATTGCAACATTGAAAACTAGCATAATAACAAATCTAATTATTAATAATAAAAACAGAAACTGAAACATGGATGATAATATTGATATACTAAATAATTTCAAAGTGTTTCTTCATAAAGGGTGTGCACAACGAACAATTGATGCAGATGTTTTTATTGAAGGTGTAGAGAATTAGATATACCTCAGTGTTCTGGAGAAATGCAAGTATGTGCATATGTGTGCGGCTTTATAGCTGAAAAAATATAGATAACAATTGCTAACATTGTAAAAAACAATATGCTTGCTGATCCAAACACTGAGGTTTCTCATTTATATATTATTACATCCTTTAAGGAATATGACGACATAAGATGCAGTTTGAAATACATCCAGCCCAGTTTCTGTGAAATGGTTGAAAATGCTGCAAATTTTAATACTTATTTAAAAGAAAATTTGCATGTAAAGGCAAAATTTATTACAAATATGCGATAATTTAAATAAAGATTGGCTGAAGGGGTGTGAAGAACATTTTGAAATTAATTTGAAAAAATTATATGTATATATTTTTTTAAATGGCTTTATTATAACTTACTTTCAACTATTTCTTTAAAAAAAATGGTAAATGTTTTGCCCAAATCTATTATAGTCTAATATAGTATATTGAGAGTACAGTTGCTAAGTATATGCCTGACACGGTTTTGTATTATTAAAAATCGAGGTTTTGTTGAGGATGCTTCTAAAAAACCCGTATCGAGAGAAATAAATATTCTGAAACATATTTATAAGCTTGTATTATTTGGCATTGCTACGAAATTCCCTATTCCTACTAAGATTTGGCGTTTTTATATATTTTTTGGTACCTGCAGAACCCGGAATCGAAAATTCTATGACTTAGCTGATACCGGAATTTCAATAGGCGTATGTAACAATTAATTAAATTAATCATTTAATTGATTGTCTTTTACGCCTATTAAAATTCCGGTATCAGCTAAGTCATAGAATTTTCGTAAAGCAAAAATCAAAAACACTATTTGAATCTCCCGCGTACAAAAAGTTTCCGATGGCATAAACGGGAGCGCTAGTGAGCTCGATGTAAGCATTTTTGAAGTATGAAGTTGCCGTTCTTCCCTTTAGGGTATTTGTGTTCTGTGGCTGGCGCAACACTCAGTTATTTTCCAGCCATATAATATCAGCGGTTTCCTTTCGAGTTCCCGTCAATAGCTCATCCCCTGTATTGTGTAAACCCGAATCAATAGTAATATCTTATAATTTTACCATCCTAGAAATATATCAATAACATGTACAAAAGTTACACTTTTTCATTAAGCGCTATAAATAATCACCGTGAATAAAAAGAGACAGAGATTCGTAGAAGAACTAAAGTCACCGGCATAACTCAATGAATTACTAACCTAAGAAAGAGCCATTGGGCAAGACATCGCTCGCAGGACAGATGGCCATTACGATGGATGAAAGGTCCTCGAGAGGCGGCCGAGTACTGGGTGACGCAGCGTTTGGGTATAATGGTAGTAGGCTCCTTAGGAGGTGGATCGACGACCTGGTAAAGGTCGTGGGAAAGCCGCTGATTGTAATAAGCTCAGTACCGACCAGTTTGGTAATTTTTGGGGAAGTTATTTGAAATAAAATTGAAAAAATATTTCCTTGAGCTAGAGTAACTAATAATAGAAGATTATTAACCAAGGGGTTATAGCTGTGTCTTATATGCCAGGGGTGTAGATTTATTCGCAAGTGCAACGAATGACTCTATGCTTAACTCCCAAGTGCAGAGAGGGTATTGAATAATTAAATCCTAAACGTAGCAAGGGAATTAAGATTGGAGTTCTGCGTGTAAGGCGGGATTTAAGCTCATCCAAGACTAAGGCTCGTATTAATAAACACGTTTCAAAGTTAAGAGCGAACTCAAGCTGCAGTTTTGACGTTTACTGTATGGAATATCTGTCAAAAACAGTTACTTAAGATCGATCTCGAGATAATTGAGATGCAGTTATTAATACGGGCCTAAGACTGGTTTATCTCCGAGGAAAATATTCTACTTTTTGTATCACCTGCAAGGAAATAGAAACAAATACGAAAGCAATACAGTATTTAGCCAAAATCACATTAATATTGAAGTATTATTATATTACTTAAAATAGTCACAAAACTTCTGTATTGAGAAAACTATAAAGAAAAATTGTCTGCATGTGCTTAACTCCGTTTGCCTGTTTAACTTGGAAAACTCAAACTTACATAATGTAAACAATATGACGAGATTAAATTTAATTTTATTATATTTTAGTGTCTTCACGATTGTTTGAGCATAGGCATACGTAGTACTATTATCTATTCTGTGGCATAGGTATGTTGTCCATTCGGAATCAATATTTCTTTTTCGCTTAACGGTGTAAGATGGATTTCTATCAAAATTTAAGTACTTTTACATCTCTCATGTTCGGTAAGTAGGTCCTTATTACCCCCAAATAGGGCTTGTAGGTGACCAATTAGCGCTCTAGGGTAATAATGTAGCTAGAGAAGCCCTAGGGCTGTAACTAATTTATTGCCCGTATGATGGTTAGATGTACGCAAACTTTTTGAAATAGTGAAGTGTTTTTTATATACTTACCGCCCTAGGGCTTTCCAAGCTACATTATTACCCTAGAGCGCTAATTGGTCACCTACAAGACCCATTTGGGGGTAATAAGGACCTACTTACCTCACAATCGAGATGTAAAGCAGAGTAGTTAGCTCGGGTGTAAGCACCAATTGCACCCTCGAAATATAATTAATTATCTCGGGCTGCAATTGATGCCTTACAGCCCTTAGCTACTAATCTACTATTATATACCACCTGCATCTCAAGCACGTATCATATGAATATTCTCAATTTAAAATAAGCTATTAAAGCTAAAGCGAGCTTAAGTTGTATGGAAGTTTCTTTGGGTAATGATGACATTTAAATTTGGAACGCCAAAATGTCAACAAAAATTTCTATCAAAAATAGTTTCGAAGCACCAATGTTTTCTTTAGATATTTATAGTTCCGTACGCAAAAGAATGTCTATAGCTAAGACACACGGCCAAGTTTTTTAAAATATTTTTCATCAGAGTAGTCTCTTTGATGTGTCGAATTTTATAGTCAAAAACTCCTTGGACCGAGGTAGTTATGCTTTGAACAGCCTTTTTTTCACGAAACTATTTTTGAAAGAAGTTTTTGTTGACATGTTTGTGTTTCTAATTTTAATGTCATTACTATCCAAGGAAACTTCCATTCAACTTTAACTTCCTTTAGATATCAATTCCACGTCCTCAACTAAAAAAAAAATATTTTACAAAAAATAAAAGCCGACTTCAATAACACTTAAAATTTAAAAATAATATAAGAATAGGTACAGACAACATCACCCTTCTATATTGAAGTCGGTGCCAAACGATGATCTTCTAGAGAGTCTTAAAATTTGTCACCGACTTCAATATAGAAGTGTGATGTTGTCTGTACCTATTCTTATATTATTTTTAACTTTTCTGTGTTTTTGAAGTCGGTTTTTATTTTTTAATTTTTTTTTTATAAAATATTTTTTATTATTTTTAACCTTTTTAGAGAATGAATTCTTTTTGGTGAAAGAAACCCTATAATTTAATACCAGCTCACAGCGTTTTCCTCGATTTTCATGGGATCCCATCATCAGATCCTGACTTTGGTGACTTTGGGACCACCCTAGGAGTATACTATATCGAATACAAAAAGAATTTTGAAAATCGATCTCCAATTAGCGGAGTAATCGCGTAACATACACACAAAACACGTTGGACACACCTTAAAATTTAAGGGTTTTCCTCGATTTTCATGGGATCCTATCATCAGATCCCAACTTAGGTGGCTATGAGACCATTCTTGGAGTATACTCTATCGAATACAAAAACAATTTTGAAAATCGGTTCACAATTGGCGGCGTAATCGCGTAACATACACAAAAAAAACATACGCATCGAATTGAGAACCTCCTCCTTTTTTGAAGTCGGTTAATAAACAAACCAAATAAAAACATCACCTTATGTTTCTACATACGACTATAACTGGACTAATGTTTATTACACAACATTAAATGTTTAATTTAATTAACTTACTTTTAGTTGAATTAATAATTTCTTTTTTATTTAACCTCACAGTAGGTGTATAGAGTATGCTCCCCGGGTTCGGTTTCGATCCGTTTTGGCCGTCGGTCGTAGTGACTGTATGGACGCTTGAGCACTCATACGTATTCGGTTCGTGTTCGATCCGTAAATTCCACTCCGAGTCGTTTTTAGGTGTGAATCAGGATGGCGGGTCTCCATCATTTATTTATATTATTTGATTAAGTTGTTAATAACGTTTATATTGTATGTATTGATAATGATTTCTCAATCGTTTTTTATTTATAAAATAACAATTTATAGTGGAAAACATGTGTTATAAGTGGAATGTATAATGAATTAAGCTGGAACTTTTGGTCGTAATTCCTTTCCCATATAACAAACTTTTTCTTAGTCCTAATTGCGTACCCTTTCCCCTATTGAATATGCTGTCTCATTCTTTCGTCCCAAGGTTGCCTGGAAGAGATTGCTTTTTAGCAATAACGCCGCCTATTTGTACTAGTCTGTTTTTTGTAAAATATTTCATATAGTATTTGTTCTTTTTTCATAAATTTTGTGTGCCATCAGAATTAAAATATTCGATTTTAAAAGAAAGTGTTTTTAATTTCTGGAGGTACTAAATTGTGGTTTAATCTGTTACATTAAATAGTTAGTAACTTTAATGTTAATAATAATATTCTTTATTGCATAAAATCGGACACGTCTGACAAATAACAAATAGTACAAAACACAGCAAAGGGCGGAAAGGAGCATGATCACGCCATTTTGATAATGAAAGCTGGATTTTGTCTAAACTAAGCAAGTGCCAAAATTAAAATGTTTGGTATCAAATAGTACTAAATCTGTCGTCTTGACGTTTATTACATAACCGTCTCAAATTCGAATCGAATACGGATAAGTGCGCAAACCCTAGGAAATAAATAGTAAATTTCCTGTTCGATTTTTTCACGTATCGAACACGATCCGAATACGTATAAGTGCGCAAGCGCCCTAATTGGTAACTATATGGCGAATCTTCTTTGGTTTTGACACTCGCCAATATAGAACCAATTATACTTATAATGACACTATATCACACTTGGAAATGCTCAAAAAATGGCAGTCATTAATAGTATTTTCTTGATAAATTAATAAATCATCATCATCATTTCAGCCAAGAGACGCCCACTGTTGGACATAGGCCTCCCCCAAGGATCTTCATACCGATCGGTCCTGCGCCTCCCGCATCCAGCGGCTTCCCGCGACCTTCACCAGATCGTCGGTCCACCTTGTGGGGGGCCTACCAACACTGCGTCTCCCGGTACGCGGCCGCCACTCGAGGACCTTTCCGCCCCAACGGCCGTTAGTCCAGCGAGCGATGTGTCCTGCCCACTGCCACTTAAGGTTTGCAATTCTTTGGGCTATGTCGGTAACTCTCTTCTGAAGATGCTCGTCGGCGACCCAATACTAAAATGTAAATAAGTCAATTTCAAGAGGCGCTTTAAAATTTTACTTAAAACCATGATAAATTTCACAGTAAATTTACATTCCCCTACGAATATGTTATATTAAGATTAACAACAATAAGGTTTTGATTTTCTACTATGGTTGACAATAATAAATTCTTATTAAGATAGCTAAATACTACATAACCCTTATTCAAGTTGTTTAAAAAATTTTTGACAGAGCACAACACAGCGCGATATACTTCGACTGTTCACAAAATATATGAACTTATAGAAGCATTGCGAGGCGCGTATTAGTCTCACTTTTGACTATAACTTACTGATATTGAGATTTGCAGGAGTAACTGCATTGACGCAATTCCATTACAGGAGCTATATAGACGTAAACGGCATTTAAGCGGGCTATTAGAAATACGTTATAAGCAAAAGTAGACTTATAAAGTGGGCCCTCTTCCGGACTTATATGTGGATATAATCCTCATATAGTCCTAGAGCAATGATCCTCCTGGGATAGTTTAAAAACCAGTTTTTGCTAGTTGGGTATTGTATGATTCGCTTGTTACAAAGATGTAATCACCCACCCACCCAAATGTTAACAAACAATTAGAGGTTTGATACATATCCCGAAGCAAGAATTTCTTTGTGACGTCTATCTCTAAAAATGAATAGGTAACTGAATTGAGGCGTGACCCAGTGAATGACAAGACGTTTGTTTTTTATATATCAAAATGTCTTTTAAAAATTATGCCAACGTTGTCTAGTAGATGTAAGACACTACCTGGTTAATTATATCTTTGAGGAGGTTAAGTAACGTTCGCTGTGGTCAGTCCTAGGATGGGTGACCAAAATAAGAAACCTCTCAAGGTCCTCCGTGCTTCGGAAGGCACGTTAAATTAACCGTCCCATCAGACTAGGCGACTGAAGGAACAGAGAGTAAACTTGCGTTTGCGCAATCACTTGTGCACTTGCTTACTATCTCCTGCGCAGATGCATGGCTAGTCTCTTTGGAGATTGGCCGCCGTGACCGAATATCGGTTAGGAGGACATTATTAATTATTTTTTTGAATGAAGTAAATCATATAATAATAATCGAACTTCACATGAGAAGTTCGTTTGATAACCTACAACAAAGACTATACAAGGTGAGGTTTTTGTTCTTTTACTAATAAATACATATTTCTTTTGAGAGTAATAAATACTTTACATACATGATACTTTTCTAATAATCACAATATATTTATGGGTAAGATTCAATTCCCTAAAAATATGCTCATTTTATGATATTTATATTTCATGTCTCACCCAACCTAGTATGGGACATTTTTTTTATCAACTAGAAATAAATAATCAATGATAGTATATCATCAATAACATAATCTCCCTCTACCACCTAAGCTTAATACTAACGTTGGATGATTTCAGACATAAAATATAATTTAGGGCTTCGCTCGAGGAATGCAAACTTAAATTTAGGGTCGCACTGTTATTGGGATTAGTGAGCACCGACATTCATCACGATGAACTTGTACAGTCAACAGCAAATGGTGTTACGATACCTCGTAATCTCCTCCAATCGACTCTCGACTCAATGATCAGGTCATAACTATTAGAATCGGTTAAATGAAAGGAACGTTTTGATAAGCTTGATATGACGTTATCTGTACGAATGTACATTCGTATAGTTTTATTAAAAATCTCCCCCTGTATTGCGGTTAATGCAACAACAGAACAAACGAAGGGGCCGCTTTGTGGACTATTTGAACAAACAGGTGGAATAGAGAGCTTTATTCATCAATTTCTGTTCGTCTGGCTTTATTTGTATTTCGAACAAGCTTATCAGTCAAAAATGTTGTATTGTGCTTTTACGGACAGTGATTTTATTAAGCTTGGGACTGTATGCTACTTGTGTTTTTATTTTACTATATATATGATCGAAGAGTGCATTTTTTATAATGTTGCAATTGGCTGCATGACAAGTTACGTAATTCAAGTTATAGATGAATTGAAAAACATCTGAGCAGCGGCCAGAAATGAATTTTCATGAGCCAAGAATTACAAACTTCGTGTCTTCTTTTTACTATAATAATGCCTACATTTCTGAGCATGTTTGAGATATAGTACATTACTGCAGAGGCCGGGAAGTTAGGGATTGCCGGACGAGTAGAGCTTTTGACAATAATCACGAGTCCGTCAATCCCATTCCGAGGTATGTATAATGCTTTTCTCAATAATTGTGAGGAGTAATGAAAAACGTAATACTGGAAATAAATGAGTATAATATGAATAAAGGAACAAATAAAGCAATTAATTTATTAATTATTTAGTAAGCCTAGCATTTAGTTATACTAATACTTTAAAATTTTTAATTAGGGCAAAGGAAACAAAACCCATACAGCCCAGCCATATTTTACGCAAAAATGTAATACCTACTGTAGATTATGGCTCTTTTCTCTCGCAACGAAAATTTAACATATTTTCGTGTGATTTTATACCAACGTTTTAATAAAATTGTTGTCATCATATTCGTATATAATCAAAACACCAAACGTTTTTCTAGCTGCTTTAGCGATAGATGGGCTTTAAACAAAAGTAGGTATGTCATGTTTATTCTAGTTCAATAGAAATATTCAATACTTTATTGCACTCCATAATGTTACATACATTAGATGTAACCAGATACATTACAGTTTACTAGGAGCCTGTTGGGTACGGCAAGTAACATCTTCTAAACACACTAAACACATACACATTAAAACACACCAACACACGATATTTTCTTATGAATATTCAAAAATTACATTTAAGAACATCATTCACATAAAAAATATTGTTCAATCAATTTTGGTTGTTAGGGGTTTAACATGTTTAAATTAATAATTTATTTATTTGTTATTGATTTCATTTACCTATTATATTTTAATACCTACTAGCGTCCGTGGGGATGATGAAGGTTGCTTTAAAATCTGGTTGCTAAAGAACTGGAGCGGAAGTAAATTTCTCTTTTAATAAATTAAAGGCTTAATTGAGCCTGTTTTTTACTCCACATCCAAATAGCTTTCTTTTTCATCAAGTAAGTTAAAGATCGAGCTATGTCTGAAAATTTAGGTATACATTTTCAAAATCAAGCGTAGGTCTGAAACGTTTGCAACTCTTGGCTCCATGTCAATTTTGCTAATAATTTTATCTCATGTCTGCCCTGTACAAAATCGTAAGGTCATTGACATATATGTGTAAGAAATAGAAAAGGACCAAGAATGAAACCCTGTGGAACTCCTTCAACTGCGGAGCCATGAGACCTTTTTCTATTGACGTCTACTTTCTGAATCCTTCCACTTTTACCGGAGGGAGACTCTGTACCAGGCTCGTATACTTGTGTACCTCCATCTTACCTATTTCTGCTTGCATTGCTGTGTTCCGGTTTAAAGGGTAAGATATGGCAATGAAGTTACTGGGTAGCGTGACTTTACATCTGATGTCACAAGTTGGCTACGTTCTTGTGGGGGTTGCAGTTTTACTGCGAATCTCACAAGATCCAGATGTATTATAGGCGACCACCACCACTTACCATCAGGTAGGCAGTTTGTTTGTTTGATAACTTAGTTGTAAAATAAAAAACTTATAAAGGAGACTTAAGTTTCACGATACACATAGTAATGGTCACACAAACACAGGTGGAATGGAGTCATTTGCTAGGCCCACTATAAAAAAAATATTAATTACGGTTAAATTTAATAATATATTATATTTATTTGTATATCAATATTTTTGTTTTTTGAGGTCAGGAGACCTATTTTTGAATTACGTATGCGATTTAGGAATCACCGCTGACTAAATAGTCAGCAATGACTTTGAAGTCACGAATTCCTGAACATCCTATTTTTGAAAGTCGAAAGCAGAGCTGCCAACATAGATAAAGTACACACACACACGTAAGGGTTCGGTTCCATGCAGAATGTAGCCGTTTTCGGTATAAACCGGTTATTATACTCGTACGGCTAAAAATTCATTGCAACTAGGCCAAAATATAAGAAAATACTGGTCTAAGTTTGTTTGTGACACAAATTTAAAAGATTTTAAACTTATGCACGGTTATTTTTTTATCACCCTGGAAAATGTTAGGGACGCTTCAGGACACATCCAATATTATAAAAAAAATATATAAAAAAAAATCTCTAAAAATGCTGCTCTCAAATAGTGCAGCATTTTTTGTATTTTTTAAAAAAAATAAATAAATATAAGTGAGTTATTTTTTTTATTTATATTTAAATCATTCTAATACCATGTCGTGAAGCGTCCCTTAAATTTTCCAAGGTGATAAAAAAATAACCGTATATAAGTATTTACTTATTTGAGAAATTTTAAAAATTTTAAATCCAACTCAAAATCAACACACATCAACTTCAAACTTGTCAATATGTTCTCTAAACAAAACACAGATAACGTTTCCACAGTTATGACTTGTTTACGAATGGGTGAGGGCACTCGTAATGAAATCACATCCGTGACTAAGGTAGTCACATAAGTGATATTCAAAAATAAGAATTATTGAAAATCGGTGATTATTAGTCACATCGGTGATTTCGAAGTCGCATACGTAATTCAAAAATAGCTCTCCTGATCTGATTTTTAATATCTAGGTGATCACGCTACGCGGCATCGGAATAAGAAGCGGGAAGAGATGCAAATCGAAACGTATTTAATAATTTCACTAACTTTTATCTGTTATTATGAATAAAACCCACACATATCACATTGTCTAAACAATTTGGCTATTATATATAATAACCAGCTATTATTTATAATAGCTATTTAATTACCCTGACTGTAACATATATGTTACGCTCAAAGACCGATAACGCTCATTGAGCGAAAAAATAGCTCACAACGCGTTGTGGTCACAGTAAAACATCCACATGGCGAAATTCGTGTTATGGCTCTAATGAAAACGCTCACGACGCGTTGTGGTCACAGTAAAACATCCACATGGCGAAATTCGTGTTATGGCTCTAATGAAAACGCTCACGACGCGTTGTGGCAATCACAGAAAGACCACATATCGAAATTCGTGTTGTGGCTGACATGCTATTCGACCTCGACGCGTTGTGGCAATGAAGAAAAGTCATGAGGCGTATGGACCCATATTTGATTACGACGCACAGTGCTTTGCGATATGGGTCCTACAAGTCTCGAAACGTTATGGAAGATGTCTTTAGGAAATATTTATTATCCTGTAACAGGTACCAGGCAGACAATCTATTTAATGCCCTTTCTGCAGTCAAAAAATTTAAATCACTGCATAACGTATTTGTTATGATTACTATTTAAATGTTATTAATAATGATTAAATATAATATAAAAAACGTATCATTAAAATTAAATGATTTTTTTTATTTATTGGGATTACTTTATGTTAAAAAAACAACTTATTAAGTAATAAAATATTGAGCACACACTATTAATCATTGGTAAATTACTTATAACGTACTTAGAATAATAATGGACTTAAGTTTTTTTATGAATTTTGAGTTTTGTTTATTAGTCAACAGTAAACAACAACAATGTACTTAAATTAATTACTTATATTAAACATTACTATAATTGTGAAGAAATTTCTATTTACTTTTACAGGAACTTTACTCTGCTCCGAACGCCTCATGGCTCTTCTTCATTGCCACAATGCGTCGTGGTCGTATAGCATGTCAGTCACGACACGAATTTTGCTATGTGGTCTTTCTATGACAGCCACAATGCGTTGTGAGCGTTTTCATTAGAGCCATAATACGAATTTCGCCATGTGGATGTTTTACTGTGACCACAACGCGTTGTGAGCTATTTTTTCGCTCAATGAGCATTATCGGTCTTTGAGCGTAACATATACATAAAAAGGCTAAACGTATACTACGTTCTCGAAACCGGTCTAGTAACAATAACAGCAAATAGGTACTGAACATCGTCCTCGCCGATGTGCTGCGCTAGCGCAAACTGCGATAGAATTCAGTCACAGATTATATTTTTGTTTTGAAATTTTAGTTGATCGTACTCCAAGTGACATTTTTAATGGTGCGGTTACAATATTGTTCAGTGTCATCATGTCTCTCTATGACATGCATGGCTTTGTTTCCTCTTTTATTAAAAAGGAAAAAGAGTTTTATAAGCTGTGCACCGCAGCGGAGTTGATTAGAACTGTCGCATTGCTCCCGTAAGGCATACACGGTGGATGGCTTGGCGTAGGGATTTAAAATCACTTTGTTTATTGCGTATACCGCGATGTTACTTGAGCACTGAAGTAATTGAAAGACAAATGCATTCTTTTTCTGACGCTACGGTAAAGGCGTGTGCGTCCGTAATTTACTGGAGATTCACTTTATTAGATGTATGCGTTTATGTGTTTTGTTGCAAGCAAAAGCGGAATAAGTCCATTGCATCCAATATCTGTTCCAAAGCTATAACTATAAGGCGCTGTATTAGATATTACTAGAATATATATCGGAGAAGTTAGGCCCTTTTCTGGACTGATTCCACTACCGTTTTGCAATGGATCCGTAGTGGAGGTACGCTGCTGATATTGATTGACTTCTATTGATGGACGTGCCCATGAAATTTAAGGGTTTCTCTCTATTTTCCTAAGATCCCATCATCAGATCATGACTTGGTGACAGTGGGACTACCTCTGGAGTATAAAATCGGCCCACACATGTCGGAGTAATCAGTGAACATACATAAAAAATAGATACAGTCGAACATATAACCTCTTCCTTTTAATAAAGTCGGTTAAAAAAATCGCATAAAACTGCAGTACTTATATGTTATTAAAAATATGTAGGTACTTATTGATTGTTGGTCGTTTGGATGTTGATATATATTCAAAAATTGTTGGTTGTTGAACAAATAAACCTTTTATTATGTGATTCGTTGATAATTTAAGTTGTTGATATTTTAAATCTTTTATGTTGTAAGTATACCAATGGTCTTTGAGTCATTGAAATATTAAAGTGTTGATTAAAAGTTTTTGACATTTTTACTGTCGATATGTCCAATCAAACAATCGACATACAATACAAGTCATACAATATTAATCACTAGGTATGATTGCATGCATTTCAGTAGAAACATTTAACATGTGTCATTGCAACTAAAATGAAATGGCTTCCATGCACCTTCCATGGTTTTTATCATGGAAATTACTCAAGTATTGAAATTGAGATTTCAAATGAGGCGGGCAATGAGGGGAATGTAGAAGAAGAGAAAACAAAGTTGTTAGGGATCTCATCTTTCTTCGCTGTCGTATAGGCAACCATTTTAAGGTTTGACAATAAGTCATACTCATCAGTATGACTCATTGTCAAACCTTAAAATGGTTGCTCCAGATACATGGTCATATTTACGAAGATTAAAAACGATTCGAATGCAGTTATTTAGAAGTCGATCAAGTCAATCAAGCAAAAAAAGAAAGAGCTGAGCAATGACTTTCATGGCTGTTTGTCGGATGGGTGCGCATCGTGGGTTTCTCGTGGTTATCTACTCAGATAATGGCACACATTTTAAAGGCAACGAACTCAAAGGAGACTGATTGACATAGCGACAATCTTCGTGACTATAGTATAGCCTGGAGGATTATAGCACCAAGTGCTCCTGAAATGGGTGGTGGATGGGAGAGTATGATTTGTGCCGTAAAATCGTCTTTAAATGGCGAACAGCACAACGCTTGGCAGATGCCTATTGGCTGTGCTAGACAAAAGAATATCTGACAACATGTCCCACGCCAAAAATAGACTCGCCAAGCCAGGTGACTGCAGATAGGAGATTATATTGTGTTGTTCAAGCCCAACATTGAACGTAACTGCTGGCGACATGGATTTGTGACTGCTACACATCCAGGCGGTAACGGTCGCATTCGCGTTGTTGACGTGTGTCTGTTAAGGTTAACGTATTTAACGATCTTTAAGGTAGGTATTCCAATAAGTAGACTTCTGAAGGATCAATTAATAGTTTTACTTCAATAATTTACAATGGTTGGGTCGCGGGTTGCTCACACTGAATTGAGTTGATAATTTAAAATAGACGATCACTATCCTGGCCTTTTGTATCCTGGCGTGGATCAGTAGACCGGCTCGTTTTGGCTCAGGTTAGAAGACCGGCGACACAGCAGCCCAGCAGCAAGGCGGTAGCACGGCACGTAGGTAGAAAAAACCCCAAAACGGGGTTTTGTAGAATTAAGTATACCACTTAGCACTTCGAATTACTTGAGAATTAACCCAGACTGTTAATATGTGTTTCGAAGGCAATAGTGCATGACATTTGCGCGCGGACTGCTCATCCCGACATATATGGAGACACTAATTCTATCGCAACCGGTGCCTCAACCTGTTTTTTGACGAAAGTGGAATGCTATAGCGCACCGTACCTGCCGATGACTAGTCGACAGGCGTGAGTGGGACTCTCTCTGCTGAGTGCAGGGCATACCCACTAAACCAACCTCGATGCCCATTTTGTTCATAGTCAGGGTGATCCGGGTTCTGGGTAACCCCGATTCTCCGGACCAACCGGTGCCTCAACCTAAGGCCTAAAACCTAAAACCATGCCGCTAAGGTCATTGATCCTAAATTCTTTTATGTTTGATATAGTTTGTTAGCTACGTTTCCTTATTCTCAATACTGATTGAACTTCCTCAAATTGTTTCCCTCTACAGTTACACCCACGTTATGGGTTTTGAAACATTTTTCCTATGTACAGTTGAATTTCTCGGCTGTAATGGTGAATTTATTATTAAATGTATGAGAATAAAGGATCATTTTATCAAAGCTCTCATAGCAATCCAATATTTTATGTATTCCGCCCATTCATCAGTGAGATGGCGGCATTGCGTAATTTATTATAGTGATCGGCGTGAGCCGAAATTAATGTCATTATTGACTCGTAGCAAAACTTAATATAAAAAGCTTCGTTTTTCATGATAACTTTCTGAAATACATTCCTGGGGTACTATTCATGAGTGAATCGTACTGAAATATGATTTTTACCACATGGAACTTAAGTTTTTGATACAAAAATAAACAACAACAACATTCTTAATAAGTGTTGATATTCGTGTAGTATGGTAATCAAATTGTTTGTTTGTGGATTAGATTTGTTACAAGCTTTTATTTACTTTCACCTATCGCGGTGTCTGTAATGAAATCTTACAAGTTAAATTTGACCCACTTCTCGGTCTCCGATTGAGTTGAAATTTTGCATGCATATGTATATCGCGTGACAATGCAATATTATGATGATATGAAAGCTTGCATTTAAAAAAGTTTTTTTTATATAATTTTACTTGTTTTATTGTCCCTTCCATCTATACTAATATTTTAAAGAGGAAAGATTTGATTGTTTGTTTGTATTGAATAGGCTTCGAAACTATTGAACCGATTTTGATGAAAGTTGGTATAGGGATAGTTCGAGACCAGGGGAAGGATACATTGTAATTTTCTTACGGAAAAAAATCGCACGGGAAAACAAAAATAACGCGGGCGAAGTCGCGAGCGGAAAGCTATTAATTTTATATACAACTAAATTTGGTTTACGGGCGAATGAATATCAGTAGGAATCGAATATTCGGTGTGAGGCGAGTGATTCGAAAATAAGATTCGCGAATCGAAATACCAATGCATGAAAGGTATTAATATACATATCTCGTTTCATTGCGAAAACGTCCGGAGATTAAAATTATTTCAGAATGTATTGTTATTTATTTAAGAGTAAGTTAATAAAAATATTCTTGTACCAATTTATTGACGTTAATCTATAATGTGAAAATAAATATAAATGAATGGCTTTTCTTCTTGGGAAAGCCTCTCTCTCAATATCCGTACGTAAGTAGTGTTTTTTGTTCTTGTATTTGCTTCTTGTATCTTAATTGTCCTTAGGATATAAGTACATTGAGTATGTATTTGTTAACTTTGTACAAGCATTAATATTTATAGTTCTATGTTATCCATTACTATTACTACACTAGCTTTCCGCTCGCGGCGTCGCCCGCGTTATTTATTGTTTTCCCGTGGGAATTTTATATTTTCCCGTAAAATTATTTTGTAGCGTTTGAATATAGAAGATTATACATATATTATATATACACGGTTATTTTTTTATCACCCTGGAAAATTTAAGGGACGCTTCACGACATGGTATTAGAATGATTTAAATATAAATAAAAAAAATAACCCCCCTCCTTAATTTTATATAAATTTTTTAAAATATACAAAAAATGCTGCACTAGTTGAGAGCAGCATTTTTAGAGATTTTTTTATTTTTTTTATATTTTTTTAAAAATTTTTATTTCATTTTTTTTATTTTTTATATAATATTGGATGTGTCCTGAAGCGTCCCTAAAATTTTCCAGGGTGATAAAAAAATAACCGTGTATATATATAGGTATATATATAGATGATAAATTTTTTGCCATCTATTTAGATCAATTTGATACATACGTACTAATTGATGAGTATGTATATAGTTAGGCAGTGGAAGGAGCGGGGGTAGTGAAGGTGAGCGCTAATGCATGCAAATTAAGAGGGCCCTCTAAACCTTCACCTGGGTCGCAAGTCCCAGGCGCTGCCGCAGACTCTTTCTCTGCAATGCAATGAATCCAGCATCCGCACGGTGAATCCATGGAATGCTAAGAAAATTATCTCAAATGATGACCAATAAGACTTACATGAAGAACCACTACTTACGATATTGGTACCAAAAGATTTTTTGCACAATCTTTCACCTTCATCTCATTGGATTGTATGTGGCGATAAGGTCGAAAATGGAAGCGAGTAACACATGGTATTCTTTACAGCTTCGGAACATGTTATTGTTATAACGACAAACTTAGGTAAAACGGTGGTAGCTAATCAGGCAGGCTAAGAAGCAAACAAAACAAAGCAGAGAAACTTCTGTTCCTATAAAAAGTCGAACTCAGGACCTCTAGATCAATACAGACCAATTTTTCAACCACTAGGCCTGAATGTTAAATGTGGCCAGCACGGCATGCATCTTGTAGCTCTGATTATTGAAACTTAAACATAATTTTTAACCGACCTCAAAAAAGGAGGAGGTTCTCAATTCGATGCGTATGTTTTTTTGTGTGTATGTTACGGGATTACGCCGCCAACTGTGGACCGATTTCCAAAATTATTTTTGTATTCAATAGAGAACACTCATGGAGTGGTCCCAAGGCCACTAAAGTCAGGGTCTGATGATGGGGTCCCATAAAAATTGAGAAAAAGCCATACATTTTAAGGTGTGTCCAACGTGTTTTGTGTGTAAGTTACGCGATTACTCTGCCAAATGTGGACCGATTTTCAAAATTCTACTTCTATTCCATAGAGTATACTCTTGGGGTAGTTCCAATGATGGAATCCTATGTAAATCGAGGAAAATCCTTAAATTTTATAGGTACGTCGAACGTGTTTCATGTTTTTTCCGAAGTTATTCACGTATTTGCGTCTGGTAGTCATGAACCGAGCTGATGGTGGAAGGATCCTTAACTTTTGGACTTGACTTGTCCTGACCTTGGACCTGAATTTAATACGGTGCCAAATTTTAAGACTTTCTAGGAGATCATCGTTTGGCACAGACTTCAATATAGAAGCGTGATGTTGTTTGTACCTATTCTTATATTATTTTTAACTTTTATTATTATATATTCTTTATTGTACACAAATTTACATGAAAAGGTGTTACAAAGAAGAAAAATGTACAAGGGTGAGCTTATCTCTATAAGAAATTTCTACCAGCCAACACTAGCGGGTGTACTAAAACTCTGATTGAGGGAACAAAATAAAATATAATTGTGCACCAAAACCAAATAAAACATAAAAAATTAATTAATTTTACACATACACACACGCACGCCCATCAACCCACACACGTACACACACACACACACTCGCGCACACACACACACACACTCGCGCACACACACACACACTCACACACACACACACTATTAACAGTTAGTTAATTGTTTTTTTAAGGGATAGGGGGCAAACGAACAAACGTATCACCTGATGGTAAGTGATTACCGTCGCCTATGGACACCCGCAACCCCAGAGGAGTTACAAGTGCGTTGCCGGCTTTTAAGGTAGGAATACGCTCTTTTCTTGAAAGTTTGAAGGTCGTATCGGTCCGGAAATACCGAAGGTGACAATTCATTCTAAAGTTTGACTGTACGAGGCAGGGAATTGCGAGAAAAACGCACAGTTGTGGACTGCCAACCATCTAAGTGATGGGCATGGATTTTTTGTCGCGTGGAACGATGGCGGAAAGAGGCGGCAGGTATGAGACCGAACAATTCCTCGGAGCATTCCCCGTAATATATGCGATAGAAGATGCATAGTGAGGCGACATCTCTACGCAGCGCCAAGGTATCAAGCCGATTAGAAATTTCCTGGCAGTCGACGATTCGAGTCGCTCTCCGCTGAATGCGGTCCAGTGGGAGAAGCTGGTATTGGGGTGCCCCTGCCCAAAGATGACAACAGTATTCCATATGAGGCCGAACCTGTGCATTGTTAGCTGTAGGCGGTGCGCTGGACTGAAATACCTTCTCGATCTATTGAGCACACCAAGCTTCTTAGAGGCTAATTTAGCCTTACCCTCCAAGTGGCCACGGAACTGGACTTCGCTCGATATGTCGACGCCAAGGATCTCAATATTGGCTGAGGCAGATAGAGGAATGCTCTGAAAGGGAGGAGATACGACAAATGGCATTTTCTTGGCGGTGAACGCGCAAACCTGTGTCTTTGTAGGGTTAAAACGGACTAATTTAAGTCGACCCCAGTTAGAGACTTTCTCTAATGATGTATCAATTTCAGACACAAGTTTATTCCGGCACTCAATGACGTTTCCCCGAGAGATATTCGCACGGCCGTTATAGGAGGTATCTTTCGTGCTGTCATCTGCATAACAATGAATGCCGCTGATTTGCAGCATATCATTAATATGCAAAAGGAATAGTGTAGGTGATAGCACACATCCTTGGGGGACACCAGCATTTATAGACAGTGAGTCTGAGCATTCACCATCAATTAAGACCTTTATGCTTCTGTCTAAAAAAAACTGATGACCCATCCACATAGTTTCTCGGGAAGCCCATACGAAGGAAGTTTAGAAAGAAGCGCTTTGTGCCAGACCCGATCGAGGGCCTAAGGCGACCGAAGGAAGGAAAGGATGGCGTGCAGAAATTTCCCTGAATAGCTTTGGCAAGAGACCAGAACGCACGAGTCCCCGAAGGAAGACGCTCTAGTTTCTCGCCAATTCTACTGATGTGCTCCGACTTCGCTCTTGCAATGTCTCTTTTGAAGGATCTGGAGGCATAGTTATACTGCTTTTTTAAGGTGCTGGTATTTCCATCCCGAGACGTCACCGCATTTGCCCAGGCTTGGTAGGTTTCCTGTTTCCAGCGAGAAGCCTTTTTGGAGGATTGACCAAACCAAGGTTAGCCACCAATGGGGACTACTGAGGATGGAATAAAAATTTCCATACCCTGCAACACCACATCAGCAACAGACTCAGTGGCGATGTTGGGATCATCCGGCGAAAAGCAAACCTGCCTTCAAGGGTAGGACGCAAAAAAGGACCGCATCCCATCCCAGTCTGCTGACTTGTAGTGCCACACACGGCGACTACGTGCAACTCGAGGTCGTTGCAAGCACGTGAGTGGCACCGTACTTCTTATAAGGCAGTGGTCCGAGGAGCCAAGAGGGGCGTCGACAAATATGAGGTAGCCATCAGGATGAGAAGTCAGCAGAAGATCCAACAGTGAAGGTTCCTGACTCTCCACATCGGGAATTCGTGTGGGCGTAGTGACCAGTTGCGTCAAGCCATATGCAAGAGCGAAGGTGTGAACAGATCTCCCCGCATGATTGGTTTCGCTTGAACCGAGCCATTCGGTGTGGTGAGCGTTAAAATCGCCAAGTATCACGATCTCTGCGAGTGGGATCTGTTGCTGCACAGAGTCTGCAGCCATTTGGACGTGCTCGATGAGTCGGTCAGTTTCGGTATCACCGCTATGGGACCTATAGAGGCACGAATAGACGCGGGGATGGTCGTCGCTGTCTACACGGAGCCATAAGGTGGAGAGGTCCCCACTTTCAAGATGACTGAAACGTACACGCACACACCGGCCTTAGGTGCAAATATGTGTTCCAGTCCGTACCCAGGGTAGGAGAGATAAGAAGTGTCCGCCGGGGACGATATCTGCGTCTCGGTCAAATAGAGCAAGGCCGGCTTTGATGTCTCGAGGTGGTGGTGGACAGCATATAGGTTGGAGTGAAGCCCCCTGATAGGAAGGGTAGGGCGGTTGGGCCTCCGGTACCCTCACTCACTCGACGAAACACAACGCAAGCGTTGCTTCACGCCGGTCTCCTGTGAGGCCGTGGTATTACTCCGGTCGAGCCGGCCCATTCGTGCCGAAGCATGGCTCTCCCACGGACAAAAAATTCTGTTTGAAAATACCAACTGACGTGCTTTCCCGGACAGCAGCTGGCAATCTATTCCACATCTGAGCTGCACGGACAGTGAACGAGTTAAAAAAGAATTTTGTATTGGATGGAGGTAGGACAAGAGTGTTTGTTACACAGGAACGTATAGGGCGGGAAGAAGGAGGTAAGTGATTAAATCGTGTACGTAAATATTCAGGAAACTTCGGATCATGCAGGATTTTATAGGTGAGGACAAGGATGTGCATATCTCTGCGGAGTCGAACTGGCAACCATTTTAATTGTGATCGATAATGAGATACATGATCAAACTTTTCAGTGTTTTTGAAGTCGGCATTAATTTTTTATAAAATATTTGTTTATATTATATAAAAGTATTTACTTAGTAACATCTTAATATTATTAGGTACGAATTAAAATGATATAGATGTGCTGCGGTTAAACTAGCTCCTTGGGTTTTCATTTACAGAGGGCCTTATTTAAGGCGGGAAAATCTATTTCGGTAGCGCGGGTTAAGCTGACTAGACCATGCTTTTGGGTATGCCGTAGGACTCTAGTCTACCAGCAGCTATTCCACTGGTGTCGTCATACTTGTCTTGGTCTTCCGGAACCATTTCGCCCACTATGGAAGACTCGTGCGAGAGAAGAAAGACCCATTTCACCGAGCGAGCTTATATAGAGACCCTTTTTAGAGTCACATACGCGTTGGTTGCATTATAATAACGCATAGAACGACAAGGTATATGAGTATGATTGACATTAGTCACGTAGTTTCAAAATATTATTTCAATATGACATTGACCTGATTCTCTGCTTTGTATGACAATTTTCCTAACTGACGCAACTATCGCATCCATAAAAGCCATTATACTCGAAAACGACGCTATAGTGTATCGCAACCCGCATTCCTCGTGGAATTCGCGTTTGACTGTAGCCGGTCCGGAGGGAAGGAAGGAAGGAGGATTGACATTGCTTGCCAAATTTGACGATTCCAGGTTAACAGGAAATACCGCAGTTAAAATAGCAAAATTTGCGAAAAAATGCGTATATGTAAGTGGTCGTATATACTCGTATTACTCGCGTTGACATATACTAGTTTGATTTTTTTCACAGCTGAAGGAGATCGCAGACCTGAGTAGGTATTTGATATAAATATGAGTGAATAATTATTTATTGTGTCAAAAAACTTACAGAAAAAATAATATACACAGTAACAAAACAAAAAGACACAATACAAAACGATAATAAGAATTCCTGTTTTCGGTCAAAAAGGTCCGCCTCTCAGCTTTTGCTTCGTTGACATTTCATCCCGAAGCGCTGTACTTCCGATGGGTCCTTCCATAGTGAGAAAACAGTAATTATAATAAATAAGGCGCCTTAACAGAAGAGTTTTACTTAAGTACATGCTGGATGTATAACTTTAAATGTAGGTGTAGTATAGACAGTATTTTCGTACTTCAAAAAAGAGCAGTTCGCGCTATTTATAATTTACGAACAAGGGATTCTCTAAGAGATTTATTTAGAAAAATTAATATATTGACCTTAGCAGGACAATACATTTCTGAAAATTTGATTTATGTCTATAAGAATGATAATACTCGTACATTTGAAACCAATTTCTACGTTCACCAGTTAAACACAAATTAAGGAAAGAACGTGCATGTCTAATAGATTCATTAGACATCTATGATAGCAAATTGAAGCAGAGCAGGAGTATGTATGATAGGGACATTGAACACCTGAACAGTACCATAAAGAATTTACACCACTCATTGTCGGCTATTTCAGAAAATTATAATACTGCACAAAATGATATTAAAATGCACATCCAATCTATCAGAGAACTAGCCACACTCTGTCAGCATAATGAGGACCGCTATCAATCCCTGCTTGATAAACAGTTATTAGATTCGAGTGGGATTAACTCAATAGAAAAATGCAGTGTCACAAACAGTAACAATGTACCCAATCATACATCCTCTGCCTCTATTATGAACAATGTGTGTCAACCACCTGTCAATGTCCAATCTAGTTTTTACTGTTCAGAGAGATCACAGTCGAAGCCAAAATGTTATGTTTTGTGATGACTTTGGAAAAGGTATGGGCCAGTTATTGTCAAATGAATTAGGGTTGAGTGTCATTAATTATTGTATGCTTGGCTCGAATTTCAAAGATATTGCAAGTAGAATTTATAGTTATAAGTTTGATATCAATGACAAACTGATCATTATCTTGGGAAATAGAGGTAATTTAAATAAAATGGCACTGAAAGCATTTTATTCTTATTTAAATAATTTGGATGTAAGTCAGATTATAATGTTTACCCTTCCTTACCATAATGACAATGCAAGTTCCAAGTAATTTAAATTAGATAATCCGACAATAGAGGTAGCCTCTAGCCAGGTATTGACTAAAGATAAGCCTCGATATTTACGGCTTGTCCATCAACATATTCAAGGCTTTTCTGGTAAAGACTTAGAAATAAAATTATTTTTAGATTTTGAAAACATAGATGTACTCTGTGTCACAGAGCATTAGCTAAAAACTCATGAATTGTTAATAAATTTAGATAATTACAAGATTGTAAGTTCGTTCACTAGAAAATCTGCAATCAGAGGTGGATCCTTAATAATTTTGCATAATGACATCCAATTTAAGGAAAGACAGGACATAGTTTCACTCTCTGTTGAACGAACCATTGAGTTGTCTCGTGTGGATCTTGACAATTTCATTATAATTTGTGTATACAGACCCCCCTCTGGAAATTTTTCAGAATTCGAGTCTGCTATGGAAGATGCCTTAAGAATGGTATGCAGAAAAAGTAAAAAAAATGTTGTCTGTGGGGATTTTAATGTAAATATTTTAGAACAATACCAAGTATCTAGTAGATTTATTAACTTATTCAAATCATTTAACATGAAAATAATGTATTTAAAGAACCAACCCGAATAACAGCAACAGCTGCTACTTGCATAGATAACATCTTCTGTAATTGTAATGTACAAGATAAGTTGATTATAAATTGTATTAACTCTGACCATAGCGGACAATTAGCCTCGTTTGAGCACCATCATGTTTGTTCTATACGTGAGACTACTTGTAGACCTATAACAAAACGTGGTCTAGAGAAATTTACAAGAAATGTTATTAGTCAAACAGCAAATTTACTGATCGAGGGGACTAACGCCAGTAATTTGTATAATAACTTATTTCATGTAGTTAAAAATGAATGCAATGATATATTCAAAGAAAAAGTAATTAAAATCAAAAATGGGAGAAAGAAATTTAGTGATTGGGCTACGCCTGGTATATATAAATTCGCAGAAAACAATATGAACTATATGCTTTAAAAGGAACATCCAATGACCCCGCTTTCATAAATTATGTCAGAAATTACTCTAAAACATTCAAGAAAGTGTGCATGTGCGCAAAAGCTATGTACATAAGTAACAAAATCAGTTTATCTTAAAATAAAATAAAAACCACCCGGAATATCATTAACCAGGAAACAGGTAAAACCAAAAGTACTGTGAATTCTTTCTCTTTAGAACTCAATAACCAAACTATTAAATCAGACAATGCGATTGCTAAAGCATTTGAAGACTTCTTCTCTCATATACCCATAGAAACTACAAGTAGTCTCAGCTCATGTCCCAATGAGGCTGTAGCTCTTTTGGGACGGAGTGAGGAGAGGTGCAACAAGGTGTTCAACTTTTGTCACATTGATGCTAACACTGTTTTGAAAACATTTCGTATGATCAGTACCAAAAAAACTGAAGATCTTTGGGGTATTTCGACCCATATAATTAAATCCGTAATTAAAGAACTTGCACCGCAACTTGCGTTGATATTCAATAAGTGTGTCGATGAAGGTGTCTTCCCCGACCTCATAAAAAATAGCAAGTTGATATACCAGCTCTTAGTAAAATATTTGAAAAAATTATATCTAATCAGTTAACTGATCATTTCTCAAGTAACAACATTTTACATATGAACCAATTTGGTTTTACCAAAGTTCGTTGCACTACTGATGCCGGTGTTGCACTTCTGAAACACATTTTTGCTGCTTGGGAATGTAAACAGAATGTAATTGGTATATTTTGTGACCTATCAAAAGCTTTTGATTGCGTTGGTCACCAAACTCTTTTATGAGACGATCTTCGAAGCAATGAGACTTATTGAGTCTTATTTATCCAATAGGGTTCAGAAAGTTGTTATTAACAAAACTGAGTCTGTTGGTGCACCTATAGTTATGGGCGTGCCACAAGGATCGATATTGGGACCCTTGCTTTTCTTAATTTATATTAATGACCTCTCACACCTCACTAAGAATTTGTGCGATACACTACTATTTGCAGATGATACTTCTTTAATATTTAAGGTTGACAGAGGAAATGGAAATACTGACGTTGTAAATAGTACTCTCTCTAAAGTATTGCATTGGTTCACTATAAATAATTTATCTTTAAAATCATGTAAAACTAAATGTATTAAATTCTCATTGCCAAATGTAAGAAAAGTGGATACTATAGTGGAAATGAATAATGAAATTGTTGAATTCATCGACTTTACTAAATTTTTGGGTATAACACTAGATTCTAGATTGCAGTGGGATCCACATATTGAGTCCTTGGCTAACAGACTTAGTTCTGCAGCATATGCAGTTAAAAAAATAAGACAACTTACTGATGTTGAAACGGCAAGATTGATTGACTTTAGTTATTTTCATAGTGTCATGTCATATGGAATACTACTGTGGTGTATCTGAATCTGAATCTGCTGCTAGTATTGAAAGTATTTTTGTACTTCAAAAAAGAGCGGTTCGCGCTATTTATAATTTACGAGCAAGAGATTCTTTAAGGGACTTATTTAGAGAAATTAATATATTGACCTTAGCAGGACAGTACATTTATGAAAATTTGATTTATGTCTATAAAAATTATAATACATTTGAAACCAATTTCCAAATTCACCATCTAAACACAAGATTCAAAAATAAACTTGCCGTTCCAACATTCAGGCTTCAAAAAACTAGAGGCTCGTTTATGGGGAAATGTATAACCTTTTATAATAAGCTTCCACAAAATGTTACCGACTTGCCTTTTCATAAGTTTAAAGCGCATGTAAAAAAGACTCTTATGAGTAAAGGATATTATAAAGTCAACGATTATTTGAATGATGCCAATGCCTGGTGTTAATTTTTCAGATAATGAATCGTGTTGTTATGTATAACTATTTGTTTAAACAAATATTATTTTTGGTAATAAGTAGTAAGAAGAGAATAAATAATCTTGTAATGGAAGTTGAGCTCAAACTTCTGTGAGGTCAGCATCCAATTGACGACTCTGTAACAATACAGGGAGAAAAAAATAGCCCTTGCTGGTTTTCTTGCTGGTTCTTTCCAGTACAAGGTCTCCCGCCGTAGACTTGTGAACCAATGGCGTAGCTGCTTTGACGTTCAAAAGAGATTGTAACAATCCAATTTGAATAAAAGATATTGAATTTGAATTTGAAATTTGAACAATAAACTTGCCGTTCCAACGTACAGACTCCAAAAAACTAGAGGCTCATTTATGGGGAAATGCAAAGATTTTTACAACAAAGTTCTACATAGTGTAACCGACTTGCCTTTTCATAAGTTTAAAGCACATGTAAAAAAGACTCTAATGAGTAAAGGATATTATTAAGTAAACGATTATTTAAATGATGCCAATGCCTGGAGTTAATATGAAGTTATTATTCGTTATAATGTCAATAATCGTGGTGTTGTGTATAGCTACTGATGTTAACAAATATTCTTATCAGGAAAACAACTGACACTGATGTCTCTGTGTGGTGTCTCTGTTTCAATATCGTTTTAACCTGGCTATAAGCGATCACGGTAAGGCCCCTGGTGTAGAATCAACTTTTTTTTTCATTGCTACTTGTATTTGCAGACATCTTGAGTAGGTATATTCAAGATATATGTACATACAAGGTTAAATACGTTTCCTTTAAATTAGAATGTTTTGCTTTGTTTTGACGTCAATAAGTGTCTGTAAAGGCCTAAGTTGAATAAAGATTTTTGAATTTGAATATGAATTTGTGAAGAAGAAAAAAAAAGTAGGAAAATTAATTAGGTACATTAAAAAAAATGTCTATGGATTAAACAAAAATTGATCAATAAATATTCATCTTTTATCTACCTACTTAGTCTAAAATACTACAAGTTTCATATCTTTAAACTCACCTGAGAATAAGAAAGACAACGAAGTAATCCTATAAGTCTTCCGTTTCTTTTTTTGAGGGTACAGATCCCTAAAAACGATCCAGACAGATGACCCACGCGTGTTTTATATCAAAGTTACTTTACAGTACTATACACAAAGCCCTGTGAAGGTTGTGTTTCTCTAACAATCTTTTGAGATGCTGCCTTCAAGGATATTTCCTCTCTCACGCTGTCTTTGTATTTCTTTGATGCTTGAAACCATAATCCGTCAGCTTTTCAGCGATCTTTTTGCAGTCTGATTTGCATTGTTAAGTTACTGGAGCCAGTCGGACTTCGATGCCAGTATTGAGCTGATTCTGATATCGTTTGAATTGGTACATCGTATTTTTTTATGATACTGCCTAATTAAGCTAAAATACCTATTTGTTGTATTTTCAACTATAACAAAAGAATCCATTACACCTGACAGTGAGTGGAAGTGGAGTCCAAATGCGAAGATAGTTTGTACAAGAGAGAGAATACACACTTCACTAGCCACACTGACGTTGCTGATCCGCAAGTTGCTTCGTTACGCCTCATTTAAAGAACCCAGGAATTTAAGGAGAAGGAAACACGTGATCTGGCAGAGGGTTCCATTAATTAATTGTGCGACATAGAAATGACTTGCCAAATTAACAGAGACCTAAGTAGAACAGTGGACGTCTTTTGGCTGAAATAAGGATGATGACATGTTTACTTTTAAACATTACTTCAAGATAAATCTACACAAGCATGACGAAAATATTAATAATATTTTACCTTCTATATTAAACTACTACTTCTACTACCTTCTACCTTCTAAGGAGTGGGAATGTGCTAACAACTATCGCCTAATCAGTTTGTTATCTCAGCTCTACAAACTATCAACTAAGGTCATCACCATTCGCCTTACCAATAAATTCGATTTTTATCAACCCATTGAGCAAGCTGGTTTCAAGCGGCTTTAGCATCATGGACCACATTTTGACAATGAGGACCGTAATCGAGAAAGCAACAGAGTACCAGATGCCTTTATGGATTGCATTTATCGATTAAAAAAAAGGCATTCGATAGTGTAGAATCGTGGGCTGTTGCTCAGTCATTACAAAACGCTCGAAAAGATACAGAACATTAATTAGAAACATATACGATAGTGCAACCATGAGAGTAAATATGACGTAATCTACCAAGCTAATAGCAATAAAAAGAGGTGTAAGACAAGGAGATACACTTTCCCCGAAGCTATTCACATTAGTCCTGGAAGATGTGTTCAAAAAACTCTCAAGGGAACAACGTGGTCTAAACATAGCAGGAACTAAACTGAGCAATCTTAAGTTCGCGAATGATATAGTTCCTCTCACGGACAACTCAGAAGAATTACAAACAATGATCCAGGAGCTGAGCGACGTCTCTCTGCAAGTTGGTTTGGAAATGAACTTGGACAAAACTTAAATAATGACAAACATGTACAGAAATAACTCAACATAACTGTCAACCAAACCACCATAGAACCAAAGAGAAATACGTTTACTTAGGGCAGAAGATCAGAATGGGTAAGGATAAGCAGACAAACGAGCTTCATAGAAGGATAAGGCTTATGTAGGGAGCCTACTCGAAACTGGACTTTGCTTTTAAGATGAAAATCTCAATGGAACAAAAATCTAGGATATTTAACCAGTGCATCCTACCGGTGCTCACTCATTGTCCCGAAACCTGGGTTTTCACCAAAGACAGAATCAATAGATTGGAAGTGGCCCAGAGGACAGTAGAGAGAAAGCTGATAGGAGTGACATTAATAGATCACAAAACAAACAATTGGCTTCGAGAGCAAAGCAAAGTCGCAGATGTAACAGAACGAGAAGCGCATAAGTGGAGTTAGGCGGGATATGTCGCCTGTAACGAAAACTCCTGGTGTAAGCGTCTTTTTGAGTAGAAACCGTGGATAAACAAACGTCCAAAAGGCAGGTCACCACAAATGCGCTGGAAGGACGACGTGAAGAGGGTTGCAGGCTCGAATTGGATGTAAAAAGCGCAATGCCGGAAAGAATGGAAAATGCTGAAGGAGGCCTACCACTAAATCAGTCAAGATATCACACAATGTTTTATGATAACAACTTTGATAAACAGAAATAAAAAAAATATATAAGAAAAAAAAACTTAAACTTTTTACTAAGCGGAAATTTCATCTATACAAATAAATAAAATTGAAGTGTCTGTTTGTAATGCCAAAATAACAAGTTTTTACTAAATGGGTATGAATGTTTATAACAAAAACACAATTTGAAAAATTTTGTCTGTCTGTCTGTCTGTTTGTTCCCGCTAATCTCCGGAACGGCTGGATCAATTTTGACGGAACTTTTACTAATAGATAGCCAATTATACGCGGTGTTTCATAATAACCAATAAATAATTAAAGCGTTATCTAAAACTTATTATTAAATTGTGTTTACCCGTAATGTCATTCAACCAAAAATTTTCATGTAAATCATTTCATGTAGATATGATGATAATACTATGATAGACATGAAAATATTGGATTGAATGACATTACGTGTTAACACATTTTAATAATTAGTTTTAGATAACGCATTGATTTTATTTATTGGTTATTATGAAACACCGTGTATAAGGTATAACATAGGCTACTTTTTATCAAGATCGGTCCATCCGTTACTATTCCACGCGGACGAAGTCGCGGGCACAGCTAGTAGGTAAATAATTTTGCCGGCCAGTATTGCCGCGTGCATCATAAAATATTTCATATTACATTTCTTTTCCCAAACTTCTGTGTGTGGCTGGGTATGTTGTCTATGCACATTTAAATGCGGGCATGCATGCCATCATTCCCAGCTGTTTATTGCATACGTATATTTCAAGTTAAAAAATCTGCAATCCTCTAGCCGCTACATTTTTCGAACTGTTTCGGTAAACAACTTCGCAGTCCAATATCTAGCTGCATCGTGCAATATTAATGCCGGAGATTTATTACAGCGCCGCCGTAGTTTCGAGAGCAATTGTAAACTTGCTCCGCGGTTTTAGGCTGTTTTAAATACGCCGGCTGCATCCAGCCGTGTTCATTATAGACGAAATTTAATTTTGACTGCATTGTGCGAGAAGTTCCCGTTCAGATATCTTGTCTGTTTTTGATGTCCGCGTCACAAAGATACCTCAGTATTCAGTTTTCAGTTTTCCCACTGCTTGAAATTTAAGCATTTAGGCTGTGTCAAGGTCCACCGAATGTGTTAAAACCCATGTCTGGCGTCACGTCTATGTCAAGGGTAATCCTCCACAGGCGTTGAGAGCCGACTCGTAGCTAGCCAGACTGTTCTAAAGTTGTTCAGAGAATCGGATGTTCCCGCCTTAGATCACCCCGACTATGACGAGATGAACTTTGTGGTTGATTGAGTGGGTTTGTAATTTGCGCGAAAAGTTTCACACCAACATATTATTATTGTCTACTAGTTATAGGCGGCGACCCTAAAAATCTCGTGTCACAGTGTTTGTAATCGAACTCCTCCGAAACGGAGAATAGGTCGTAGGTTATTTTTTATACCCCTAGGTGATACGGGTATAAATGTTTGTGTGCCATCAGAATTTAAATATACGATTTTAAAAGAAACTGCTTTTAATTTCTAAATTGTGGTTTAATCTGTTACATCAAATAGTTAGTAACTTTAATGTTACAGCATGATCCCGCCATTTTGATAATGAAAGCCGGATTTTGTATAAACTAAGCAGGTACCAAAATTATTAAGTTTGGTATCAAATAGTACTAAATGAGTACTAAATTGCAGTGGGTTTTAAAAACAGGAAGTTATCCCGTCATTTTGACATTCATCGCACATCCGTCTCAAATACGGATAAGCTCTCAAACGTAAATTTCTCCGTTCGGTTTTTCCACGTATCGAACACGAACCGAATACGTATAAGTGCGCAAGCGCCCTTAGTCAATTACGTTGACCCAGTATGCATTGTAAAACTGTGCCAGTGCGGATTGGTCGACTTGACGTACATATTTGAATTTCCCGGCATGTGTATGTGCAGGTTGCCTCACGATGTTTTCCTTCACCATAGGACCGTGAAATTTGAAAAACGAAAAAACACACTGGCCATCCCGATTAGAAGGCTATTGCCGAGTCCACAGCGCCATCGACTATCCATAATTAACTGACTGACAAATTTTGCAAAGCGGCTGGAGGCTTTCGAAAATCTCTACTTTTTAAACGGCTTTATTTATACAACTTAGTTGGCCACTAAGTGTAAAAGGGCTATAGTCGAGATTATATATGAGATTCCCAGAAGATTTACAACTCCTACAAGGAGTCCATTGTGCGTTGCCAACTTGTGATATAAGATGTCATATCACAGTTCCCAATAATTTCACTCCTTTCGAAGGGAACACGGGAATGCAAGCACCACTGCTTGGTGGTAGACGAATAGACAAAACAGAAGTATCCGGGCAGAAAATTCTATCTGGTTTCTGGAAGCGTCGGTTGATTTCTGAGGTTGATTATTAGCCCTTACGTTTGAGTTTCGTGAAAATCCTGGTGGGAGCTGTTGTTGCGATCAAAATTCAATTAGTTTCGAAACGATTTATTTTAGTATAATACAGTGATCTTAATTTCACTAAATGGTAATGGCGGTGACGTTTTGATGGAACCGAACAAGCTTACAAAAATATTTATTCCCCATCATTCCTGCTTTTTAAAGCGTCGAGTGTTGCAGGGAGAATTAACGCCGTTTTTCTGCACACGGGCACTTTTTATCTCTTTTGTGGAGCTCCCTTTTTGAATAAAAGCTTCAGCGTGTTTGCACTTTAAAGCGAATGTCTATTGTTTCACTTGCATTTGTTTTTGCTGCAATGTTGACAGTTATACGTGGCTGTAGTTTTATCAACAGCTTCATCCGACCTCAGGAGGCAGATGCGTAGGACTACAATTGTGGCAGATACCGACGACCGATCGGAGAAGCAGACAACCTTAACAAATGATAGGAGTTTGCCACGCAGGACCCAGTCGTACCTCTGGTTCCAAGGAACATGGCTCATCACTGAACCTTGGGGGCACACCTGCCGCTACCCTTTGATAGCTCACCTTTGTCCACTGGTGGGGCGTGATTAGGCAATATCTTATACATGTAATATCCCACTTCTGACCTATTATCTCTAGGTCAGGTAGTTGGGTTTTTGAAATTATACGAAAAATATCTCTTTCCTTTCGTAGGGTATACCTGACAGTGGACGCTTCCGTCCTCGCCTTCGTACGGGATTTCACTCTCCCGGAGGTGGTCCTGTACAGTAAGCTCCCATTCAAGCTTTACATTTACACTACGAAAACCGCCACTATTACGAGCGACATAAGAACAGTCCAAAGATCAAACAGTATAGCTTGATAAGGAGCTTACTGTACTATAGCGCCGAGATAGCGGCGCCTCCTCTATGTACTCATGCAGGAGGTATTGAAGGCGTTGCGGATATCCAACGACACCGCAACGACGAACTCCTCCTGTGCTGTCCCCCCTCAGTTCACCTCTTGAGGTGAGCCACAGTGGACCGGCCAGTACGGAAAACATAATGTCAATCTGCTAGGTACGTTCTTCTGCCCTCCAGATACTCAACGATTCGTAAACTGAGAATACTCTTAAAGTACTGTTCAGTCCCGTAGCATGACCACCAAAATACGATATAATAAAGCGTTTTATCGCCATTAACTGTTAAAATGTAATAAAAACCTATTGTATTTTGAGAGTTCACCGCGATAAACCGCTTTATCATATCGTGTTTTGGTGTTCTTGCTAAAATATTAATTATTAAGCAGCACCACTGGCCGGTAGCTCGACGGGGACCGGCTAGGCGTCCCTTCTGTCGTAGAAATCGAGCACCGCTCGGAACCGCTTTTCCAGGGGTCCCATTGCCATGCACAGCACTTTGACACGCAACGCACGCCATCTGGTCACGGGCGCCTTCTTGCTTTAGCGCCGGTCCGCTCCTTCACCGCGCCGAACTCGATATCAGTCATGCGTCGGCCGTGAGACTGGGCCTCCAGGGAAGTACTGCTTGGCTTTTTTGGGGGGCAGGTTCGTAGGCACCGGGATCAGAAAATCGTGATTTCAGAATCCTTTGTACTAGCTTGTGTCACCTAGCTGTCTCTTGTTACCCCCACTATCGCAGGTTCGTGATGCCGTGATGTACCACACAGAACACAGAAAGAGGTTAGAATGGCAATCACGCACCGTTTGTACGGGAACCGCTGTCGCCAGTTTTGCTCCCACTTCTTTTCCTTGCACCGCCCATGCAAAGTCGCGCGAAATCGGGCTAAACCAATCATAACGCTCACTGGGCTCCTCATTCACAGAAATTCACTGACGTCCAGAGCCGCGTGTACAAATAACATTATTTTAGTGATTGACATCGATTAATAGCTATCGATATTAAATATTGCCAGCAATTTAACCATTTGAAATATTTAGAAAACCAAAAAATAATTATTACTTTCATTATACGTTTATATATAATAATATTCAAGTAATATTTTGTTTCTATGTAACAAAATTAAAGCTTTTTAGCTCAAAAATGTTGTAGGTTTGACGTAAAATAAAAGAAAAACTATAATACTATAATGTACCGGTCTGAAAGCATAAACTAGAATGGATAATCTGACAAACGGACGTGCGGTAGTTTAGTTGTTAGGATATTTTAGTTGGATGGAGAAGTAAATATTTGTAAAGTAAATATTTACCTGTAAATTTGTGTTTTTTAAAGTACTCAAATCTTCATGTCTTGCATGGCCACCTACTTATGCTAAAATAGTCATATAAATATTATGGTCATATTAAAAATTCTAAGTTGTAAAATTAGTTTAGAATTTGCCCATAATTTTTTTACTAATCGAACTAATTGTATCGTGAAAATTGAAATTAATTTTACAATTTTAATCTTTGATTACATCGCCGTACTTATATGAATAGGATGTTAGAAAGGGTAGGTGTTAGCTTCGCCAAACATTCTGTATTATCGATAAGTAATAATTATTATTATGGCATTTTAAATGACCAATAATATGTTATTTTTACTTTATACAAATATTTTAAAATATACATTTATCGATAAAATGTAATGCGTGCCTTTTTTGATTAGCACGGCACTATCCCTTGTACTGCGACTACTGCGTTAATGCTCATTAAGCCAAATGCATCACTACCGAAAGCAGTGTACTACATTACGCGCTCTAAGTAATATGGCAAGAATCGCAGGCGTACATTGCCGGTAATGTATATTTTTTAGAAAAATATTATGTAACTTATCGTTATGATCAGTTTTGGTGGATTTTGACATTATGATCTATGGAATATGGTCATTATGATTAATTTACTACTTACCGATGAAAAGAAATTCCTTCTTTAGCTACACTTGACACCTGACTTCTTGTTTTACAGTAGTTATAGTACAAGAAGGCATTTTTTTATATTTATAGCGCCGCGCTTCACGATACACTCACTGTAGTTGTCCGTCAGTGATTAAACAACGCGTTCGCGTTGTGGGGCCACAAGTATGAGCATTTAGTCATAGTTGTGGCTACGCGTGCCCCGCCCACATAGCCCTTCTAACCTCTGTCTACGCCACATCATTCGTCGGTCATTCATCAATAGTTCATCTAATCCTTTCATTCAGTGTAAAGCAAATACTCATTCATTCATTCTCAAAAACTGCATCCACTTGTTAGTTATCCAATGCATCTAAAATAATTTATCTGTATGATAATAAATTTGTATCAGCGCTTTTACCCCTGAACAAACGATTTAATAGACATACTTACATATATAATACAGACCTATCTTAATCTGTTGGCTGCACAGTTCAATCCGGCTAAGACCAGGTGTAACTCTACTTCGATGTTCAGCCGTAACATATCTATAAATACTTATTACACAGTTCTATAGTACTTTATGTATTCTTCATCATCATAAACAGCTCATATACGTCCTCACCGAGTGGCTCGAGCCTACACTAAACTAGGACGATTTGGCCTTATTCAACCACGCTGGCCAAGTACTGGTTGGTCGACTTCACACACAGCCTGTAAATAATTTTTTTCTTCACAGGTGTGTTCAGGTTTTCTCACGATATTTTCCTTCGCCGTAAAAGCGTCGAATAAACGTACTCGTACGTACAAATTCAAAATTTGAAAACACATTGGTGCGTGACGGGATTCGAACCGCTACCTCTCGATTGGAAGAGAGACGATACAAGAGACAAGATACAAACAAAGAGAAGATACAAGCGTCGTGATGGCATAGTGCGTAAGGACGTCACGTCTTTTTCAATATCTAATATATTGAAAAACACAGAAAACGATTTAAATGAAATCTTCTAAAGATACACAAAGCTCTACATAAAATTCACACATTGTGACATATTGACCAAATACAAAAAATATTAATCGCCTTTGAAATCCTGTAATGTTTGCATTGCCGGACGTCTTTTACCTTCGCGCCCTTTACAAAGAGCCCAAAGGAAAGCTTCTAATCAATCAGTTTCCAGTCAATTTAACGTGAATAGCTATTACGTGTAATCGATAAATCAATTTTTCGTTTTCGTGATATGTTGTACATTGCTGGCAGTTGTCTCTGCAGCTAAGCAGTTTATTAGTGTAACCCACATATGTTTTGGTAAAGTTTATGTTTCCGTCCGTCCATTTGACTAACTGCCTGTCTTTTCAGTAGACATCTTAGCTCCTAGGCTACGTAGAATCTTCGGGTTTTTACGGATAGGTTATGAATTCTAGTTTTGTCCCAAATACCCTATTTTTTCGTGATACAGAAGGCCTAGCGTCGCCCTTTGACAACGTGACATGTTTCATCTCGCTCTTCCAAGCGACAATGAGCAAGATGTGACGAGTGTCTGTCACTTTCTTTTCGTGATACAGTAGGCCTTAAATCGCTCATGGACAACGTGACATTTTTCTTCTCTCTCTTCCAAGCGACGATGAGCAAGATGCGACGAGTGTCTGTCAGTTTCTATTATTTTGTCCACGGCCTGTGCTAGGTCTGCCAACATGCAAACAACAGGTAAACAAACATTATTATGGTCCCCTTTTTTTACTGCTTATCCAAAGTCTTAATGAATGCTTGCGATCAGTTATTTGGATATCATCGACGTTACCAGAGTGGTGATTTTATAACTCATCGATTGATCGGCAATCGTTTTCAGACTGCATGACTTAATAAAGAAGAGCGAAATTATGTTCATTAGCTATAAGTATTGGTTGATTTATTCCACAAATATACCAAGACTACTTAGACGACGACATTACAAAATGTTAAACATTTTAAAAATCAGTTTTAATCAAACAGAATTATCAAATCGATGCGATAGTCGATTGCCGATGAGTTAGAAAATCACCCACCAGATGTCACTTATACAAGACTTCATTTTTGGAGATCTTACTACGGTCTTCTTTGAGGTTATGGTAGTACTTAGAGACTGCCGTCCCCGTGGTGACCACTAGTATTAATCTGGAGATCTGGGGTTCAGTTCTTCTTGGTTTTTCTGCCAAAAGAACAGAAGTTTTTTTGCCAACTGTATCTCTGTTGTATATAAAAAAAAATCTTGAGTCTTGCAGCAATGTACAACAAAGTACGGAAGCGAATACGATGATCAATCTATCAACGTAAACAAATATTGGCATAAATCAATGAGCTGATCGTTCACAAAGTGTTGGTTCTGCTTTGCCTTCGTGGTTTGATTTGTTTATCCTGCTATTGGTTAAACACGTTTTAATTGCTCTCGACTGAGATTCACTGGCAGTGAACCGTAGTTGAGATTACCTCGCTTAAAGTCAGTTTGTTTGCCGCTCGATATGGCATTCGCAACATTATGTAACAGAGTAGCACAGTGAATAATAATTGAGATACTCGACTTGTTACTTGATAAAAATCGGAATATACGATCACGCTCGAAAGGTATGAATCAATTTTTAAAATTTATTAGTGATAAATATCATCTATTATAATGTATTTAGTAATATACTAGCTGTGCCCGCGACTTCGTCCGCGTGAAATAGTAACTTTTGTTGAAGTTGATAAAAAGTAGCCTACGTTATACGTACCTTATACACGGTGTTTAATAATAACCAACAAATAATCAATACGTTATCTAAAACTAATTATTAAATTGTATTTGCCCGTAATGTCATTCAACCCAAAATTGTCATGTAAATCATAGACATGATGATGATACTATGATATACATGAAAAGTTTGGGTTGAATGACATTACGTGTAAACACATTTTAATAATTAGTTTTAGATAACGCATTGATTATTTATTGGTTATGATGAAACACCTATTAATTAGCTATCTATTAGTGAAAGTCCCTACAAAATCGGTCCAGCCGTTCCGCAGATTAGCAGGAACAAACAGACAGACATTTTTTTTTAAATTGTGTTTTTGTTAATGGAACCCGATATACATTCATACCCATTTCGTGTATGTATATATAGGTACCTATTCCTTCTTTCTCTTCCTTCCTTTCCCATGGCACAAATGAAAACAGAAACAAAGTTTTAGTGTATTTGTATAGATCGCAACAATAGTTAAGATGTTTGTAAATACAAATACTTAGAAGAAGAAAAAATGACTACCTACACCTGTTCGAACCCCGATCTTCCGGATATGAACCATGCGGTCATAAGTTAGTTCACTTGATGAGGATGACGGAAGGGGTTATATTATTATTTGTAAGTGTAAGTAGGTATCACAATGAGTTATTCACAAATGTAGCCAAAGATTGTTCTGTAAATATTTTTAACATTCATTATTGATAATATCATCTATGTATGTTGATTTAAGCATTGTTTTCGTCCAGAGCAGCGAATATTCGTTGATCTCAAAAATCGTTGCTGCATAAATAATTGATGATAGTTTTGATATTCCGATGATACCTAACCATTTGATGCTTCGTGCTGTCGGTGGAAATTGAAAAATAGATTTTTAAAATTCGGAGGCGAATTTTCTGTATTCGATGAGTGCTCAGTGACCGATTTATAATTGCCACGCTGAAGTAGTCAATTTTCGTGTCAGCGAAATTCCATAAACTAATATGAGATATTCTTAAAAATTCAAAAAAATTCAATAGGGTATGAAATATTAAATGGTTTCGCTCTTAAAAATGATGTGCTAGTGAATATGTTTCAGAAAATTATACACCAAAAACAGGTAAAAGTGAATAAAAGCAATCAAGAAGAAATGAGTGACTAAAGTTTCTTCGTTTTAGTCTCTTTTGCACGTCAAAGCAGATACTCTAATGGTTCACAAGTCTACGACGGGAGACTTTATACTAGAAAGACCAGCAAAATTTATTAATTTAATCATTTTTCAGTTTAAAATATAAGATCCTTAAAATTTGTAAGAAATTTAGCAATTATACGGAAATCAATCTATAAATAGAAATTGTGTTTGTTATATTTTACGGGGAAAAATTAAGGTTACTTTATTAATTTTTCGGGATTTTTTGTGTTCAATTGATAAAAAGGGTTAGCAAGATCACCAGATCAAATCTTTAACTACGGTCAGCGCTGCTAACTTTCACAATTATAATGTACTAGCTTTCTGCTCGCGACTTCGCCCGCGTTATTTTTGTTTTCCCGTGGGAATTTTTATTCCATAGGAAAATTACCCTATGTCCTTCCCCTGGTCTCGAACTATCCCTGTACCAACTTTCATCAAAATCGGTTCAGTAGTTTCGAAGCCTATTCAATACAAACAAACAAACAATCAAGTTTTTCCTCTTTATAATATTAGTTTAAACAAAGCCCTGCGTAACTTTTATCGCTTGGATAACCAAAATCTATTAGTGAGCGGTAAAATTAAGCCGTTTTGTATTGAATGCAACACAAATGCCAACGCCAATTCCATAGAAGGGAATATTCAATTCTCGTTTAATGGAAATGCACATTCGACCACATGTAATATTTTAACGTCCGGAAAATCATTTCGTTTGATATTAAATGTTGATCATAATTACAATCTCCCGTGTTTAGCGACGTTGATTAATAAATAACAGTCAATATTTCGGATATTTACTACCAATCGTAGAATTAATAAAATAATTATTATTTTGCTTTGATATGGTAATGGTGAATTTGCAGTGAGTACGCGCTTCAAAAGTTCAAACTAATCTATAGTTGATTGAAACATTTTCTGTTTACGTTTCAAAATATATATTTATATTTTGTACAATAATTGCTTTTCGTAGCGTCTATTCTTCTTCAACAATAAAACTAAAATCAAATGTTACGAATAAACAATTTCTTCTTAATCGTACCCCTTCGAAGGGTGCCCAGAGGCTGGCGGCATTTCGTCGTTGGATTGATAGGTTGTTGCGCGTAACTGCATATTATTATTAACTAGCTGTGCCCGCGAACTACGTTTCGCTATCAAAATGCTTAACACAGTGTTTAGTTTTTTCCTCCATTTTATTCCATAATGATTCAACTTTATTCTGCCTTTCATGAGCAGCTGCCATTTCGAAATTAGGACAATTTTCGTTCGAATGCTCTAGGTACAATTCAGGGCCTTTCATTTAATACCCATATTGCTGGGTTTGAAATGGAACTTTTATCCGCCTTTTTTGAGCGGTGGTTATGTTGAATTTCCATCGATATTGCTAGATTCCTAGTGTTCTACTCTTTAAGGCCTTTCATTTGATACTCATATTGCTAGGTTTGGAAACGAACTTTGATCCACCTTTTTGAGCGGTGGTCATGTTGTATTTATGTCAATATTTCAAGATTCATAGTGCTCTACTCACCAAAGCCTTCATTTGATACCCATATTGCTGGGTTTCGAAACGAACTTTTATCCGCCTTTTTTGAGCGGCGGCCATTTTGAATTAAGGGCACTTTTCCTAGATTCATAGTGCTCTACACTTGAAGGACTTTCATTTGAAACCTATATTGCTAGGTTTGGAAACGAACTTTTATCCACCGCGGCGGCCATGTTGAATTTATGTCAGTATTGCTACGTTCATAGTGCTCTACTCATCCAAACCTTTCATTTGATACCCATATATTGCTGAATTTGGAAACGAACTTTTATCCATTTTTTTGAGCGTCGGCCATGTTGAACTTATGGCATTTTCATAAGTTCATAATGCTCTACTATTTAAGGCCTTTCATTTGATACCTTTATTGCTAGGTTTGAAAACGAACTTTTATCCATATTTTTTAAGCAACGGCTATGTCAAATTTATGTCAATGTTGCTAGGTTCATAGTGCTCTACTCATCAAGGCCTTTCATTTTACACCCATATTGCTGGGTTTGAAAACAAATTTTTATCCTCTTACTTGAGCGGCGTTCATGTTGAATTTAGTTCGATTTTCCTAGGTACCTAATGCTTTACTCTTCACGGCCTTTCATTTGAAACTCATATTGCTAGGTTTGGAAACGATCTTTTACCCATCTTTTTTGAGCGGCGGCCATGTAAAATTATGTTAATGTTGCTAGGTTTATCGTGCTCTACTCATCTAGGCCTTTCATTTGATACCCATATTACTGGGTTTGTAAACGAACTTTTATAAATTTTTTGAGCGGCATCCATGTTGAATTTAGCTCGATTTTCCTAGGTACCTAATGCTCTACTTTTCAAGGCCTTTCATTTAATACCCATATTGCTAGGTTTGGAAACGAACTTTTATCCACCTTTTTTGAGCTACGGCTATGTTAAATTTATGTCAATGTTGCTAGGTTCATAGTGCTCTACTCATCAAGGCCTTTCATTTGATAGCCATATTGTTGGGTTTGAAAACGAACTTATATCCTTTTTTTGAGCGTCGGCCATGTTGAATTTAAGTCGATTTTCCTAGGTACCTGGTGCTCTACTCTTCAAGGCCTTTCATTTGATACCCATATTGCTAGGTTTGGAAACGAACTTTTATCCATCTTTTTTGAGCGGCGGCAATGTTGAATTTATGTCAATGTTGCTAGGTTCATAGTGCTCTACTCATCAAGGCCTTTCATTTGATACCCATATTGTTGGGTTTGAAAACTAACTTTTATCCTTTTTTTTCAGCGGCGGCCATGTTGAATTTGTATCAGTGTTGCTAGGTTCATAGTGCTCTACTCATCAAGGCCTTTCATTTGATACCCATATTGTTGGGTTTGAAAACAAACTTTTATCCTTTTTTTTGAGCGACGTCCATGTTGAATTTAGGTCGATTTTCCTAGGTACCTAATGCTCTACTTTTCAAGGCCTTTCATTTAATACCCATATTGCTAGGTTTGGAAACGAACTTTAATCCACCTTTTTTGAGCGGCGGCCATGTTGAATTTATGTCAATGTTGCTAGGTTCATAGTGCTCTACTCATCAAGGCCTTTCATTTGATACCCATATTGTTGGGTTTGAAAACGAACTTTTATCCTGAATTTAGGTCGATTTTGCTAGGTACCTAATGCTCTACTCATTAAGGCCTTTTATTTGATTCCCATATTGTTGCGTTTCAAAACCAACTTATATCCTTTTTTTAAAGTCGGCCATGTTGAATTTAGGTCGATTTTCTTATGTACCTACCTAATGCCCTACTCTTCAATGCCTTTCATTTGATACCCATATTGCTAGGTTTGGAAACGAACTTTTATCCACCTTTTTTTAGCGGCGGCCATGTTGAATTTATGTCAGTGTTGCTAAATTCATTGTGTTCTACTCATCAAGGCCTTTCATTTGATACCCATATTGCTGGGTTTGAAAACGAACTTTTGTCCGTTTTTATTTTGACCGGCGGCCATGTTGAATTTAGGGCGACTTTCCTAGACTTTCCTAGGCCTTTCATTTGATATCTATATTGCTGGGTTTGGAAACGAACTTTTATCGTCAGTCATGTCGAATTAGCTCAACGTGGCTAGGTTCAATGTGTTCTACTCTTTAGGTCCTTCGTTTGATATCCATGTTCCTTGAGTAGATCCGAAAAAAAGGCGATCCGACATTAGGATCAAGAGTCCCGGACTCCCTCTACGCGTAAACCAGAATCATTGCAGTCAGATATTTTTTAAATAATTTTCAATATTAATCAATTACTTTTAATAGTTTTAAATGAATGAAAGAGTTTGATTCCTTGGTCATAATGTAAAAACAATAACACCTTTCAAATTAAACCAACCTACAAATTTTATATTAATCTGTGACGTGATATTGTCATAAAAATGCTTTATACATTGGTTGTATGGCTTGTTTCTTTTGCCTTACCACCACGGTACTACATAAGAAAAAGACAATTTTTAAACTTCTAAACTTCTTGGTTGGCGAAATCCAGATGGGCACAGCCATTAACAGAAATTTTTTTTTTCTTTGCACTATGTGACAGATTTGTTAAAATAACTTCACGTGCGCCATATTAATTTTCTACATAAGCATTGTTCGAAAATGTTATATGGTATTTTTCACTAAAAATAAGAAGTGAATTTAAACAAATGAAATTATGCCTAAATGTTCTTCCGGAAAATGCTAAGCATTGTGGTGTAAGCCATATGAAATTCTGTCCAGTAGTTTCAGAGATCTTTCCGGACAAACAGACAGACAAACAAACAAACAAACAAACAAATAAACAAACAAACAATTTTTCTATCGTGTTCTGCTAATGATTTTAAGACGACGACTGTGTATTTTTTTTCTTAATATTTCGCAATTACAGATTTTTGTACCCCTACGATTTTATTATACACGGTTATTTTTTTATCACCCTGGTTATTTTAAGGGTGGCTTCAGGACACGGTAGAAGAATTATTTAACCATTAATAATAAAATTTACTCACCTGTTTAATTAGATATTTATTATCAAAAATATCCAAAAAATACTGCACTGGTATGGACACTGAGTGAAGTTGTAGGCAAAACATTGAATGAACGCGAACTGGCAACAACGTCGCCGATTCAAAGTCATCACTGAGTTGATCACAATTTCACCTTCCTACTTTACGGGCTTAGGACCGGCAAAACAAAGTTTTTAAAGAAAACAAACAGTACTAAGTAGGTATTACGGTTATGGTAGGTTGTTTTGGCGTAGTTAAAAAATTGGAATCAACTTTAAATACTTACCTACCTAGGAAACAATTTAAATCAACTTTAGTTCTAATAACAAAAGAGTTCTAAATTTAAAGGAAGTCCTCTAACTCATACATAGTCGTGCACGTTTAAAATTATACATGACCACAACAACATATCACTTTGGTTAGTGTTTAAAGTCTCGAAATGCAGTTTTCGCTTCCAAGTCTTACGTTTGTGGGTTCACTTTCTTACAACAAACACTTAATTTCACTTCACAAGTAAAAGTCTACGGTCTACCGGAGTAAGGTCTGTGTATTCGCTAGATGTGTTAACTTGAAACTAAAATTCCGAATGCGCCCGATTGCCGCGCGTCAGGCGCGGGCGCGACATCGCGATACGTTCACACGCACTGGGGTCAAAGGCGAACTAAAGCCGGCCAGCTCGTGCCGACAAGCGACAGCAAACAACAAAACGCCGCCGCCGGCGCTCGGCGCCGGCGCCGACTGTCTCTGTCTTTCACTATTGTAGTGTCTAGTGCAATAATAACTCTTATTTCAAACTAGTTGTAAATTGATCTTGCTTGAATTAATAATGCGACGTTGCCGCATTTTCCTAAGCCCGTAGTAGTAAATGCTTTATTCATTCATAATCTTACCTTATCTTGTAGTAAACAAGAACAATGTCTATAATTTAATATTATTGGCGGATAAAATTTAAAAAATATAACCACATGTTTTTTTTATTGATATGAGTCGTCTAGCGTCTACCGAGCTGCCTCTAAAATTTTCCAGTATGATAAAAAAATAACCGTGTATAAGAGATTTCTGATATTAAATTTTTTTTTCATTAACCTGGTTGTGTCTGCCTGCCAACGATTTTATCTCTCTAATCGGCCTTTCTTAAGTTTCCGATGTTGGTAATACCATATTGTTCTTAAATAAAAATAGTAGTTTATCTACATACTATACTTAATACCCGTTAACGCGAACCACTTTTCGACTGTAATAACGTTTAATACAATAACACATATTGAGGTAATAATCGAAATAAAAATTATCCTATCTCTTAAATTAGATCAAGTTCCATACAGTTAACTGAATTTCATCAAAATCGGTTAGTAGTTTATCCCGGACAAACATCATGACACGAGATTTGTATATATATATATATATATATTTATTGTACAATTCCAATTATAATATTCAAGAGGATATTATATTGACATTCTTTATAAACACAAACAATACTCAAATTTATAAATTTATTTTCATTGTAACACTTTTCTTCTATAATAGGTCAAATCCAAGAAGTTACTGTCACCAAGGAGATTCCGTCAACTTTTTTTTTTTGATATGGAACACATAATCAGAGCACGTAATTTTTATGGCATTACAAAAAAATACTTCAATTTTTACCTATCGTAATGGCGCCAATCATACTTTTTGTTGGTGTAAACTTCGTGGAAAAAATTCATGCTATAAATCTCTGACAAAAGTGAATGTGATGAAAATTTGACTCCGCCCGATGTTTTAGATGTGGTGACTGGCAGCGACGAAAGCGACTCACAATTTAATACCAGCGAAGTCGAGAAAGCTGTTGTAACTTTGATCTTTTATTTACCTAGTTGATTCAATCCCAATTTATGAGATTAGACATAGTAGTGTATGAAACTGCACATAAACAGGTAGGTAAACATTCGAGTATTAAGATATTACTATTTTTAAATAGGTATGCCCTTTGCATAAGAAAGGAGACATGTTAAAACACGAGATTTTTAATACAGTTTTATGCAGTTGTTAATCCTTTAAAATTAACCTTTTTGTGTTGTGTTGTTGTTTTGTGTTAAATTGTAAAAAAAACTAGTTGTGATATATTAAACAATTTAATTCTTCTCACTTTTTTTTTTACGATATTTCTTCCACGTAACCTCTTAATTTAAGTGGTTATGGGTCCAGCACGCTTCCACTGCGTTAGTGAAGCTTTCTGTTGCGTAATGTGTTGTTAGAACTAAATTTACTTGACGGTAGTTCCGTCATTATTTACGAGGACAATCAATCAGCTTTAAGCTTGTAACTCGTATGAACAATTAAAACGAATGAAACACTTAGATATAAAGTATCATTTCATTAACTATTCAATGTGTTCGCACGAGTAACCACGTCCAGGTAGCAGACATATTGACAAAAGCTCTATCACGTCATACATTTGAAAAATTGAGAAAACTGATGGGCTTCTCTTAACATCTGTATCGTGCTTATTTCAATTAATGTTTGGTTGAGGGTGGGTATGAGTACTTTCAATCAAAAAACTTTTCTTACATATTTGAAGTTGTTTGATGATTCACATAATGTTTTGTTTGAGTTATATACACACAATATTTTTTTTTATTAATATGCTGGTTGGTAGTGACCTCTAGTGTTCATTTTGTGTACTACGAGTAGGTGTGACAGAATTTCATGGTTCAAAGTTCTATTATGTACCTTAGTTCAAAGTTCTTAGTTCAAGTTTTTAAGCATAATTTCATTTAATATTGAATTTGAAACATGTCTTGATTTAACGTTAAGTATTATAATCATTATTGGTGATTCATAAATAAAATGTTGATTTAAAAAATAGTATTAAACGACCTTCGAACATGTGACACTCGAAGAAATGTATAATCAGTGATATGGGAGTTCGTACATGTGGCCATTAGATGAAATGATCCATCCATCAAATATCCCACCAGTTAAATAGCTTTTCGATGATATGACGTTGTAGAATGGGCTTCGCAAAAATGTCTTTCGAAAATTAGTGGGTAACCCCTTTCAAACCTATTCAAACATTGATTTACTACCAAACGTAGATAACGCATGAACGTTCGAAAAGTGGGCCGGTGAAGAACTGCCTCGTGCAGTTCTTTTCCATGCGTTGCAGCGATAATTTTGAGCATTATGTTTGAGAGTATAAAGTTGATATTTTCTTGCAGCAATTACTAAAATGTCAAATTTAATGTGGCTAGGTATGAAATGATGTAACTGCACACGGTTGTACTTCAAATAGTTGCCGTAGTAATAAAGAATAAGGTTGAATTCAATAAATACGGTACTTTCTTCATGGTAATTTTAATTCGGGTGTGCATATTCAACTACCTATTTATCAGCGTACAAATGTATAGTCGATTAGGTGACAGATTTCAAACGCGTTTTTGTATGAAGTGCTCTATCTACGTTTGGTAGTAAATCAATGTATTCAAACCTTGAACACGATATGTTGTACATGACCTGTCAAATCTTTACTTTAGTTCAAAACTCAGGCCAAAAAACCGGAAAAACTGTATTATTATGAAGGAAAACTGTATTTAAAATATCTTCTTTTTATTATTTTAAATCAAACACTTTTATGTCTAACACTGTTTTTGAGATCATTATTAGGCGTTTACGACATGAGTTTAGATAAAATAAGCTTTTCTGATTATCTCACCATTCATTTCTAACAATCATCCAATATCATTAAATCATCAAATCATTAAATACCTACACGATTACATTTATCACCCCGGATAATTTTAAGGGACGCTTCATTACAGGGTAGTAGGAAGATTCAAACATTAATAATAAATTTAACTATTTAATTTTCTTCCTTTGCTTTTTTACTATAAACTGAATACTATAAACTATGCACTGCGTATTAAGGGGAAGACTATTATTATTAAGTATAATGAAGAAAATTGTTAAGTCGCGTACCCCTTTTTAAATAATGAATGAAGCGTCTAATAATCACCAGGCAAATGAAGCTCACCATGGCAAGTTATGCATATTTCACTTACTAATTTCAGTCAACACGTCGATCCAATTACACAAGTGTTCCCTCCTGCTGCTGTCCCCTTGGCAACCCTAACGATAAATCTGATATGCATCTAGGGCTGCCTGCTTGCAATTTTTAAGCTTTAGTTTAAGCCGTGTGCTTATGATATCGTATTTATTAATACTCAAAGAAGGAGAATAAAAAGAAAATATTATAAGCATTTTCCAGTTTTGAATTTCACATTCATTAAATGCATTTCGAATGCTGCCCCCCTAGCACGTCCACCAAAACACGATATGATAAAGTGATTTATCACAGTGAACTGTCAAAATACAATAGGGTTTCGTCATATTTTGATAGTTTACCGCGATAAATCGCTTTATCATATCGTGTTTTGGTGGACGTGCTACAAGGGCTGGTGTTTCGAGAATCTGGTATTCTGCGCATAAAGCGTTACGAAATAATTTTAAATGTTAAGCTTTACCAACTTAATTCTGTATTGAGAACTATTTTGAATATAGCCTTAATTCATCGCTATTTCATAAAAATATATTTTACATCTTATATGTTTGCTTTCCCTTTTTGCAGTTACCTTAAAAAAGTACATTTATCTTAAAAAAGTACCTATTATTAGTAATTACTTAACAATAAAAACAGTAAAAAAATTGATTTTAGCATTACAAAAGTATCGAAAATTTTAATTCTTATCTTTGAATTTGATTGGGCATTAGTACCTAATGCATAAAATAATCATCTACAGTAAAATACATGGTAGTAGTTCTACATATAATGTACAGACTAGCTACAATAGATTATGTGGTTATATCATAACAACATGAGTATCAAAAACATTATTAAAATCGAGTGTAATTACACGTTATTGATTAGCAAAACACTGCTTCTATCGAACAAGCCGAAAACCAGCAACTGTCCCCTAGACAACCCTAATCCACCCCACTTTTATAAATTATCTTGATCATTTTTAAAATTCTCATTGTCAGATATTATTAGTCCCGACCGATAGGTATTTGTAGAAATGTTAATTAAACTTAGAATGCTACTGTTTTTTACCTTTAGTGGCAGTAGTTCGGTTGGTACGGAGCACGGAACTAACGACACCTTTTAGTGGCAATAGTTCGATTAAGTTATTAATACAATTATATTGTGAAATATTAATTAATTTTAAAATTAACGCTTAAAAAGAGTGACTTCGTGCAAAAATATTTCAGTTACGGGATATGACTCGAAACGGACCGCTACGTTCAGTCGTAGCCGACGTGCATTATTCAGTGTCGTTATTTAACACGTGAATCGCAAGATGTAGAAAATGCTACAATATTTTCCACTTCAAACGTAGCAAGAACATGTAACAGTGGGGCGAGAGTAACCGACTCAGAGCTATGATATAACGGAAAAAGCGGGATGTGGACAGAATTTGCAGTTATAACGTGGTTTCAGGTTTTGACGGAATACAGGCACTCGTATTTTGTTCCGGGAGTAATTTTACAGAGAAATTTTTACGTAGCTCATCAATTTATTTATATGCAACCGTGTGTATTATGGCGTAGTTGAAAATATATTAAGGTAAAGAAAAACTTTTTTTTGCGTTATATTTTTCTTTTTTATGAGAGAGAGAAGTGATGTAGCGTCTTTGTTCTCGTGGCTAATCTGGAGCAACACACGCTCGCGATTTATGATGACGTACAATTATTCAGTGTCACTATAAAAGATGTTAAATTTTAATAAATAATGCTTTTGGCAATAACACAGTTACATTGGCTGTTCGATTTCTATCCTCGAGAACAAAGTACATGTTCTGGAGCTACAAAGTGTTTTGCGGGGTGCTATTTGGAACCCTTTACAACTCTTCACATGAAACCTCAAACTTGAATACGCTCGCGATTTATGATGACGTACAATTATTCAGTGTCACTATAAAAGATGTAAAATTTTAATAAATAATGCTTTTGGCAATAACACTGATACATTGGCTGTTCGATTTCTATCCTCGAAAATAAGTACATGTTCTGGAGCTACAAAGTGTTTTGCAGGGTGCTATTTGGAACCCTTTACAACTCTTCACATGAAACCTCAAACTTGAATACGATATTACATATGAGTTAGAGTAAATAGGTAGCGACAACTGGTAGCTCTAGCGTAAGCCTTATATTTTTGGCTACATTAATCAGCCAATGTCAGGTGGACCATGTTTGTTTATTTCCAATGTTGCATATAAATAAAAATAAAAAATAAAAAAAATAAAAATTTCATTTATTTCTTTCACAATGACTAGACTAAGTTTACAGGCCGTAATGAGATATGAAGTTCATTGTCTGACTATTATAGTCATCGTGAGAGAGCAGAACCTGCACTAGGATTCCCTGTGTTGCAGAGTTCCGGCCCTCCCTCCGATTTACAATATTTTTATATTTTACATGTTTCCTTAAATAAATTAACGTATAAAATAATATATTTTTTACTTCTCATGGTCTGAAAGTGCTTATTTGTGTAGGATATAGGCTGCACAAAATCGAATTTTGTGCACAAGTGCATTACCGTATCCACTTTCACAAATGCATCTATATCAAGGCAAAGAAAACGAGCCATACCGCCAAACACAACAAGAAGTTCATAGATAGAACTTGTCATTTCATCATATTTACTTTAACCTATCAGCCTTATGTGTTTTTAAAGACATAAGTAAATGCTATGCTATACTACTGTTTTATTTCCTCGCAATCGAGGTGAAAAGCAGAGTTTACGGCTCGTCCACAAAACCATTTTATCCTCGACATTACTATCAGTTACATATAATCTGTCATCAATTGTTAATATCATCAATACACACTCGTATATTACATTAATTACTATTACGGTATACACGGTAATTTTTTTATCACCCCGGAAAATTTAAGGGACGCTTCCGGACACATCCAATAATAAAAAAAATGAAATAAAAAAAGTAAAAAAAAAATCTCTAAAAATGCTGCTCTAACTAGTGCAGCATTTTTTGGATATTTTAGAAAATTAATATAAAATTAAGGAGGTGAGTTATTTTTTTTATTCATATTTTATCATTCTACAACCATGTCTTTGCTGTGTCCAACTCTGAGACTATGCTATCTTGACTAAAGCAGTGGACAAGACTCTTGGAAGAGCCGAACCGACATCGTGTACTCACTTTTTGTCTCAAACGGCAGCGGGTACTCGAGTGTCACGGAATTACCGCGCAGTTATAATAAATTAGTAGTGCTATTTTCGTCTTCTTTATTTTGATCAGTAAATAAATAATTGTGTGTAGTGTGACCACTTGTTTCTTTTTAAAAAATAACCTTAGCCCCTGATTCTTAATAATATTTTCAATCTTAAAGAAAATTCAAACAGCGGACAGCCAATGAAAACCAATTTGCAAATAAGTATCACGGGGCTCTAAGTGTGAGACTACGCTCAAACAAAAGAAGGTTGTCATGACAAATGGCACTAAACGTTTTAATAACGGCAGTTACATTTCCCGGGCGTACGACCATAGTAAAGGAAAAGGAGTACACTAACTCGCCCCCGTCCGGGCGATAGTAGCCTACTCACAAAGAGCCATTTAATAGAAAGCAGAGATGAATTAGAAGAGCGGCGATACAGCGGTTAGATATGTATATATATACTGTTTAAATTTTTTGTCAGCCTTATGTCCATTTTCTTAATTTTATCGGGTTCAATTCCTGTCTCAGACAGGCCATTATTTAAAAATCATTGAATGCCGTACGAATTGTTTTTATGATCTAAATGAAGTCATCTTTTAGTATTTTTTTCTATTTACCTTATTTATGATTTTCCACCGTGTGGCATCGCCGTGGGATGCCCTGTATATTATATTGATTTAAAAAAATATATAACTTTACTTAATTCTTAACGAATTTTCACGAAATATAAAAAGATTGTTAAATTGGATGATAATACATAGTTATCATCACAGCTCATATACGTCCCCACCGAGGGGCTCGAGCCTACCCTATGTTAGGGCGATTAGGGCTTAGTCGACCACGCTGGCCCAATGATGATGACATAGGTCAAAGGACATTTTATTCACTGTTGATGAATAAAATGTCCTTTGACCTAACAAAGTAACAAGGATTCAATACAGTTGTTACGATGAGTTATTAAGTTCTCGGTGACCTAAGTGAATGTGGGCGGTCATCGCAATATATTAAAGATACAGGGGACGTTGACGAATTTAGCGATCGCTTCATAGCGAAACGATATCTAAATTCGTCATCCTCTCTGAGATAAAGAAAGCTAATTCCTAGCCAACGTAACATGATTGTAGCGATCGCTGTATCGAATTTTTCTTTCTATAAGAAAACACTACTGGTTATCTACGCAAAACAAAATAATAGTCTACATAAATATTAACATTAATTATAATATTCTTATAAATGGTTTATTAATATTCTAATAAATGTTACAATATATGATTAAATTTAATATTTTCATTTCATTTTTAATGAAAAGTTATTTTAGTAATATTTTAAAACAATTCGATTCTTATCGTTTCATTAATATTTTGTCTACCAATTTACATATTGACGACTTTGATCGATTTGCCACGTGATTTAGCGATGGTATGTGTCAATACCATACATTTTGTTCGTTTCTAACATCGTTATCGTTTTACTATTACTTTAAAGATTCGAATCCTTTCCGAGGAAACATTTTCTTGAAGTGAGTTTAGCAGTTATTCTCTCTCTCGCTCTCAGTGATGTGGTGCGAGGGACCGAAATACTCATTGCCATTTATTTTGGAAACTGCCTTAAATGTAGATGATGATGATGATGTGTTTTAAATTAAGTGGTTCCAAACAATACCCGAAACTTGTGCGCCTGATCTTAGCAATCGACGACGGTTTATTTGTTTTTGCCTCTCCCCAACACCTTGGTCAGCGTGGGGAGATACTTTTTAAAAGCTTTTTTTTATTAGAATTAAGTTGGCAAACAAGCAAACTGCCCACCTGATAGTAAGTGGTAACAGTCATCTATAATACATTTGGCTTCTGTGAGATTGGCAGCAAAACTGCAACCCCCACAAGAACCACAGTGTACGTTGCCAACTTGTGACATCGGATGTACAATCACGGTACCCAGTAATTTCACTACCATATCTTACCATTCAAACCGGAACAAAGAAATGCAAGCACTTTGCGGCAGAAATAGGTAAGACGGAGGTGCCCAAGCATACGACCCTGGTACAGAGTCGTATTTAGTTTTATTTAACTCGCATTGTTCTAGGAAGTTGTCCGCCTCAAAATTTGCAAACCATTTTTCGAACAATTGATTGATCTCTCTTGCGACAAGCTTTTTATCTGTTTATTGTCGGGTTTATTTTACTATGCAAGGGCTGAGGAGGCTTCGGCCACCGCTGAATCTCATGCAAAATGCAGCGCAGCCGCCCACTGCCCCCTACCTACCCCTCCATTTATAAATGATTCCGGCTCAATTTCGCAGGCTCTGTCCTGTCGGGATATTGTTTGACTTGAGGACACTTTAATCCGGCAGATCTTAGCCACACACGAAGCTGGATTGAGTCGAGCAGTCCACCTCGGTTTGTGTTGTCGGAATAGACAGCGATATTTTGGCAACGATATTTTGACAGCGGCGAAATATCAGAACGAGCAGGAAAATGCCAGTAACCTGTTGTTGAGTCTATTGTCAAAATTTCGTATCTGCTGTGTATCTGTCGGTACATTGTTTGTAATGGATAATCGTACTGCGTTATAGCACACTAACAGTTTACTTAGGTAATCTTAACGATATTGTGTTTAAATATGAAATCTTACTGAAATTGGCCTTTATTGGCCGTTACACTAATCCAGCTTTTGTCAGCCACCTTGATAATATCGTTGCTCCACCTAATCTGAGGGTTTCCTACACTTCGCTTGCCGATGTATGGTGTTCATTCTATATGTAGCTTCTCCCAACGGTTGTTGATTCTGCGATTGATGTGACCAACCCATCACTGCCATAACATTACTTTCGTTCTCCGTCAGATCACTCCGTTCCGGATCTGATCCTTCAAAGAGCCTTCGAGCATAGCCCTTTCCATGACTCACTGAGTGACTTAAAATTTGTGGCCAGCCGTACCGTGAGTGGCCATGTTTCAGCCCCGTATGACATGACAGGTAAGACGAATTGGGATGATGACTGAATTCTAATTGACTGAATTATTATGACTTATTATGACTGAATTTCTTTATGTCTATTATATGAATGAGCTTCTATTAAAGCATTTTTTTTATTTATCTAGATTTTATTTAGCTCCCCTTGATTGAAGTCCCAATAAGCACAAAACTGCATTATTAGATTACATAGGGTCCACATCGGTAACTTAAGCGTTTATTAAGACTTATTAGAGTACACTCGAACTGCAAAAGCTGAAAATTATACTTTCGCTTGTATACATATTGTCTCTATTAATTAAGCACCACGGGAACAACATTAAAATGTTGCGAGTGTTGATATAGATGCACATGGCACTCTTTATCGGCATTAAAGCATATAGCTACAATATAGCATTTTTGCACACATAAAATAAGCTTTATAATGTATTGAAAGCCATAGATGTACCCTTGAAATGCAAACATTTTAAGGGAGAACATTTGGTCAATTATAATGCAATCAAATTATTCTATGACTTACATTAACAATGATATAAATGCGTCTTGCTGCACATAATTGAACTTTTACAGTGATAATCAGCTTGTTACATGCAAAATTATAACAGCTCTTATCTAGCCCACATGACTACTATGCGTGAATCGATAATGATGCAAAATTACAGCAAACTGCTATAAATTAAATCACATATAACCTTTGATCCTGGTTGAAGCTGAATACTTGTACTAGCATAGGCAATCAATCTACTAAATGCTATGAAATAAGATACACAGATATTTACAGGGATCTGTGGCCGACTTGTTTGATACAAGAACTACTCTAGCCAGCTTGTTACTATGATTTATGTACCACGAGTGAATTCTTATACAGCATAGCTTTAATTGTGATTAATGTGGTGCACATTGGTTATCCACCATTTTTCTAACCAATATATTACACCTGGATTATATATTAACTGGATTTGAAAGGGATATGTAATTAATGATAAGTAAACAGCTGTTTACTTATCATTAATGACATATCCCTTTATCATTAATTACATATTGTTAATTTATATGCCTAATATAATGAGATTTCTGGCTTATTCTTTACATTAACAACCTAATTTATTATATAAATTTCAAGTAAACAGTCTTATTTGGAGAGCGCGTAAAAATTGTCGCCTATATTCATTGGTATTTGGCAATAAACTTGCTTTCCCAATCAAATTTTGCGCATGTGTAGGATAAAATCTAAGTTTTGAAAATGAATATTTACTTCAACTCAGACACTTGTCACAGAATGGTGCAAGCACAAACAACACCAGAATAATAAATAAACAGCGTTGTATGAGACGTAAAATAAAAAAGTAAAAATTATTCACAATTTTGCCACTTGTAAATTTTCAACTCTAAAGAAGCTTTACAAAGATGAAAATTTTGAAATTTTTAACTAAAGAACACGCGGCTATTTGGTTAGCCGCGTGTTCTTTGGTTAAACATTTTGAAGACGTTAGTTAAACTTTAGTTAAACATTTTAAACATTTTGAAGACATCACATACGAATTTGCAACTGTTAAAGCTAGGAAGAACAGAATGCCTCCAAAGATCCCGACACATGCGCAGATTAGGTACGTTACGGAAACGGTGCTAATGATTTTCATTCCCAACGCCAGAATACCTGTTGGCGGTCGCAGTCGTCCCTGGTACAACAATACCTGCAGTATGACTTCCAACCACAAGCAGTCATCGCCTGATAAAATGCCAGAAAAAGTCGGAATACAGACGTAATGGAGAAGAAGTGACAGTACAACGCTGCTTCTAGATCCAACAGGAAGGCTATTGCCGAAGCCAAGGAGGAACACGTGGCCAGGGTTGGTGAGCGACTAGGATGCTATCCCAGTGGCCAGCGACCAAGAAGCACGACTCCCACTGGGATAGCTTCCTAGTCGCTCGCCAATCCTGGCCATACGTGTTAAGCCTTGGCTTCGGCAATAGCCTATGTTGGATCTAGAAGTCTATCAGATAAACATAAAAAAAGTCTCCATCCCTATTGCTTTGGAAAAAAGTATATTAAATAAAAGTGGTCGTTACCCATAGGAAAAGTCGCGTAAAATACGATTTTAGATAGTATCTTTCACATTCCGAAAATATAGAATCCAAGCACTACGTATAGAAATTTGTCTTATAAACGGTCAATTAAATTTTGGTCAAGTAATCAATTAATTTTACATACTAGAAATACACGTAATTCTTCATTATAGTATAGTATTCGTAAAAATTTCAAAAGTTGACTTTCTGTTGTGAATTTTTAAATATTTATAAGTAACAGCTCATTTTCTGTGAACTAAAAAGTCGTAGTGTCCGTCAATTATGACTAATTTCTAGCCCCCTGAAATAACAGTTTGCTACATTTGTTATTTCGTTAGCATTTGGAATTCGCAAAGGGAATAATAGATTGATGGTAATAGTGCATTTAGCCCGTCTGTAAAGTGAACGCTTACGATATCATGGCGCCCTAAGATTATTAGGTAATGCAGTCTGCTTATGACGAATATGAAACACACATGTGACCGGTCGATAGCTTCCCATAGCTAACACAAAAGCCCTTATATATTATAGATGCTTTATATATTATAGATACTCGGTATAAATACTACACACTATCTTAATATATAAAATTCTCGTGTCACCGTGCTTGTAACCAAACTCCTCCGAAACAGCTTGACCATTTTTTATGAAGATTTTTGTGTATATTCGGGAGGTCTGAAAATAGATCGTCAACTATTTTTATACCCTTAGGTGATAAGGGTTTTTTGGACAATTATGGCGAAACGTAGTTCGTGAGCACAGCTAGTACTACTTTACAGAGTGGTACATTTGAATCGTCAGTATGGGCAAGTCTGTAAGATTTTAGTAACCATGTCATTGATTTAGTGACAGGGAAAAACTGTATACATAAAGGAGATTACCCAAAAAAAATTTCCTATTTGCATTGTGTCCCTTAACAAAACAAAAACTTTAACAAATTAAAATTAGGTATACATTTTTTTCATTCTAAATTACATACATGAAAAGAACTTCTGAATCCTCGGATTAGTTACTCCGTGTTTTGTCTTGTTTCCGCACATTTCGGCTGTCATATAAGACAAAACATGGAATAACTCAACCGAGGATGATTCTTGGATCAAAATTTTAATTAATAGGACCCTATAAGCATTGCTGTTATGCAACAGACAGTTAAATAAACAAATTGTGTGTTCTGGTTTATGTATAAGTACCACCTTCTATCATTTTTGGTGTTATTATTTCTTACTATGAGGTGAGATAAGATGTTATTCATAGCACATCTCTAGAAGGAAAGCTGTCTTTTATTCGAAACTTGTCATTAAGCACTTGGCCATATCTGAATGTGAAACAGGTGTCATATCTCACGTAAATGAAGCAAAGGAAGGCTCATCGCAACTCGTCTGGACACACAGTTGCTATGGCTCTCAAAAGGAATTTTTTTGATCAAAATAAGCGTGTAAATGGATTATTTTTCCCTGTTTATTTTTCCGGACCACTCTTGTGAATTTTCAAAAGAATAGCAACAAAAAGTTTTATTTAATGTTAAAACTGTAAATATTTTTTTGTTAGATTTAATGTAAACCTATCAAATATTTAATCACGGGTTAAGATGATTAGTGATCGGATCTTTCGAAAAAATAATACTATCACTATTTAATATAAAAAATATTGCCTTTGATACATAATGGAATCATTTTGAGTACTTTGTTAATATAATTTATATTTCAAGTGCGCTGTTAAATACTTCATTTATCCGTTATTGTTCTATTACATACGAGTATATAAAATGTTTATCAACATTAGGGGCGAGCATCTTAGTTCATTTGATCTTATTTTCTTTATACTGAATTGTGTTGACGTTTTAAGAATTCTAGTATTTTCGAAAATATAAGCTTATCTGCATTCTCTCCCCAGACAAATTCCGTGTGACTTAACTGTTGATCTCTAATAACAATGTGTTCTTTAGGGTTGGATATGCTAAAATACAGACGCATTACATCAGGCACAGTCGCTAACCAATCCTCTGTTGAACTGATCAAAATGACTGGTATGCTAACTTGGTCTAAAGAGAAATCCAACGAACTTTTACCAAATCTATGAAACTTTTCATTTTGAACGAGCTGCCCGTAGTGCAAAATAGTATTCGTTGACGCACCAGCTGGAACGTGATATAGGAGTCTTGACGTGAAGCCTGTATCGAAGGTTTTGTTTACCTTTAGACCACCAGCTAGAAAGAACAGAGGGTTACTGCAGAATATATCGGGGCTATTGCACAACGAAGAAGCTATCATTTTCGGTATCTTCCTTGACGGAAAGCATTCTGTGTTGCCGATTACTCTCAGGAATTGATGGGGTGGTCTGTTCGACATTGATGTAAATAGTCTTAGTGGGCCTTGTATATCCGTCATGAAAGCTAAAGGTGCTAGTAATATACCGACGCGTATCAACCTATTATATGATGGTTTTGTCGAAAGCAAAACTAGCAAAGCCGTTGCACCCATCGAGTGCCCAACGTAACTAATGTCTCCTGTCTGATTCTTCTTATTCCTTATAAAATGTATGATTGCTGGTAAATCGAATTCTCCCATTTCTTGAAATGAAAAATTCCAGTAATCAGTAGAGTTTACCTCTATTGATGCGTGCCCTCTAGAGTAGTAGTTGCCTCGTGCGTTCGCCATCCAAACATCGTATCCGGCATCACTTAAAATATAAGGTAAAGACTTTTTAGGGCCCAGTAATATCCAGTCGGCTGAACTTCCAAATAGTCCATGATTTAACAAAACTGTGTTATTAATCCTGTCCCTTTTCATGTTTGTTATGTTGTATAACCGATGAAGTGTAAGGATATAGCCATCCTTCGTTGTAATTACGTAAGAAAGAATCTTTTTACAATGGAGGTTTGCTAGTTGTGGTGTTGACATCAGTGCCGCAGGATCGGATCTCAATTTTAACAAGTCCGGATCGTTACTACTAGCGACAGCCCTCACGTACTCATCAAAAGATTTTTTGACTCTCTCTTCCAGTATGCTTTGTTCAATTTTATTATGAACTGGTGCGTTCCGTACTATGAAAAAATTTGAAAATTTACCTCCTATACTTTCGATCATGGCAGAAACGCTTCTTGAAAACTCAATCAGCTTGGTTTTCACGTATTCGAAAATATCGAAGCAATTCACATTGTTTCGAGTAAGACCAAACACTGCACAATAAAACAGAAATATCAACTGGAACTTCATTAGAAATAGATTGACAATTAAAGTCAATGGTCAAACTAGCAGAAGTATTTCTACCGAGCTCTGGAGACTAAATGTTGCTTGAATGTTCATTAAATGAATTAATGTTTATACATTTGACTTCGTTTCGTCGAGAGAAAGTTTTTAAACAATGAGCGAAAGCATAGTCATATAGTACATGCTAAAATTATAAACATGCTTCTCATAAAGTAATTTACAAGACAAAACATTTCGCGCGCAACAAGAAATTTAAATGCCTCTAGATCTCAATTCTCACACGATTATGCGGAAAAATTAAATATACCGCCAACTTTCTCGCGTCTTGAACAGTTTGGAACAACTTTCTTTCTTAACGACGTAAACAATTTAAATCTAATGCAATATGCAGGCCTCCGACTCGAGCCACCCTATCCGCCCCCTACCTTTACCTGCGTCTTCATAAAAAATTCACCCTAATTCTGAACCGAGTTATCATGAAACCTTGGGTCACTCACTACTCGAGAAATTGCCACTAAACTCTATTTCCTCGAGATTATTCCGTCCGTTATAGCCAATTTTCTGCTTTACTACCTGTGAGTAATTGGACGGGGCTTTCGAAATAATTATGTATGAAATAAAATCAAGTAACGAAACACTTTAGAAACTTTCAATATTATCAATAATGAACGTGTGTTACAAGGTCAGTACTCGACAAAAGAACCATCCAGTGCCTTTATGCCAATTAATTTGGCATATTGTTGAATTTTTATTTCTTGAATAAGGTGCAGACGATTCTGATAATTTGACGGGTCGTCAAGACAACCATACTAGGAATCCGGTGTTGCTAGGGCTGTTTAAGCTGAAGATGCTAGGCAACGGGACTCCAATGTTATTTCTGCCTCTGTTCGATTATGTATCATATTGAGGTTAAATTTATATTTCATCCTCCTCATCAATATGAACTTTATGAATTTATTTAAATTCAAACACCTTATTTTAATCGAATCTTGATATGATTGGAAAGTAGGTGTGTGTCATAACTAGTCATAAGGCATTTTCAAAACTGCTAGCAATTTCACATTCACGTCGTTCTATCCCCGAACGTATCATGTGATGCAAAGAATTGCAAGTCCTGAAGGCATTGTCTACATTTTCTTTTTGAAAAAATGTTCCAGGCGATATTGGAATCAGCCGCCTAAACCTTTACAAAAATACACAATGTATGTCTTGTTGGATTTAGATACCAACATTCGGACGTAGAATTTCTTTCTAATAAAAACTAGGTCCGTAGTAATTTTTCACTATGTCTGCAAAGTTTCCAAAAATATTATTAATGAAAACTTCTCTACATTAACAGCAAAAACATTATTAAAATTGGCTAGTTTTTATCAATAAACCAAATTCCAGAAATTGCGGTCAACTAGACAATTCAAATCATAAACTTGAATTACATCCTAAGTGAAATAAATGCATTGTGTAAATAATTGTAATATAATAATTAAATAATTGTGTAAATAATTGTAATAAATAATCAGTCGCAAAATGTTAGAGAATAATCGATTGCAAGATTTGCCTGGACAGAAAGACAGAGAGGAAAGCGAGCTAACTAAAACGTAGTAATTAACAATTATTGGCCTAGTCGACGCGTTACAACTCTTATTTTTGCTCATTTCCAACTAAACTTACTATCTAAATTGGTGTTTAATTGCCGCCGAAATAGTAGAAAAGGCGAAAAAGTGAATTTGTCATTTTTAAAATCGGAACGAACCATTTCGATGCTTTTCTAAAGATTGATTGGTTAAAGTTTAAGATAGGTTAGTAGGTTAAAATTGGGGTTTCTGGATCAGATGAGATCCAAAAACCCCAATTTTAACTATTTTATTTATGCAATCAATTATTATTTTTATCAAAACAGCAAATTTTAAAAAAATTTGTCAATTCTACCAGCTTTTCTCCTAACTGTATAGGTATGTTTGGTATATGAACCATTTAGCTATTATGTTTTCAATCTATAAGGTAGGTAGGTAATCTAATAGATAATTGATCAGTATTTTATGAATTCATGATTGATCACTTTTAGATAGGTATTTTTATAATGAACTAAATGAGACAATAATAATTATAATCAATAAGTAAGCTGTCAATTGCTTTTTGTTTTTAATTTATTTTCTGGATCGGATGAGATCCAATCAACTGTTCTTGTTGATGAAATTGAGATCGAGGCTCCAACTGTTCATATGGATGAGATCCATAGACTCGTAAATTTTCTACACTAATCTATTCATTAAATTGCTCACTCAACTGTTTTATGAAAAATATCATTAATAAATAATACTTAAAGTTTAGTAAATATGAGTGTTATTTGGTTTGTATTTTTTTTTAGTTATAGGATATCTCAGGTAACTACTTGTTCTATTTTTTTATGTACTTACTTTTTCGATCAAAATTTACTTATTTTCTAGATAACTATTTTCTCGAACTTTCCAAACATTAAGGCTGGAGTTCACCAAACACCATTAACCGTTAACATAAGGTTTACCGTCTGTTTTTTTATTCACAATTCTTCCATACGGTAAAAATAAAAAAATGATATTTATGGGGTTGGGTCGGGGGATTAATTTAAAAAGCCATATTTGATTACAATCTTATTCATTTATTGATACAAAAGAGTCACATTTATTTTCTACACACCACTTATTCAAACACATTACATTTTTAAAGCACATATTTTGCTATGATAAATACAACTTTTAATATCGGTTGAACTTGAATATTTTTCATACAGTTTTTCTAAACTAGGACAATTGTTATTTTCTAAATTATTTACATTTTCGTTATTTAATATTCTCTTAAGCCATATCATTTTTTCATAACCTTTTGTATAAATACGTTTAGTTTTTAAAAACTCACTTAAAATATACTTATAACTGTTATAGGGTATAAATCCCTCTTTCCAATTAATGCCTCTATTTCTTTCTATCCATGATACTTGTATGCGTTCTTTTCGATTCAAATCATAAAATGGAAATGGTGGTTTTATCAGCAGTACAAGGACACCGTCGTTCCACATAATTGCTATTTCTTTTGGAATAAACTCGTTTTCTGCACTCTTAAACCCTTGTACATCAACAATAATATTCATGATAATTTTCTTACGATGTTGCTTAAAGGCTTATATTCCAAAAGTCGTTCGTTGATTATCAAACAATAAGCGGTTGTATTATCGGGTATATCATCAGAGCATTCAATTTCTAATCGTACATCAACAGGTCCAGTTTTTAGCGAATCGTTTTGTCTTGAACAATCAATTACGAACAGGGGGGCTTTTGTCTTGAACTGATGCAAATCAAGCAACGGATCTATACCAGTGTTGTAGTACGACTGACGAAAGTTAGAATATAACTCATATAATAAACAAAATTCATCCTTGGTGAAATTTAAATTTAATGAATTATATGGAAAATATTGTGAATTTAAAAATAGCGTCAGGTTTGTCACTTTACAATGATCGAACTCAGAAGAACTTAGAGTTTTATTACATTTTCTATTTGTTTGTAACCCAAAAATAACATATCTTGGTTTTTCCAACTGACATGCGGTTTTGACTGACCATGAATGCTTAGTGGTTCTTGGTAATAACGGATATTCATACAAATCCCAATTTGTAACGCTAACTGCACTGGTCGATCTTTTTCTAGATGTTTAAGCAGTAACAATTTATTGCGATCAGAAACTTTTATATGCGGTACTCGCCATTGTAATTTTTGGATTTCTATTTCTATAACATCTTTTTCATCCATGGTTACACAGTTAAAAGCGGAATTACTTCTATGTAATATAAGTTCATGCCTACAATTAATGATTATTTTATTGTAATCTTCAGCAAATCCTAATATTTTGTTCAATGGTATAATAGCGCTAAAATGGCCATCTTCTGATTTTGTACCATTCAAGCTCCAGCCCCAAACTGCGGCAGCTCTACTTTCACCTTGATTCATGGAAATTACGATTTAATTGTAGTTGTTATTCCACTATTTTTGGCGCGATCAATTTCAACACCGTTTAATTCATACCTTATGTCATTAAACATATACACGGTTATTTTTTTATCACCCTGGAAAATTTTAGGGACGCTTCAGGACATATCCAATATTACATAAAAAATAAAAAAAATAAAATAAAAAATAAAAAAAAAATAAAAAAATCTCTAAAAATGCTGCTCACAACTAGTGCAGCATTTTTTGTATTTTTTAAAAAATTAATATAAAATTAAGGAGGGGGGTTATTTTTTTTATTTATATTTAAATCATTCTAATACCATGTCGTGAAGCGTCCCTTAAATTTTCCAGGGTGATAAAAAAATAACCGTGTATAATAAAGGATTGTTGATAAACTTAGTATTTTTTTTCACTGCTTTTTCTGTTGAGTCTTTTGAAGTCACTTTTACATAACCTTCTATGAATAATGAACTGCCTGAAGGTAATACATATACATCTTGTTGGTGAATAGGTATTCTTATTTCATCATTTTCTTTAAAACTATTGTTGTACGGATTATAACTATGAATCTCATAACTTTCAATGGAGTTATCATGATAAGGTAAATCACCTATTTGCAACATTTTGTACTTTAAATCCAAGTAATTTTAGGAAAGCTTTATTTTCTTTACTAATTATTTTAGTCTTTAACAAATTGACACGTGTGGTGTCCTTCGATATAGGAGAAGATATACCACGTTTAACTCTCTTAATTGTAGTTGTTATTCCACTATTTTTGGCGCGATCAATTTCAACACCGTTTAATTCATACCTTATGTCATTAAACATATATAATAAAGGATTGTTGATAAACTTAGTATTTTTTTTCACTGCTTTTTCTGTTGAGTCTTTTGAAGTCACTTTTACATAACCTTCTATGAATAATGAACTGCCTGAAGGTAATACATATACATCTTGTTGGTGAATAGGTATTCTTATTTCATCATTTTCTTTAAAACTATTGTTGTACGGATTATAACTATGAATCTCATAACTTTCAATGGAGTTATCATGATAAGGTAAATCACCTATTTGCAACATTTTGTACTTTAAATCCAAGTAATTTTAGGAAAGCTTTATTTTCTTTACTAATTATTTTAGTCTTTAACAAATTGACACGTGTGGTGTCCTTCGATATAGGAGAAGATATACCACGTTTAACTCTCGTAGTTGAATTTTGTTTAAATATAATCATATCGATTTTATTATACAACGACTAAAATCACGCCTACTTTTTGCGGCTAACAGCTTAATAATACTCAGAATGAAATATGATTCTTCTGATATAGTATAATATTCATTACATATATTTGAATTATTATATTGTTAAAATATCACATTGTTGTTCTATTGTCCCAAAAAGTTTTGAGAAATTTTAAACATAGGTGTCCACAATTATATTGATGCTTATTCTGAAAATTTTTATAATTGTAATTAATTTTATTTCCAGCGTACTTTATAAACTCTTTGGGAGGTTTTAAATTGCCGTAACTATCGAAGTATTCAATGTAATTATTTATTTTTCCATAAGCTACCCAATGAGTACCAGAATTATTTGAACTATCTAGATTTATTACACCACATTCAACAGGCAATGGCATAGATGGTAATTCGTCTCTCATAAAGACACCTCTAAAAAAAGGAATATTGTGAGAGTGTTCTATTATATCGATATTAGTTAAAGCTCTATTGGGTAGCTGAGAATTCAGTTTTTTTTCTTTGAAACGTAAATGCCTAGCCCATCTTTATATGGCTTTAAATGTAATCCTTTGCCGATACATATTGTTTCCATTTCTTTATTGTGTCTCTCCAGTTCTAATAGTTTATTCTTAGCTGCGTTGTAATTATTAACAGCTTTTACGATTCCTGAGACACCACCGGCTATACTGCCGGCAGCAGATAAACCAGCAAATATTGGTATTAATGGTAGAAAACCACCAGTTTTAGGAATGGGTATCACTCTCGGTAATTCTACTCCCGCATCTGTTACCAATTCTCGGGCTGCGGCATGCGCTAACTTCATGAGTTTTTTTTTACATTTCGGTTTTAATGTATTAATGTGTTTCTTGGTATTTTTAACTATATTTTTAAAAGTTTTCTTAAAACCAGATCCAGTCACTTTTTGACTCTTTTTTATTATTATTGAAGCTTGTTCTTTCGTTTGAATTAGGTAGCTTAGAACACGGCTTTTTACGAAGTTTCATAATATTATTTTAAATTAAAGATAACGTTCAATGATTCAATAGTCTTTGTGGTTTAAATAACAAGTAAGTAGTAAGCTATTTATAACATGATATAACTTATATATCTTATAAAAACAGATGATGATGTGTTGCTTACAATAAAAAAATATAATTTATTTGTTTTATCTATCCAGCTATTTTCTGTAGCAGGAAGACCAAGCCATTTAACATACACACTATTTCCTTTTCTTTTCAAAACTTTTTCTACAAGGTATATATCAGGGTGTTTAGTTTTTTGAAGTTCTTGAGAATAGAACGCGCCTTGTATTGGTCTATCATAAGTATCCTTTATTAAATAAGTTGTAGGATTCGTTCTTTGCACCTTATAAATCCTAAATATTTCTGTTGACCAGTTAGAAGTGTAACCCTTATCAAAACAAGCTTTAAATTTGCTTATTCTTACAAAATTTCCAACTTGCAATTTCTTATTTTTCGATTCTTTTGTTTCTTTTCGAGCTATATTAATATACCTCTGTAATATATTTGATTTGTTACTATGATTTATTGATATTGGAGTTTGGCCCACAGTTCTATGAACGGTACAATTATATTCAAGTAGTTTTTTAGCAAGCAACCCGTTATTCCATTTATAATTTCCATTTAAGCTAAATGCTTTGTACAGCTTATTCTTTAAAGTTCTGATGAATCTTTCAACAATGGAAGCTTTTTTAGTAGAATAGGTTGAATAATGATTTATACCATATTTTGTTACTAAATTTTTGAACTTATCGTTATAAAATTCTGTTCCATGATCAGTCTGTAAATTTTTTGGTACTCTTCCGCCTTTTAATATCTTTTCAAATGCTTTCGTCACATATTCTTTGCTTTTTTGTTTCAGAGGAACTGTCCATGCGAATTTTGAAAACCCATCAATAACTGATAATATATATTTAAAGCCACCGTTTACTTTTGACATTATCTGCATATCTATTAAATCTGCTTGCCATAGATCATCAATATCTTTCAACAGCACTTGTCTTCTAGGAAAATTAATCCTTGCATTCTTATGAATTTCGTTTACAATATCTGCTTTGCTCATAATGCTTGTTTAAGTTTCGAATAAGTTCCTTGATTTCCCCACTTTTTTCAATTTTTGTTATTTTATCAATTATTATATTGATGGTCTGATTCAATTTTAAAATTCTGTGTAATATATCAATTTGAAATTCTTTAAAATTGCAATCTTTCTCGAAGATTTTAGAGTTGGATTCAATTTTATTTAAACGTTGATTCTGCACGATTGCTGTGTTTAGTTCTGCACGATTACTATGTTTATCAATGTCCATGTTCAATATACTCTTTCTTACTAATTTCAAATATTAGTTTCATGGGCTATTTATTATGAAATAATTTCCGCTTCCTTTAATTCTTCAATAATTGATATGATTTCATTATTATGATTAGTATTACCAGCATTTTTCGAGGCAATCAAAAGTTTTAGTCTTTCTATTAATTCATTAGGATCATCCCAAAAAATATAATCCGTATTAGTCTTAAATATTTTCAATTTTGGCAAGAAACCGCCACTTTTTATTTTGTTTATTTCTTTAGAATATTTAGAAGGCTCTTCAGAAAATAATGGCTTGATGATTTGACGATATTTTAACCCTTTCTCTCTCTCATTAGCCTGTTTCTACCCTTCGGGTGTAGGCCTCCTTCAAACTACGCCACTCATCGCGATCTTGTGCGACCTGAAGCCACTTTTTGCCAGCTGTCTTTTTGATGTCATCATCCCAACGCATCTGCGGTCTTCCTGGGGGACGCTTTTGACCCCATGGTCGCCACTCGAGCAATCGCTTGCTCCATGAATCGGTCTTGCGTGCCACATGACCCGCCCATTCCCACTTTAGTTTGGCAACGCGCTTGATGACATCCGTGACCTTACTCTGTTGCCTCAGCCATTCGTTGGTTTTACGGTCCCTCAACGTGACTCCAACCAGTTTTCTCTCGAGTGCTCGCTGGGCCACGTTCAACTTATATAGTATGTCTTTCGTGAAAACCCAGGTTTCAGCACCATAAATGAGAACCGGCAGAACACATTGGTCGAATATGCGTGCCTTTTGTTCGGCTTTAAGATTCATTTTAAATGCAAACTCGAGGTTGGAATAAGCTGCCCAGGCCAATCGCACGCGTCTAGTGATTTCATTCGTTTGGTTCTTTTTACCGATTACCATCTCCTGTCCCAAATAGACGTATTTATCTACTCTTTCGATGGTGGCATGGTTAACTTTGATGGTAGCGTTAGAATTTTAACCCTTTATCACCCTTTATTCGCCCGTTTGGATCAAAGTCTCGCTTGTGGGCGTTTGTATTACATAGCATATCTTTGTAGACTATTTTATCCACCTCGGTTACTAAATTGAGGTTGGGTTTATTACGCATAAGAAGTTCTTTTAAGCCAGAGGTTAATTCATAATGTTTGTCGTTTAAAGTCACAAGATAATCTTTTTCTGAATTCAATGTATTTATCTTATAAGAAAATGATACTTTACAGTTTCCCATCATTAAATTGTTGTTTTCGCTACGTATACCAAATGGGACATTAAGGTTTTTATCATAAAAGCCATAAAAATCATCTTTTTCTAGTTTCATAATTGTATTATTTTCATTTTTTAAAGAATTGTTGTCTTTATTATCGTCAATATCGTCATAGTCAAAATATTTTTCGCTTTCGTCTGATTTTGACTTGATCAATTCATCAAAATCATCACAATCCGATGAACTCTTAAGATCCTCTTTTGAGTTACTTTTACTCATATCTATTGAAAAATTTATTGTTGGTTTATCTTTATCATTTGCTTTGATCAGTGTCTCTAAATTATCAGTGATAGGTTTAAATACTTTTTTGAATTTCAAATTAGAAGCATTCTCTTCTTTTTCAATTGCTTTTATTTTATTTTTTATTTTATCAACAGACCTTATCAACTGTTCTTTGATTTCTGCATTCATCGTAATATAAAAACTTGCTTGACCGTTGTTGACTAATATTTAAAATCAATTGATTTTATGCATTTGATACTCTTATTATATACATCAGTATTAAAAATGAATAAATATGTCAAAGCCTTGCCTATATCTTCCCTCATTAAGAGCGCAATCTTTGTTTATTAATAAAAAATTAAATTGATCTTGCCATATCTTAGCACAAAGGTGTTTAAATTTAGGCCATACAATGTCTGTATTCACATGTTCGTTATATATGTGTTTTAAATTACATTCATCCTGTTTAAAAAGGATTAACAAATTAGCGTTATCTCGCAATAATTGCTTTGGTATTTTTGAGTAGGTTTGTGATAGATAAAAAGAGTCTATTCTTCTATGTCGCCCCATAGCGAAATAATTTCTAATATTAGTTTGATTATCGCATAAAACATCATCAAAAATAAATATCGAATTAGGTAATGCATCATTAGGATGAAGAATTTCATTGCTGTCATTAAATATGAAAAATTTTGCTTCTGGAATCCTCTCCATTATATATCTTAGATAAATATACTTTGGCTGATAAGCTGTTTTTGAATACAAGTAAATATGTTTAAATTTAACACCATTTTTATGCAATAATAAATTGATCATAACATTAGTTTTTCCACAATTAGAAGGCCCACATATTAGACATCGTATAGACTTTGGTAAAAGTGTACTATGTTTGAAGGTTTTTGATTCATTTTGTAGTTTTACATGATTAACTTCCAATGACTCATGCTGCTTAATGAACTTCATCATGAACTATGAACCAGTTACATCTGTATATCTCTTTATATATTTTTGCAATGTATTATATAATACTTATTTTAAAAAAAATAATCAGAATAAAGGTATTAGTTAAAAAGAAATACTAAATTGATATTAAGAATATAATCAAATATTTGTAAGCCTTATTTCATAGTATAGTACAGTAAGCTCCCATTCAAGCTTTACATTTACACTACGAAAACCGCCACTATTACGAGCGACATAAGAACGGTCTAAAGGTCAAACAGTATAGCTTGATAAGAAGCTTACTGTACTATAATGACCCCATGGTAACGTCTCAATTTGGTTTGAAAGTACTTGCACTTTGTCATCATTTTTGTTAATTATAACTTTGTTTACTTCTTGAGAAAATATTATATGTTTTATTGATTTTATAAAATTCATTTTACATTTAAAACTTTTATCATTTATAAGTGCTGTATTGTAATTGCTCAGTTTCATTCTCTTTGTTATTGCTTTTGATACGCCTTTAGCTTTTTTTATTTCTGTTTTCATGCTATTAATACAATATAGTTTTGCTCTTAATCCAGTAAACTCAGTAATAACATTACCGCCAAGCTCATCTTTGAAAAGACCAGGAATCCTAGCATTTACTATAGGCATTTGATAAGAATTACTTACTTCAAAATTACTGGTATCGAACATTGTTAGGTTTTTTTTCATATCTTGATAAAAATCAGGGGTTTTTATAAAATATAAAAGACTATCTGTATCTGTGTAACACAATCTTGCTTTGTTTCGATATTTATCTTTAATAAAATCATAATGAAATTTGTACAAATGTTGTTTTGCGTACTCTAAAACGCTGAACCCGATATATATGGGTCTATCTAGAGTTATTTTTTCTGGGGCCAAGTGAATAGCTACAAAATTTTCAGAAAATATTGTAATATTTTTTAAATTAGGTTTCGCGATTAATATATCGGCTCCTAATTGTTTGTTAGTCTTATTGTTATAGTCATGCCAAGTAGTTATCAATTTAATATTTATTTGTTTGCGTTTGTTTTCTATAGTTTTTCCAAAAATAGAATTATTCAATAGCTTAAAAAAATCTTTTTCGAAGGAAGAAGTCGAAGCTTGACGTAACCGAGTATTTAAATCTATATATTTTTGTAAGTAGTTTTCTTGACGAAATATTATCACTCTGTGAATTTTTTTCAAAATAAGTCCGTTATTAATACATTCTTTTAAATGGATGTAATGTATGACGTATTTAGATTTATCATTTAGGTTAGCAATTAATTTTGAATTTTTACTTCCTGGAGGAACAAATTTTTCGGGCGCGAAAGGTAAATCACGGTGAGCATCATGTAAGTCTTCCGGATAAGCCATATCGACTTCTAGAATATAGCCAAAATTTGAATTATCGGGTATGCTTAAGATATCTAATGCATATATTTCATTCGGTGATAAAAAACGAAAATCAGATATTGGCATTTTTTTTGTCATCGCGTAACCATAGAGGTTATTACAGTCAAGGTATATCAAGTAAGTCGACGGTTGACAGTTATCAAAATTCTGTAAATATTTATTATTTGCTTTAGCGTTACGAAGAGTACATTGCGCTAGACCACCTCGGATTCCTTTTTCTATCATTTCATATATATCTAGATCACTAACCAGTTCTAACTGAATACCTGTATATAGCAACATAGCATCCCAGCTTAAGCTTGGAGCAGTGATATAATAAGCTGGATCTAGGTTATAATACTGTAAAGAAGTTTCTCTAAAATTTTCAAATATATCGGCAAGAAGCAATACGTCAGTTTTCAAATATAAATCTGTATATTCCCCCAAAGACTTTATATTAAACATTTTCCATACACTGTGCGCATGCTTGTACTCATCCTCAGTTATATTTTCGCCTTTGAGACTGTTATAAAAATATTCTTTAGGTGGAAGTGTAGTTTCATCATATTTAGAAATTGAATCCATATAATCGTATGGGTAAATACCTTTATAACGTAACAATTTTATTTTTTCTACATCGCAATACTCTTTCGCCAAATTTACAAAAGCATTTTCATTTAAATTTTTCGACAACTCTTCCAAGCTTGAACTCAGAAATTGATAAGAATCTATAAATTTTATTTGCATAGGACATGAGGTGTTCTTAGTTTCAATCACTTTCGTAATAGATATGTATTTTTCTTTCGATTTGGGTATTATTTTAATGTTACCCTCATATTTTGCTAACTCACGAATAAAGAGATGAGAATCATAACCCGTTAAGTTATGAAAAACTACCGGTACATATGGACACACTCTATATCTGAGATTACAAAGAGAGTGCGCAGCGCCACGGTATTGTGATGTAACGTGGTCATGATCTTGTACCTTATCATCGTATAGGTAATTCTTACATATGTGACAAACCTTGCTATTTTTGTAGTTTTGTTCCTGCTCTAACGTTAAAGGTGACATTGGATTTTTAACAGATAATATGTGGTAAATCTGATTAATGTCATTAACCAAAAGCTTCATAAACATTTCAACACAATCGCCTCCTCTGTATGATACATACTTATTTAAGCTAGAATCGTACGAGCAACATACATAATAACCGAAACAAGCAGGTTCGTGTACTTTGTATACTCGGGTGTTTTCTGTTCGATTTTCATTACAGTTCAAAAGAAGACTTTCAAAGTCGGCGTATATAATAAAATTAATTTTTTGTTGTCATTCAAAATTTTTAAATTGCAAATATGTATTTTTTTCAGGTAACACAGTCACAATTTTATTACAGTTATGTAAAACTTGTTTCCTTTTGCTTGTAAAAAAATGTAAGCATAACTCACACATATGTATTTTGCCTTTATGACGAGTTATTTGACGTTTAACAAGCCTTAAAATGTCTTTTATTAAACAGTAATGACCTTGATCATTTTTTTCAATATACAGTAAATTTATGTGATGATTTTTTTGAGAAGAAGTTGCATATAAAGGGCCTGTTACAACATTTTTCTTGTTCAATCCATATACATTAATACTAAGTTCAGGGTTTATCCTTTCGAAAGTTCTAATATCACGATATGATGGTGGAAACATCATACCATCTATATTCAAAACATTAGAGTAATGTGGATAGGAACTAGTTCTGCACACATTATTCTTTTGGGGGAATAAACTTGCAACAACACACCATAAAAAACAATGATTGTCCTTATTACGAATATTTATACAGCTTTTCGATGTTTTTATTTCACGTGGCAAATCGATATACGTGCCACCTCTCAATGGACAAAATTTGTTAATGTTTATTTCTAAATGACTCATTGATATGCATGACCAGCCAGATTGACAGTGTTCAAGTTCAGATATTTTTGTTTCGAAAGTGTGCATTATATTGATCAATAATTCTTCAATATCTGTACTCTGGTATATTACATCGTATTTAGTATTAAATGACTTCAGATGTTGTTCGCTTGACTTTAGTTGTACAAAGTAAGCGAATAGCTCAAAGTTTATTTTAATACACTGATGAATAACAAGACAGTCACGGATTACTTGTATAATATGTTTCTGATTGTCCATTAGAAATGATTCCGGCGTGAGGTACTCATCTGACGGATTTAAGTGATAACTTATTATTCTATTTTTGAAAGCCGTAGCTATTATGTCAATATTATCAAATTCTGATTTCAATATGCAATTTGATTTATGTAAGTTTGTTCTCAAGTGATATCGGTATTCATTAACAGGTAATTCAATTTTACAATATTGACATTTTATCAAATTGACATCATCAGTTCTTGGCATGGAGAGTGGTTTCACTGTAAGAAAAAACACAATTTAAAAAAAAATGTTTAATTATTATAATAACACATTTTTTCAAAATCACTTTTTTATATAAGCAATGATAAGATATTAGTTTTTTATATAAAAAACGTTAAAAGGATAAACATAAATTATATCTCATACATGAACCTACAAAATTTTTCAGGCCCGTGATCTCATATTAATAATAATTACTAATGAATGTAGGGGGACATTTGCGGTATTCTTTACGTGTGGCTGATATGAAATTAGCAAGATGCTGCCACGCGTCAGTATTTTCATCCGTCCGATTCTTGACGCAAACAATCGCATGTCGCCAGCGATTCACTGGCTGCACATGTTCGATTTCATTGCATTTATAAACCCGTAAATCAATAAAATGTGTGCCATGTTTGTCATCAAACACTTGCCTTGAATGCCCGTTCGCAAGCCTTCGTGTCATATAAGATAAAAGAGGTGTTGGTTTTTTACCACACGGTGAAGAGTGCAGATCGTCCCCCTCATCACTTTCGCTCCCAAAAAGATCACGAGCTGTTGGTTTTCTAGAGTCACAGACAGGCTTGATAATTAACTTCTTCTTGCTCCTCGACGCAGTCGACTTCTCTGAGCAGACCGAGGTGGGGGTGGTTTTTGATGTACAGGGTGACGGGGAACGTGACCTCTTCCTGTGCCCCTTCTCAGCTCCATGATGGGGTACTTCATCGTCAGATGGGAATAATGCATCAGCATTCACTTGTTTGCGTGACCTGTAAAAAAATAGAAACATATTTTAAAATTGTGTAATTAACCTAATTAAAGTTAGGTAAACATAATAATCACCCTTACATAGGGTAGGCTCGAGCCCCTCGGTGGGGGCGTATATGAGCTGTGATGATGACGATGAAACATAATAATGTTCCTATTGTTAGTATCATTTTTAACCGAAGGTGTTATCTATTACAGCCTAAGCCAAGTCAATAGATAATAATATTAACTGCCGCTTATTTTTGAACTTAGGTACAGTAGGTAGCAGAAGCTATACTTGTGTACTACGAAAACCACCGCTATTACGAGCCGCACAAGAGCGGTCCAAACAAAGGTCAAAATGTATAAGAAGTGGAGCCTACTGTACGTGTATAAAGCATTGATATTGGAATCACGTTAAAAAATTAACTACACTATTCATAGATTTATAACTACTTAATTAATAATTACAGACAGTCGCTTAATTGTTATTGAATAGGATTAGTAATAATTCTTAAGGTGCTGGAGTGCATTTCACATATTGAACAATGATCATTACGTACCATTTATTCACATTTATGTTCTTACTAAACACTTATTCAAGTACTCATAATAAGTATTATGAATACTTGAATAAAGAATTCATTAATGTATGCATGAATAAATACTTCACTCTTATAATAATATATGGCAGAGACTTTTTATGTGAAAATTTACTTACATTATTGATGTTGTGAACTCAACAGGATACAGGAAGGCTCTGCTGGGTGCTGGTGTTCTGCTCCGTAAAGGCACAATGATCCTCTTTCATCCCGGTTCTATTTAAATATACCCGATTTCACGTGATTTACATCCATATATGTAAGAAGTTCATGACATATAGTGCAGAGTCAGATCTACATCCGAAAATAGATAATACTTAACTAGTATTTCAGTCATTATTTTACAGTTGAATCTATACGAGCCTTAAATAAACGTCAGTAAGAATTAGTATTAAGTAACTAACAGTAACGCTAATTTTGTTGAATATACTTGCTATGCCCGCGGCCTCGCCCGCATGATTTTCAGTTTATGATGGTAAGAGAATTCCAAAATTAGAAGTGACTGGCAAAAATCGCCTACCGTGATAAGTCCGCCTATTTGCTATTAGTGTATGTATTGTTCTAGTTTTATCTATCTATCCGCCAGTAAAAATTCCCACCAAATTGGCTCTGACGTTTTCAGAGTTTAGCTGGACATTACATTTGACATCTTTTCTTTGTAGTATGTTAGGTACTTTAAAAAGCTGTTACCAAGTGGTCTCACAGTTTTTTTAATTTACTGATATTCCGACATTACAAACAGACACTTCAATTTGATGTATTCGTATAGATACAAAGATAAACAATGCAATGCATCATTGACACTGGCGCCGTTCCGTCGCGGGATTCCTATTTCACCTCACCATATTCGTAAAAGCACTGGAATGTGTAAATTACAATGCGATTATAAACTCTATCAACAGTCGAAAAATATTATATATATTGTAGGAAAAAATGCGAAATGTTACATTAATTAATCGAAGTCCCAGTGTTCACCCGTAACGTGCGAGATAATTTTTACGAGAAATATGTCGGTAAGTTTAAAAGTTAAATAACATTTGCTCATATTTAAGTTTATCATTAATATACAAAAAATATTCAATAAAAAAGTGTTTAATTGTTATTTGAAATTGTACGATTAATGCATAGCGTTTTATTATTAGACCATTTTCGGGGCCATTTTTCAATCTCTTATCAAAACGCTTTTATGTTGTTATTATTATCTAAATTTTATGGTCTTTGTTCGAGTCTAAAAAATTGAGGTTAATATTATAAAGCGGGGAAATAAGACGTGAGCATTAAAATATTTTTATAAGCACTACTATAAATGAGTAGTAATAGTGGAGTATCTACGCACGTCTTAGTTACTAATTTTATCATAATTATAAAGTCGATTCAATTTTTTATTTTGTTACTAAAGATGAGTATTTATATTTCAGGACTCTGGTGATATAATATTTCCCTTTCAACCAACTCATCCCGATAAAAACTCATCAACTCTTGCCCAGCGTGTGAGCAACTATATGCAGCAACAGGATACCGATACCTTGGAAGGATTCAATAGTTCAAAGAGGAAGAAGGATAACGAAACTTATTATTCTTACATCAAAATGCCTAAGTGTGGAACAAAAATAATACGATTAGAGATATATGATGTAGAGAAGTTCGAAAATTCACAAAACAAAATCCTTTGTAATGCAAATATATGTATGCAGCACGTAGTGAACGGAGATAATATATTCTTTGACGACATATATAGTTCAGCGAAAACGTTAATGACAAAAATTCAACGAAGCATGGAAAATTTATAATTTAGATTTTTTTAAATATCTGTAGATATGTAATTCACTTATTTTTTTAATATATCATTTTATTTAAATTGATCTTGTTTTTTTTATTTGTCCATTATGATAAATCATTTATGATGTATTAAAGCTTGAGTAGACTGCACTCAATGCAAAAAGAGTGCTCAATGACATTCGATTTAATATCTTAATGCACAATATAATTTGTAATTTTGAATCTGTAATTTAATAACCACAACTGAGAAATAAATTAAAAACAAAAAGCAATTGACAGCTTACTTATTGATTATAATTATTATTGTGTCATGTAGTTCATTATGAGAATACCTTTCTACAATGATCAATCATGAATTCATATTATTGATCAATTATCTAGTAGATTACCTACCTAGTTACTTTATAGATTGAAAACATAATAGCTAAATGGTTCATATACCGAATATATACAGTTAATAGATAAGCCGGTAGAATTGACAAAATTTTTGAAATTGGCTGATTTGTTAAATAAAAATTATTGATTGCATAAATAAAATAGTTAAAATTGGGGTTTTTGGATCTCATCTGATCCAGAAACCCCAATTTTAACCTACTTAGGTTTTGTTTTTTTTTTAATTTTCTGAGTATTTTAATTGTGGCTCTATTCCTGCGTGATTATTAGTTATTGAATCTATATATTTTTCATGTTTGTTACCAGTTGATTTTAATTATTCCATAATATATGAAAAGTTTCTAATTATATGTCCACCACTGTATAATTACACTACAAAACCTACAACAACAATTTAATGACGCCCTAAAGGTTGAGGTAAGTATGTAATGTCAGAAGGAGTAAATAATCAAAAGTATCTAAAAGTTTTAATAATGTTATCGCAGACTTCATTTTATCAAAAATAGATCAATAGATTAATTCAAGACTTGCCTTGCGTTTCATTGCGTTGTACAACTTATTTTGAGGTCAAAACTTTGATTACGGACTTAGAGAGTAGATGTTCCGAGCAGAAATGCTACTCTCTAACTCCGTAATCAAAGTTTTGATCTCGAAGTAAGTTTTACAACACAGCGAGAGCGCTCATGCTTTGGTGACGACGATGACACAACAGAAACACGCAAGTAGCATGTGTGACTGACTTCTCATCCTTGAAGAGCTACTCTCTAGGTCCGTAATCAATGTTTTGATCTCGAAGCAAGCTTCAAAATGCAGCGAAGAAACGCGCATGCTGTGATGACATTTATTAAAGGCAATTTCGTCACCCTCAAGTTTGATTACGGACTTAGAGAGTAACATGCCACGTCTCACGCGCGACACGGACAAAACAACCCTTATTTACGCTTGATATTTTGTAACTTTTCAGTTATAGTGTTTCGTGGAATATTACATTTATATTAGTTGTCGTCCTTGCTATGACATTTAATTGACACACACGCCAGGGGTGGGGGGCAATGTCTAACAGTGGTCTCTTGGCTGAAATGTTGATACTCCTATCTCTTACTGACTATGCGTTGCTTGTATCATGCCGTGTAAACGTTTAGTGGAATTTATTTTTTTTAATGGTTAAATGCTTTTAGTTATTTTGCTTGCCGTTGCATTAGAGGAAGAAGAAAATAATGAAAAATTAAAGAAGCAATAAGTTGCATGTGATAGATTCGAGGAATTTAAAGATGACATAAATATAATATGTGTCAAAATGCGATTGATTGCAAAACAAACTAAAAACTAATTAATGATTGTTTACATCTTTAGCAACTGATCGATCATGATGTTATAAAATTACATTTGATAACTTATCCTAATTAATTTTAATAGCTTGAGCCTTTGCTCTATATATGAGTATCGTTTAAGTAACAAATTCGTGGTGATCATCATTTGAATAGCAACTGCAAATATATACGACTATAGGTATATAAAATTACTATAATAGGGATGATGACTGAATTCTAATTTTCACGTCTCGTCATAAAATATTAAAATACCGTAGAAAAAGATACAATCCTGTGATATAAGAATTAAAATCGTCTCAGAAATACATTAGATATAAGCATTTAACACTAGAGTACACGCGTGGTCTACTATAGTAGACCAGGGTGACATTTTAAGTGATAACTTTTGAATTATCCACGCTGGTGCGTTGGAATTTTAGGCTAGCCTCGGCCATTAAATTTGTCAGCGAGCCAGTAAAGTCCGCAAGGTCAGCACGTAAACACGTTCCTGCGATTTCCCACCAAATACGTTGGCCTACCATAGTAGTCCGCGCGAGTATTTTGAGTATTCGAGCAACCATGGAGACTCTTCCTCGACAGTTGAGATGTAGAATAGAAATGCTAACGGGCACAGCTCAAGCCACACAGTATGATGTTACCCTCAAGATGGGACGGGTCGGTCGATGCGCACTTTGCTCAAGAGCCAGAAATCGATCCACAAACAAATGGTGCAAGACATGCAACCAATGGGTTTGCTCTGATCATCAAGCTGTAGTATGCCTTGAATGCTATGAAAAATAAGGGACTGATTGAATATATTTTTCATTTCTGTAGGAATTTTATTCATACGTAATCAAAAAACAAATTGATAGCAGTTATAAAATGGTATACCATAGTAGGCCACGCGTGTACTCATGTAAAAAAAAGGGGCGCGTGTACTCTAGTGTTAAAGTTGTTAATTTGGAAGCGATTAAACAGAGAGATCCGACATCAACCGTGACGTCATTGTTTAGTACGGCCATATAAACTCCATGTAAATTGCCGTTTTGCTAGAAAGAGATGGAGAAAAATCTTTAATACCTTATATCTTGGTTATTTTTTAGTTATTCGAAAACCGATTTTTTCTTTCAGTTTATTATATGAATTATATTTATTTTTATTTTGCTTTAATGGAAGCTCTCTATTAAAGCAAAAAAAAAATTTAGTCATCTAGCCTATTTATAAATAATTATTTAAGACATGATAGGGTTCTGCTTATCCCTTTCAATGATACTTAGCGCCATGTGCTTTTTGCTTTTTTTAATAACAGCTCATATACGTCCCCACCGAGGGGCTCGAGCCTACCCTAAGTTAGAGCGCCTTTGTCAACCATGCTGGCCTAGTGCGGATTGGTCGACTTCACATACTTTTTTGAATTTCTTCGCAGATGTATGCAAGTTGCCTTATGATGTTTTCATTCACCGTAGGAGCGTCGGACAAATGTACATATGAAATTCGAAAACGAAAAACAAACTTCGAGACCACCATGTACTAAACATGGTGGTCTCGAACCCCGGACCATCCGATTGGAAGGCAAGTGCCGAGTCCACAGGGCCACCGAAAAACTTGAGATCGGGATGAATAATTTTCCCAATAGGCCTTTTTAACCGACTTAAAAAAAGGAGGAGGTTATCAATTCGGTTGTATTTTTTTTTATGTTTGTTACCTCATAACTCCGTCATTTTTAAACCGATTTCCAAAATTCTTTTTGTATTTGATAGAGTATACTGCAAGGGTCCCATGGTCACCAAAGTCAGGATCGGATGATGGGATCCCATAGAATATAGAGGAAAACACTAATTTAATACTAGCTGGTATTAAATTAGGGCTTCTTTCACTAAAAAGATTTCATTCACTAAAAAGTTAAAAATATTTTTTTTACAAACAATAGAACCGACTTCAAAAACACTGAAAACTTAAAAATAATCTTCTTCTATATTGAAGTCGGTGACAAATTTTAACACTTTCTAGGAGATCATCGTTTGGCGCCGACTTCAATATAGAACAAGATTATTTTTAAGTTTTCAGTGTTTTTGAAGTCGGTTCTATTTTTTGTAAAAAAAAATTAACTTTTTAAAGTTGCCGATTCTCCAAGCCGGTGTTCCATTTTGCATGACGCACATCTAAAACACATCTTCACTTATAGCAGTAATCAAAATCGCATAATTAACGTAAGCAAATGCTACTTGCACTGTGCTATGGGAGGGTGCTAATACACGGGCTCTATCAAGGACAACAGCGCAGCGTAGCCAGATTGCTTGCAGTGTTACCAGTCTCATGATTACTTTTCTGCCGCCCCTAGTATGTTGTAAGTCTTTTACTTTTATATACTATGACATGTGCTTATTTTTCGTATCATAATTCATAATATTGTATCACTTAATGTAAAATTACAAGCCTATTTCTGGTACATGTATAGCAAACTCCTTCCCGCCATTTTCTGTTGCTGTAAAAGCTGTCGGTTTCGCCAAACAACGTGATACAATTCGACGTTCCACTGTCTTTGGGAACAAGTTTGTCTTGTTACAAGATTGCCGAGCTAAGTATTCTTTGGGATATTCTATTTCTTTGTCTTGTTAGAAACTTTGATTTTTGTTTTGAAATGACTAACTGTTTAATTGCTATGTTTAATCATTAATCACTTGTTCTTTTGTTTTATGTTATGATAAATATAGTATACCTTTGTAACTTTTATATGAAACTAGCTGTGCTCGCAAACTACGTTTCGCTTTCAACAACTATCGTTAATGTACACAGAAAAAATACAAAAACATAACAAATTATATACTAAAACTTTCCTCGAGAATCACGCTATCGAGTGGTGGAAACCGCTTGAAAATCGGTGCAGTAGTTTTTGAGTTTATCGCGAACAGACAGACAGACGCGACGGGGGACTTTGTTTTATAATATGTAAGGAAGAGCACTCCCGAGTCTCTGGACCGCTTTTCTTGGGGAAGTCAGCATTCCAAGCGAGTGGTAGAGTCATTTTTAATTAAAATAATTATTAAACTTAATTGTCGTTTATACTTACATTATCTAATTACCTTAGTTAAATATTGAAAGTTATTTATTATCTTCGCTATTCATACATTAGAAATAAGGTTCCCCCAAGCCCCAAAAATTATTAACACTGCAAATATGAACAATACTTAATTTATTTTACTAAAATATTATTTTAAAATATTTTATTACAATATTGTATCTTGCTTATTTTCGTTGTTGGGTTTCTTTTGGTATTACTGTTAAAATTATATTATTAATTATAAGCCACATAATATGTTTTTTTTTTGTTTCCACCCTGACATTTTTTTTTCCAGCATTTTACATTTTTACAATCACCTAAGTTTGTGAACATGACTGTATTATAGCGAATCAGTAATCCGACGACCTTGGAATCCCACACCTCATAATAGATTTTCGGATAAGCGTTAGTTCTAAGAATCCACTTTGAAGAAAATTCTTGAATCATGTATTAAAGTGGACATAAAGAGTGTAAAAACATCCATCAATGGATCTGGAAATTTAGGCGGTGTCTACTAAGGACATCACTAAGCTTCGAAAGAACATTCAACATTCTTTATTTATAGAAATATTTTTCTTTATTGGAAACCGGGTTTCGACAAAACAAAAATAATTCTGTTTTCGAAGCTGATTAAGAATAATTTAGTTTCGAAAGTGGCCGAAGGGGATCAGAATGATATTTTTATAGAAAACTAACTGACCCGGCCACGCGGTGCTGTGGCTCAGTAGTTATAGTACACAACGCCATCTTCTGGGTGATTACCCAAATTAGATAAAGTGTTGTGTCGACAAATTCACTCATTACGCCATCTGTACGTAAGAAACTATGGAGCATTCAAATAATTACAAGCCGCATTTAATTCACAATAATAAATATAGAGGTCAATAATTGAGATAAAAGCTATCCAATCTTTTAAGTTGGACCAAATTATTTGCATTAAGCCAATTTTTTAAAAATTGGATGATACGCATTAAGCCAAATTTTATAAAAATTGGTTGAGTTGTTTCGAAGTTTATCCTGGAAAAGTATCGTGACACGAGATTTTTCTATATACTTTTTACTTTTACTTTTTTATCACCTCGGAAAATTTAAGGGACGCTTCAAGACACGGTATGATTTAAATATATATATTCTTTATTGTACGATACACACATTTTTCAAATAGAAACATATTATACAATAAACATGTACAAGGGTGAGCTTATTTCTTGAAGAGATCTCTTCCAGCCAACCCTAGCGGATGTGAAAAATTAAGTAGATGCGGGACGAGGTGTACATTTATAAATTTACCTTACTACGTATAAGTAACATAATAATTTAAATAAAAAATAACTAACCTATTTAATTTTTATATTTATTTTCTAAAATATCCAAAAAATACTGCACTTAAACTAGTAATACTACACAATTTTAAGATTTTTTATTTTATATATTTTTTATATGTATAATAATGCATGTTGTTCCGGGGTGATAAAAAAGCAACTTGTTAAAAAAATCTCGTGTCACGATGTTTGTTCTGGTTTGTATATTATTCTAATTAGTCACAATCGGCATTGTAACTAATTAGAATAATTAGTAGTAGTAGTATTCATATATATGCAAACATGATTTGCTGTAGTAATAATTAATAGTTAACCCAATTTTTTGAGAATTGTGTCCTAGCTTAAGACAATGAGGTAATTAACTACTGGAACCATTAAAAGAATATCAAGACAACAAAAAATCTTGCAAAATGTTTTGCCTCGTGTGGGTTTGTTTGTAACCGTTTCCAGGGTTACATGCAATCACAAATTCAATCGATGAGCTAAATCAAAATGCATCCATTAATATTTAAGCAGTCTAACTGTCATTTACGCTTAATTACACGCCACGATTGTCTAAGCTGTGACCTACTTTCTTTGAAGCCACTTAAAAACTAATAGCTTTTTCAAGGAAAGAGAATTAAAGAACCAATAATTGGCATGTCCAATTACTGGTTCTTTGATTCTCTTTCCATCCCTGATAGATTTTAAGCTTTCTAATTTTCCTTTGCACATGATCTTGTGTATGGCTTCGAATTAATTCAATTCGCTTATGTGCATATCGTTCATATATTTTGTGTGATTGAGTAATGTACCAAACAATACACACACTTTTTTTTTGTTAAAAATGTGAGTAACGTGACCACGGAACAAGATAATAGTTCTTATTTTTTAATGCATATAAAATGATGGACATTATAGAATTAGTTGGAATTGTATGCTGCAAAATGTGATTTCATTGACGTATACTTAATATCACACTGCTTCTTTTGTTCCGTGGGGAGAAGTGTTCACTTGTGCTGCGGCGAGGGGCTATGGCTCCAGGCTCTAGGCTCCACAACAAATGACTCGAAGTGATTAAAACACAGTAATATCAGGCAGTCTCATTGCTAAGATAACAATAATAAGCAACAAGTAGCTAAGGTGTAACCTCAGTGAGTTAAGGAAAGTTCATGTAACAGGTATTGACTTATATAGAAATATGTGATCAAACACAGCACAGGGTTGTAACTTGATTCTGCATTCACTACTTTACCGCGTGTGTTTTAGTTATGTCTTGATAACTTTAAAGCTTATTGTAATATTGTTTACGATTCCATATAACCGCTGCCAAGAATTTTTAAACTTAGTCAAATTCAAATTCAATATCGTTTATTCAAATTGGATTATTACATAATCACTTTTGCAAGTCAAAGAAGCTACGCCAATGGTTCACAAGTCTACGGCGGGAGACTTGGACTGGAAAGAACCAGCAAGAAAACCAGCAAGGGCTATTTTTTTTCTCCCTGTATTATTACAGAGTCGTCAGCTGGAAGCTGATCTCAAAGCAAAATTTTGAGCTCAACTTCCATTACAAGTAAATGTGTTACATTATATATTTAGGTAACATCAGACTTTATTTACATATCAATCAAAAGAATTATTATGTGTGGAGCTAACCTCATGTCCAAACAGTTTTATCATCCAAATAATCTTTAACTGTATAGTACCCTTTCTTGAGTAGTGTCGATTTGATGTGATTTTTAAATTGATGAATTGGTAGGTCTATTACTTTTTTTGGCAATTAATTATAATATTTTATACCTTGCCCCTTAAAGGATTTGAGAACTTTTTGCAGTCTCGTTTTAGGTAATAAAAGCCGATCTTTGTGTCTCGTATTTAGATTATGTACATCACTATACTTGCAAAACTATTCAATATTACCACGTGCATGCATTAAACAATTGAAAATATACTGAGAGGCAGTAGTCATAATACCAATCTCTTTAAACCTGTCTCTGAGAGAAGTGCGTGAACTTAGGTTATAAATTGCTCTTACTGCACGTTTTTGTAAAATAAAAATAGTTTCAATGTCAGCCGCATTGCCCCACAAAAGTATGCCGTAGGACATCAAACGATGAAACTGACTTTTAAAGTCCTTGAAACTACGTCTTAAAAGTTATCTTACTTAAATTTATTTCAATAATGTCTGGGTACTGGGTATTGCAATGCGGTACTTAAATCTAGAGGTTATAATTTAGTGTCTGTGTAATCAGTAATGTACTTATTTGTATTAACTGCTTTAGATTGTTGCCAGTTTTGTATGTCTATTTAGTTAGACTAGTTTTTACAGTTACTATAAAACGAAAGTAGCAAAATAGCAAAATTTTATGATTGCAAAGGCTGCTATACACTTGATAAGTAACTGTTTCCATGCGATTTCGACGACTCTTCTTCACTCAATGTCGGTAACTATGATCCCCACGCCAGTACTCCCGACCAAACGTAAATCAACCTTAGCTCACTAATAATACTTACGATGCGGCCCAAAAAATATGATAAAAACATTTTACAAAAAAATAAGAACTGACTTTTAAATCACAAACCACAAATCAAAAAAGAATACAGGCAACATTTCATTTTCTATATGGAGGTCGGTGCTGAATATTAAAACTTTCTAAGAGATCATCGTTTGGCACCGACTTCATCATGGAAATGTAATATTGTCTGGTAGTCTTATATTATTTTAAACTTTCAAGTGTTTTGATGTCGGTTTTTATTTTTTGTAAATGTTTCTTTTATTTTTATCTTTTTAGTGAATTTAATACCAGCTCACCGAAAGTAACTTGAAAGAATAAGACAAGCGGTTAATAATACGTGCCCATGGTATTTTTTTAGAAACTAACCTCTTACTTATCGTATGTATCGAAACTTTTGTAATGACTTGCTCAAAAAACTTAAAAGATAACATCAAGGTCATGAAATGGAGAAAGTCAAATCTAATCCTATGAAATTATGGAATGTGATAAGAGAGGTAGGTAACCCATATGAAAAAGAGTAAAGCGACCGCTACAGAACTCTTAAAGAATGGCTCTTCTCCAGGAGAGGCTGTTAATGATATTAACAACTATTGTTAACGTTGGTAGGAACCTTGCAGACAAGATTAAGAAAATGAAAGACCTTGATGATGCTGAAAACCACACAAATTCGCCTTGTGGTTCATTTGTTATGTTAAACACTGATGTCGCTGAGGTGGAATATTTGTTGAATTCGCTGCGAGATGACTGTGCGGTTGGTATTAATGGAATATCTTCCATGCTTCTTAAATCCTAAAAATCTATCTTAGTACCACCATTGACGTATATTATTAACTTGTGTATTTCTACAGGGGTTTTTCCCGATTTACTCAAACAAGCACTACAGTGTACAAGTCTGGGGATAGACATCGTGTAAATAATTATCGCCCAATATCAATTTAAGCTGCGTTATCAAAGGTTCTAGAAAAACTCATGAACATATATTTCAAAGCCTACCTTGAGAAGAACAATCTACTGTCAAATAGGAAATATGGTTTTCGAAACAACAAATCTACGAATGATGCTGTTCATGGTTTAACAAAGCATATCGTAGAGTCATTGGATAGTAGCAATAAATGCCTTGCAATATTTCTTGATCTGGCGAAAGCTTTTGGTACGGTCTTCGTCCCCAGGCTCATTCTGAAACTGTCAAAACTTGGCATCAGATGTAACCAGCTTGAACTCTTTCACAGTTTTCTCACCAACCATACACAGAATGTAAAAATAGATGATCACTTAAACACTGCGCTCTCTATTGAGTATAGAGTTTCGCAAGGAAGTATATTATCTTATCTTATAATGGGGGGGGGGGGGGCAGGGGGCCCTGCACTTCAACCCTTAAGGATCCTTTGTACTTCCCCAATTTCTACATTCATTGATTGCTATCACCATTTATGGACCAATTGAGTTCACTCATGAGTCTCACAATTGGTCCAGGGGGGATAAGATAGCCTTGAAATCTTCGGGTTTGGGATATCTGATCCCGAAGAGACTCATTCTCCTACGAGAAAGGGAATCGCAGTGGCACAAAATGTGTTCCATGCTTTCGTCTCCCTCATTGCAGGCCCTACAGGTCTCTGTGTTACTCAGACCCATTTTTGCAAGCATACGATTAGTGCCAAAGTGACCAGTCAGAGCACCCAACAAGAGTCGGATTTGCATTCTATCTGAATTCATTGTGAATTTGTTGAAGTTATTCAGGCCCATGAACCGCTTGGTGTGCGCCATTCCTTTCTGAGCGACCTATTCATTTTGGTGTCTTCTCTTTGCTTGATCTCTGATGACAGAGTTCACTGAACAGTGTGCCAGACTCGCAAAAGGTTCCGGACCCACAAAGTTGGTTTCCGATGCTTGTCTCGCGAGACTATCGGCATCCATATCAGATGTACTGTATTTTTCTTCGCAAGCTTGTTTAGTACATTGATGGTATTCTGGACCAGTTTAGAATGCACTTTATATGACATCAGTGCCTTTAGCGCAGCTTGACTATCGCTTAAGATGTATATGTTGAGTCCATTGCGCCTTTTATCAATGTTTTCTTGCGCACAGGCAAGGATTGCATACATTTCTGCTTGAAAAACTGTAGCAAGCTTGCCCATGCTAATACTAGCTTCAAAGCCTTTGGAATAAATTCCTGCACCTGTATTTTGGAACCGTCTGTGTACCAAATCATGCTATTCCTATCAGGAGGCGCTAGTCCTTTGTTCCAGTCCTCCCTTGTTGGGATTTGTATACTGAATGACCTCCTAAAGATGTACCTGGGTATCAACCTGTCAGCAACCATTTCCAGTAGCCAATCCCCTTCTTCTTTGCTGTGTGTCTCGTGTGGGGCTTAGTTGCATTCCACAGATGTACAGTCTGTAGTCTGTGGAGCGCTTTCTTTGCTTCACTACGTATAACAATGTGCAGCGGTGTGAGATCCAAAAATCTTTCCATGGCTGCCGTTGGAGTGGTTCTGAAAGCACCAGTGATTGCCATACAGGCAAGTCTCTGAATCATTTAGTGCCGTTTTGCATGTGGTTAGGTTTGTCCTTGGCCACCAGACAATACTTCCATATGTTATAATGGGAAGTACCATGATTTTATATATCCAGTAAAGTATCCTCGGTTTAAGACCCCAGGTTCTCGCGAAGGTAGATCGACACATATTAAACTTTTTGTGCCTTTATTAGAGTATCTTCTATCTCCACGTAAGTTCTTTATCAAGTACTACTCCCAGATATTTAACCTCTGTGGACCATGGTAGTTCTTTACCGTACAGAAAAAGGTTCCTCATATCACTGAGTTTCCTTTTCCTCGTGAATGGTATAACCATCGTTTTGTTGGGATTAATGGTTAGATGTGTTTCCTCACACCATCTCTCTACCTTGCGCAGTGCTTCCTGCATTAAGCCGGATACTACACTCGGTACTTCAACATTAATCAAGATGGCCAAGTCATCCGCATAGCCTACTGTGCGAAATGGCCCTTCATTCAGTTGTGAGATCAATGAATCCACCACTAGGCTTCCCAATAGTGGTGAGAGCACGCCTCCTTGCGGGCATCCTCTTCTAACCCTCGCACTCATTGTCTCACCCATGACGTCAGCAGTGATAGTTCTGCCTTTAAGCATATAGTCTACCCATCTAGTGATGGTTTTGCTGATGCCGTGTTTCTGTGCTGCCTTGTTAATAGACTCAAATGTGGTCTTGTTAAAGGCGCCTTCTACATCAAGAAAGGCTCCCAGACATAACTCCTTTGAGTCTAAAGCATTCTCGATTCTGTCTGCAACCAGATGCAAAGCAGTATCCGTTGACTTACCTGCCTGATAAGCACATTGCATATGATGCAGGGGTCGCTTCCTGAGTGACCCATCACGTATGTGCCTATCAACTAGTTTTTCTAGTGTTTTCAGTAGGAAGGACGACAAACTTATGGGTCTATAAGATTTTGCTTATTCATAGTCAGCCTTCCCCGGTTTCGGTATAAAGCTGACTCTGACTTGCCTCCATGATTCCGGTGTGTATCCGAATGCTAAGCAGGCCCTGAAAAGCCGGCATAGTATCGGCACCAGCGTTTCTTTACCATGCTGTAGTAAGGCTGGATAAATTCCGTCAGGTCCAGGGGACTTGAAGGGCTGGAAACTTTCCAACGCCCACCGAATCTGTTCTTCCGTTACTACCTTTTTAGCAGATGTCCAGAGGGGCAATCGCACTATTTACCAACGTTTGAACGAAAACCAAAACGTTACCGTTCCCATATGTTTTGACATCTGACTGCTGTCAAGGTGTTGTCAAAATGTATGGGAACGGTAACGTTTCTGATTTGGTTATAATTAGTGCGATTGCCCTCCAGTTCTCCCATGTAGTATGAACGTTTGGCTCATCGTTCGAGACCCTGTAATCTGCTTTTGAATCTAGGATAACAGATCCAGGGAAGTGGGCCTCAAACATGGTGAGTATAGTCTCCTTCCCCGTTTCTGTCAGTTTGCCGGTCGCATCTTTTACTACTGTGAGTACATTCGACTTCATGTTTGCCATTGCTTTACAAAGTCGTAAGCCCGCAGGCATGGCCTCTATGGATTCGCAGAGGCCACGCAATGCCTTACGCTTAGCTTTCCTAACCTCGCAGCTATACTTGGTCAGTTGTTTTGCATATTGTGAAAAATCTTTCGTCACCTTAGCCCGATTAAAAGCCTTTCGAGTCTCCCGTTTGAGCTTGCTCAATTCAGGTGTCCACTTTTGTTCCCTTTTTTGTCTTATCTCTTTCTCTGGACAGTTATCAGACCAGGTACTGATAAGACCATCTGTAAAACGGGTTGCCTCCGCTTCAAGTTCCTGAATTCAGACTCAGACTCAGACTCAAGACAAGAATTGTGTTCAGCCTTTTAACCTCGGTGACTAAGATAACGTTTAGGTCCCTTTTGTATGATTCCCAGTTAGTGTTCCTGGGATTCCTTCGTCGTACAGATCCTAACACTTGTTTGGTCCTATACCTGAAGCATATATAGTTGTGATCTGAAAGCGAGACCTCATCTGACACATGCCAATTACATTTGTTTGTTTGTCTGTTTGTCTGGAAAGATCTCCGAAACTACTGGACAGAATTTGATATGGCTTACACCACAATGCTTAGAATTTTCCGGAAGAACATTTAGGCATAATTTCGTTTGTTTAAATTCACTTTTAATTTTTAGTGAAAAAATACCACATAAAATTTTCGAACATTGCTTTAGGTAAGAAAATCAACATGGCGCACGTTAAATTATTTTGACAAGTCGTCACATAGTACAGAGAGGTATTTTCTTCCACGAAGGAAAGGCAATGGAACTACGCCATACAGCCTGATCTTAAGTAATTGTAGGTCGAAAGTTGAAAGGCAGGAATGAAGTTTTTCACATAGTACAAATAAAATTTAATATTTTCTGTTAATGGCTGTGCCTATCTGGATTTCGCCAACCAAATTGTCTTTTTCTTATGTCGTACCGTGGTGGTAAGGCAAAAGGATCAAGCCATACAACTAATGTATAAAGCATTTTTCATGACAATATCGAGTCACAATAAAAGGACATGGCCCGTTTTAGTATGGGGCTGTGCCCCAACACGTTACAGCGATCATTTATGTGTCAAATGAAAGCTAAAAATATGTCATTTTAAAATATATGTGCCATTTTACATATAAAGCAGCGGTTTAAAAGTTATAAAGCAATTATTGGCATAACCTCAAAAACCCAAAAAAGCGTGAGTTGCACGGATTAACTTTTTCGGCGACTTACTGTCGATATAAACAGTGTCAGTTATCAAAATATTTATGTGATTTGACAACTTTGTAATCTCAACACTGTCAGTTATCAAAATATATAGTGATTTGACAACTTTGTAATCTCCGGTCTAAGTTAGATTAACTTAGTACCCACCAAGCTCCTTAATAATACCGACCTATCCCTGTTGCTATAGTGTGATTTTTTTTATAGAATTAATTAGTCCCAAGATAGGCCACGTTCTACTTACACTTTTGATCTGTTTCTATGAAGAATCATTACCAAAACTAGGATATAATCATAATGAAAGGTTCTATTCATCAGACTTCTGCTATGGTGAATGACAAGTTCTAACTTAATAGAAACGTTAAAATATGAATTTTTGAACAGTCATGTAGCTAAATGTTGTGAAAAATGAAACAACAGATTTTTTTCATATGTTTATTGTGACTAAAATATTGTTGAGAAATGACGCTGGGGGAGTGATATTTTCTTGATGTTTCGCCCAGTCCAGGTTCCATACTAACACCATAACATGACAGCAACAACCTTCTGTATGGTTGCCCACAATACAAAATCAATTATATCATAATAATATACAATCAAGACAATTGTGTGCAGTGGACTGGGCTTCGACAAGCACATAATGAAAATATATGCTACGGCTAACATGTCTACACTTCATGCATGCTCAAATATAGCATCTTGCTTTCTACAGCTTCTGCAACACCTGCAGGAGACTCCAGCCCCCTAACCATGATAGCTCAAAACGATATTAAAACTGCACTGAGAGCGGGATGACGCTATACGCAGCAAGAGCGGTGTCTCTGTTTTATTATTGTTTTAACCTTGCTATGAGCGATCATGGTACGGCCCCAGTTCTGAACATATCTCGAATGTATCAAAGCCTTTCCAAAAATGACAGTGTGGTAAGGCATTTCTTCACTCATGCCAATCATTTACAAACAAAGGTTGCCTGCATAATCATTAACTGCATAAAAATTATGTTCTCTAATTAGTATAATTGTAGTAAACTCAAAAGATAAAGTTACTCGCTTAAAAACTAAAGAGACTGATTACAATTTTGAAGATGGAATGGTGTGATGTATTTGCAGCTCTTCTATATAATGGCATATTGACTGATGGTTCAGGAATTTGGTCAGGAACAGCAAAATTATCTGTGGCACTGCCCACAGACAACAGAAAGCAGTTGAAGCATTTTCAACAACAATAGGTGCTGCTGGGATATTGTTGTTATCTTGTCCAGAAATACCCCTTCGAATATCTTGTTCATGTCTTCGATTTGCTATAACCCAACCATTATGGCATAATATTTCATAGACATTCTGTTGATTCTGAAACAAAATAAACATATAAGAACCATACAATGCGGATAGTGCCCTGGTATAAAATAATGTTTAAGTTAATTAATAGATCTCTACACTTAACAAATACACTATCATCATTATGATAATCAAAAACAAAACCATAGTTATAATATCAACATAAAATATATTTTATGGTAATATTCAGGTACACTAACTACAGTATCAAACATGTTTTTAGTAGACCATTGACGCATATGTCAATGATAATGATGTATGAGTCAATGTAAAAAGTTCATAAATACAGTGCTGGCAGAATTGTTGTCACAAGATAACACATTGCCATTAACAAGAGAAGAAGTTCATAAATAAATGAAAAGTTGAACTAAACAACCAGTAAAAGGAAAACATCATATTATTAAGCATTGTATAATACATACCTGTGTTGGTCTAGTCCATGGAAAGTAATGATGAGTCGTTTTTATTTAGATAGTGGCTCCTAATCTCTGACGACAGATCCCCAGCCTGCACAAATATGTGCATGGTCGAATCTTCTGGGCATATTTCTATAAGCTGGAGACAGCACTATATGTAGCATGCTCTGCGTAGTTAATTGTCAGAGAGCTCCTGAAAATATATTTCTTTATAAGTATATTTGAGTTTTGAGTATAAAAAAAACCCTCTTTGTATGTACCTAGTAATGAAACCTTTGATAGATTATATTTTATGTATAGATATTGATAAGAAGTATAATGATCTGAGGCTCTGTTCGCGCGAAGGCTCTGAACGCGCCTCTGTACACTAACTTGCATTGACAGTATGGCCAAAGGGGCGAAGCTAATTGGTACCTAATTATTCCTTATTTAATACAGTAGTTGTAAAATAATAGCACTTGTCTGCCTAAAGAGGCACTAGACTAGATCATCCAATGCTAAACCAAGTTACTGGAGGACCAATGGTGTTGGTATCGCTTCCTTTAGATATTTTGTGATTTCAGAGGATTTACTGTGTCTCAAAAAATGTAACTAAGTTGGTAAGTACTCACTCGGATTGCTAGCCACTCCACATTTGTTGTGGGAGGTTAAAAACTTCATATCTTTGGATGCGTTGTACGCATATTCCACAATTAGCACATCGAAAAATGCTTAAGTTCCAAATCTCAAAACTCAAGCTGGAATCAGAATTATGAAGAAAGAAAGCAGTCGAACGAAACCTTAGATAAAGAATGAATAGATAGGACGTGACCGTATACCCGTAAGGGACAGACATAGATGACGTCATACCTGCCTAAAGTAGATGGGTATACCAGTGTTGCTTTAAGTTTTACCCTACTTTATGTTTATAGTGGTAAAAAGGTTGGTTGATCTACGTATTTTTATTGAGACATTTTAATGAGCGCCCTTCGCTCAACAATATGTTTCAAAAAATAAAAGTGGGAGGAAGTTGCGAATTTTTTATTGTATTCTTCATTCAACCTTCGCAGTCTAAAGTTATTTACACTTTTAAATAAAACTACACTTTTCGGATTTACTCGAGTATATTTAGTTTTAAAACATTTTACTTAATTATTTAAGCTATTATGTAAACATCTTTACAAATATAAGAAAAAATATTAGGAATCATCATCAGCCCACACGCGTCCACTGCTGGACATAGGCCTCTCCAAGTGCTCGCCACTGAGTACGATCCGCGACCACTCACTTCCAGCTTTTGCCAGCTAGGTACCTTGCGAAGATCGACGCTTGATTAAGAATACAGCGGGCAATATCATTGTTTTTTCTTTATCTCTGCAATTTATTTAAAATCCAATATTTATACATTTACTAAATATATGTGAAGATTTAGAAAATGTATAAATATAAAATTTTAAATAAACATTTTCTAAAATTAGATTTCAATAACTCCGTTATTGTCATCGAATACAGCGTATTAGCAATGAATTCGCGTATTTAAATATTTTTTACAAATACATTTCATCAAAAGCGGGTAGTGATTATGCGTAAACTCTTCAGTAAAAAAAATTATTTAACAATTTTTCTAAGCATTGGTGCAAAAGGGAATGTATGTACTTAATAATATTTTCAGAAAATCTCTATTGGTTTCTCCTACAGTATCTAAAATGTCCAACCGCTCATTTTGCATCATTAACTTACACTTCAAATCACTTAACACATTTTCAAGTTTGGCTACTTTTTTTCCCAATCGTCTAAGCGATTCACGCACTGCCCGTAGTTTTTTACTTGTTGTCCTCGATGATTGTTTCAAACGCAGCATTTGAAGCCGCATTTTTCTCTTTCGGGGCGTATTCAAATTTGAACCGAAACCCAACAACGATGCGTCCTGAAACAATATGTATACAGGTTAAAAATAAAAGCAGGTGCTAATTTTACAACATTAAAAATAATAATTAAGAAATTTGTAAACTGTCCAAAATCAAACCATTAATAATATTTTTGGCCATTTCAAAATAGTAGAAAAGAATTTGGTACCTACCCATGTTAACATACTCTTATAAAAAATTTGGTGTCATTAATCCAAAACTGTAAAATTAATTTTGAAATCACTTATACAAATAGTTGAGTCTGTGAAAAATAAATATAGGTTTCGGCTTGATAGGGTATTTACTTTGTAGATATAATATGTATAAGTTACTGACCTGTAAAAAAAGTTAGGAATAGCACCACTCCCAAGAAAAGTGCCTTTTTTGTTTTTCTGAATCCACTGTTGTTCAAAATGCTTAGAACACATTCGGGTATGCTTGGTTGGCTGCCAATTCAATCGACCAGTAGCTTTAACCCAACTGTTTCGAGTAATTATCTCCGAAGGAAATCTGTTAAATACAGACAAACAAGCAAATAGAAAGTTTCACTTCAAAAGAATTACCTTTGTTATCTAAAATGCTGAAAATTTTATACTTAAATATGTCAATATTAATGTAACACAGAAACTAATATGTGAGTTCCCTTTAACGTTACAAATTACCTACGAATCAAGGAAAAATTGTCGTAGCGACTGGTATCATTATAACCCGGCAAAATGTTATACGCGTTGGTTGTATAGGTGACTTTATTGAATGGCGACATTCTTAACTTATTAGGTTAATAGTAACCTTATAATTAGTTTGAAATTTCATGTTTAATCCCATAATATGATTGAGAACCATAGTAGAAGGATAAAATATTGCAATATAACTTGTATTTATAATTTAAAAAATAGTTTTGGCGCTTAATATTGACACAATTTAGGTCTTACCTGTAAAGGTTATATTTTCCTGTTTTCTAGCACTATAACTATTACAACCTAAAGCGGAGCAGTGCACCAAGATTTAAATGTTCAAATAGTTCACAATTACACTAATTAAACTGTTAAATAATTGCACAGTGAGCTATATTTCACACAAGAAATTTCATCCACGTATTTGTTTAGCACCAGACGCTGGTGATAAACAATCCCCACTACCAGTTTCACCTATATACGGTGACAAAGACAAAAAAAAATGATGCCGTCTTCTTCTTTCCTTTGGCAATGTGTATAAGTTTATCTCTTTTCCTCATGTTTGACGGCTTTTATAGCCCATCTATTCCATTCTATCTCTATGAACGAAACTAAAACCACAAGCAAAACACAGCGAGTCACGTGACAGACAACAGAGGGGCACTGCCGCATCCGCATGAAGCTGTTCCACGGTACTCGTTACGTTCGATACCAGGAAGTTACATCGATCTTTTTGTTGCGATATCAATCAAATCAATCTATACCTACTAATATTATAAAGTTGATGAGTTTGTTTGTTTGGTTGAACGCGCTAATCTCAGGAACTAGGTACTGAGTCAAATTACAAATTCTTCTTTCTTTCTTTTTGTGTTGAATAGCCCAAAAGGCTATTTAAGATATAACATTATTTTCTGACCTCCACGCGAACGAAGTCACGGGCACAGCTAGTCTATCAATACTACAGAATAAGCTATAGTAGAAGTGCAGAAACTACTCTCTTTAAGAACTCTTTAGGATATACAAATCTAATATTGAAAAAATCGAATCCAAATCAACCTACCAATGAATATTATTATTCAGTACTTACTGAATAATAATATTCATAAAAGTTGGGCCGCGCATCAATGTGCCGCAACACTGCGTGTGAGAATTTGTAGAATTATTACGGATTGATATGGCCTGTCTGTGTGCGATATCTATAAATCTTATTAGCACATAAACTACTATAAACAAGTGCGATAATAGGGACAAGAATATTTTGATTTCAGTTTGTGATTTATGAGCTTACGTGATAAAAGGGTTGTTTATCAGTCACGCTGTCAAGGTTGGACCACGTTGTTTTTGCTTCGTGGGTTGGACTGTTGGCCTATGTTAAGCCTGCTCGGCGAACCGGGTACCTACTTATCTCATATCTCTGTATCTTTAGACCGGAACAGTCTGGCGATACGCGCTAGGTATCGAATAACAAAACATTTCGTAAAAACAACTAACCCCTAATTACTAATTAATGTTGTTTAACGCTTGTTTGGTTGCACAGTGTTGCATAGTGTTTTGTCCCTTTCATGCTTATATCAAACTGCAATAGTGTGACACACTCATCCGCTATACAATCTTTATTAGTAAGGCTGTTAAAACTTTACTAAATATTTACATTTTCTACCGAATATTGCTTTAATAAATCATGTTATTGGTTTTTAAAACTTCAATGAGTAGTATCGATCGATAGAGTAGATATCGATACCTCGTGAGTATCGGAACGCCGTCCCTAAAGACGGAAAGAAGATGGACGAATGTCCCAAAAAACTGGTTATTATTTTTTGTCTACTTTTCTTCCGGGGCTTTTACAGTTGTTTATTATATCTCAAAAATATTTATTAATCATATAAGGAATTTTCGGATATGTCTCATCAGTGTAACGGTCTGGGGCAGAAACGGGCCATGTCTTTTGTAGATTCGTTTAATTCTTGACTAACTTTCACAAAATCGGTACAATTTTTGAAATATTTGAAATGTTAAAAAGTGAAGATACCCTTTTGGTATTTTGAAAGGTGTTATATGTTTTTACATTAGGACTAAGGAATCAAACTCTTTCATCCATTTAAAACTATTTAAAGTAATAGATTAATATTGATAATTTAAAAAAATATCTGACTGCAATGTTCTGGGTTACGCGTAGAGGGACGGGACGGGACTCTTGATCCTAATGTCTAAAATGACGGATCACATTTTTTTGGATCTACACAAGGAACATGGATATCAAACTAAAGAGTAGAACACATTAAACCTAGCCACGTTGACTTAATTTGACATGACTGCCGATAAAGTTCGTTTCGAAGCCCAGCAATATGCATATCAAATGAAAGGTCTTGATGAGTAGAGCACTATGAACCTAGGAAAATCGCCCTAAATTCAACATGGCCGCCGCTCAAATAAAACGGATAAAAGTTCGTCTCCAAACCTAGCAATATGGGTATCAAATGGAAGGCATTGAACAGTAGAGCATTATAAACCTAGGAAAATCGCCTTAAATTCAACATGGCCGCCACTCAAATAAAACGGATAAAAGTTCGTTTCCATACCCAGCAATATGGGTATCAAATGAAAGGCCTTGATGAGTAGAGCACTATTAACCTAGCAACATTAAACTAAATTCAACATGGCCGACGCTCAAAAAAAAGGATAAAAGTTCGTTTTCAAACCCAACAATATGGGTATCAAATGAAAGGCCTTGATGAGTAGAGCACTATGAACCTAGCAACATTGACATAGATTCAACATGGCCGCCGCTCAAAAAAGGTGGATTAAAGTTCGTTTCCAAACCTAGCAACATGGGTATCAAATGAAAGGCCTTGAAGAGTAGAGCATTAGGTACCTAGGAAAATCGACCTAAATTCAACATGGCCACTGCTCAAAAAATGGATAAAAGTTCGTTTTCAAACCCAGCAATATGGGTATCAAATAAAAAGCCTTGATGAGTAAAGTACTATGAACCTAGCAATACTGACATAAATTCAACATGGCCGCCGCTTAAAAAGGATAGATAAAAGTTCGTTTCCAAACCTAGCAATATGGGTATCAAATGAAAGGCCTTGAAGAGTAGAGCATTAGTAACCTAGGAAAATCAACCTAAATTCAACATGGCCGCTGCTCAAAAAAAAGGATAAAAGTTTGTTTTTCAAACCCAGCAATATGGGTGTCATATAAAAGGCCTTGATGAGTAGAGCACTATGAACCTAGCAATACTGGCATAAATTTAACATAGCCGCTGTTCAAAAAAGGCGGATAAAAGTTCGTTTCCAAACCTAGCAATATGGGTATTAAATGAAAATCCAAAAAGAGTAGAGCATTATGAACTTTGGAAAATTGCTATAAATTCAACATGGCTGCCGCTCAAAAAAATGGATAATAGTTCGTTTCTAAACCCAGCAATATGGGTATCAAATGAAAGGTCTTGAAGAGTAGAGCATTAGGTACCTAGGAAAATCGACCTAAATTCAACATAGCCGCCGCTCAAAAAAAAGGATAAATGTTCGTTTTCAAACCCAGCAATGTGGGTACCAAATGAAAGGCCTTGGTGAGTAGAGCACTATGAACCTCGCAACACTGACATAAATTCAACTTGGCCGCCGCTCAATAAAGATGGATAAAAGTTCGTTTTCAAATCTAGCAATATAGGTATCAAATGAAAGGTCTTCAAGAGTAGAGCACTATGGACCTAGCAATATTAACATAAATTCGACATGGCCACCGCTCAAAACAAGTGGATTAAAGTTCGTTTCTTAATCTAGCAATAAAGGTATCAAATGAAAGGCCTTGAAGAGTAGAGCACTATGAACCTAGGAAAATAGCACGAAATTCAATATGGCCGCTGCTCAAAAAAAACGGATAAAAGTTCGTTTCCAAACCCAGCAATATGGGTACCTATCAAATGAAAGGCCTTCATCAGTAGAGCACTATGAACGTTGCAACATTGACGTAAATTCAACATGACCGCCGCTTAAAAAAGATAGATAAAAGTTCGTTTCCAAACCTAGCAATATGGGTATCAAATGAAAGGCCTTGAAGAGTAGAGCATTAGGAATCTAGGAAAATCAACCTAAATTCAACATGGCCGCTGCTCAAAAAAAGGATAAAAGTTTGTTTTCCAAACCCAGCAATATGGGTGTCATATGAAAGGCCTTGATGAGTAGAGCACTATGAACCTAACAACACTGGCATAAATTTAACATAGCCGCTGCTCAAAAAAGGCGGATAAAAGTTCGTTTCCAAACCTAGCAATATGGGTATCAAATGAAAATCCAAAAAGAGTAGAGCATTATGAGCTTTGGAAAATTGCTATACATTCAACATGGCCGCCGCTCAAAAAAAAGGATAAATGTTCGTTTTCAAACCCATCAATGTGGGTACCAAATGAAAGGCCTTGATGAGTAGAGCACTATGAACCTCGCAACACTGACATAAATTCAACTTGGCTGCCGCTCAATAAAGATGGATAAAAGTTCGTTTTCAAATCTAGCAATATAGGTATCAAATGAAAGGTCTTCAAGAGTAGAGCACTATAGACCTAGCAATATTAACGTAAATTCGACATGGCCACCGCTCAAAACAAGTGGATTAAAGTTCGTTTCTTAATTTAGCAATAAAGGTATCAAATGAAAGGCCTTGAAGAGTAGAGCACTATGAACCTAGGAAATTAGCACGAAATTCAATATGGCCGCTGCTCAAAAAAAACGGATAAAAGTTCGTTTCCAAACCCAGCAATATGGGTTCCTATCAAATGAAAGGCCTTCATCAGTAGAGCACTATGAACGTTGCAACATTGACGTAAGTTCAACATGGCCGTCGCTCAAAAAAGACGAATAAAAGTTGCTTTTCAAACCCAGCAATAGGGGTATTAAATGTAAGTAGGCCCTGAAGAGTACCTAGCTAGAGCATTACGAACTTACGAAAATTGTTCTATTTTCGAAATGGCCGATACTAAAGAAAGGCAGAATAAAGTGGATTCATTATGGAATAAAATGGAGGAAAAAACTAAACACTTTGTTAAGCATTTTGATGGCGAAATGAAGTTCGCGGGCACAGCTAGTGTAGAATATACTCTTAGTATCAATAGTGCAAAATTATGTTTACAAACATACTAAGTAAACGGTTTCACATAAATGGAGGGTTCGCTGGTGCTTATAGCTCAGGATATTCCTTATTAAGTACCAGCTGCCTAAAATTTGGTTATGACTAGTTAAGTTACTTGATTCTAAAACCTGTTTTTTCTGTGCTTAATAATAATAATTATTATTATTACTCCTAAAAGTTGAAGATCCTTACATCATCAGCACGGTTCATTACTACCAGACGCAAATACCTGGAAAGCTGAGGAAAAAAGCATGAAGCACGTTGGACGTACCTATAAAATTAAAGGGTTTCTCATAATTTTCCTGGGATTCTATTAACAGATCCTCACTTTCGTGACAGTGAGATCACTGTAGGAGTATACTCTATGGAATACAAAAAGAATTCTGAAAATCGGTCTACAATTATCGGAGTAATCGCATAACATACACAAAAACATACGTAAAAAACTTACGCATCGAATTGAGAACCTCCTCCTTTTTCTTGGTTAAAAATAGTCAACAATGGCCACGCTAATAGACACATCCAAAGGTCACTGACCGAATCCAGGATTTAATCGCAATCATTTGTAATGTACCCAGGTCATTGACATTGTCATGTTGTCCGAATTTCATATTATTCAGGATAATATTACAATAGAAATGAATAATGACACAATTGTTTTGTATTTACTTATGTATTTTGTAATCATGTTGTTCTGAATATATTTCTGTGATAGCATTCAATAGAACCAAGAAGTAAATTAAGCACCTGCCCAATCTACTTATGCAGGTGGAAGAAATGAAGTTCAAAACAACGCGACGTCGCCTTCAACTAATATTCCCCGGTGGAATTAAATGCTAATAGCTTTTGGAAAATATTCTCGATTTTTTTCATTCCTTGGAGTTCACCCTCGGTTTCTATAGACCGCTTGTTCATAGACAAAGGAATTTGCTCAACATCAACCTCATTGTGCGATTACCGGTCTCTTTAGGACTGGCGAATAATGTTGTCTATGGCGAGGAATAATTTAAAAGAATGATCTAAAACCCAGAAGATAAGCCTGCGTAGCGATTTTCACGCTGAAATATTTGGTAATGCTACGAATCCATCTGCAGTGACAGTGTTGGCATCTGCGTTGTATTTTTCGTTTTTAAACGCATTAATATAACGCCTCAAATTAGTGGCTACATCTGTAAAGTTCATTATATATGTAGATTTTACAAGGGGCTAAAATAACCAATCATCTAACATGTAGTTTTACTCCCGAACTTAAGCGAGGGAGTAAATAGAAACCGTGTTACAATGGGTTCTTAGCGCCGTGTGTTATATTCTGCTTTTCACTATGACTGTGAGAACTCGGCTTAGAAATACATTAGATACAAGCATTTTAAGTTGTTAATTTGAAGGCGATTAGACAGAGAGATCTAACATCAACCGTGACGTCATTGTTGAGTACGGCCATATAAACTCCTTGTAAATTGCCGTTTTGCTAGAAAGAGATGGAGAAAAATCTTTAATATCTTATTTGTTTTTATAGTTATTCGAAAACCGATTTTTTCTTTCTGTTTATTATATGAATGAGCTTCTATTAAAGCAAAATTTTTTTTGTCATCTAGCCTATTGACGATACGAATACTTTGACCCTAATGTTTGTGCTAACCCTATGATAGTCGAGTCGCAAAGTCGTATTCTACCGAAAGGATTTCATTTTCGAAATAAATAGTAGAATTCCCAACAAGTGAAAAAAGGTGAATTCTTTTCGAGACACTAAGTTGTATCCCGAGAGGAGCGAAGGATTCTAGAATGGAATCCTGAGCCGATCAAGGGATACAAGAGCCGAGATGAATTTTTATTTCACGTGTTAGGTACTCTACTTTTTGTCATTGACTGAGAGAAAATAATTACTCTGTGATTATGAATCAAATCTTATGGGTAATACATAAAAGAACAATAGAAAAAAAAAGAACTAGAAATTAATTATAAAATTAGAACAGTTTTTGAAACTTTGTTATTACGTTTTGGTGGTTTTTAGTACGTTATTACGAGTATAGCGAGAGTGTGCAACTCTTTGCACGTTTCCTTTTTTTCTTACCGTATATCTGTGCATGTTCCAAATTCATTTTTTTTGTTCACTCAGTGAAACCAAAAGCACTTTATTCACTGTTTTTGAAGAATCGCGAGCCCTTTGTCGAGTGTCAATGGTAAAATAGTATACTCGTATTATGCAACTAGTGAATAAAAATCGTATTTAAAGCGAGGGCCATACACGAATCACGAGCAAGTGAAGGATGCTATCGACTGAATCACGACCGTAGGGAGTAATGCGAGTGATTCAAGTGTTAGAATCCTGAGTGACGCGAGTCATTCGTGGCCCTCGGTATAAATCCGTTTTATTCAAGAGCTGCATACTATGCTTTATACCATGACTACGAGTCTAATATATAAAATTCTCGTGTCACAGTGTTTGTTACCGAACTCCTCCGAAACGGCTTGACCGATCTTTATGAAATTTTTTGTGTATATTCAGTAGGTCTGAGAATAGGTCGTAAACTATTTTTTATTACGGCGAAACGTAGTTCGCCTAAATGAAAAATGAAAATATTTGTAGTTATTATTGTTTAAATACGGGTACTTCTTACCTTCAGACATCATAATTTATGCGCTTCAAGGTTCATTCTATCACATATTTTGTTAGTAAATTGTGTGCAAATTGTTTTATTATTTATTTATTTATTGTTTATGTACACAAAAATGACAGGACAGGAATAACACATAAAGAAAGACGAGTACAAAGGTGCTGCTTATTTCTAAAGAAATTTCTGCCAGCAGACCTGTGACAGGTGATTTAAATTAAATTTATGTGGTAAACACAGTGTACAAAACATCAAATTACTTACAATAAAAAGATACATAAATAATTAAAACGACATAAATTACAAAAAAAATAATTAAATTAACAAATAGTGAATATGAGTACATACTTTAATTGGTACAGAATGAATAGAGGTAGTGCTCCTTAACACGACGTTTAAATGAGCCAACGGAGACAGACTCGCGTATACTATACGGCAAGGCATTCCACAGTCTGACAGCTTGATTGGTGAAGGAGTGGGAGTAAAAATCTGTATTGCAGGAATGGAAACTAAGAAGCGTTTTGAGGTGGGATCTGCAAAGGACATCAGGAGGTTTTTGATATGAAAAACGTTCTTTTAAATATGAGGGTATTTTGGGATTGTGAAGGATATTAAAAAGTACACATAATATCCTAGCGTTCCGACGAAGTCGAATTGGGAGCCACTTGAGCATTTTACGATACTCGGAGATGTGGTCGTATTTCTTCAAACCAAATATGAAGCGAATGCAAAGATTTTGTAAGCGCTCAAGTTTGTTTAGTAGCTCCCCATTGGCATCCAAATAACAGGCATCAGCGTAATCAATAATTGGAAAAATCAGGGATTGAACAAGGGTAATCTTAGTGCTAGTCGGCAAGAAGTTTTGTAGACATTTAAGAGAATGGAATGAGTAATGTACTTTGCGACTAACCTCACTTACATGAGCATGCCATGAAAGATGAGAGTCCAGTGTCAGACCCAGATCTCTAGCTGTGTCGGTGATTGCAATAGGCACATCCCCCAGTAGCAAAGGTGGGAGGGAGGAGAGCTGTAGAGTATTCCTAAAGTGACGACTCCCAATAATTATAGCTTGTGATTTAATGGGGTTCAAGATGAGACCAAAAGATTTCGCCCATCTATTAAGCCTTTCCAAATCTAGATTTATTTCTTCGATTGTTTGATTTAAGTCTGTTGGCTCGCAATGTTCGTATATCTGCAAATCATCAGCATAGAGATGGTACTTAGATGAGAGGATATTTGAAATAAGGTCAATGAAGACAGAAAAAAGCAAAGGAGAGAGAACGCCACCCTGTGGAACGCCCGCACCAAGTTCGACCCAGTTTGAGGATTTCTCCTCCATCCGAACACACTGTGAGCGACCACGAAGATAGGAATTAAACCATGCTAATGAGGAAGACGAGAAATTCAGCAAACGCAATACTTCGAGGAGAATGTCGAAATCGACGGAATTGAATGCGTTACTAAAGTCAAGTAGCACTAACACCGTCAGGGATTTGTTATCCATAGCTAGTCGTACATCATCTGTTACTTTAATAAGAGCTGTAACAGTGCTATGACCTGGTCGGAATCCAGACTGATATGGTGATAGCAGTGAGTTATATGATATATAGAAAGATAGCTGCCGGTGGACAATGTGCTCAAAAACCTTTGAAAGGAAAGGGAGGATTGATATAGGCCTATAATGAGACGGCAAAGTAGGTGTATTAACTTTAGGCAATGGTATTATATGAGCTAACTTCCAAGCAGAGGGAAAGATACAAGATGACAAAGAAAAATTTAATAGATGAGTGATGACTGGGAGCAAATAAGGGAGAATGGGTACGAGCATTCTTGAACTTAGATCATCATTGCCAACAGCTGTAGATGTAATAGCTAAAAGCGATTTTTTAACATCGTCTTCTGTAACAGGGTCAAGAACGAAAGGCGAGCACATTGGCTTAGGCAAGCTAGAAACATACATTAGGGCAGAAGCCTTAATGCTTGAATCAATAATTGTCTGGGAACTGAAGTGCTTATTAAGAGCATTTAGGTCAGTTTCATTGCAGCCATGTGAAGGGGACTTGCCAATACCAACTGACCTAAGAAATCTCCATGTATCGGCGGAGTTGCGGTTAAGAAGAGAATCGTGAAAATGGCGTCTCTTATTGTTATTGGTAAGAAAAAGCATAAGAATAAAAATCAGACAAAATCAGTCCAAAAATAATACGATTACAAGAAACACTTTAGCCGGAGTCGAAGGAGTTAGGACTTTTAAGTATATTATAGTTTCAAACATTAATACTATTATTTTAAATATATTATTAGATTCTTTAATTTATCTAAATATTACAGTATATTTACACTTAAATAAAATTTATAATTTAATATGAAAAGTATTGTATTATTTACAAATAGAAAAAACCTGCTAGGTCCTGTAAACCGGCTGGTCGAATTGCCTCGCTAAATAGCGAGACTGATTCTCTGCGCGAGATAAAGGCCAGCCCTCCAGCACATGAGTAGAGAAACAGAACAAAGACAAAGCTTCATAGAACCGCGCCGTTCGCAAGCCACTACCACAAGCATACGGCGCATGTACGAGTATGTGTGCGTGTCAACTAGCCGCTGCGTCGCGTACGCGCCGTCACTGGATAAAACCGGTTTACAGTCGCTCGGCTAGTGGACAAACGGAGGGCCTGCACAACGCACGTTTTCCTATTTGTTTTGTGCTCCCGCATATTTCTTACGAAATTGTTTTAAGTGAAATAAACTGTAAATAGTTATAAAAGTGTAAATAATTAGTTCCCGACTTGTAAAATGGTTGTTTACTGCACTTACCGTTTGTATAAATTATAAGTTTAATTTGCCAAAAAAAAATGGTTTACTATATGTTTTTGGGGTATTTGTATAAAAAGTGTCTCGAAAATAAAAAATGTGACAAAATAATATTATCTAGAGATCTGAGCAACCTATTATCATGGGCAAACAATCTTTATTTAGTCATTACAAATATTTTAATGAAGGTAGTCGGGATTTTTAGTAATACCTCCTGAAAATTTTGTCGCATTTGTTGAAACGCTTGAAAAAAAATTTTGCGAATATTTTGATCTCGACATAAATATTGGCAATGATATTTTGAAACAGGTACAGGATTGTTGCTTGAAAATACTTTTTATCAGATTCCGAATTTACAATTCTATCAAAAGGCACAACAAATTATTAAAAACTAAAAATTATTAAAAAAATATTCAGAGTAAGCCATTTGTAAATATATTATTTAATAATAATATATTAAAAAGTATATTACTTAATACCTTATATTAACCCAATGCCTTATCTTATGTATATACCTAATAAAAAAACTCATAAATGTTTATTTTATTTTATTCTCGTTGCCACCCCCACAAGAATAGGTAAGAATTTTGCACGCTCCTTAGAAGCTTTGCCTCTGTTCCGTTTCTCTACTCATGTGCCTCTAGCCGGCATTCTTTGTAGAGGGAATGGGCGCCTGGTCCCCACGTTCCCAGTCTTTCCACCCCAAACGGCGCAAATACGCAATCTTGCACTTCAATTATTTGAAATAATAATAATTTTATCTTTGTTATTGTTTTTATTTCTGAAAATGTGTTCGATGCCAAGTACATACATGGTGAAATATATATCATAAATATATGCTCAAACTACACTTTTGAGAAGTTTGTTCTACCTTTAATTATTGAGATTATAATACTGCCTAGGTAATGCATGAGTACGCTTTTAAAGCGTACAATCATAGGAAGGACTCTAGAGAAATCAATAATTGATCCTAGCAGAAATTTAAAACATATGTATAACGCAAGGTAATGCCAGGAGTGATTTAAATATGTAATAAACTGAGACCTCTGATAATGTAATGATAATAATAATAAAGTACTATGGTATGCTGTGGTTTTTTTGTTTCGGGTTCTATCGAGAAATATGAGAATAAGTCTCTTACGCATTAATTGTCGATGAAATGTTTCGGGTTTTGCACCGAACAATATGCAAGTAATTCGACTGAAATATTTCCAGCATCCACCACTCGAAGCCAATTAGGAATACCTAGTATCAACATCAGAATAAAACACAATTGACGCGGCGAGGCTTATCCAAAATACGATTTGTCTGATATAACGGGGCTGAAATATTTGAAATATCCGATATTCGAGACGATGCAAAACGAAATTCGATTTCGCCACTTCATTTGCCGGTTCACTTGGCAAAGAAGTGCATAGCGCTCCAAATGTTTCTGAGTTTAAATTTAATCGCTGGCGAGTTTTAATTAACAGTCGTGGTGATTACAAATGTATTCAGTTGATTAAATAAAGCTCACCGGATTGTTTTCTATTACTACTGTGATTACACTGAAAAAAAATGGTAGCTTATCAAGTTAAAATTTTGCTTGTTTGAGTAAAATATAATAAAATTAATCATCAACATTGTTAAAACTACAAACCACAAATGATTATGGAAATCAATTTGAAATGATTGAACGCTTAATAAGTAAAACATATTCAAAACAATAAACTTTCTTATTTAATTTTGGTGACGTCACCTTTGTAAACAATTATAGTTGTTAATTCTAATAAGATAAAATGATTAAATATTTCAAGCATTGCTACTTGCTAAAAAAGTGATCAAGTTCTTAATAAAATCCACGAAAATCATAGTGACATCAAAAAAGTAATCTTACTACGGCCAACCAACTATAATTTATTACTGTAATCATGCACCTTTGTGCGCTCGTATTTAAATAAGTTGCATGAATGAAGGTAGGTAACAAATTCTTGATACATATATTATCAATTTTTTTTTCAGTGTATTATGGTGAAAGTCTTTATAGGAGCATTTCCTGCAAGGAATGCAATCGCAGTCAGGAAAAAATTCAAGTGATAATGTTTTAATATATTATCATTATCATCATCATTATAGGCCTTCCTCAGGGATCTCCAAACCGATCGATCCTGCGCCTCCCGCATCTAGCGGCTTCATCAGATTATCGGTCCAACTTTTGGGGTCTACCAACGCCGCGTCTCCCGGTACGTGGCAGCCTCTCGAGGACCTTTCCGCCCTAACGGCCGTCTGTCCTGCAAGCTATGTCCTGCCCATTGCCACTTAAGGTTTGCAATTCTTTGCGCTATGTCCAGTGACTCTAATTCTTCTATGGATCTCATCATTTCTGATGCGATTGCGTAGAGAAACTCCGAACATAGTCCTCTCCATTGCACTTTGAGTGACTTTGACCCTTCTTATGAGACCCATTGTAAGCGGACACGTCTTTGTTCCGTGTGTAGTCACTGGCAACACGCATGAATTAAAAGCTTTCGTCCTTAAACATATTATATATTATTAGCTGTGCCGGCGAACTACGTTTCGCCATAATAACGGTGAACTTACGTTTCGCCGTAATTAAAAATAGTTTACGACCTATTCTCAGACCTACTGAATATACACAAAAAATTTCATAAAGATCGGTCGAGCCGTTTCGGAGGAGTTCGGTAACAAACACTGTGACACGAGAATGTTATATTTTAGATAGGACTTATAAAAGATGATTACCCGCTTCTGTGGAAATTGGAAGCTCTACACTAAAAAATGTTGATGAATATGTATACCTAGCACAAATAGCTTAGCTTTCAAAATGAGGTCAATCGACAAATTCAACTTAGCTAGGCAGTATCTGCATCAGCATTCTGGTTCATCTAATGCAGTGCCTCAAGAGGAAACAAGACTTTAATTTGTGCCAAAGACAGTAGCTGATTACAATAGGCTTAAGGAGAACTAAGGTCGTTGACATATCAATTATTCAATAATAAATAACACTATTGTGTAGCATATCCATAATATAAACTTTAATCATCGGTGTCTTACGATCATCAAAGAATAACTTATTATGTGGACAAGTGAAATATTATGATTGCTAAAATTAAATATTATTTTCAACGTAACGTAAGTAATCCAAGTTATTGACAAGACTAGCAATTATAAGATTCTGACATGAAGTTAATTTTAATAGTACTTATTATAGCCCCAAAGGCTGCTTTGAACTATGCAAGCAAATGCAATTCACTAAACAAATTATTAGAATCAGCTGGCAATGACCTTTATCAATCATTTATAAAATTAAAGGAAGAAGTTAAAACATTTTTTCACATTAATCTCACTAGATTAGAAAAAAGAAGGCAGATTATTAAGAAAGCTTTTTATAAATTTGCCGAAGAAGCTACGAAAGAAATTGAAGATGATTCTTTTCAAAATTAGTTAAAGAAGTAAGGAGTATTGCAATCACTAAGCTTTGAAAGAAGAACACATCCGTTATTAATAGGACCAAAATTTTATCTCTCCGCGTGAAAGTGTTGCCAAAAAACTTCAACGTAAAATTATTTTTTGCGGCGTTTTAACAGTGAGCAAAGGTGAGCTTGAATGGCAAACATCATATTTAAAAAAATATTTGGCGCGAATACAATGAACTGCTCCTTTGGTGAACAATGTACTAAACATTGTTCACCTAAGGAGCAAAACTATTTTCAGGGCGAGAGTGTTTTTTGAATCCAGAGCGGAGCGAAGGATTCTAGAGTAGAATCCCCTTTCCCGAGCATAGCAAGGAAAAGTAGAATCCTGAGCGCAGCGAGGGATTCAATGTACGTCACTCGAGCTTATAATAGTGTCGTTCCTAAGGTAGACATTTTACCTTTTATCACCCTCTATAGGAAAATATGCAAAACTTATGAGTAAGAATACATGTTTATTTATTTATTTGCATTCATTAAGTAACAATGACACACGAGAAAGAAAAAAGAAAAACTAATAAATGATTTGCATTGAGCATCGGCGGGGGCGTCACTATTGCCACGAACTGATGAACGATCGAATGTATACTTGTTTTATTTTTATTTATAATAGTTAATTATGTAGTTATATTGGTCTGATGCATAAATATTATTATTATTTTTTAATGGTCATTATCCTGTCTTCGTCCTCCGAGATTTATTCCTTAACCATGTAGTAGCCCTGCTACGCGCTAACCATATCGCACAAGTTTTAAAGTCAGAGAAAGAAAACCACTATATCTTCCTCTGTCTAATCACACCTGACAAACCTCCGCAGTACCGACCTCATTCTTGTCCGTGCGCGCGCGGCGTTCGCACGAGTGTAACAGTAATATAATTTGTGGCATGAGTGGTAACCTACGTAAAAAAAAGGTATAAATTTACGGTTATTTGCTTATTTGTTAAGTATGCCTAAACGAAAACACTGTGAATCCGAAGAAGACAGATGGCTAAGGAAGATGAAGAGATACGAAGAAAAACTGAATTCGGAAAAACTTAGGGGCAAGCCGGAGGCACATTTTGTACTCAGATGATGGCGAAAATGATGTGCAACCAGAAGAATACTTTTTTACATTCCCGTTGCATTCATCGGGAATCATTTTTATGTCCGTTGTATTCTTCGGATAATATATATTTTATTATATTCTCGTTGTATTGAACGAGTAAGCGGGTGGATACCGCTCGCCTGGGCCGCCGAGTACGCGCGCGGCGCGACCACGTGCAGTAATACTCGTAATGGAAAATGTGGGTATCCTTTTTTCCCCGCTGCCTAAATATTTCCGTTGCATTCATCGGAAATCACTTTTATGTCCGTTGTATTCTTCGGATCATATTGTTATTATGTTCTCGTTGCATTCAACGAGTAATACTCGTAATATGTACTTAATGGAAAATATAGGGGTGTCCTTTTTTCCTCGCTGTTTAAAAATTTCCGTTGCATTCATCGGAATTATTTAAAAATATTTTTGTGCTACTACCTAAATTCTCATTAAATATTTATTAGTATCTTTAACATACAAACAAATATGGTGATAACTGATGACTTACAAACCGATGTAGCGGCCAGGTTTCAAGTCATATTGCAAAACGGTTTCCAAAAGTGACCAAAGACGAACATTAAAAAAAATGTACTATAGTACCTATGGCGAAAGGCCGAACTCTAATTCGGAAGTAAGTGCTATGTTGGTAGACAACAGAATCAACTCGGTAAAGCACTTTCAGCACTGGGAAGGGCACTATCGTGTCTTTTAAAGAAAAATCCTAATATTCCAGTAGTTACGTTGAACGATGCAGGTAAATTATTAGCTGTTTCTCATTATATAGAAACGGATACCCGCCGATCCGTGAATATTCTCCTGATAGATAAATCAATATCATACTCTTTTAAAAACAGAAGAATGGAGTATTTGCTATTTAGAGTATCAAGAAGACCAGTAAATTATTACAGACACCAATTTCATCTAAGAGTCATTTAAACTTGAAAGGCTCATCGTCCCGAACGCGACAGCAAAGCAGCGGCCAATCCTACCCTCATCGAGCCGGTGGGCAGAGACAGTCAAAGACGTCATACTAACAAGCGAATCGACGGCGAGCAGCCGCGTTCGCACCGCTGCCAGCTTGTCGCCAGCCAGCCCCGCTGCCGTCGCCGCTGCACCGCCGAGGCACCAGCCAGTCGCGTCGCATCACAACGGTCATCGAACAATCGCGCTACCTGAGCGCGCAGCCGCAAGTACATGCCAGCCGCTTAAAATATTAATTTAGTCAATGAGTGGTGAACTATATCACTAGCGATAGGTTTATATTAGACAATGTGTCAAGGATTTCATTTATTGAGGAACCTTATCAAAATCCATACAGCGGTGCGCGGCGTTCTTTTTCAAAAAGTGAGTGAATAGCAATTTCTCTCGAATTAAATCATTTATTAGAAATAAAAGCTATTAGGAGATGTAACCCGACAGCAAAACAATTCGTTTATGATATCTTCGTTATTCCTAAAAGCGTGTGCTTTACATATATTAAATCTAAAAAGCTGAATTCGAAGTTGAAGTAGGTATCTCATTTCAAAATCGTGTAGCCGTTCTGATATCTTCCATATCAGAACGGCTACTCGATTTATTAGCGAAGACTGATTCGTGATTAATATTGATATTAAGGAAGCTTAAGTTTTGCTGCCGATTCACAAATCACAAAAAAAATATGTTAACGCTTTTATTTTCATGATATTTTGTACGAGTTTCTAGCACTCCCGTTTAGCCTATGTTCCGCGCGATATACCTATTTCACAAAAATATTACAGCCAGCTCTTACTCATTTAAGATCTTGTGGTCTGCTATCAGTGATATATCTATGATATGTTGTTTTTAGCAAACTCTGCTGGAGAGTGCCTAGAGAACGCAAAAAGAACTATTTAATGTCTGTCACGATTAGGGTGTTATTAATAAAAAAAAAACTAGTCTAATACCAGAAAAGCTTTGTAAATTTTTAGGTTTCATTTTAAACTCTAATAAAATAACATACAATTACCAGATTCAAAGTCACAAAAATTTATTATACACATAAAAAATATATTTAGATCTAACAGAATTCGAATAAGGTTCTTTGAACGTTTTCTAAGGCAGCATGTCGGCTGTAGTATATGGGTAGTACACACAAAATCACTAAAAAGTGCTCTTCTTAGAAATACTAACAATTACGACGTTTTTATTACAATTACAGATATTTTATAATAATATAATGATCTCCATTGGTGGCAGATCAATATTCCATTGGTAGTCAATTGAATAAAAAATCATAAGTACAATTTCGGATTTTTTACGGACGCTTCGACAGCAGACTAGGGTGCAGCTTGTGCCAACGAAAAGACTGGTGGTTTCTGGACCAACATCGAGCGAACCAATGATATAAACTGACTGGAACTACTCGCTGTTTATTGTGGGCTAATTTCATTTGCTAAAAATATAGCTAATTGTGGCAGTCTTTTAAGTGTCGATAACACCACTGCCATATTCTATATAAATAGAATGGGGAGAGTGTAATACCAACACTTAAGTCAAGTTACTAAAATGATTTGGGACTGGTGTGAAAAAAGTATATTTATTTTCGCGTCTTATATTCGTTACTCGTTAAACATAGAAGCTGAGAATCGAGAAAAATGAACCTCGACATAGTGGCAGTTGGGTATTCGACAACTTTTGAAAATTAAAACATTTTTTTGGTGAACCATCTATTGACTTATTTGCATCTCGTAGTAATGCAAAATGTCCCGCGTATATCTCATGGAAAAGGGATCCCTTTGCCTATGATATTGACGCGTTTAAACAGTAGATTAGTCGCAATTTTATTTTTACGCATTAGCACCGTTTGCACTAATTTTTAAAACGATAAATAAAATAGTTACTGATTAAGCCACCGGAATTATCGTCGTTCAACTATAGCCCTCTTAACCATGGTATGCCCTTTTCATATCCCTGGGTGTCACAGAGATTGTGATATTTCCTCCAAGAAAGATCTACTTACTTCCTTTCAGGATGGTACACCATCTGCGTCGTCACCTTTCCCTGCCAGCGTGTGTATTTTGCGGGAAAGCTTTCATGACGTGCCAGAAACAGCCTTAGATGTTATGTTATCTTCGATATCATATAACACCGGGTCATAATATAATTCTAGTCTAAAGATATGGTGGGAATTTTGTAAAAAGAATACAATAGATTTTTTAAATGTAAATACTACATTTTTGTTGGAATTTCTGTTAATGTGTTTTGAAATTTTGAAGTTTAGGTAGAACTATTGTTCTAACGTCACGAAAGCGATAGCAAGTTATCGTTATTAGTTAGGCGGTAGCGCCCTGGTATTACAGTATTAGACTATTAAACGATTTGAGAATGATACAATTAATTTTGAAAAAATGAGTAAGAAGTTAGTCATGTTATTAGCTGGACCAAGGACGCATACAATTTCTCTAACAAAAATACGAAATATTAATAAAGCATATGAAGATCGAGTAATTATAACACAAATTTAATTAAAACATTAGCAATTGGCAAAGCTAAACCGGTTTTAAACTTACTTTTTTTATCCTTTAATATCCCGGTATTTGTTCAGCATCAGTGGTATTAAGATTTATTGCTGTATCATCTTCAATTCGCTCAGATTCAGAACAACACCTGATCCTCACACATAAGAAACCACGTAGACCTGCTTCATCTCAATCCATTGGGCGATGGATAAAGCAGATCATGTGCGATAGTGGCATTGACATCTCAATATTCGGAGCGAGCGAGACACGCATCAACATCAGGCGGCGGCGTCTCGTGCTGGCCTCAACGTCGATGTAATTAGAAAGACCGCAGGATGTTCGGAAAGATCAGCTGTATTTGCTGATTTTTATAACAGACCGGTATATTAGTTCTGAAATCAATTTTATTGAATCTTTGTCACAATTTTAATTATTACTAGGTACTTAAAATCGGTTGATTAGTTTTTGTTCACAATATTTTGTTGCTTTGAAATGTTTGCTAGTGGTGCAAAAAAACATAATTATTACGTATTTCCATACGTAATAATTATGTTTTGATGTTTTACTGTATTGTCGCAACAGTGATTTTATACTCTCTGAACATCTACATGGTTAAGGAATAAATCTCGGAGGACGAAGACAGGATAATATAATGATCAAACGAACTTACCTGAAGTGAAGTTCGATCTTGATTATCCTGTCTTAGCCGAAGAGATTTAAGGTTCCTCCCACCCTGAATCTTATCCCCTATATATCAATGTTGCTCTTATGAGGTCGGAGGTTTGTCAGGTGTGATTAGACAGAGGAAGATATAGTGGTTTTCTTTCTCTGACTTTTAAACTTGTGCGATATGGTTAGCGCGTAGCAGGGCTACTACATGGTTAAGGAATAAATCTCTTCGGCGAAGACAGGATAATCAAGATCGAACTACACTTCAGGTAAGTTCGTTTGATCATTTAATTATAAATACATGGACGTCATAATAGCCTCTAAGAAGCTTGGTGTGCTCAATAGATCGAGACGGTATTTCAGTCCAGCGCACCGCCTATAGCTTTACAAGGCTCAGGTTCGGCCTCATATGGAATACTGTTCTCATCTTTCGTTCCGTTCTCAGAGCGACTCAAATCGTCGACTGCCAGGAAATTTCTAATCGGCTTGATACCTTGGCGCTGCGTAGAGATGTCGCCTCACTATGCATCTTCTATCGCGTATATTACGGCGAATGCTCCGAGGAATTGTTCGGTCTCATACCTGCCGCCTCTTTCCGCCATCGTTCCACGCGACAAAAAATCCATGCCCATCACTTAGATGGTTGGCAGTCCACAACTGTGCGTTTTTCTCGCAGTTTCCTGCCTCGTACAGTCAAACTTTGGAATGAATTGTTGCCTTCGTTATTTCCGGACCGATACGACCTTCAAACTTGCAAGAAAAGAGCGTATTCCTACCTTAAAGGCCGGCAACGCACTTGTAACTCCTCTGGGGTTGCGGGTGTCCATGGGCGACGGTAATCACTTACCATCAGGTGTTACGTTTGCCCCCTATCCTATAAAAAAAAAATGTGGAAAAAATAATATAAATTTGTTACTTACTTGATTGATATCTAACGTCCCAGTAAATAAATATATGTCGTGACCAGATTGTAAAATTAACAATTTCATGATGAGGCCGACCATTTCATAAAATAGTTGTATTTCATGAAATCACATCATGATGTGGTATGGTCGAATCAATGAATAATTAACGTTTAACTATATAAACAACTAAATGTAGCTAAATGTACAGTCGGCTTCAAAAGTAGATAAACATTTGAGTACCATGTCATACCAACTGTCAACAATACAATATAGGTGTAACCATACTATATAAAAGGAATAGTTGGTGTGACATGGTACTAAATCTGCTAAAAATGCTTATCTACTTTTGAGGCCGGCTGTACTTCATGATATGGTCAAAAATCGGTGATCATATCGTTAAGTAATTACATTATTCACCGCTAGAATCGCTGATATCGTTTTGTTTTGTTTTAAAATAATTCTTCTCTATTCCTTCTTTAATTGAAATTTTTAATAATTGGATACCATGAACACGCTACATGAATGATATGGCCAAACGTGGATTAACATTTCATTAAGCGTGCATGTTTTAAAGACATGGTCGGTTTTAGCTGGCCATTTCATGAAATTCAACCATCTCATGAAATGGGCGGCCGCATCACGGAGTGTTCAATTTTAGGATCTGGCCACGCCAAATACATCAACGACGTTTGATCCTTTTTTAATTCGATGATTACTGAGGAAGTTCCTTTGTTAAAGTCTAATACTTGTTAACATATTTTATGTCCTTATAATATTATATGATTTAGGGCCGATTTCTCAATAGTCAGATATTTTTAATCTGCGGAATAAATATGACAGTTTGACAGCTTTTATATAGAAAATCTGTTAAACCGCCATATTTATTCTACAGTTAAAGGTTATCTGACGATTGAAAAATCGGCCCTAATTTACATAGACTATTAATAACTATCAAATTATTTAAATAAATATTATGTAATAGCGAGAACAGGAACTACAGTTAGTTTTACAGCTTATAAAATATTAGTTTATAGTGTATATTGTGATTGTTAGGTTTTTTAATTATGAACTGCATTATGTTAATATAAAACTGAAATTAGCCTAAGGGTCTGTTTTATTTTAATTTCCATGTTGTTCTTATTTAAATATAATAATAACTCTCTGGTGATTGGAACTTTTAAGGAGAATTATTACGTCACGTAATTTGGGGGGAGGGGGAGGGTCTTGATGGATGTATAATACATTATGCTCATTTTGATATAAGATTTATTTATTAAACAAATAGGTGCAAATAACTATTATCGATTTACCTGCTTATACCTGGCAACCCAGTAGTAACGCCAGGAAAAAATAGACAACCCAACGTTTGTATATTCTTTAGGCTTCATACTTTCGGCTGGTATTAAATTTATTCGTTTAACACATGAGTGCAATCTCTATATATAATAAAATCGTAGGGGTACAAAAATCTGTAATTGCGAAATATTAAGAAAAAAAATACACAGGTCGCCTTAAAATCATTAGCAGAACACGATAGAATAGTTTTTAAAAAAATTGTTTGTTTGTTGGTTTGTTTGTTTGTTTGTTTGTTTGTTTGTTTGTTTGTTTGTCTGTTTGTCCGGAAAGATCTCCGAAACTACTGGACAGAATTTGATATGGCTTACACCACAATGCTTAGAATTTTCCGGAAGAACATTTAGGCATAATTTCGTTTGTTTAAATTCACTTTTTATTTTTAGTAAAAAAATACCATATAAAATTTTCGAATTGGCTTTAGGTAGAAAAACAACATGGCGCACGTGAAATTATTTTGACAAGTCTGTCACATAGTACAGAGAGAAGGTATTTTCTTCCACGAAGGAAAGGCAATGGAACTACGCCATACAGCCTGATCTTAAGTAATTGGATTTCGAAAATTGAAAGGCAGGAATGAAGTGTTTCACATAGTACAAATAAAATTTAATATTTTCTGTTAATGGCTGTGCGCAACTGGATTTCGCCAACCAAATTGTCTTTTTCTTATGTCGTACCGTGGTGGTAAGGCAAAAAGATCAAGCCATACAACCAATGTATAAAGCATTTTTTATGATAATACTTATCGTGTGACCATAAAATTTGTAGATTGGTATAATTCTTGACTAATTTTCACAAAATCGGTACAAGTTTTGAAATATTTGAAATGTTGAAAAATGAAGATACTCTTTTCAAGGTATTTTGAAAGGTGTTATATGTTTTTACATTAGAACTAAGGAATCAAACTCTTTCATCCATTTAAAACTATTAAAAGTAATAGATTAATATTGATAATTAAAAAAAATATCTAACTGCAATGTTCTGGGTTACGCGTAGAGGGACGGGACGGGACTCTTGATCCTAATGTCTAAAATGACGGATCACATTTTTTTGGATCCACCCAAGGAACATAGATATCGAACGAAGAATCTAAAGAGTAGAACACATTGAACCTAGCCACGTTGACTTAATTTGACATGACTGCCGATAAAGTTCGTTTCCAAACCCAGCGATATGCGTATCAAATGAAAGGCCTTGATGAGTAGAGCACTATGAACATAGGAAAATCGCCCTAAATTCAACATGGCAGCCGCTCAAATAAAATGGAAAAAAGTTCGTTTCCAAACCCAGCAATATGGGTATCAAATGAAAGGCATTGATGAGTAGAGCACTATGAACCAAGCAACATTGACATTAATTCAACATGGCCGCCGCTCAAAAAAGGTGGATAAAAGTTAGTTTCCAAACCTAGCAATATGGGTATCAAATGAAAGGCATTGATGAGTAGAGCACTATGAACCTAGCAACATTGACATAAATTCAACATGGCCGCCGCTCAAAAAAGGTGGAATAAAGTTAGTTTCCAAACCTAGCAATATGGGTATCAAATGAAAGGCCTTGAAGAGTAGAGCATTAGGTACCTAGGAAAATCGACCTAAATTCAACATGGCCGCCGCTCAAAAAAAGGGATAAAAGTTCGTTTTCAAACCCAGCAATATGGGTATCAAATGAAAGGCCCTGATGAGTAGAGCACTATGAACCTAGCAACATTGACATAAATTCAACATAGCCGCCGCTCTAAAAAGAAGAATAATAGTTCGTTTCCAAACCTAGCAATATGGGTATCAACTGAAAGGCCTAAAAGAGTAGAGCATTATGAACTAAGGAAAATTGCCCTAAATTAAACATGGCCGCCGTTAAAAAAATGGATAAAAGTTCGTTTTCAAACCCAGCAATATGGGTATCAAATAAAAGGCTTTGATAAGTAGAGCACTATGAACCTAGCAACACTGACATAAATTCAACATGGCCGCCGCTCAAAAAAGATAGATAAAAGTTCGTTTCCAAACCTAGCAATATGGGTATCAAATGAAAGGCCTTGAAGAGTAGAGCATTAGGAACCTAGCAAAATCGACCTAAATTCAACATGGCCGCCGCTCAAAAAAAAAGGATAAAAGTTCGTTTCCAAACCTAGCAATATGGGTATCAAATGAAAAGCTTAAAAGAGTAGAGCATTATGAACTTAGGAAAATTGCTTTAAATTCAACATGGCCGCCGCTCAAAAAATGGATAATAGTTCGTTTCCAAACCCAGTAATATGGGTCTCAAATGAAAGGCCTTGATGAGTAGAGCACTATGAACCTAGCAACACATAAATAAATTCAACATGGCCGCCGCTCAATAAAGGTAGATAAAAGTTCGTTTTCTAATCTAGCAATATAGGTATCAAATGAAAGGCCATGAAGAGTAGAGCACTATGAACCTAGGAAAATAGCACAAAATTCAATATGGCCGCTGCTCAAAAAAAAACTGATAAAAGTTCGTTTCTAAGCCCATCAATATGGGTATCAAATGAAAGGCCTCGATCAGTAGAGCACTATGAACGTAGCAACATTGACGTAAATTCAACATGGCCGCCGCTCAAAAAAGACGGATAACAGTTGCTTTTCAAACCCAGCAATAGGGGTATTAAATGAAAGTAGGCCATGAAGGGTACCTAGAGCAGCCATGCTCTAAGTGTGTTCCGCGGAACCCTAGGGCTCCACAATACCCCTATAAGGGTTCCGCAATAATTTAGAAAAATCAAAACACCCTCTCTGGTCGTACTTTTATTATGCTTATTAATAAAGAATACACTTCAAGTATTTCGCTTTCCAAAAGGGTTTCGTCACCAAAAAAGTTTGAGAACCGCTTCGGGGCCTATTGGATGTTCGATGTTAGATGTTACCTGTGTTTAGTGTCCTTCGAGACCGTGATAATGCAACGATCGTGAACTAACTACGATAACTCCAAGTTTGTGTGTTGGATGTTAGTCATCACGGCGAGTTTTTTTATAACCGAACTATGCCAGCAACACTATATCGCACAGTACACGTTACAAAAACGGAAGTCTCAATACATTTTAAGGCTAACCGCATAAATACGTTTTTCGCATTCGTTTTCTGAATGCGGGCATCCGAATGCATCAAATCTATACAAAATACTCATTGACTGCCGCACACGTTCGTTTTTATTACGAACGGAACACGTTCTGTACGTACGTTTAGGTAGAATGGTAGAAATCCCGAATGAGAAGAAACGAACGTCTGCGCTACGTTCACGAAACTCCGTGTCTGTATTCCGTGATCGGATATCGAATATGGAAAACGTATTTGTACAGTAACCCGGCCCCCCATTCATGCTATACATTAACTTTACGAAAACCGCCAGTATTACGAGCGACATAAGAACGGTTCAAAGGTCAAACAGTATAGCTTGACAAGGAGCTTACTGTACGACCAGTCAAAATTGGCCAAGTTGTCATATCCAAAAAATATATTTTGTTGGTGTTACCATTACCAACACCCATTATAAAATCTAAACTTTATTCGTATACAGTTCTAATTTATTAACAATTGTTTATTTTAATTCGAAACATGAATACGATAAAGATTATTCTTGCAACTGTGTAGTTCTTTCTACTGAAGAAGAATTTATTAATATCAATAATGTCTCTAAAACAATAATTATACTTAGTGTTTATAGTAATATGTAATGTATTTAATTTTGTGGACTGTTAGAAAAAGAGCATTACGAACCTACGAAAAATGTCCTAATTTCGAAAAGGCCGATGCTTAAGAAAGGCAGAAAAAAGTTGAATCATATGGAATAAAATGGAGGAAAAAACTAAACACTGTGTTAAGTATTTTGATGGCGAAACGTAGTTCGCGGGCACAGCTAGTATTTAATAAAGTCATTTTTTTTCATCCATTAAACAGATGGGTGAAGGTCTTTTCTAGTTTGGATCTTAGACTATAACTAGCTGTGCCCGCGTTTTCGTCCGTGTGGAATGGTAACTTTTTGATTTTCGTAGGCAATTTTTTTAAAGATCTTGATAAAAAGTAACCTATGTTATACCTTATATAATTAGCTATCTATTAGTGAAAGTCCGGTCAAAATCGGTCCAGCCGTTCCGGAGATTAGCGGGAACAAACAGACAGACAGACAGACAGACAAAAATTTATTAAATTGTGTTTTTGTTATTAGTACCCGATATACATACATACCCATTAAGTAAAAACTTGTTATTTTCACATTACAAACAAACACTTCAATTTTATTTATTTATATATATTATAGATCCCAATAAGATTTTTGTCGACCTCTTAATTTATTCAATCACTGTTATAATATATTATGAAATACACACCACATAAATCGTTCATCTATTAAAAGCTTAAGTATTAAATTGTATCGACAGCAACAGTCCAACAGCTTTCTAATAACAAACACCCAATTAATTAGCCAGACTTCTGAAAGCCCTTACGCTAATATGAGCCTTGAACACATTGCAGTAGGGCTCAGCAAATTATGGTTTTAGGTTACAGCCCTCATGCTGACCGCCGGGGTTTGGACAAATGTTGATAATTTCCCGAGTGGCCTCTTCATGGTATGTACTGTTAGCGCGACACAGCCACACTACACCGCGCGTTCGCGAGTTTGAATTTGGGAATTCGTCAAATTTCATAGAATATTTACAGCGGTCTCTGAATAGTTGAGTGCTGCGTATACTTTGAGGGCTTAGTTAATTTACGCGATATTTACTGATAGTTAAAAATCACGTACCGTGTTCATTATTTGCTTACATCCTGTTCATAGTGTTCTCGTTTGAAGTGAGTGACCACTGCGTTCTGTGAATACACTCAAAGGACATGGCCAATTTCTTTATGGACAGAGTTGTAGTTTCAATTTACAGCTATGTTTTGTAGTATTTTATTTGCAGGAATAATCGCAGATTTTATTGCAATATTTTAAAAACTTAAAGTGTTGAGGAGATCGAAATATTATAAAAGGAATAAAACGGCCATTAACGATGTGCATACGAATGCAACGACACGACAGAGTGTCACTTTATTTAAAATTTCGAATATGGTGACACACACCATAGGCATATATAAAGTCTTATATATACCATTGAGTTTACATACTCAACACGCCGCCTTAAACTCAAATGGTTAGACAATAGCACATTATTCTAAAAACAGCTAACCTAACTTACCCTAAATGCTTAACCTACCTTACCTAACTACCTAAAACCTATGCTATTTACACAGCGTTTGAAAACAGAGGTAGCTACAGGTTTGGTTAAGAAATCCGCCACCATCTGGTCAGAGAGTAAGTAACTGACAATTACAGTGCCATTCTCTACCAAGTCTCTAATAAAATGGTACCTGATATCTATGTGCTTCGTTCTCGAATGAAACCTTGCATTCTCACTCAACTTCTGAGCCGACTGGTTGTCGTTAAATAGCTCCATAGGTTCACTTCGACTGATCAGGCATTTCTTCAAGAATGATTCAATAAATAACGCCTCTCTACAGGCATCAGAGAGTGCCATGTACTCTGCTTCGGTACTAGATAATGCCACAGTTTTCTGTTTACGACATTCCCACGAAGTCACACACTCCCCTACCTTAAACAAAAAACCAGTATAAGACCTCCGGTCACTACTACCGGCCCAATCTGCATCTACAAAGCTTTTTGGCTTTTTGACAGCTAGAAAAAAGGACTACATCATCAACATACAATGCTATGATGACCAGCGCTCCATTGTGTGACTTTACATAAACGCATGGTTCTGACGACAATCTTTTAAGTTTCAAGTTATTGGTGAGAACAGAGTTAATTTTCTCATTCCAAGCTCTCGGTGCCTGCTTTAAACCATAAACAGACTTATGTAAGTGATAAACCTTATTCCTACTATTTACATTCTCGTACCCCTCTGGAACTTCCATGAAAACAGTTTCCTTCAAGTCTCCATTTAAAAAGGCTGTTTTCACGTCCATGTGATCTATGTCCATATTGTACTCAGCTATTATAGCCAACAACATGCGCAACGTAGAATACCTAACAACGGGAGAGAAAGTTTCGAAGTAATCAACTCCATACTTCTGAGTGTATCCCTTCGCTACGAGACGAGCTTTGTAACGAAATACTTCTCTCTTCTTCTTAAATATCTACTTACATTTTACTGTTTTCATACCTTTTGGTAAATCTTAAAGTGACCAACACTTATTTTCTAAAAACGAATTGTACTCATCGTCCATTGCCGCTCTCCATTTATCAGACTCTGGTCCACTAAGAGCTTCTTGTACCGTTTTCGGATCATCATTGCCTTCAAAATTCCTTCCTATTAAGAATGCTGAAAGAAAATTGTTCTCAAATTCACTAAAGCTCCGAGAATCTTCAGAGTCAAATGATGATCTGTTTGGAACATACTCATTTTTTTTTATTGATTCGCCAACGTTTGTACATACCAATACATTTAATTATTACAGTCTAAAATTTTTATCTACGACTAGGTGAAACAAACACTTACAGGCAAATACAGCATGTTCGAGTACATCCAACTATTTATTAAACAACCTAAAATTAAATTTGAACAGTTTGAAAATTATCGATATTAAAGTAGTTAGAAAATAATAATAAATAACAGAAAGAAAATTACAAAATCTATTGCATTCTAGGTGATGCTTTCATAATAGAATGGAGCCTTCCGGGAGGGTCAAAGTTAAAATCAAAACGGTCGCTATATTCATTCATCAGTTTGCATAATCTGGGAATGGGTGAACTTGAGCCAAATACAGTTCTCCGAAGTGGTACGTAGAAAGGAGTAATTCTATTTCTCGGATATCGAGCTGGCACACGTAATTTAAACTTACTTAGTAACTGGGGACAGTCAATCTAGCTATTGAGTGTTTTATATGCAAATGTTAGGTCAATTATACTTCTACGTTCTTCTAAGGACATCATATGGAAATGCGCTAACTGTTTTTTATAAGATGGTAACTTCTTTTTGGAAATGCCACTCGAGAATACTAAATGCCGCATGAACCTTTTCTGAATGCGTTCAAGATGCAGAGAATGTGTAGCGTAGTGAGGTCTCCATACAACTGTGCAATACTCTAAAATACTTCGCACCAGGGCATTATACAACAGTATCTTGCTTTTATAATTACGAAAATCCTTGCAATTTCTTAATACAAATCCCAGCATCTTAGACGCACGATTTAAAATATTTTCAATATGAGGAACAAACGTAAGTTTTCTATCGAAAAGAACACCCAAATCGCGGATTTGATCCATTTCTTTTATTTTATTTTGCCCAACACGATAGTCATATGCAATTAGGTTTATTTTTCTCCCATATCGCATAAAGTAGCATTTATCTGGGTTGAGATGCATTTTATTACATTCACACCACCTGAGAAGCTCATCAAGATCATTTTGAAGCAAAACTGCATCCTGTACTGTGTCGATAACTCTACTTAACTTCAGGTCATCTGCATACATGTAAGTTTTGGAAGATTCTATTACACTGGGTATATCATTAATAAACGCTGTGAACAATATTGGGGCGAGATGAGATCCCTGCGGTACTCCGGAGGTGATTTTGCGTGAGCTCGAAAGAAAATCATTTATAACAACCGAGAAAGTTCTTTCTTCTAAATAGGATTTCAACCACTTCAAAACTCCATCAGATACGCCATATGCTTCTAATTTTTTCAGCAATATATCGTGGGGTATCCGATCGAAAGCCTTGCTGAAATCCGTATATATAACGTCAACTTGTTTCTGAGCATCCAGTGATTCCATTAAGTTTTCGGAGAGATCCACTAAGTTTATACACGTCGATCTACATGGAATGAAACCATGCTGACAAGAACTATAACTTTGTTTAAGATGACGTTGGATATACGGACAGAAAGTTGATTCTAAAATTTTAGCGAACGTGGATAAAATCGAAATAGGTCTATAGTTCTGTATAAATTCATTGTTATTGGATTTGTGTATGGGTACAATTCTCGCTTTTTTCCATTCCGTGGGAAAGATACCTGTTTGCAATGACTCATTGTAAATAATTAGAAGGGGTTCAACCAAATATTCAGCGCAGTTTTTTATAAAAATTGGTGGAATCCCATCCGGTCCCGCGCCTTTATTTCCGTCAAGGGCTTTTAGGTTTTGTAAAAGAGTTTCATTATCAATAACAGGTATCAATAGATGTTCATTATCACTCTCTTTTACCTTCAAAAATTCAGTTGGAGTATAATTTTGTGAAATACCTACATCATCGTTGGCATATACTGAAGCGAAGTGTGTGGCGAATAATTCACAAATTTGTTTACCATCCGAGGTCCTAATAGTTCCATTAGTCATAGAACTCGGATACGAACTCTTACCACCCCTTTTAGCTTTTATAAAAGCCCAAAAAGCTTTAGGATTCCCCGAAATGTTGCGTTCCAATTCATTCCTATATTTACTGTAGAACTTGGTAGCCAGACGTGTACAACGCGTATTCAAAACTTGCAATTGGACTTCATCCATAGGGTTTTTGTACTTTTTATATCGAGTTCTAATTTTATTCTTTTCATTCAACGATCTTATTAAACTATATTTGAACCAGATTGGGTATCTAAAACGTACTAGTTTTTGCTTTGGTACGTACTTGTCAATAATGGAACGCAAAGTAGTATAAAATATTTTAAGGATATCCTCTACATTATGAGAACGCTCAAATAACTGATCCCAAACACATTCCTTGAGCTCCTTGTGGATATTTTTGTAGTCAGCTTTATAAAAATTCAGTTTAAGATTTTCTTGATTAAAAGGTAATTTCGGTTCGTAAGCGAATGATACAAAAATATCTAGAGGAGGATGTAAGACATCGATTTTACTAAGTGAAATATGGGACTGATCGACGCTGCAAACTGGTAAATTATATAGCACCAAATCAAGGATTCTCCCTGATTTATTCACTACATTGCTATGCTGATTTAATCCGTTTATATGTAATAGCTCAATTAAGGGTTGACACAAATTTGGAATCGTGCAGTTATTGTCATTTGCGATCAAGTTCCAGTTAATACCTCCCAAATCAAATTAAAATCACCCAAAATACAATAATTGCAATCAGATTGTTCAATAATTGTACTACAATTTTCTACAAATTGATCTAACATCACTCGCTTTACTGGGGGAGACAAATACAATGCGCAGAGAGCAATTTGACGAGTAGTCTGAGATGATGTGTTAATTATAATCCAAAGATCTTCCAATTTTGATTCCCAAGCAAACATGCGTTTTGAAATTATGTTTTTGGATACTGCAATTAAGACCCCGCCCCCTTCTTTTTTGTATGAAAATTCTGTATCACTTCTATCTCTTCTGTAGACTACATATCGTTCGTCAAAGAGCTCACCGTTTGAAACAGAATCATTAAGCCAAGTCTCGGTTATGACAATTACATCGTAGTCATTACAAAGAACCTGTCTATAAAATGTATGCGTTTTGGTTTTTAAGCCACGGCAATTTTGATAGTACAATTTTAAAGTATCGCCTTTTATACTATTTCTGTTTTATAAGCATGCCTAACAAAAATTATATTGAAAAAATTAAAACTAACTTAATTAATGTCTTTTAGATGATCCATATTTCTTACTAAAACATAATCACTCTCATCTGATCTTCTCATGAAATTTTTTCCCTTCCGAACCCAAACATACTTGTAGTCGACATCCTTCGCCTTTTTTCTAGCAGCTGCGTGAAGAGCCTTGTTAGCAGGGGAAAAGTGTTCAGCAACGTATATCGGAGCAGCATTTCCAGATATTCCTAATAAAGTGCTATTTAGCTTGTTTTCGAATAGTTTTCCTTTGTTAAATTTTATAGTGGATGCCAAAAGCTGATCACGTAATCTCGGTGATGACAATTGTACTATAATCGAGCGTGGTCGTGGTGAAGCGCGGTTCAGTTTGGCAGCACGAGTACAATGCAAGATATCACCATCCTTCAAAATGCAGCCGACTGTTTTACCAAGTTCATTGATTATTGAAATCACGTTCTCATTCTTATGTTCGGGTACGCATTGAAGTTCAACATTATTTTGTCGCGCGTGTTGCTCTATTTGATTGATTCGCTGATTAAGATCGTTAACTGTGGTGCTTAATGCTTCGTTCTGAGTCTCCAATGCAAACATTTTGAGTTTATAATCTTCGTTCTCCTTCTTAATATCTTCGTATTGATTACTAATAAAGTTCATGGACTCCTTTATCTCCAGTAATTCATCTTTTATAGGTTTTAATTCTCTGTCGAACATGTTGGCAATACTTCCTTGCATCTTAGACATGAAATCTTTCATATGCTGACTCATTGCTTCTTGCACTGCTTCCAGAATGTCATCTCGAGTAACAGCTGTGCTTGCCTGCGTTGGCGGTGAAGTCAGTGCTTGTCTTTTGCTTCCTCTCACGTTTGTTACGTTGCCAATTGGGGTATTATCTTTTTTGATACTTTTTGGAGTGTTGTTATTGCATTCGGGGCAACACCATGCTGATCGTCGCTGAGTACTAAATGATGTTTCATCAAGTGACATGCATGCAAAATGGTAATGTTTTTTACATTTTATACAAATTACATAATCATCACTGTTTCCAGTCTCTGGTATGCAACAACCCCATTTTGGTTTCAACGACTCCATCATATTATTATATTATAAGTAACAATGACAGAAAATTCCAATATTAGATTTATCCTCCCAGATGCATGTGCTTTTTCTGCAGTATGTGTGTATTGTCTGTAGCACTTAGTCTATGACGCACTTCATTAGTAGACTGCACGCAGTGTCGCAGTCTATGCGCGCGATACCGGCTCTTCAGTATGATACGTAACCGTGAGAATCGCGCGCTCACACACTTTTAACACTAGCACAATGTAATGTTAGACTGACCGCACAAATTCGGAGATTTTTTAGTAGTTCAATTAATTTTCAATGTTTCAGCCTCTCATCAGATGTTTCAGCCTCGTCCAATACATACGACTCGGAACTAACAGTCTGTTCTAAGTTTTCAGCACTTTGACCTTGTTGCAAACTATTAGCAATTACCTCAGGTTCCCGAACTACGTCTGAATTTTCCAGCAATGTTAATGATATAAGAGTACCTTCCTGAGCAGCTAGGGGTACTGTGTCATTGAGAAATTTATTTTCATGAAACACTACATCTCTCGAAATCTTTACAGACTTCTTTGAATCAGGGTCTAGAAGTCGATAGTCCTTCGATTCCTCACAATAACCTACAAATATGTACAATTTTGTTTTTAAATCTAACTTGTGACTGATGTTCACCTTCATACCTACCCATTTCTCTTCTGGAGTTACGTCACGAACGGCTTTTGTTGGCGAATGATTTTTCAAGTATACAGCCGTGTTGGCAGCTTCAGCTCAGAACTCATTTCCCAGACCCGCTTCACGTAACATACACCTCACTGCTTCCATTATCGTTCTATTTGCGCGTTCTGCAACTCCGTTCTGCTGTGGTCAATAAGGAACGGTAATCTCATGCTTTATGCCGTGAGACTTCAAAAAATCTTTGAATTGATTGCTCACGTATTCACTACCACCGTCGCTTCGTAAAGCTTTAATCTTTTTCCCGGTTTGGTTTTCCACCAAGGCTTTGAATTCTTTAAAATACTTCAATACGCTATTTTTAGTTTTCAAGCAATAACAAAACGTTTTCCTACTGAAATCGTCAATAAACGTTATTAAATATCTAGCTCCGCCTATAGAATTATTTTGCATAGTCCGTGTCCCACATAAGTCCCACACAAGTCCGTGTGTACCAGCCCTAACAGATCGCTAGCCCTTCGAAACGATTTTTTTTGGGAAAGGTAAACGTGGTGTCTTACCTTCTATACAACTGATGCAGGATTCATACTCTTCTCCATAGTTGATCCCATCAGCCATGCCATGCTTCAGTAGTCCCATGCTCCGTGCGTTAAGATAGCCTAATCGTTTGTGCCATGTACTTTGATCAACACTGCCTGTTCTCGATAGAGGTAGAGCAGAAATCATTTTACTATGCGACTGTTGACCTGTTAAAAAATTCAATTGAATTGCATTATCAGGTAACTCACGCAACTGATCAGGTGACAGCTTTAATTTATACAAACCGTTTACCCTATTTGCTGTAGCTACAAATCTATTTTCTAACAAAATATTGCAAAAACATTTTGTAAATACGACTTCGTATCCGTCAGTTGTCAATGCGTTGACAGATAGCAAATTGCATGACAAGTTTGGTATAAACAATACGTTATGCAAACATTTTAAGCCTGATTTGACCAAATAGGTTGTACTACCACGAGCTACACTATACAATGTTTCGCCATTAGCTACTTGCACTTCAACATTACAATTATTTACAAAATTGTCCGTAAAGTAGTCCTTATTGTTGAACATATGGCAACTTGCACCCGAGTCTATGTAAAATGCTTCTTGTTTCACTAAAGTCGTCAGCGCCGTCACAAGAGTGGCCTTTGCGGTGGACGAAGAAGCCTTCTTCTTCTCCTCAGACGTTACGCGGCAGTCTTTAGCGATATGTCCAGCCTTCTTGCACTTGAAGCATTTCACCGTTGTTTACTTGGGAGGGCGTTTAGTTGATAGAGCGCTTTCCCGTGACTCGCCGGCACTGCTCTCTATGCGATTGCTCTCTTGCAACAGTTTCATTTTAACGATTTCACTCGAAAGTTTTAATTCGGAGTTCTCTAGCGCCATTATTAGTGGGTTGTAATGTGGTGTGAGCCCTCTAAGCATAATGACTGCCACAAACTCATCCTCCAATGGAGCTTTTATGTCCGTCAACTGCTGAGCTATCTCGCATATATTATTTAAATATTGCTCAATACCTGCGAACTCGTCAAGCTTCAGACCAAACAACGTTCTCAGCAAGCCAAGTCTTCGTGTCAGACCCCTATGCTCGTACGCCTTTTCCATGTTTGTCCAAGCTTCCTTTGCTGTATTCGCGTTCCGCACATGCACATAGGCTACTGGATCCAAACTTAGACAGATCCTAGCCAGAGCCTTCTGTTGTCTCTTGCTGTCCCTCATTGCGGTCTCATCTGTCGACTCGATACAGTCCCACAAATCCTCGTGAATCAAGGTCACTTTCATGACGAATTTCCATTGCGAGTAGTTTGACATACCCTTTAGTTTTGCTATTGGTACTGCTGCAATATTTGCCATGATTCTTTTGTTTAACTTTGGACTAAGCAACACAACAAACTATTTCCTTATAATTTCCACGCTCTGCTACCATGTTGAGGACATCGAAATATTATAAAAGGAATAAAACGGCCATTAACGATGTGCATACGAATGCAACGACACGACAGTGTCACTTTATTTAAAATTTCGAATATGGTGACACACACCATAGGCATATATAAACACTTATATATACCATTGAGTTTACATACTCAACAAAGAACTTGTCAGATAAAAGTACTAGAAGCCAAAACTTTAGTTTTCACGTCTAATTCCGATTATCGGTAGCAAATTTACGCGCTATGGTTTTGCTATTTAAAAATGTAAGACGTTATAATATAGGTAAAATTGCCAAGAATTGACCACTTTCGAAGGAACACCTTATTTAATTAGCACATTAGCCACTTACCATCGGGTGGGCAGCCTGTTTGTTTGCCAACTATATATTAAAAAAAAACATTATTCAGGGTAAAATAGTTTTAATTATAGTCAATTGAATCGAGTCCTTTTTAACAAGTTTCTAATATTTTTTACCATAAGTCATTAACCTAGGTTGTATTAACCTCATCTTGATGCACAAAACAAATCCAAAACGCAATGAAAATCGGAGTCCGGTGTCAGTAGCAAGGTAATCGAGTGGTAGCAGGTATCAATCCGTAGAGATAAGCAGTAGCTCTACCATGAGTTTGCATTCGTTTGGAGTCGATATCGACTGCGTAAATTCTTGTATGGAACTTTGTACAGCGCCCCTAGCGGTAACGCGGTGAACTAAAATCGGTACCATGAGTGCAATAGTTTACGATACGTCGCGAACCTATCGAAAACGCGCTCGCTATCGACAATCGTTTTGTGAATATTGTATGGAAATCGGTACCATGAGTTCATGATTTGACAGCTACTCGATAGACGATAACGTTCAAAACGATAACTCTGTAGTTACGTTACTCACTTACATTTTCAAGCGTGAGACAATATAATTTGTGCGTGAGACTCGATTCGATAGATAATCTAAGCAAGTTTGGAATAATATTATTGAGTTAAATTAGTTAATAACTTGTGATTTTTTTTTGCATGGAATATGCCAACCACGGCTTAGTTCAAGAATAATAACACATACATAATATATACGTTAATGACACGAAAACAATTAAAATACGGGAGCAGTCGTGAGAAAAAGTTCAAAAGAGTGATTACAACTATTTGTGCCAATTGTAGTATTATAAATAAGCATTTCAGCATTGGTGTTTAAAAGCAAATACAGACTTGAAACTGAAAGCTATACAGAGTTTATGTAAGTAACCTCAAAATCAAATTGCCATTTTCAAAAAGTTACTTACAATTTTGTTTTGATATTAATATCTTTATGATCATAGAGTTATCGTAAGTGTATAATACTGTTTTATGACAACTGAAGTGAATATATGGGTAATAATTCAGATTGTCTTCGTATGACCCCTTCAGTAGGTAAATGCAAAACTTGGATTTTTGGAAATAACAAAACAAAATGTCATCCTTATTTATGGCAAAATAACACATTGAATAAACTACAAGGCATCCCTAGAAGTTAAGGAATTGTTTGACAAGCTGATAACAAATTAAAAATAGTCTATATCAAAGTATTAAAATACCTATTCTATAACATTTTATTTACAAAACATTTCTTGCAGATTATCCATAAATGGGACTGTTGATGCTACATCCATACTTGCGTGCAACAAGTCCAATGAAGAAGCAAAGAATTAGCTGGATATAACAGCCAGTCAAATGGAAAAAGAATTGTGGTTAAAAATCATTGTCACTGTGTAGAGAGGTAAAACATTCATACACCCTCAAATGTCAAGAATTGCATTTTATTTTCTATATTATAAACCTTAATAACTTTTTTAAATAACTTCTTAAGAGTTGTTTCTCTAATAAAAAGCTATTGGTAATAGGTATACCTAATTTTTTTACAAAGAATAAAACTGACTTCAAAAACACTAAAAAGTCATAAATAATATAAGAATACATACAATATCACATTTTTATATTGAAGTCGGTGCCAAGCAATATCACCTGGAAAGTTTGGAACCAAGTTCAATATAAAAATGTGATATTGTATGTATTCTTGTATTTAAGACTTTTGGTGTTTTGGAGCCTGTTTAATTTTTTTAGAAAAAAAAATATTTCAATATTTTTTGTAAAATTCCCAAACTCACACCTACCAGAAACCTTCCATCATCATCAGCTCAGTAACATGATATAATGACTATCAGATGCAAAAAGGTACCTACTTACCTAAATATCGTCAGAAAAAAATGAAACATGTTGGATATGCCTCTGTAATTTAAGGGTTTCCTTCCATTATCCCAGATCCCTCTATCGATTAAAAGAAAGAATTTTGAAAATCGGTCCACAATTGGCGGAGTAATCAGTGAACATAATATTTAAAAAAAATGATTCAGTCAACATCTCCTTTTTTGAAGTCAGTTAAAACTTAAAAAGGTGCATATTATTATAAGATTTTATTTTTTACAGCTACATTTATTTTGGATGAGTGGCAGAGGATGATTTGATTGAGTGGCATTGATGATAATACAGAATGGTGCAGCCCAAGACCTTCGGTTTTAGCATTTCATTTTTTGGACTGATTTATTGCCACAGCTGCAGTTGGATTTTACAGTGTCACAATAGTTTGGATTGCATTAAAAAGGAAAAATTGGTTGATGATTTTTTTATTGATAAAAGATGTTAACACATTTTTTACACCAAAAATAAATAAATTACATGAGCCCACTCTTTAATTTATTTACCTAAGTAGGATTTCCTTGTTTTGACAAAGCAAAAAATATTAATTTTCAACAAAATTCTAGGTCTATATTTCATACTGAATCTAATATAAAGAACAACAGAATTGTTGTATTTGTGCATATTTTACACAAGAATGTTGGCAAACAAGCAAATAGTCTACTAGATGATCATAGTCACCTATAGTCTTCTAATGACCAAAGTGTACAAGGTGTAGGTTATTATCTTATGAATGTAGTTACAGTACCCTGAAATTTCGTATCCTTCAATATAAAACAGAAAAGCATTGCTGCTTTGCAATAACACAATATTTTTACTTTTACATCTTATGTAAAAGAAGTTATACCTTACGTAAAAGAATATGGGCATGATTCAGTATCAAAGTGCTTAATAAATATAACTTCCTGTGAGCTGTTCAATGAATATAAATAATATGAAATAAAACAAACAATCTTCTGTATATTTGAATTTATTTTGATTCATATGTCAAATAGGTGGATGGTATGAAAAAACAGGTTTGTTGGTGATATACTTGTATATTGCCCAACCCAAAAACCATGTAAGAGTCGTAATGTGAACTCAATAATTCACTTTTTTTCAGTCAACAATGCATTTATAGTAATATTCTTTAATTGCTTCCCTACCATTGCTGGTATTATAATAAAATAATAATACAAACAAAATGTATTTTTCAGACTAACTTCCCACTGTATTTTACCCTTAGATCATTTAGCCTAATTTTACCTCATAATAATGTGCAGTTTGCTAAAGTATCCAGTGAGTTTGTAGCTGTGACTCTGCATACTTTCATTGTCATTAAGATTTTGGCAGCAATATAATTTTACTGACTTGTAATCATACAAAATAAGTAAAATACCAATAGAATATATTTTAATAATATAATAGTGTCGATTAAACAAATTTCTTCATCTATTAAGTTTGCTAAAATATGATAATTATTGAATGATAATAAATAACAGTAGTACCGGTTCTTTCTTGTGCAGTAATTTCTATGGTTGGACACTTGACTGTAATTCCAGGTAAATTTTGGAACTTAAACTTCTGCAACAACAGACATATCATTAAACATCACATAAAGCCATAATAGATAATCATAATATTGTAAAATTCAAGTACCTATTTTATATGAATATTGGCCGACGTCAGACGTCATCAGCTTTATTTTAAGTTTTATATAAATTGCTTCATCATAAATACTCATACTGTAAAGGAGTAACATTTTTAGTCTTATTCATTCACCCACTCACTTATGCAGTTGTATATTTCCTGTAATAGCTCATTTGGCAGGTAACAATTTTCAGCATATTTGTCAACTCTATTGAATTAAACAAATATTATACATATTTTCCTGTGGGCCCTCAGACACAATTGAGATAATGGTGATCTAAAGCCTGAAAGAAAAAATTCATTGGTTAAATTATTTATCTATAAAGGAAAATCCTTCAATTATAACGGATTGCACTATTTACATTTAAATTATCAATCCAATAGGTCTCTTTGTGTAGCCACGTCTTTAAATAGATGGGTACTAAAAAACAAACCCATAGAAGCATAGAAAATGATTATTTTTAATGGAAAATTGTTACAATGTTTACCACAACAATGTTAATACTTACAATTAAACTATAATTACTATATATTCCTATGAATTGCGCCATTAACTGGAACCATGGAGCGCTTGTCTATATCATTATTAAATCAATACATGGCCTACATTTAATAAAAACTTATTCTTTAACATAAAACTAAATAAGTTTTCGTGAATGTAATCAAACAATGATTAAAAATATAACCTATGAAATAATTTGAAGTTGACGTATAAGCCGACTAAATTAAATCTTTCATAACAATATGGTAAGAAACCGAATTGAGCTACCGTTTTGCGAGGACGGATTATAGCGTATTACCAACATGACGACAACAAATAATTACCTGCTAAGTAGTCTGTATCCTTTGTATCGTTTACTATACTATCGAGTTAACGTTACGAAGTCAGCTATATGCAAAAGTAACTCATGGTACGGTCACTATCGAAAACGATATCGTCTGCGTTAACACGTTAGCGACTGTAGTTAACTACAGTGTGCAATCGATGGCAACTCATGGTAGAGGTACAGGGGTGGAAAGTAAATATTAGAAATCTAAAGCACAGTAAACAAGGAACGTAAATGCAGAGAGAAGACATTAGCAGTTGTCACAAAAATGCGTTTCGTTCCATTAACCATTTTTTTTAATATTTAAATCACTATTTTATTATACTATTAACGAATAGCAAAAAATGGAAAGTAAATCATTTCTGAATGCAACAAATATTGATTTAAAATAGGTTTATTCTATTTTAAATGAATCTTATACAGGGTAAAAGTGACGGTGTCCCATTTTTTTTAGCAGTGAGTCAGACCATCATCCTAATTTGCAAATTACTGAAATTTTCTCCCGGAAAATTTATAAATTTTTCGTTTTTTTTCTAAATTTTCTGGTGTAATATAACTACGTTCACGTTTACAAATCATATTTTATCTAAAAACCACAATAAATACACAAAAAAATAACTTCACAATGTAAATCGTATAACATTCCATCCTACTGCGCGCGGAATCAGCTGTTTGGGTCATCAAATGTCAACGCATCGGGTGTGAGCGGAACAAAAATGATACCGGCGCGCCATACATTGCGTAACATGAATAAAAATTGAAAATGAAAACTCCTTTTTTTCGCTTTAAAAGCTTTTCCGGGAAAAATAAACATCGGTAAACAAATATTAACATTAGTCTGAACTCACTGTTAAAAGTCACTTATACCCGGTATAAGTATTTTACGGCGGTGCCCGCCGCGGCGCCCGTGGTGCATCCTCAAGCGTGTAGCGAAGCACTTGGCGGGCATTGCTGCCGCGCATGCGGACATCGCTTCATCGAGAATTGGGATGATGACTGAATTCAAATTTTTACCTCTCCTCATTAAATATTAAAATACCGTAGAAAAAGATGCAGTCCTGTGAAATTAGAATTAAAATCGGTTTAGAAATACAATCAATTTAAGTTGTTAATTTGAAGGCGATTAGACAGAGAGATCCGACATCAACCGTCATTGTTGAGTACGGCCATATAAACTCCATGTGAATTGCCGTTTTGCTAGAAAGAGATAGAGAAAAATCTTTAATACCTTATATCTTGGTTGTTTTTATAGTTATTCGAAAACCGTTTTTTTCTTTCTGTTTATTATATGAATGAGCTTCTATTAAAGTAAAATTTTTTTTTTGTCATCTAGCCTATTGTCGCTGCGTGCGCCGCCGCGATAAACGCCGCGTGAGACGCTTCGGTGCCATCCGCGGGCTCGGCCGCAAAAAACGCGCCATTTCAAGCAAAGGCGTGTAAAATCGCTTCTCCGTAAAGGCACTCATACAACGCCATATATTTGAATTCAGTGCGGGCCGCGCCGCTCATCGCGACGCGGGGCGTCGCGCATCGCGTGTGGCGTGGCGTCTCGCGGCGCGTCAGACGTTTTTTCTGTTTACGGTGAGGCAGCGCGTGAAGCGGCACTCATAATCGCACGAGTAAACACAAATATATGGCAATATACGAAGCTATTCATAGAGATGCGAGGCGGGAAGCGTGGCGGTGACAGCCACGGCGACCGCGCGGCGCCCGCGGCGCTTCCTCAAGCGTGTAGCGAAGCACGTGGCGGGCATCGCTTCATCGAGAATTAAACGCCGCGGGAGAAAATAATATACATATTTGTAAGGGATTTGTAGCAAATGAGTTTTTAGTCTTCACGCAGCATGATGTGGCGTTTAATTTATTAATTAAATAAAAAAAACATTTTTATAGCAAAAGTTTCAACCATACAGCGAGCTCAGATCGACTGTCACTAATTTTGTATATGTACATATTGTACATTGTACAGAATTGATAATAATTTAAGTAAGACTATAAGTAAGTAAGTAGTAACTTCCTCAGTAGGTAACGAGGTGCTCTATTCATAGCTATAGTAACTCGTTGCATTCCCGCATAACCTGGCTTTAATTTAAACGTTATATGTGTCACAATTTTATTATTTCTTCCGTCACTCAGTGCCGACTTCGACACGGGATGAAAAAGTCTCGATGTTACAATTTAAGATTTTATGATTTTCATGAACGGTATTGCTATCAGAGATAACTGTATTCCTTAAAGATAGATTGTGTATCATCGGAACACTAAATCAAAATAAAGTTGAGAATTTACGAAATTAAATGCACTTATATAGTGCCTTTTTATGTGACTGTGACAAAAAATATACAATCGGGGACAGAAATTTGGTGCATTATTTACGTCCCCACCCCTCCACCACTACGTAGCCATTACGTTCCATCTCACCACTTTTCAAGTCATTGAGGAATATGATAAAACTCGCTCCCAATGAATTATAAGACATAAAAGACCAGAGGCCCTAGACAAATGCCACACGCTAACGTGTCCGCAGTCGTTCTGCAAAAAAAATGTATGGAAATGACATTAGCTTACGACAACCTCACGCTATGTTTTCCGCAGCTAATGTCATCTCCATACATTTATTTTGAGAACGACTGCGAAAAAGTTAGCGTGTGTCATTTGGCTAGGGGGGCTGGCAACTTCTGATTAGTATCAATTTTTTTGCCAAATATACTAGTGCTAATCCTACTTTCCCATTTTTGGTCTCATAGAAATTCAAAACAATAATCGTAGTCAAAACATAATTACTATCGCAAACAAAGCATCCTAAAATAAGAATATCAAACAGAATCACCTCAACTAAGGACGAAATATGTACGAATGGCGTATGGGTTAAACGCCTACGCGATTTAATATCGGCGTAATAGAAGGCCAACTCGGGCGCCGTGCGAGCCTACGGACGTACCGCCATACTTCAAGTTCATTTATTTAAAGATAGGAAAACAGTATACAACATCAATAGCTTGCACAAAACGTCCAGTTTAATCAAATTGATTTGCACAATTAAGCATATTTCATGAAAATGGTAGAATATAAATGCGTTAAAGTTTGAGCGTGAAGCTGGGGAGGTTCACGACAGTAAAAGCCTGTGCACACTTGCCATTACAAATCGTGTTGTTTGTTCGAAGCAAGCTACATGCAAGTCGCTATCCTGTACATTCAAAGTATGTATCTAAAAATAAAATATTTTATTTTCAATATCAAATATCTCTTAAAAGAGTTTTGAAAAACAATGTAAAGCTTTCTTTATCGATGACAAAAATCCATCAAAAGAAAACGAATCATCTAATGCCATCATTATGCTTTCGTATAACAATATATTTTATTATTTTTGAATTGTTAAATTTCTTTTTGAAATGTAGACAGATGGTTAGCAATGGCAGTTTTTTTTTATCGCCACTTACGTAAGCCTCATCGAATACTTTCCTTTGAGCAATCTTCGAGAAATATCGAAACCTGTTGTGCTATAGAAATGTAATAAACAAGCTAAGTAAACAGAATGATTTCACTGAAATTGTAATAATCCACTCAATGCGAGAACGTCTCGAGGCCGTCCGTCGAGATCATGAAAATAAATTAGACAAATTAAAATTATGTAGCCATGATCGATGGAAAAGGTAAGAAATGAGAAAGTAACTCACAAGATGTTTTATTAACATTGTGTTCGTAAAATTATATTTACTTACTGTTACGGAAGTCGGTTCAGGTAGTTATTTTTATTTTTAATTTCACAAAAAAATAATACGTTTTAATTTTTTTTTCTTCAGCATCCTTGCAAACCAGTTGACTAAAGAGCCAACCATTTTTGGTTTTTTTCGGACACTGCGTTCATTTCTCACACTCACCGCTTAGTAGGTATCTTCCTACTTACTATTCCAACATATCACATTTTTCAAATCCGTGGCACATAACGTGTTTTGTATGTGTACGCTTCCAAAAATAAATAGGTTACATGAATATACATTTTTATCGAACAACTACACCATCGCATGGCCACCGCCGTCTCAAACAATCTCACAATGACTGAAAACACACGTGTTGAGACTTTACATTTTGTTTACTTCGCGTTAATTGGTAACGTTACCTTATAGGTACTATTCATTAAATTTTATTATTAATTATAGGTTAGATATTGAATAACAGATAATTATAAGTATTTCAATTCCAAATTATTTAATTATATTTTTTTCTCTGTTTACATTAATTTATTTATTAAAATATTATAGTGGAAGAATAAAACAAGTAAAAAAATCACTTAAATGGTTTTATTGAAAATAAAGATAAAAATGAAGTAGATAATGTATTATTTAGTACATTATCTACTTCATTATCATACAGAGAAAATAATTCAGTAGTAGTAGATACCAGTAATCACACCACTCTCCTCATCCATCGAGGGCATTGATCAGACAAAAGATAAAGTTGTGGGGAGCTTTATGATGATTATATTAAATTGTATTGTCATCAGAACTTAAGGTATGTACTAAATATCAGATTAATCTGTCAATAGGAAAAGGGGAAAATTTCAACTACTAAATTTGACCCAAACATATAAACAAACAGGGCAAGGTAAATAAAACCGTTTAAAAACACTCCAACTCGTTGAAATTATCCCCGGAGTCCTCGATATTTCACAGGTGTGGCACGAAATTGCCTCCCACAGATTGTTTCGTCACTGCAGAGTCACTTTTGCGTTAGCACTTATTCACTGCACTTTTCACTTTTCTTCCCATTTTCTTTTCTTGCTCTTCCATTTCTCAAACTTACTCACAACTGAACCAAACTGTCAGTGAAATTAATTTAGTCAATTGTTCTACCAAATGCCGAAAGTATAATGTGACGTACATTATTATAATTGCTTGGTCATTTTTGCGTAATAGTTAGAATTTTTTAACAAGGTGGGATGTTTTGCCTTATATGCCTATATAGCGATAGCTTGCCGTCAGGTGTGTGTGAGACTCACTCCGCAGAGTGCAGAGCATACCCACCAAACCCACCTCGACGTCCATTTTGATCTTGTCCATAGTAAGGCTGATCCAGGGTCAGGGGAAGGCCCCGATTCATGGGATCATCCCTGAACAGCCCGGTCAGCTGCGGTCCAGTCTTTACGCTTATGGTAGGAACCCTGAACATAGAGGTGGGTCGTTCTATTAAAAGCTTTTGTTTCCGATGGACGTGTTTGACGTAGTACCACAGCCAAAAGAGTTTGGTAATAAACCGTCTCTGTAATCCGACAAATATGAAAAAAAAGAATTAACTGAATCGATCCGCCTGTCCCCGAGTTTTGCGCTTAACAGCACGAATTTAGCTATCAATGTTTACTAAATAGTTAAAGAATAATGAAAATAATTCCTACTTAAAACTAACTACGATATATGGACCATTTATTTTGGATCCATTGTCACGACCAAGCTGCTACGAGCTAAAAGGTGAACTAGAAAAATTAAGTGAACATAATTGGTTGAACGGTAGTGAATTATTGTGTGACGTGCGTAGTGCAACAGAAACACATAAATAATACATCTTTAAATTCATAATGCCTCTTACAATTATTATACCTACCTAAGTATATCTTGACATTTATTCAAAACTAGTGGGTCCGGCAGACGTTGTCCTGCCCGATTATTGTACATTTATAAACCTTCCCTGGGCCTATTCAAACACACAGAAAATTTCGTAAGAATCTGTCGAGCCGTTTCAGAGTTTTTGCTAGACAAACACACAGCGTTTCATTTTTATATATATGACTAGTGGGTCCGGCAGACGTTGTCCTACCCGATTTTATGTTTAACCTTCCCTGGACCTATGTAAATACACACAGAAAATTTCGTAAGAATCTGTCGAGCCGTTTCAGAGTTTTTGCGAGACAAACACACAGCGTTTCATTTTTATATATAAGAAGAAGAAGATAAACGAGTAGGTCCAGCAGACGTTGTCCTGACCGATTTCAGCGCCACCTACCGGGTCCAACTTTACGTTTAAACCTTCCTTGGACCTATTCAAACACACACAGAAAATTTCGTAAAAATCGGTCGAGCCATTTCAGAGTTTTTGCGAGACTAACACACTAACGTTTCATTTTTATATATAAGAAGAAGATAAGATATCACATTTACGTAGAACTTTATATTAGGATATATATTCTATTTCAGTAATTTATTATTACTCGTATCTAAAAAAATGAGCATACAATAAAAACCTGCATCAGCAACAACCCTGACGCGTAGGTAGGTACTACGATGCAGGCGTTTACACCAAAATTGACGTAAGTGGAGCTGGGACATTACTCGTTTTCCGATGGAGGATATTTCTCGTAAATACACTGTCAGAACCATTGCACCTCAAAATTGTAGTGGTTTTTTTAAGCATGATCCACTTTGGTGCGTCGAGGTTGTTAATTAAGATCTCAAATGGAGTGTGCGTTTAAAACCAATTTGGTGAATTTTATTGCACGTGAGTCTGAAGGGCTTTGGGAGCTTGCCTATCAGACAGCAGTGCAATTATTACATAGCAGAGAGATTAATAACTGGACAGGTAATTGTGATGTCATTCATAGGCATGGATCTGTGGGTGCTATGGAGATGATATTTTCTAGTTAAGTTTGTTTGTTGTTTCAAATTTAGTAAGAAAATATTAACCACTTCTTGTTAAACCGATTGATCTCAAATTTAGTACACACCCATAATTTTGATGAAAATAAGTAAGTCCAAGATGGCCGCAACCACAAAATGCCGGATTACATTTTATTCTCAACCCACTCAATATGGGTATCAAATGAGATGGCTTGACTAGTAGAATACATCACATTATAAAAAATTAAATTTTAGTTGGCAACCACTGCAAAATTTCGGTTTGTTAAAATTGTCGTTAAAATTGTTTTAATACCCTTAATATGGGTATATATAATGGATATCAAATAAAAGGGGTTTACAATTAGAATTCATGCATGGCGGTTCATATAGATTAGAAATACTTTTTATATTATTAACCCGGCGTGAATGAGGTGAGAAATTGTTGATCAGCTACGAGGTGGGTATGAGATCCGAAACTTTGATTCAAAATTTTTAATACTATGATGGCGTAGAAAGTTTTTTTAAAGATATATTAATAATACGATCCATTTAATAAGATTAGAAAATAAAATATTGGCATTATGTACAAAAAAACTTTATTTTTTATTGTAATAAATTACAAAGTGACTTTCTTTGAAAAATTACAAGTTTAGTTGGTTTTATTTTTCGCTAATACGTTTAACAAAATTCCAAATTTTAGATATATCAATATAAATCATTAATAGTATCTTCTTATTATTTTAACTAAGAAAATTGTACTAACAAAACATTACAGTCCCCGCCCATGATAATTGCGTGTTCCAATTTACTGACTTCTCCTATTTTGAACATGAATGTTTTGTTTTGTCTCTTTTTTGAGACAATACAAAACATTACTGTATATCTCTTTTTATATATCTCTTTTTGAGTCACCACCTCTAACTTATTTACTAGACAGTTTTGGGAAAACTTTTAAGTAAGTGATGAGTAAACCTCTTCTGTGTTTCTCTTGGAAGGTGTAGGTACGTTATGTTGTTTATTCCGAAGACATTCATATATAAGATATATAGTATAATATAATAGTATATATATAGCATAATAGACTTAAGCCTAAATTACAAATGAAGTCTCGGCGTTTCATGTGTAATTAATTACTCGTATTATTTTATCACCCGTATTATTTAATTTTTTCCTAGGGAGAGGCGCAGCCCCCTTGCTCGGGGGGCTCGGTGGTCGGGAATAATGACCAGTAAATGTGATAATTTTTACAGTTTTCATCACATTAACCAAATCACGTGGTAAGTATTAAAACTTACCAGCTATTTTTAATAATCCCATAACATATATAAACATATATACAGGATGTAACTGAACACCCCAATAACATTTAAGGATATGTATCCATCAGAAGTAGAAATTCTGTAGGAAAAATAATAGGGCTAACAAACCTACGTTTTTTCCCATACAAACTAAATAAATTATTTTTTGGTATTAAGTGTCGACAACCCTACGTAAGCGTACGAGGAATACTACGCTCACGTCATACAAACTAAATAAATTATTTTTTGGTATTAAGTGCCGACAGCGTATGTAAGCGTAGGAGGAATACTACGCTCACGTCTGTCACGTATCATTTTGTGTTTAAATTTCTTTTGTTTTAAGAGCTGATTATGGTTGTCATTTGGAAGTTTTTGCTTTCAGTTTAAAATCTAATAACTCTGAAAGTATTGGGGTTCCAGGTCTCAGACAAGCACCGAAGGTCCATTTAGCATCTAATATATATGGCCCTTAAATGTTATTGGGGTGTTCAGTTACACCCGGTATAATTATGTGTATGTTACGCGATTACTCCGCCAATAGGCACATAGTACCTAACTCATTTGTTTCACATTTAATCTTTGCGACTGGTAGTCTTTATCTCAGGATGCTGAGCTGATGATCGAAGGTTCCTTTAAGATTAGGAGTAAGGGTATAAGTTCTTTTAATATCTTATCATTTTGAAATTTTACTTCATATATCTTCCCGGTCCCTCGATAAATTGAGGGCGGGGCAAACATCTCTCGGCGGAGGAAGTCAGACGGCCGAGGATCAGGGTGGCAAAGAGAGGAATCGGCGGACAATCCTAGCGTTATTGAGCAATACCGCACTTTGGAGCCTCGCTATCAATAGTCCATCACGCAGTCCCGATCTCTGTAGATAATCACGAAGAGAAGTTGGGGCGAGGCCGTGGGTAGAGACGACGACGGGTATTATTTCAGTGGATGCCACCTGCCATATGTCGGTAACCTCGTGTACCAGGCTCAGATTTAACTTTTTATTTGATTTGGCCTTCACGAAATTTTCGTTGAAATATATAATGACGTCTAATGAGAACACACGCAATTCGGGCCGGTCTATCAGTACGATGTCAGGCTTGTAGGCGGAAACTGTCCTGTCCATAATGCTGGATCTGTCCCAGTATACTTCCCCAACGGTACGCAGCCCCGACGTGCCCTTTTTAAAAAAATATTACATTTATTAAGCATAATATGTAATTATTAATAACTACCGGTAAAAGTGAATAATTAATTACTTTTGCCGTTAATTTTGTTAGTTATTATTACGTACCGGTAATTATTCATCATCACCACAGCTCATATACGTCCCCACCGAGGGGTTCGAGCCTACCCTATGTTAGGGTGATTAGGCCTTAGTCAACCACGCTGGCCCAGTGCGGATTGGTCGACTTCACATACATCATTGAATTTCTTCGCAGATGTATGCAGGTTGCCTCACGATGTTTTCCTTCACGTCGAGCGTCGAATAAATGTACATATGAAATTCGAAACGAAAAACACATTGGTACATGGCGGGTCTCGAACCCTGACCCCCCGATTGGAAGGCAAGTGCCGAGTCCACAGCGCCACCGACGCTCCTAATAATTATTAATAATAATTATTAATAATTTCCAATTTATCACATTTTCCGTAAAAATATATACTCAGTCACGTCTGTATAGAGACTAGATTGTTCTTAAGCTACGACGTAACTCATACGTCTGTTAAGTAGATTCATTCGTTACATGTTACGTAAATACGTAGCGGATATCCGCCGTGCTTTGTAGATGCAATCTATGATTGAATTGGAAGGGCCATCTGACATTTTCAATAGCCTATCTCGAGCGAGAGATTGCCTTTGTTGCCTATGATCTGATCCAATAGATGTTGTTCCACCATTTTAGAGCTTGGACACAATAGAATATGAAATTTGCTTTGAAAATGTTACGCGGATATGACATATTTCGATTATTTTTGAAATAAGAACGGCTTGGCGAAAATAAGAACGTGTTTATTTTTTACAAGCTTTTTAAATTTAAAACAAACAAACCGATATACCTAACTTCTTGAGCAAATATTAGTTACGAGTATTATTCATTGATTCGCTCATCAATTGTAGACTGAAACTTCAAAAAAAAAATCTTTATTCATTCTCTTAAAGTACCAAAAAGTAAACTGTGATTGGGATCTCCCTTTTATAAATTACCAAATGGCTCTAATAAAAAGCAGTACTTCTAAATATTTGCACTCATTTTAGCAAAAGGTCCTTTTGAGCAGACTTCTGTCAATCTTAACTTTAGCGACAAAATTTAGCCTAAAGAACAAACAGCGGCACAAAATTCGGGCGTCCAAGATTAATGGTCAATTTCACCAACTTAGCTTAGGAAACTTCTAAGAAGTATGCTGTCACTTTTTGTCTTAGTGAAAACAAGGTTGGTGAAATTGACCATAACTGGTACTTCACACCGAGACAGCTTCAACGCTTTACAAAACGCAAGTCGGATCGCGTATGGAGTAATAAGATCTGAAGTCGGCAGCAGCATCAGCATCATTTGGAATGTCTAAGCTTAATAATTCATAAAATTTCTGTATTATAAACTATATGGTGTGTATCCGTTTTATCTTCTCATGTTCTCTCTTCTCTTCTTTATTTATACTGGAAGTGGTTGGCTAACATATTGGTTTTGGGAAATGTATCATATATTTAGAACTACTTTTTATGTGTTTACATATTTTTATGTGTACTAGATATTTGTGGCGTAGGCCTTGCTGCTAGCTGTCTCATGCGCTAGAACTAAATTACGAGTATTAAAAGAGGCGATATTTACATTGCAGACTATTAATATAATTTCTGATGCCGTTGACATATTCTGTGTGCCGTTGATATATTAAGTATGTACCTAAATAGTTGTAATAATAATAAATTGTTGTTATCATAAGAAAAATAATAATGAATAAGTTTAGCTGTGAGCGTCGGTGGCGCTGTGGACTCGGCACTTGCATTCCAATCTAGGGGTCCGGGGTTCGAGACCGCCATGTACCAATGTGTTTTTAAGCTATTGCATAGCTTTTAGCGCGGGCTTTAAGCGCGGCGACCGAATCAAGAAATTCCGTAACGAAAAAAACCTAACACCTTCCACTCCGACCGGCAGGCCATGAGTAGAGAAATGTGCCCATAGGCACAGCGGTGCCGCGTTGAAAGCCGTGCATCGTCTAACGTCGTTTCAGTTCGGCAGACTTCGGCACGGTGTTTTGACGCGGTATTTTCCAGAAATTTAGAGGATTTCAAGTTTCAAACTTATGTTTCTTATTTTATACCATAAACCTATAGTTTCAATGATAAAACTTCCTGAATAACCTACATGTATTGTAAGATAATAAAAATATTTTAAACAATAATTAACTTCTCATTTATTCAATAAAAGAAAAAAAAATGTTTTCTTATCGGTCACCACACTCAAAAAGTGTAACTTGAATTAATATCAAAGAAAAAACTTGAATTAATATCAAAGAAAATAAATACTGCATAAATAAAATAAATAAATAATTATAATTGCACTATGTTGATAAAAAATGCTATGCAATAGCTTTACCGCGGCAGTCCCTGAGTGACGATACGAGTATTATTAGTTATTCTTATGGTGCCACTTTAATTTTTGTTTTCTAATTTCATATGTACATCATGTACATGTGAAGTGGACCAATCCGCACTGGGCCAGCGCGGTTGATTAAGGCCGGTATTATATGAGGCGGCGCCGCCGCGCGGCAGTGCAAAATTAAAAAATCCACGAATCTCTGGTAAAACAAATCAATATAAAATCAAGTCTACCATTTATACATATTTACATGTGCAAAAAAATTTACAAATACAAGTAGGTAAATAAAGTTGTATAAAATATTTTCTGATGATACAATAAATACAATACCTGCAATCATCCCAACACTTTTTATTGCTGATTTCAAAGATCAATACACACACCATCCTCAAGAAATAAAAATTAATCCAAAAAACTGAAATAATTTCAGCTAAGGCAGCTATAATGTGAATATTAAAAAAGCCCTTGTTGTTTATACAAACCGAATTGGAAATATTATGCTAATGATAAGTCTCGGTAAGGACTTAGTAATATTTAGTTCTAGATTAATCCAATTAAAACTTAACAAAGCTGAATAGAGGTTGCAAGGCAGACAGACTGAAGCCGCTCGCCACTTTCAATCAAAGGTCATTAATTCCGTAAAGGATCAGACAGATTAAGGAATACTTACATCTGACCTTGCCTGGTGCGCACTAAGGGGGTATCATTATTACAGATATTACACAGATAATGAGCGAAATAGCTAAGTTCGAGACAATTAACTTATTGTGAGAGAACGTTTGGTAGAACTATAAAATGGTGTGGGCGCAGAGAAGTTTATAGAACCTAAGTGTAGTGGAGATGTCAACGAAAATGCTAAGCAGCTGAGCTGAGCAGTGCGAGCAACTGTAGTAAAATTGTGAAACGGTACGGGCGTCATAAAAGATGTGTATGGAAGCTAAATACTGCTAAAATATTGAGCGAAGATATTCAATTAATGTGGCATCTGACCGAAACGAGAATGTGTGGTAAAATAATTAACATTGTTTTAAGAGATGATGGCCTCAAATCATATTAATCTAAATTGAGTAGGTATTTTTAATTATTTTTAACCTACCTATTGGCAGCTGCTCGGACAGACTTCGTTCTGTAAAAAGTTGTTTACTCTGTGATGTGTATAGGAAAAGATAAATGTTGTTTTTACTATTTTCAGCGTAATTTTATGTTTTTTCTCACCATAAGACCTTCCATGTGCCTTAAGGAAAATATGAAAAAAAAAATCCGAATCGGTCCACCCGTTCTCGAGTTTTGCGCTTAGCAATATATTTGGCTATTCATTTTTAATTATATAGATTACAGAAAGAACAGAGTATTAATTTTGTTAAAGTATAACATAAGGAATCAAATGTTTCATTTCTATGAGCTAGGTACATGTTTATACTCGTAAATATATAAAATTGATTGAGTACCTACACTTATTTTTTTACAAAATACATGAAAGCTCTTGGCCATTAACGCATCTGATGATAAGATGAAAGCGAGCTTTTCATGGGCTATTTATGGATATATTGCTATCAACATTTTTACTATATGGCGACAAACTTAGGTAAAACTGTAATAGTTATTCAGATGGAGTCAAAAGCCCTAGCAAGCAAATCAAGCAGAAAAAAATATTATTCACTTCTCATGCTCTGAAAGTGCTTATTTGTGCAGGATATAGGCTGCATAAAATCGAATTTTGTGCACAAGTGCATTAACGTATCTACTCATACATAAATGTATCTATATTAAGGCAAAGAAAATGAGCCATATAGCCAAACACAATAAGAACTTCATACATAGAATTTGTTATTTTATTAAGCTATTGCATAGCTTTTTTTATCGCGGGCTTTGAGCGCGGCGACCGAATCAAGAAGTTCCGTAACGAAAAAAACCTCATACCTCCTACTCCGACCGGCAGGCCTATTCGCTAATTAGAACTGTAATTTTTGAGAGACATTATATCCATTAGTAATGAAATCAATTTATTTATTATTAATTATCTCAAAAAAATAATCAATTTATCACACAACAAATAAAAATTTGCAGAAAACGGCGCGTTTTTACAATTGGACATATTTGTTTTTTACTTTTTATTTATTTATTCTATTAATTTTATTTGTTTTTTACCTTTTTATGTTTTTTATATTTTTCCTTTTCTGTTTTTTACTATTTTTATTTCTTTTTAGCTATCACCTACAACTGTATTGAAAAACGTCGTGTGATACACGGGTATGTATATTAAAATAATGAAACTCGCTTGGTGGCACACCCCGGACACTCCATACAACGTTCGCAAATCAATTACCTATTACTACTACTTAAACAAATGACGTTCATACACGCGCAAATGTGTGCGTGGAATCTAGTAGGGCTGAGTGAGCGGTTATCAATCGCAATGACGTGGGAAGTGCAGCGACTGCCTTCTCTTTCACCCGCATAGCGCTGTCTCTGTTATCGCCCGGCGCTCGCGTCTACTCGTCCGAGCGATCGCGCGCGCCCTTGTTTACGTGTCAGTGATGTCTACAGGGAAGTGCCGGGTAGGACGAGGTATTTGAAATGAGTGCGAGGAGGTGAGTGGCCGTTCTGTACGTAGTACTATTATCTATTCTGTGTTGGTGGTTTGCAACAGACTAACTTTTATTTATAGATAGTAAAAAAAGTAGACAGATTTACACTCACATACCAATAGATGGCGTTGGTAGTATGATATTTTGTTATTAAGTTACAATTTATTTATAACACCCTCTCTTAACAAAATATCCCGATAATTGCAAAAGTTCCAAATTTCAGTCTATAAAATGATGTAAGTATTTTAACAATAAAAACAATCTTATAAACTATGCTTATTTTAATTAACTTCCCCTATGCCCATCAGATCTATGAATTTATAATGTTTATTTGCACAAAGTGCTTTAGTAAATATATCTGCTGGCATAGAAGAGGTCGGTACATAACTAATTTTGATTTTATTATCAACAACACACTCTCTAGTAAAATGATGGCGTACATCAATATGCTTAGTACGTTTGTGGAACATCGGATTAAAAGCCAATTTTAAAGAACTTTGACTGTCACTGTACAAGCTTAAAGGTTTATTTTTACCACACATACCAAGTTCTGACATTAAAATTTTCAAATAAATTGCTTCTTTACAAGCCTCTGCAAGTGCCATATACTCGGCCTCAGTGCTAGACAGGGCAACTGTTCTTTGCTTTCGAGACTCATAACTTATTACACAACCTGACAATACAAAACAATATCCCGTATAAGACCTTCTGTCAATGTTACAAGATGCCCAGTCAGCATCAACAAAACCATGTAAATCAGTACTATCTATCTTGAAAATTAAGCCAAAATGTTTAGTTCTTTGCAAATATCTCAACAACCTTTTCAAATGTTTCCAATGTGTTTCATTATAACATGTGTTATATTGGCTCAGAAAACTTACACTATAAGAAATATCTGGCCTTGTGAGAACTGAAAGATACATCAGTGATCCAACCAATTGTTGTTAAGGATAAGTCTCACTATAATGGTCATTAGCAGCCTTTTCTAATTTTAAATTTACTTCCATTGGAGTATCTGAAGTTTTGCAATCAATCATATTAAATCATTTCAAAATATTGTCAATAAACTTCTCTTGGTCCAAAGTTACACAATTCTTTTGAACATTTACATTCATGCCAAGACAATTTTTGATTTGACCCAAATCTTTAATTTTGAAATCTGACTCTAATACACTTTTCAACCCTTTGTAAGTATTATCACAGTTGTAAAAAACAAAAAAAAATCATCGACAAATACAGCTACATAAACTTTTAAATTTATTATCACATTTCATGAAAAGACAGGGTTCATATTTAGATTTCTTGAAACCTAACTTTAACAAACTGGATTCCACTTTTATGTACCAGGCCCTAGCTGACTGTTTTAGCCCATATATGGCCTTTTTTTAGCCTCAAAACTTTATTTTCACAATTTTTGAAATTAGAATTTTCTGGTATTTCCATAAATACACATTCATCAATATTACCATTTAGGAAGGCTGTTGGCACATCTAAATGGTTCATTTTTAAGTCTAGTTGAACACTCAAGGCAAAAAGTAGTCTCAAGGTAGAATAACGCACAATAGGAGAAAATGTTTCATTATAGTCCATACCTTTGATTTGAATGAAGCCCTTAGCCACAAGTCGGGCTCTATAGCGCACATTACCACTACTGTCACACTTTTCCTTGAACACCCACTTGTTTTTCACTACTGTGCCCTCACTTGGCCTATCCACTAAAACCCACGTGTCATTGTGCAGTCCCTAAAAGATTTCCAGTTCTTCTTGCATAGCACTACACCAATGCTCCCTTTTGGGTCCCGTGAGAGCATCCTGTAGAGATATTTGTTCACTAGTAAAGTCTTCAACACACATATTGGAAAAATCGTACCTCTCTGGTACACGACGAACACGCTTCACTTCTTGAATGACAGCATCGCTCTGAGTAGCGACCAAACTGTCATCTGTTATTAAGCACTCACTATATTCGTCATCCTGATCACTTGACGAATCACTCGCAATATATGTTGGATTTTCTCTGCCTGATCTCTCATTGTCTTCAATGCTTATTGAACTTTTCTCCTCTGAAAGTACACCCTAATTGCTGGAACGGCTACTACATTTACCAATGATAAATCAGAAACCCTGTGACGATCAGGTGTAGAAAAGCACAATACATAAAACTAGGATAGAAAGGATGATGAAAGGACTCACCAACGACGGGGCACAACGCCGGCCGGCTAGTTTCACCCACAACACCACAAGTCCTTATCTGTATTGGATACTTCGCCTCGTCAGGCAGAGTTTGAGTTCTACTGATGGTTATCACCGATTAGTAAACCGCTAGCCGGTGTTTTTCTGTATTTTTAAAATATAAAACGGGAGCACGCGCGCACACACAAACGATTTTTTTTTTCTATCTGCTGTCACTTTTTTTTTACAACTTAGCGCGGGAAGCGCCATAGTATAGGAACGGCCGACGAGCCACAGAGTAACTGACTGGGCGCACTGCCGACGTGGCGCGTAATTTGAATTAGGATATGGATTAAGAGTGGAAAAGGAATCTGTTTTTAAAGGAAAAGTCTTATGTTCGTACATTTTCCCCCCACTTGAAATCCACTAGGGTTTCACGAAGAAAAGTATGTTAGTAAAGCTGTGCTCGAAAAACACTAAATTCTAAATTAAAACTAAGATTAACTTAAGTCTATGATATTGCCTGCGTACCATACCAACCAATTAATTCGATGGCAATGGGCAAACCTTAACGACAGGTCTGCGTAACATTTTGCCATTGGCAGTTCTGAGAGTAACGACTCGAACTACGTTATCGGAACCTGTGTGAATTTGCTCAACCTTACCTAGCTTCTAATACAAAGGAGGTAAGTTAGGCTCATTTATCATAACTAAATCGTTTAACTTTATATTGGGCGTATTTGAAAACCATTTGTTCTTTTGCTGAAGAGTGTGCAAATAATCTCGCTGCCAAATATGCCAAAAACTTTGTGTCAGCTTTCTTAACATTTGCCAACGTGACCGAGGGCAAGACTTCTCGTCTATAAACTCTTCAGGTAGAGCGACTAACGGTCCGCCCGTCAGAAAATGGCCGGGAGTCAAGACATTGCATTCTTGAGGGTCCGTCGATAAAGCACAGAGTGGGCGCGAATTTAGTACCGCTTCGACTTTAGCTAAAACCGTAAAAAACTCTTCGAGTGTTAAGACCTGAGCACCCACGACACGCTTGAGATGATATTTGGTGGATTTTATACCACTCTCAAATATCCCGCCAAAATGGGGAGCACCAGGTGGATTAAATTTCCACTGAATATGGCGGTTGGCTAAGCCTTCGGATATTTCAGGGTAATGCCTTCGCAGTTCATCGATTACTTCTTTGAGATACTTATTCCCGCCCACAAAATTTGTCCCGCAATCAGTAACAATGGTATGACATATTCCGTGACGAGACACGAATCTATCGAGCGCAGCTAAAAACGCATCAGAACTCAACTCGGTTACTGCTTCGAGGTGCACGGCCTTAGAACTCAAACAGACGAATAAGCATAGGTAAGCCTTATATGTCTTGGCACTTCGACGTCTGCTTTCTTTGACCAAAAACGGGCCACCGAAATCAATTCCCGTCGTATGGAAACACCGAGATGGTTGAAGTCTAGCAGCGGGTAACTTACCCATTATCGGCTGACTAGAAACCGGTTTGACTTTGAAACATCGAACACATTTGGAGAAGACGGTACGTATGAGAAGTCTAAGTCCAAGGATCCAGAACTTTCTCTGAATTAGTGATTGCAATGTACGAGGTCCACAATGCAAATATTTTATGTGGAAATATTCCACAATGAGACGAGACAACGGGCAAAGCTTCGGGAGGAGAACAGGGTGCAGCACTGAAAGCGATAGATTCGCCTTATCTATACGTCCCCCCACTCGCAATAAACCATTATTATCGATAAAGGGAGATAATTTTTGAATAGATTTAACACACTGCTCATGAATTTGCACTTGTCTAATGTGTTCAGACATATAGTGACCTTGATTAAATTTTACGAGCAAATTTATTGACTGATCAAGCTCTGCACTGGTGAGAGCAAAATATTTCAGAGCTGACCTTTCAATTCGCGTATTTGAAATAAAGCGCAAACACCAAGCTAACACTCTTTGAAGCCGGAGCCTGAAGAGAAGACTGTTTTGAAATTAACTTTAAAAGCACGTTGTCCGTAGGAATAGTGTGGAGGATCTGCGACTCTATAGGTTTCAACTCAGGTATTATCTCTGCAGACTGAAGTAACGTTCTTTTACTAGGCCAAGAGCTAGGCAAACCGCTCAGCCAGGAAGGACCATTCCACCATAGTGAATGATCAGCAAGCTCTACACAAGACATGCCTCGGCTACAACAATCCGCCGGGTTTTCTGTGGTAGGAACGTGATACCAATGCTCAGAGTTGATTAAATCGGTCGCTTGAACTACGCGATTACCCACATACATTTTAAGCAAGTGAGGAGGTGTATTTAACCACGATAGAGTAGTGCTACTATCTGTGTAAGCACGAACCGACGTTATACAATTTTTTTCTTTTAGGGTGCTATGCATGTGCGATAACACTCGAGCCAGTAGCACAGCTGCACACAATTCAAGCCTATTTATTGTGGTGGGCTTCAATGGAGCCACTCTAGATTTACCAATTAACAAATTAGTAACCGTCAAAACGTCAGTGACAACACAAATGTAAACACAACAGCCGAAACCTTTTAAAGATCCATCGCAGAATCCAATTAAGTGTACCTCAAGAGGGTTGGAAGGTAACACTAAACGCGGTAATTTTATTTTTTGCAAATCACACAAATTTGCGGCTATTAAATGCCATTGTTTGGCTAAGTTTTTTGGGATGACCTCGTCCCAAGCTAAGTTTAAACGCCACATATCTTACAGCAGTGATTTTGCAGCAAAAACCACTGGGCAGATCCAGCCTAATGGATCGAAAATACGTGCCACGATTGACAGTATAGATCGTTTAGTGAATTGAACATCGAAAGATTCCGAGAATAGGTATGATAAACTATCATCAACAGGGTCCCACCGTATCCCCAATATTTTTACACTCTCAGAACATGAGTTGACGAAAGACTTGGACGTTTGACAATGCTCAGAAGGGAGATCAGACAAAAGACTGGGTGAATTTGAACTCCACTTCCGAAGCTCAAAGTGACCCTTTGATAGTAACGATACGAGGTCGTCTTTAAGCTGTCGAGCTTCCTCCAAGGACGAGCATCCGGTAGTGATATCGTCCACGAAGGTCTCCTCGCGAAGCACCTGAGCAGCATGACTCAGATAATCTGAGCCATGATCGTCGGCAAGTTGACGAAGAGTTCGAATTGCCAAGTATGGAGAACTACTGACACCATACGTCACAGTGTTAAGTTCGTATTCTACTATAGGCTCATGTGGCTGGTTTCGCCAGAGTATGTGTTGATACGACTTATCCTCGGGCCTTATTAAAATTTGACACTACTGTCACACTTTTCCTTGAACACCCACTTGTTTTTCACTACTGTGCCCTCACTTGGCCTATCCACTAAAACCCACGTGTCATTGTGCAGTCCCTAAAAGATTTCAGTTCTTCTTGCATAGCACTACACCAATGCTCCCTTTTGGGTCCCGTGAGAGCATCCTGTAGAGATATTTGTTCACTAGTAAAGTCTTCAACACACATATTGGAAAAATCGTACCTCTCTGGTACACGACGAACACGCTTCACTTCTTGAATGACAGCATCGCTCTGAGTAGCGACCAAACTGTCATCTGTTATTAAGCACTCACTATATTCGTCATCCTGATCACTTGACGAATCACTTGCAATATATGTTGGATCTTCTCTGCCTGATCTCTCATTGTCTTCAATGCTTATTGAACTTTTCTCCTCTGAAAGTACACCCTAATTGCTGGAACGGCTACTACATTTACCAATGATAAATCAGAAACCCTGTGACGATCAGGTGTAGAAAAGCACAATACATAAAACTAGGATAGAAAGGATGATGAAAGGACTCACCAACGACGGGGCACAACGCCGGCCGGCTAGTTTCACCCACAACACCACAAGTCCTTATCTGTATTGGATACTTCGCCTCGTCAGGCAGAGTTTGAGTTCTACTGATGGTTATCACCGATTAGTAAACCGCTAGCCGGTGTTTTTCTGTATTTTTAAAATATAAAACGGGAGCACGCGCGCACACACAAACGATTTTTTTTTTCTATCTGCTGTCACTTTTTTTTTACAACTTAGCGCGGGAAGCGCCATAGTATAGGAACGGCCGACGAGCCACAGAGTAACTGACTGGGCGCACTGCCGACGTGGCGCGTAATTTGAATTAGGATATGGATTAAGAGTGGAAAAGGAATCTGTTTTTAAAGGAAAAGTCTTATGTTCGTACATTTTCCCCCCACTTGAAATCCACTAGGGTTTCACGAAGAAAAGTATGTTAGTAAAGCTGTGCTCGAAAAACACTAAATTCTAAATTAAAACTAAGATTAACTTAAGTCTATGATATTGCCTGCGTACCATACGAAACGTAGATAACTTCCCCTTATTATCTTTTGCCACCTTCGACAAGTCGTAAATGATTTGCATACATTTAAATTCATATTCACGCTTTTTTAAATAGGAATGTAAGTCAGTTTCTGACATTTTTACAGATATGTCCCTATATTATTACGATTGTATTAATTGAAGTATCACACAACAATATGTAGTTAAAGACACAGAGTGAAATTCGCCAAACAGTACATATACCTATAAACGGTTATAAGTAGGTGGACATCATTCAAAGATTTGTTTACTGAAATTATACACAGTAATCGTTCACTGTCCAATGCCCAAAAAATGCAGTTTCTGAAAACAAAGGTCAAAGGCGAAGCGGAGCGGTTAATCCAACATCTCCAGATTAGCTCCGACAATTACAATACATGTTGGGAAATTCTCAATAATCGCTTTAACAATCGAAAACTCATCTTTAATTCACACATTAGCATCTTATTGAATTTGCCAACCATACAACAACCAACAATCAACATTATAAAACGTATTCATGACACGACAATGGAGTGCTTGAATGCAATCAGGAACATGGGAATAGACATCAGTACATGGGACCCGTTGCTAGTATATCTATTAACTCAAAAATTGGACTCAGAAACACTCAATGAGTATTCAGCTTCTCTAAAACAACCACGAGAATTGGCCAAATTAGCAGAATTGTTATCATTCTTAGAAAGCAAATTTACAGCAATGGAATCGTCCAAAAGAAAAGAAATTACCAATCAACAAAAATCAAATACTTATCAAAAATCAAATTATAATTCTAAACAAGCATACTCAGGAAATAAACCTATACTATCAAACAAACATAATCGTACTTATAAAGTGTGTCCTATTTGCAAAGGTGACGAACATGGCTTATTTTACTGTAAACAGTTTCAAGAAATGACACCGATAGGTAAGCGGCAAGCCATTGAAAAATTAAAATACTGCATTAATTGTTTATTTGATCATTATGGCAATAAATGTATCTCTAACAAACGTTACCGCGAATGCAACGAGTGTCATAATACTATTGTCCACAAAGCATTTCAACGGAATTGTAACTCTATATCTGGTGGCGTGTCGGTATCAAACAAGCCCGCGCCACGTGAAAGCGCACCCAGTAACGTGCAGCAACGTAAGCATTCAGAAAACAATGCACATGTCGCTCAAATGAACGAATTACCAGAAACCTTATTAGCCACGGCCATGGTCAAGGTACAAAAATCAGATGGTACCTATCAAACATTACGCGCCCTTATCGACCAAGGGTCGCAAACAACGTTGATTTCCGAAAAGGCTGAACAACTTTTGGACTTAGCACGAAAACGATGCAAGGGCTTAATCACGGGTATAGGAGCAAAGGACAGCATCTGTAAAGGCATGATCAACATGAACTGCACATCAATGAACAATACATTTTCGTTTAACACAGATGCCTACATCATGAAAAGCTTAACAAAAAATCTTCCTTCACATTTTCAAAGCCTAGTTGGTCGTATTTAGATAACATAGAATTAGCAGATCCTCAATTTTACATAAGTCGCCCAATTGATATTTTATTAGGAGCTGACATTTACTCTCAGATAATTTTAGAAGGAATTTGTAGATTAAATGAAAACATGCCGATTGCGTAACAGACGCGCCTCGGATGGATATTATGTGGCAATGTCAAAAGTTTACATTGTAATGTAGTCCAATTAGACACAGAAAACCTACAACGTTTTTGGCAAATCGAGGACGTTTCTCCAGAAAAATCAACTATGTCAACGGAAGATCAGTATTGCGTTGATTTTTATAACTCTACTACGAAACGATTAGAAGATGGTAGGTTCGAGGTGTGTTTACCTCTGGTATCGAATTACGAGGAACGACTCGGTGATTCTAAATCAATAGCGATTGCACAGTTTAATCAATTACAGAGAAAGCTTGTGAAAAATGAAAATCTAGGTCAAAAATACAAGCAATTTATTGAGGAATATAAAAAATTAAATCATTTAAAACCTTGTCTTATAAATAAAAAACCGGAATGCTACTTACCTCATCACTGCGTTTTGCGAGATGACTCATTAACTACGTCATTACGGGTCGTTTTCAATGCGTCCTGTAAAACAACATCCGGTAAAAGCTTAAACGACCTGATGTATAAGGGTCCAAATCTACAGAATGATCTACAGACACTTATTTTAAAATTTAGGCATTATCAAATAGCAATTACGGCTGACATTGAAAAAATGTTTCGCCAGATTTGGATACAACAATCAGATCAAAATTTACAAAAAATTATATGGAGAGATGAACATACAAATTTATTAAAAGAATACATGTTAAGCACCGTTACTTAAGGCACCAAGGCCGCACCATTTTTGGCTATCATGACCTTAAGACAGTTATCAAAAAACGAGCGTGAACACTACCCTGAGGCAGCAGAAGTCCTCGAAAAATCCTTTTACACAGATGACCTAATTTACAGCACACATGACATACATAGCGCCATTCAAATACAGCAAAATTTAATATCATTGTTGAGTTCGGGAGGTTTTAATTTAAGGAAATGGGCATCCAACTGTCCGCAACTATTAAAACTAAATGAAGGTCAAACTTCACAAAAAAATAAAAACTTTGCAATATCAGATTCTGTAAATACAAAGACATTAGGATTGACGTGGAACAGTACACATGATTATTTTACCTACCAAATAAAAACAGAATCACACCATATGAAAACAGTCACCAAGAGATTAATATTATCTGAAATATCAAAGACCTTCGATCCCTTAGGCTGGATAACTCCTATTACAACTAAATTTAAAATATTATTCCAAGAAATATGGTCGTTAAATTTACAGTGGGACGAAGAAATACCAGAAAAGCTATCAACAGAATGGGAATTGATAAAAGATGACATCAAAAATTTAATATTAATTAAAATTCCTAGATGGATAGGAGCAAATCCGACATGTACTATAGAACTACATGGGTTTTGCGACGCATCGATGAAGGCGTATGCGTGCGTTATTTACGCAAAAATTAAAATCGGCGAAAAAATATCAATCAATTTAGTGGCAGGAAAGTCAAGACTCGTACCTAAAAGTAAGAGTATAACACTTCCACGATTAGAATTATGTGGGGCATTTTTATTGAGCACTTTAATGAAGAAGGTCAAGAACAGTTTTATGGGATTAAATATCTTAACTTTTGGTTGGACAGACTCCACAGCAGTGTTAGGGTGGTTGCAAGGTGATACAGGAAGATGGAAGTCCTTTGTCGCCAACCGCGTAAACAAAATAACGGAGGTGATGCGTAAAGAAGAATGGCAATATGTGAAATCTATTGAGAATCCAGCAGATTGTGCAACCAGAGACTCTATTTTGATAAAGTATCGGACATGCGATTAATACGGGATGAATGGAAAATCATAATTTATTACGAAATGCAACCTTATTGGAATGGTATTACAGTACTTAATAAATATTCGCTTATCTTAGAAGAAACCTGTAACACAATACGAGATCAAATTCAATGCGATATAATACTAGCACAAACAAAACAGGGGCTTTCCGACCTTGAGTACTACAACCGCATACTCCTGGGTCAGCAATCCTCGGCGAGTGCCCGCAGACAGCGGCGCGGCCTTATCGATGGAGTTGGCTACGTTGCAAATACCTTGTTCGGAGTACTGGACCAGAGATTCGCAGAACAATATCAGAGAGATATCAAACAACTTCGTGAGAATCAAACACATATTGCTTCGTTTTGGAAAAACCAAACCTCCATCATAGAAGCTGAATATAATATTTTAAAGCGAACATCTGAGTCAATAAATAAACAACATAAAATGGTTAATCAGCACATTATGACTCTAGAAAGGGCAGTGAACGTATTAAAGAACAAAACAGAAACAAACTCTATAATTAATGAATTTACGTTAGCAGCAATTGTAGCAAGCAACATGCTTCACAACCTGAAAACAATACAGAGCACATTGATCGAAACTATCACTGACATTTATCATGGCAGATTTAATCCGCATTTACTTACCCCTGAACAAATAAGAGACGAACTAAGCATAATTTCTAGTCAATTGACTAGAGATCACACGCTAGCTGTAGATGACGTGCAATTAAATGTTCAAAAATTTTATGAATTATTAAATGTAAAGGCTCACATGTTACAAGACTATCTTATTTTTGAACTGCGACTTCCACTTATAAGTAGAGACAGATTTGAAATTTTTATAATTATTCCCATACCACTGAGACAAAAGGACATCATGATTTCAATAGTGCCTATATCAGATTACGTAGCAATTAATTTAAAGAAGGACAGTTTCGTTATAATGAGTACAGAAAACGTGAGATCTTGTAAAGAATCAGATAACATTTATTTATGTCATGTCTTAAAACCAATGTATCAAATGAAGATGGATGCAAATTTTTGTGAATTAGAAAATAATACTTGCAAGGTTGCGAAATATATATGCAAAGATATATGGATAGAAAGTCATGCTTTAAACAATTTTATCTATTTCTGTTGCGAACAATGTCATTTGCGAGAGGTATGCGCAGATCAAGTTACCGCACAACAGCTGTCCCGAGCCGGCATATTAAAGTTAGATGAGGACTGTATTATCAAGACAGATAATTTCACTATTTTGGCTTACAAAGAACAATCTAATAAGATAAATGTATCCCCAAGTGTATATTTACCAGCTATCGCACCTATTAATCATATTATAAACATTTCGCTTCCTCAAATAAACAACGTATCAGATGTAGACAGTGACCAAAAGGCTATGATAGAGCTGGAGGAGAAAATAAAGACCATGAAAGAAAACGCTGTACAACTATCATCGGACTCGATATCATACCACGATATTCATCACTACAGTATGATTTATAGCCTAATTGTTATTGGCGGGATAATAGTTATCATAGTGGTGGGTCGCCGTATTCGTTGTCGATGGCGAGTGCCACAGACAACGCCGTCGTCTGTGCCGGAGGAGCGGAGCGCACAGGGGCTACCCGGCCCTTCCAATCGAGCATCGGCTACAGAAAATGTATGTGAAAGTGTTAAGTGTGCAAAGAACGACAATATCAGTGTAGTGTATAGTGCGCGTGTAATAGATAAGGCTACTTCTCCAGTCTTGCGTGGACATTATTCAGACATTATCAGTAAATAAGCATATTTAAATTTGATAACATTTGTTCTAACATAGCATATAAGAAAATATTGTTACTAACATTTTTGATAACATTTGTATTCTAACATAGCATATAAGAAAACATTGTAACTAACATTTGACAACATTGTGTAGAATCAAAATATTATTATCATCATTATTTTCTTGCTTAGATTAGTTTAAACCTTTGTATTTTGTCTTTTGGGGAATATGTACGAGCAAACCCGTACATTGTAATATGTTTAGCGTAATTGCATGCGTCGGCGCTTTGAGCGCGCACCGGTCGCATTGTATGAACATAAATTCAGTATCAATAAAATACTCGCACGGCTAACATCGTGGTATCATTTATTATCATTATCATTCCATATGTATGGTAAACATACCATACATAATTTGATAGTGATATTTTTGATATTTTTCAATTTCAATTTATTTGCATTCCAAAATGTTACATAGGTGATTCATATTATAATTATATTTGACACAACTTTAAACCCTGTTGGGTACAGCAATATAGAAGAAAAGATGACGTCATAATAACATACATGTGTAATTAATAAAAGAATGATTTGGACAATAGATTTGAACTGATCATTAACGCTTTTACTATTCTATATGTATATGAATTAATATAAGTATTTTCCACCCTTATATCCCAATGTACTATTCCAATAAGCTCCAAACCGGTTTTCTCAGCCACTAAACTACGCAAGCAGTTCTATTTTCTATCTATTCGCATTAACATTGAATTTTAACATTAAAGTAAAATATAAGTAAGTTTAATCTCTTTCAGATCTAACTGTGAAAGTTTAAAGCCGTTCAATTTGAATAACATGCTCGTGACATCGTGTTCGGATTGACCTAAGTGAACCGTGAACAAAGTGCCTTCAATGATGCACTTACGGATTACTGGTTTGCTTGTTTTGACGCGCTAACTCCTAGCACCAACCAGCGCCTGATTTGCACTCTGCCAGTGGCTTTAAAGGAAACAAATCAAACTCCAAACTAATTCCCGAACTAAACGTCATCCTTTAACAAGTTTGGTTTGAAGCTTATCGAGGGGGCGACTAATTTATATCTGGCTCCTGGTTTTGACTACGTCCGAGTGGAAACTAATTGGTTTGACCCGTTTTACGAGTAGTGTGTACATCAACACTCACGTGATCGTTTGATTCGGTCGTTGCGGCATTCATAACGTGTTAATGAATGATGTAATTATGACATCACTAATAGGTATGTGACCAACCAGCTAAACAGATAAGTGGCATTGTTTGTGGCGATAAGCGACAACAACATTTGCAGCAAACTCCGTAGATGTAGGCACTGTTCTTAAACGTTATTTTTAGCGCGTTTAATAATGTGTATTCTTACGAGGCGTGCGTTAACACCGGCATTGATGGACCTTTAGCATTATACAGACGTATGCATATTGAGTGAGATTGTGATCATATTGGTCCGGCCATGCGCACCATGTTTCTTGCGCAGTCCAACTGTGAAGTGCAGCTGTGCATCTTTTTACGTACATTTTGCTACCGTCTACTATGTATGCATCTTGCTTGCGTAAACTATTTTTTCAATACAGTTGTTAAACATGGCCTACCTTCAGAGGCTATAGTTATGATTCGAAAATTAAATCTTTCGCATAGGTGTCTTTCTTTTACGCGGTCGTGACTTTCTTATACGAGTTCGATCATTACTTTTGCAATTTAGTTTTAAATTTATGGGGCAATTTAAAAAGCTTGGTAGCAAGGCGTTTTCATACATATACTTAAAAAATGACAATATGTTTAAGAATGTGTCACCGTTATTCATGCAACTTATTTATATACGAGCGCACAAATGCACAATTACACTAATAAAGTATACTTACTTATAAAGTATTGTAATAAAGTGCACAGTAATAAAGTAAAGAAATCTTACAATGGTCAACCAGACCGTTGTAAGATTTCTCTTTGGATGTCGCTATGATTTTTGTAGATTTTTTCAGGAACCTGACCACTTTTTGACCAGACACAAGGGCAAATTACTCGTATTAAAAGCACATGATTATTTTGAATAACATGATTATTTTATTCTTAAGCTGAATATTTCAAGTACTTACAACCTTTAATGTGTTTGTATTTTTATGTACCTATTTACTAGCTGTGCTAGCGAACTACGTATCACCATAATAATTGTCAAAATAAATCTGGACGGGGTCAACCTAATCACCTAGGGATAAAAATAAGCTACGACCTATTCTCAGACCTACGTCAATTTTGAATATTTCCAATGCATTTAAAAATATTGCCTTTCACTTGTCATAAAAAAGTCATCGATACATATCAAATGTAAAGAAATTAAACAAATAACTAATGACTGGGCTGCACGGGCGTTAGTTTCTGTTGCCTTCCTTTAAATAGGGATAATTTAAAATGTAATTAGAATCTTTCCAGTTGTTAAAGTCAGCAATGACTCATCGGCGGGTCTGTCAGATTAGCAATGACGCATGGACTTGTTTAACAACATGTAAACAATAGCATGGGACCTCGCATCATCAAATTATAAAACGAAGTGTAAATAATTTTTGATGTTGGTCAAGCACGAGGAGTCGTAAAACACGTAGGCACTCCAGAAATGTTAACGTAACCACGCGAACATTATTAATATCCCGTATTTTTCAGTACAAAAATAAATCCTTAGTTATTTTTAAGCATATTATGAATACAAAAGTAATGAAAACATTAAGACAATGAAGTAATCTATCTCTGTAAAATACGGGGTAAATATTGAAACAAGTCAATGTCGCAGGAGAGAACTAAAAACTTTGCAACTTCAACATAATAGAAATACAAGAATAAACAGAGCGGACTTGGCTAATGCATCCCAGCTGCATCCCGTTTTATTGCTAAACAAAACATTAAATAGGTATGGCGATTCCCCGGGGCGAGGGAACGCAGGTCCTTGGCCAATGAAATTAAATTAGGGTGTTCGAAACGCGGGGTACTCTTAACAAAAAAAAACAAACAACGTTGCTACCTTCTCTTACAGTTTCTCCGTAATTTAATATTATTTTTACCATCGAAGATTAAAAGTAAATAAATTTGAACTCTTTGGGGTTAGCGTAGGGGTTTGTTTCGAGTTTTCCACCTCTCGGGAACGTTGTAATTGCGGTGAGCTTTCTTTAGCTTTAGCGACATTCACGGGAAGAGAAGGAGCGGCGACACATGTAATTCATTACCGCACGAATGTTACATTTTTTTCAATCTTGTCCATGTACACTATGCAAGTAATAATTCTTTTATTTAACAATTTTCAAACACACAGGGAGTTCCTGAGTGAAGTTCTCATTTTCCTTGTCGTCTCTTTCCATCAGGTGAGATGAAGGCCAAGAGCTTCCCTGTTATGTGTGTTTGCGTTTTGTTTCCAGGATCCTTATTTCATTATAATATCTTTAATTATGTGTTTTTGGTTTTTTAAATATGTACAATAGCATGCAATCGTAGCTACATATATTCATTTCTCTGCCAACATTACCATGGTTGTTATTATAAAAACTAGTGTGCCCGCAGCTTATAGCCTTCTTCGATAAATGGGCTATCCAAAACTATAATAATTTTTCAAATCGAACCAGTCCTGCCTGAGATTAGCTCACCCAACTAAACAAACAAGCTCTTCGACTTTCTATTGTTAGCATAGATGTAGCGTTTAGTGCTAATTATAGAAACAACATTATTATCCGAAATAGTTTCCTCGAGCAGGTTCACATTATAGTATGGAGTTGACCATCTATCTATGTACACAACTCTAGTGCTCAGACTCTCGACTAAAATAATCATCTTGGTATAAAAAAAATCATGTCCCATTTTTTTATCGAAATTAATTCACATTTAAATATTAAACTCATATCGGAATGGTTAATCTTACATTTATTTTTTTGCACACACGTGCATGCTGTATCTTGATTAATGGCCTCGGCGCACCCCAAAGCGACTTTCATTGCCCCTACCTCAATATGTTTGTTCGCCAATGGATTATTTGTCGGATTATACGGTTGAATCAATAATTTTATGCAGCGTGACACTACTTGGTCGTCATTGTTTGGCCTGGGGTTGTTGTTGATGCAGGTTTTTACTATATCAGTGAATGCTGATATAATTTATTAATATCGGAATCACTCAAATAAAACTATAAAATTCTAGTAAATGTGATATATTTTCGAATAAAAGGCGACTTATGCTTTTATAATCTTAAGCATCGAACTAATTTATGTTGACGAAACAATCGAATGAGGGAACAGGCCCTTTAGACAAGATGTCTTTCGATAATCGCTATCGCAATCGCTAAATGGACAATGTATGAGATTTGACAATTGCGCTAAAAAGCTAAGCGAGGGCTTATGTCAAATGGCATACATTTTTTGTAGTACTAACAGTTTTGGAACTAACAGTTTTTGTCTTTGTGACACTGGCTGGTTTTGATGGCAATTAAAACTATGACTATTTATTGCAATAAAGACAACATTCCAAATTCGAATTTCCCTCCATTTTTTTTTAACGAACAAAAGTTAAAATATTCTCTCATTGTTTTTTCAAAAATAGATCTGCATCGGGAAGATTATTGTACGATGATTTTTACGATTTCAAATGTGATCTAAAATCGTACGTGTCGTTCGATCGACGATTTATTTGAGAAGAACCTTTAAAAGTAACCACCTACGGTTGGTATAAAGAACTCTAACACGGTCGTGTATCTTTGAGAAAAATAATTCAATAAAATAGGCGAATTACACACGAAGAGATTAACAATACCCTGCAGATTGAATCGGGAAGCGTTCACAAAATTCTTCACGAAGGTGTGAAGGATAGTTTCGCGCTGGGTGCTGCACAACCTTACCAAAGCTCAGAAGCAAGCCCGTGTATAATGGTACCGTGACATAATTAGTAAATTTGTATTAGGCGCACATCGGCGCGTTAACGATATTGTAACAGGTGACGATCCAGTGGGGTTAGCACGCAGGAGAATCGAAAATCGAATCGAAATCCGAATCGAGAAGTTTGTATGGAAAATTTTATTAGCGCCACCGCGGTGAGTAGCCAAACTAATAAAATTGCCATACAAACTCCTCGATTCGGATTTCGATTCGATTTTCGATTCTCCTGCGTGCTAGCCCCACTGAAATAAAGCGCCAGTCGACACTTTGGCTGTTTGAAAACGAACCAACGCCTGCGAAAGCGAAGCGATCCAGAAGCGCAGGGGAAAATTTTGCTCACTAGATTCTTTAATTTGACGGGGAACCTGGTAACGCTTCCATTATGAAGTCGAAGCAGCATTAACGCTGAAAGGTATTCTACAAAATGCCTGTCAGAAGTTCTTACTGTAATAAGCAACAAGTGACCGAACACCGGGCTACGCGGGGTACTGCGTGACAACGCGCCCGCTGACTCAGCGCTCAAAACGAGGGACTTCCTGGATACCACACCGGTCAAAGTCTTGGGTCACCCTCCTTACAGTCCTTATATGGCACCAAAAGACTTCTTTTTATTCCCAAAAATAAAAATCAACTGAAGGAATACAGTTTTCGTCGCTGGAAGACGTGCTAACTGACGTGCGTTCGAGAAGGCCGTAGAAGAAATGTTAACGGCGGCGGCGGACTGGAAAAAGTGCTTCGATAATTGGTTCAGACGCATGAAACTTTGTAAAGAGATTGGTAGAAAGTTTTTTGGACAGATTAAAAAATATATAATTAATTGATATGTTAGTTTTTTGTTTCTCAAAACTTTCTGAAGGTATATCCCACGTATAGCCGCTGACACGGAAGTTCAATAGTAATTTTATGTCAATGTGTATAATAAAATTAGATCAACATTTTTTTTCAATACCTGTGTAGATCTAATTCTACACTTGCATTACTTCTACCTTTAAAATAAAGCATACTCGTATATTTACTCTTCGGCTATACCTAGTTATTTTTCACCCTTGTACCATAACGCTATTATTATTTAATGCAATTCCATCGAGGGCACCAATTTAACATCCGGGGAACGGTGCGGGTCGCTTTTCCGATGTATAAATATGCAAGTACAGTCAGAATCACAAACAGCTGACCAATTTAGGTATCCGAAAATGGTTATAGGTAAGTATATGTATATTTAACAATAAAAAGAGAAATATCACCAGATAACAATATCAAAATGTTGTTTAGATATAGAATAGATATCAAAATGTTGTAGTGATAAGATACGTTACACTTTTTATGGCAAATAAAAGGTATGAATTCAAATTATTATTACAATTTTTTGTTTAAAATGGTGGGCTATTCGAAAGTGTTATATAACTACAAGAAAATTATCATCTGAGATAATTTACTGATGAATTGGGACACCGATTTACTCGTACGAGTATTTAAGAAAGTACAATTTTTTAGATAATCAATAAAAGTTTGAAAGGTCGCTCAACAAAACCGACTTTAAAAGTAATTATTTTAAGTAATTATTTTTGTTTGTTTTGTTACGCACCTCCCTGAAGTTAAACGAAAACAAACAAACCACATAACTCCCTTTCCCAACTTTATTCGTAGTTTTATTTGTAATTTACTGGTGATGATCTTACAAAAAATATCGGAATAGATAAAATATTGGCCAATGATCGACTTGTGAAGTTTATAGGATCCACGCTGTAACAGTCAATGTAATCCATGATCTTTTCCAAGTGGATAGATGAAGAAATGCTATAGTCTATTTTAATACTCTAGTTTATCCTATAATAATTATCATCATCATCACAGCTCATATACGTACCCAACGAGGGGCTCGAGCTTACCCTAACTTAGGGTGTTTAGGCCTTAGTCAACCACGCTGGCCCAGTGCGGATTTGTCGCCTTCACATACACCTTAAATTTCTTCGCAGACGTTTGCAGGTTGCATCACGAAGTTATCCTTAACCGTAAGAGCGTCAAATAAATGTACATATGAAATTCGAAAAACAAAAAACACATCGGTACATGCCGAGATCGAGCCGCGGATCTGCCAATTAAAAGGCCAGTGCCGAGTCTACAGCACCACCGGCGCTCGTATCCCATAATAATACAACCTTTTTATTAAGCTTTTATCATTAATACTAAATAATAATGTGATCTTTTGAGCGAATTTAACGATCTTTGTTTCCCGTTTTTTAACAACCGTAATCCCCAGGCTCCATAAGATTCAAGGAATCTCTCTTTGCCTTACTAACATATTGTATACACTACAAATTCTTATCGTTTGTGATCATGTTTAAGACAACTAAGCTCTCAGACAACGTTTGTGATCAAACACTTATACACACACTAATTTATTTACTGACATACACTTATTAGGTTTAGTAAGATTTCAGTAGGTTCGACGCGTATGACAAAAAATGCAAAAGACCATTTGGCCTCAGCACCGCTCCGAGTGTAAGTAATTTATCGAAACGAAGATTAAAAAGATATGTCGGAAATACCGTATCCAATCTTTTGATACTGATGGCATATTGTATGTATGTATGTACAACTTTATTGCAAAAAGAAAAAGTTACAGGAATTTCTTAAAACTAGTCCTTATAACAAAAGGCGGCCTTATTGCCAAAGTGGCAATCTCTTCCAGGCAACCTAACCGTAGAAGAAAGTTTAATACGAAACATAAACAACGGGACCGTAAAATTCCAACATAATAATAGAATACATATACTACATGTTATTAATAAGTAAATAAGCCTACAAAATACATAAACTACATAAAATACATATACTACATACCTATAGTACAAACGAAAGGAAAGAAAACTTAAAATTCTAGCTGCAGAAAATGTGTTTTTATAGCTCTCTTAAAAGAATCATGAGATGGTGCACGTCTTATGGTCTCAGGTAAAGAATTCCAAAGTCATATTGTTGAATTGAACAACTCCAGTGCCAAACTTTACTAAGATACTGAAGAAAGATTTTGTTTAAAGAGTCAACTAATTCGCCTGAACTTCAGCTACTGTTTCAAGCTGTTCTAATTAAGAATATATTATTCCATCACATTTTTTGAATTTCAAGTAAATAAACACAAACGCTTCACAGTGCCTAAATGCTCGACGAAACAATGGAGATAAAAACATTTTTGTCCAAGCACAACTAGTTTTGTGATCGAGTTGGTCCATGGGTACCGCCTCGAGCTAGGTTTGGTTTTGTTGTCATTCAACATTTCTGTTTTTTATTTAATATTTGTTGGATTATTTAAAAAATGTACAAATGGCGGACTTAATGCCATATGGAATTTTCTGCAAGTCATTGGGTGAAACAGAGATTACATGACGGTGCAATCTTAATAATTAACTAGCTGTGCCGTCGACTTCGTCCGCGTGGAATAGTCACTTTTGGCAGCATTTTGATTTTTGTATGCAATTTTTTTAAAGATCTTGATAAAAAGCGTATGTTATATCTTATATAATTAGCTATCTATTAGTGAAAGTCCCGTCAAAATCGGTCCAGCCGTTTCGGAGATTAGCGGGAACAAATAGACAGACAGACAAATAATTTTTAATTTGTGTTTTTGTTATTGGTACCCGATATACATTCATACCCCGTAAAAACTTGTTATTTTGATATTACAAACAGACACTTCAATTTTATTTATTTGTATAGATTGCATCTTTAACTATAGGTAGGTACTGTATATATACACTACACTAATTTGAATAAATAGATAAAAATAACATACCATAGATATACTCGTACCTTAACTACGTATTAATATAAATAAAATAAAACGATGCATGATGCAGACCATTTTAGTATCAATATTATGATTTATTTTCTGTTGCTGTCAGTACTTCAAGCAAGTAGAGCAAGGTGACAGGGAGGCTGGTCGGCGTGGTGAAGTGAACAAATTGCTTTATTTGCTTCTACTGCAACAAATGCTGCTTAAAATAGGAACGCAATTTTCATAAAATGTTTACTCTATATCAGCTTACTAGTGACAGGTCGTTTTGTTTTCAGAATTACCCGACAACCAACGAATATTGACAATAGAAAATAAAATAATCTAAAATTAAATTAAACTTCGGTTTAACAGACAATACCGTGAACTGAAAGCTTAAAGCTGCATTAAGTTTGAGAGCAGGTGGAACCTACTCGTATGTATCTTGTTTCGGCTTATAATTTGAAAATTAGTACCGATTGCTACCAAACTTAATAGTCACTTTAAAGGACGTAACAGCCAGGCGGCTGATCTCATTCAGTACATGTGTGTCTTAAGAAGCAACCTGTGCTTATGTGGTAAGACAGTCCGTGGTCCATACGGTCAATGCCACTTCCACAGTGCTGTTGATGCGGGGCAAAGACTGGGACCCTGACATGTAGGGAATTTGGAATTCTCAAAGTATTTAGGTCTAAAAATTACCCTTAGTTGGGAGAAGGTGGGCATGGAGGTGAAGACAACGTTAATAACATTGAAAATAGGTTAAATGTTTTTGTAGAAACCAAATCGGACTTAATATAATCGTTTACTTACTTATTATTGAATAATTAAAATATTAGCTGTTATTATAATATTTATATGAATTCTGCTGCTGCTTATAAAATCATTTATCCTCTTCTGCTTTACGTATTATGAATTTTAATGCAAAACACATTTCTTCTTTTCCTTTGTCAATCTTTATTAAATATAAACTACTTACTACTCAGAACAATAGACTATAGACGGAGATAAGACTTTAATACAAATTTTAATAATAACGCGCCTTGTTTCGTTTCTTTATACATTTAAAAGCATCTTTACATCTTCTGCTCTGGAGCCCTTATTAGCTGCATGCTTCGCTTTGTGGAGGGTGTTGTAATAATATACAAATGCAGTTAAAACGCATTGTACCTAGTTTTGTATTGCTCAGCGAATTGATTTTAGAATGATCCTGGACAACTATACTTTATTATTCCCTGATATTTGACTACAGATATCAGTTGGTTTAGTGGCAGGTCCCCTACTTCTTGGAAAAGTAGGAAAATCCCACACATATCCTACAGCCTAGCCTATGACAAGATGTACCTAGCAAAAAAATACGTAGTTTTGATTGACTATTTCAAATCATATTGGGGTATTTTAATATTTTCCTTGCCTGTTGAATGTGTGTTAGTCAGACTGAAGACGAAGTAAGCAACGCCCAAAATCCTAACCACAAAGAAACTAACCTCTTGTTTGGAACACAACATTGCTATAAACATAAACAGACAATTATTGTCTATTATAGCATTGATGGTAAGTCAGACCTCCAGATCAGGACAAAGGCATAATATAAGGCACTTATAACAATGTTATATTTTGAACAAGAGGGTACTTAAAAAGTTTCAAGGAATTAGTATTTTTTCTATCTGATCTTACTGAATATGTTGAAATAATTCTAGATTTAAGGTTAGCAAGCGCGACGCACACTCTGAAAATATTTATAACCAGCAGTAGCGTAAACACGCCAGTTTTGCCCGAGGGCAATTGAAACTAACTTCATATCCCCGCTTCAACTTGCACGTCATCGCATCAAATCCTACCCTCTTTTGGGTAGGTATGCCGTATTAAATTATGAAATTATTATGTGAATTCTTTGCATATGTGTACAGTTTGAGCTTTATAAAATGCTTAACCATAAAAAACTGTATAGAGCAGCCTGATTAAGAATCTCCACTGTTGTGTAGAGAATCGCTGACGTTCAATGTGAGATCTTTTGCCAAATCTTTCTTTCAAGAGTGAGACCGCCCAAGATCACGGGCTTTACTATGGCAACTTTTTGCTACGAGTAAGTCGTGCCTTGTCTATGGCGATAGCGCCATAAAAAAATAAAATGAGAATACTAGATATGAGAATAACATGTTGAGTTCGGGTAACATTTATTTTGATATTGAGATTTACCGGGGCAAAATAAGCACATGTAAATATCGCGTTATAATAATAAAAAAATAGAAGTTAGGGGCATCTTTACTCAAGTACAACATCAAACAAGGTCAAAACAATAGCGCAACAGAAAAACCGCTATTGCAATATACAGCTTTCACAGTGGTTTCAATATTGTTTTAAGCGATTATGGTAAGGGGGCAAAAGGGTGAGACACTATCAATACACTGATATGTGAGATGTTGTGTCCATAAGCCGGAAGTACCTCCACTGCCGCCATATATCCATAGGCTACAGTAAACGCTTGTCTGCCAAGTGTGTTATACTAGCTGTGCCCGCGAACTACGTTTCGTCTTAAAATACTTCAACGCGTTCTTAGTTTCGTATATCTTATATATTTTTCCCGTTTTAGCAACATGTTTCATTGATTCTCCTCTCCTTTTGGTCGTAGCATGATATTACATAGCCTAAAGCCTTTCTCGATAAATGGACTATCCAACACAAAAAACAATAAAAATTCGGCCAGTAGTTCCAGTGATTAGCGCGTTCAACCAAATAAACAAACAAAGAAACAATCAAAAAAAGCTTCAGCTTTATAAGTATAGATTAAATAGAAATATGGTTGTTTTTGCGATTTCATAATCATACCGCAACATACCTTCACTTGTACCCTTGCTATCAACGTGGTCTAGATAACGTTCTCAAAGCTCAAAGGAAAGGTTTGCGTTGTTAACAAAACGTAAATTATTAAGCTTTGAGACTTCGCCGACATAACTAGTTACCGAGAAATCTGAAGCATGTGCCTTTTATGAAAATATTTTCTTAGAAACAGAGATAGTTAGGAAATATCGTGAAGGCCCGCAATTGAGTAGCCAACAGGGAACCGACGACGTTGAGAATAACTTCAGGAATAGCGCTTTTGCAAGGTTGTGTCAAGCTTATTCCATCTTTATGGTAAGCACATTACGAAGCAAATATTATTAGCGTGGAATAGTACATTATGATACGAGCGCGCTATGGCGGTCATCGCGTACGAGGCGATATTGTGCGCGAGCCGCAGGCGAGCGCGACAAGAAAGCAGAGTACGTAATGACCAATGCGCGCGTGTATCATACGACGTTTTTCAACACACTTGTGAGGAAAATAAAAGATCTTGTGGTATTAATAGTTTTCTGAAAATGACTGCGCTTTTTTATTAATCTTCCACTGCATGAAAGTATCGTATGCCGCCAAGTATTTGTCCTTTGATTTTGGCGGAAACAAACTATTACTCGCGCTTTGCGCCTCCATAATTATTTCCGGCGGAGTTAATAATATGGATTCTTCTTCACTTGGAGTCGACATATTTGAAGATAATCAATTATCAATTACAACAAAAAGGCAAAAAAATTCAATAGCGGGAAAATGCCGCGCGCCCTTTTTTTTCGCGCGCTACCCGGGCATGGCTAAACTCTTCATAAGGCCAACATTTAACAAAGGGCCAAACAGCCAAAATTCAAAACTATTACTAATATTTAGTAATATTTTAGTTTTTAAAAAACAAGTTTGTGTGAATTTTTCATAATTTATTTTAGTTATAGTTATTAATTATTGTTTTTTTAAATGTCGTTATTAATTTAATATTTAAGTAACCAGTAGTAGGCTGTTCATTTGTTTCCAATTGACAGCCGCATAAAGTCGTGTTAAAAAAAAGTGTATTAAGCGACAAATTTAAGAATGCGTACTGGACATACATTTGCTTTGCAATCTTGAACAAATTAGAATTTGTCGTGTTAAGATTACCGCACTTGTGCGATTATGTAAAGTAAAAAGCACTCGTGTTTAATATACTGAATAACGGGTCTAAATGCAAGGTAATAAGACCTACTTTACGAGCAAGTGTGTTGAAAAGTCTATTAATAACTTCTTACGAATTTAGGGATATATTACGCCACTTATCCTCAACTGATGTGTAAAGTAATTTGGACTATAGCGCTATTTGACCGAAGATGAGCGGCGTGAAATACGCTTAGATGTCATAGATGGAGGCCAAAATTTTCATTTTATTTTGATTTATTTATTTGTACCTATTACCGCAGGCTCATATACTATACTATATATGCAGAATTAACATACATAATTTATTGGTAAGTAATAGGTTTGCAAAATAATAATTAGTTGTTACCAAATATTTTCTTGGGCGTTCTCATCATCTCATGTTTATGTAAATCAGTGCTTACTACTGCTTACCCGTGGTAATTGCATTGTATAAAATTATCAATATAACAGTAGGTTACGCTACTGTTATATTATACCTATCATAGAGAAACCAACCTCATTCGAGAGCTGGCCACTACGTGATACAAATGAAAACATCTGACAAGAGAAAAATTTGATATAGACACAGACGTATAAAGGATATAGATTATTACTGATAAGATGTTTTTCGGTACACGTAATAATTACGAATTTTATTATTTGTTAATAATTTGCCTTCATCGGAATTAAATCGTATTTGTGAATAGTGCAAAAGAGTCTGTACATACAAACTATATGTGTATATATTAGAGAAAACTTATTAAGATAAACAGAATATCCAACATATTCTATAGTACTACTCACGTGGCCGAATAGGTTGATGAAGAGAGTGGTGTGATGACTTGTACCTAAATCTACTATCTACATCATTTTTAACTTTTAGTACAATAATTATCTACATCATTATTATCTTTATTTTTAATAAAGCCATTTAACTTAAGATATGTCTGTCTGTCTGTGTGTCTGTCTGTCTGTCTGTGGCATCATAGCTCCCGAACGGATGAAGCGATTTCAATTTAGTTTTTTTTTTGTATTAAAGGTGACTTATATGCGAGTGTTCTTAGACGTGTTTGATGAAAATCGGTTGAGCCGTTTATAAGTTGTGGGGGTGAAAGTGGGGAAGAATAACCGAATGTCTGCAAATTTACTCGAGTGGGGTCTCAAATGAAAGCGCATCACGTGCACATTATAAAATAATATGTTAGGCCGTTTAAAAACTGTCCTTCCACTCCGACCAACTAAACCGACCAACTGGTTGTGCAGAATGGAACCCGATAAAGGGTAAGTATGAAATAAATATTTTAAAAACCTTCGACAAAAAACCTCCAAAAATTAAAAAATAAAATGTGTTGGTTGGCTCTTTAGTCGTCACGTCCGGGGACCACAATTAATATATTTAGTAACGCTCTACATATTCGGTCAGTAAGTAATTAAATAAATAGATATATTAATTGCGGTCCCCCGACGTGACGACTAAAGGGCCAACCAACACATTTTATATTTTACTTTTTAGAGGGTTTTAGTCGGGGGTTTTTAAAATTTTTAATATTTTTTTTTTATTTGTTTAATTTTCTAGTTTTTCATTTTTGTCATAGTGTACACAGCATTCTAGAAGTTAAGCCCTTTCATTTTATACCCATATTGAGGGGTTCATCAGAACTACTAGATATGTACAAAATATCAGATCAATCTGTCAACAGGAAGGGGGTAAAATTTCAACTCCTGAATTTGACTCAAACAAATAAACAAACAGACCAAGCTGAATACAACAGTTTAAAATACAATAATACTCTCTTTACTATCTTCCCCGTTTTTGCAAACTGCATTTTTATTACAGGAAAGGATTATAGGCCAAATAGGTCAGCCTGTAGATTGTCCGTCCAGATTTCCTTCAGAAATCCTCTTTTCCGGATCTTTCGTTTAACTCGAGCAGCATTGTTTGAGAAACTACTTCCAACTGAAGTTTAATGACCTCTCTGTTTAATTTTCTCGTCATTGTTATGGCAATCGTTTTGTTCGGATTTAGAATTTTTATTAAAACACTTATGCCCGTATTTTACTGATGATATGAGTTATTAGTTATTAATAATAATGATCTCGGCCGATTTCGGCTACGGTGACCATCAATCTGCCATAGAAATTTTAAGTACGGTGCGCCCTTAGGTGACTATTATATGCTATTTTTACAGTAAAGGTGCGCCTACAATGAGGACACGTTAGGGTTCCGTCTACATAGTTATAATTGATGTTGGAGGGTGCTTTATTTTTTAACGAGTTCCTTTTTCCATCTAGTTCTAGCCTCCTCTGTTCCTCAAACAGCTTTACGTGTTGCTGTATTGCATGTCTCCACTGTGTCCGTTGTCCAGCCAAACTCTCCCAACTAAGCTGCATCTCTTCATATGTCTTTTCAGAACATCTTTATACCTTAGAGATTGACCGCCAGGTTTTCTCTTACCGTCAACGAGTTTCGAAAAGAAAATGCGTTTTGCCAGTCTCTCATCAGGCATCCTCACCACGTGACCACACCATCGCAATTGACGTCGCATAAGATAGGCCTCAATACCAAACGCGACGCAAGACAAACAAACACCAGCGCGACGCAAGACTTCTGTATTTCTAACTTTATCAGTCCAATGAATGTTCATAATATCTTGTAGACACCTGAGTGGAATCGATCCAGTGTGCGTATATGTTTGCGATACAGAGTCCATGATTCACTGGCGTAAAGGAAGTTTGGCAGGACAATCGCTAAGTATACTTTAATCTTAGTACCTAGCCTGAGGTCATGTGAGTGAAACACTTTTTCCCGGAGTTTTCCAAATGCTGCTAAAGCAGAGCTGATGCGGCAGTTTATTTCCGAGTCCAGGTCACCTTTAGATGTTAAGGTGCTTCCAAGGTACTTAAATTTTTCGACCTGCTTGAGGAGAGCTTCGTCGAGTTGCATATGCAGTGGATTATGGTATAAGGTGTCGATAGCCATAACCTCGGTCTCATTTATATTTATTTTTAAACCAAATCTACAACATGCGACGTTAAGACTGCTTATCAAGTCCTGCAGGCCCTCCGGACTTTCCGCCACAAAACAGAGATCATCAGCATACATAATTTCGGTGATAGTATCATATGATACTTTAGTATGTGCTTTAAGCCGGGCTAAGTTGAAAAGTTTTCCGTCAGTACGGAAACGGATACGAATGCCTTCGTCATTGCCCTGTAAGGCACTTGCGATAACCGTGGAAAAGTACATGGCAAATATGGTTGATGCAGCCCTGTTTTACTCTGCAGCTGACGGAAAAGAAATCTGACTGCTCGCCTCTAACCGAAACACAGCAAGTCATGCTGCTATGTAACAATCTTAACATTCGTACAAATTTTTTCGTACAACCGAGCTTGCGTAAAACAATCCATAATGCTTCTCGAGGCACACTATCAAAAGCCTTCTTCAGGTCCACAAAGCTCTGCTTTCTTCCTGTAGCTGACGTATGGAGAAGATTGCCTCACATGTACCTCTATTTGGTCTGAAGCCGAACTGAGTCTCTGGAAGCACGTTTTCGGAGAGTCCCAGCAAGCGGTTCAGTAGAACTCTGGCGAATGTCTTTCCAGGTACAGATAGAAGGATTATACCACAATACGAGTCGCATTCAGCACAATTGCCCTAATTTTTTTATTGTAGTTATTATATAATTATTATGTAGCTGTGCCCGCGAACTACGTTTCACCATAATAATTATCAAAAAAAAATCTGGAGACCATCCTTAATACTTAGGGGTATAATAAATAGTTTACGACCTATTCTTAGATCTACCAAATATACACAAAAAAAATCGATCTAGCCGTTTCGGAGGAGTTCGATAACAAACACTGTGACACGAGATTTTTATAAATATCAGATACATTTTTAATTTCTTTCACTTTTACTCACATTATGTGATAATAGCTATCATATTGTAAATGCGATATGTATAAATGTCCATAAATTAATTCCATATCATACATACCAAAAGAACCACAGTGTACGTTGCCAACTTGTGACATCAGGTAAAGTCACGCTACCCAGTAATATCACTGTCAATATATCTTACCCTTCAAAACGGAACACAGCAATGCAGGCACTGCTGCTTAGCGGCAGAAAAGCTAAGACGGAGGTACCCAAGCCTGACCTTTACTTTAAGTTCTCATAACTGCTCCTACTTTCTGGCTACCTACTTTCTGGCTACCTACTTTCTGTGTAAGAAAGATTTCCATATGTAAAGTAAGTTTTGGTAATTAAAGTAATTAGCAAGCAGTGTATTTTGTGATAAGTTATTTATGCTTTGCGTTGTAATAAATCTGATGTGGACTCAGTATAGTTATGTGTACTTAATATAGTTTTTTTGATTTAGATGTTACCACTTATGAGATCACCTATTCAGCCCTCCAGGTTATGTGTGCTGGCGCGTGAGCTCCTATGAAATGACGGAATTCCAGAGTAGTGCGATCAAACTGAAGTATATATTTTCATGGCTCTCTTGGCAAACGTATGCATTCGAGTATGCCGCGCAAATAGCTTTGAGCCAAAATATTTGGTCAATGGTATTTCAGCTCGCTAGTTCCGCTTTGTGTTATGTTCGGTCCATATCGACAGTAGCTGTATAAGGGCTGTGATTATTTAAAAGTAAAGTAGCAATTTCAATTGAACTTCTTATCTTTTTACACACAACAAGGAATTTCTGGGGGATTACTCTCTGTCAAACCATTTTGTCATACTTTTTTTCCTCATAGTCACGCCAGTATGACACGGAAGATTTTTTTTTCTCAACCTTAATGTCAACTGATAGTAAGTGATGATTTTAACGTTGTATTTTGTCCTTCCTTGAACCTATTCAAATACACACAGAAAATTTTGTAAGAATCTGTCGAGCCGTTTCAGAGTTTTTGCGAGACAAACACACAGCGTTTCATTTTTATATATAAGAAGACTAGTGGGCCCGGCAGACGTTGTCCTGCCCGGCGATTACAGCGCCATCTACTGGGTCGAACTGTACTTTAAAACCTTCCTTGGACCTATTCAAACACACACTGAAAGTTTCGTAAGAATCAGTCCAGCCGTTTTCGAGTTTTTGCGAGACAAACACACAGCGTTCCATTTTTATATATAAGAAGAAGAAGACTAGTGGGCGCGGCGGACATTGTCCCGCCCGATTACAGCGCCACCTACCGGATCCAACTGTACGTTTAAATCTTCCTTGGACCTATTCAAATACACACAGAAAATTTCGTAAGAAATCGGTCGAGCCGTTTCAGAGTTTTTGCGAGACAAACACAACAGCGTTTCATTTTTATATATAAGAAGAAGAAGAAAATGAAAAGAACAGAAATAACGTTTTGCCTACGTATTCACGTGCAAACAAATTATTAGAAAATTTATATTATTCTTTTAACTTTATAACAAAACTCACGGTAAGTAGTAATAAAATTATTTGCACGATATCCTACGTGATATTATTATGATCAATTATTTATAACTTTGTATTTCGTATTAATATAGTACCTACCTACCATCGTCTAGTACCGAAAACAGTTTTTTTAAGGGCACATATTAAAATTTTATACTTACCTATACTTCTTACCTCGTTAGGAAATTCGGACTTTTTTTAATCCGTCTTTCTACTCTTTTAGGAGAGGTTGGTTTAGGGTTTCTATTTCTTAAGACACATCAATTTTTACCCTTAAGTCACATCAATTAGGGGCCTTACAATACGTCAAATCCGATATTTGACGACTTCTAAACGGATATTTTAAGACAACGCCCGGCGAGTGGAGAGACAGATGTTTCTCCACTCGCCGTTCCTGATGAAGATCACACTTTTCCATGCTGAGCTTTTAAAAGAACTTTTGAGCGTGGATGAGTTGAGAAGTTGGGAGATGCGATAATCGATTTTTTTGCCGCATTCTCTATCTACATTTAGATAAGCGTAGCAAGACTTGCCGTTATATTGTTTATAAACTTTCCATATTGAGAGAGGAGAGGTTGGCAAACTCACGTTTTTTTTTTCTAGATTTAGCATTTGTTATTTAAAAATGTCGTAATGTGGAATGTTATGTTTTAATAGTTTAACTTATTCAAGTGGTAGAAGAAAACTTCCTGTTTAAATATAATTAAATATTTTATGTTTAATGGTATATTTTCCTTTCATTTAATAAAATAACCTGTTCACACTCTCTCTATCTGAGTTGGGCCAGGGAGCAGTGCGACACTATAAGACCGAATTATGGAAGCGAGCTTCACCTAGATTCCTCAAAAACAGAGGAACTGTCTATCGTACTTCTAACTATCGGAAGACAGAAATGTAGTCAGATTCAGAAGCCATACTATCAACGAAATCAGTCAGAAAAACAACGGCCCCTATGGCTAATTCAACCCCGAACCTCAAGATCTATACCGGGTGGTATCAGCCACTAGACCACAGAGACGGTGACATCATTAGTAGGTTTCATTAGTTAGGCCCGTTTTTCACCAAAGTGGCGACGAACGTTTCCGTTTCTAGGATACTGAAGAAAAGAGTAACGTGATAAGGGTGGCCAGTTCTTCAGATACAAGGACGTATTAAAACATCACATGAAGCCACATTAAGCCTTCAAATTGGGATGCATATGCTTAGAATAGCTTAGAATGAAGCAGTTTTGTGTAGTTGAAGGTCAAGCTTCGAGAAGTTGACCAACCCGATACCAGGAGACAATCTGAAGGCTCGACCACCAACAGCTATTTCATACCACATTATCAAGCCCTGACATGCAGCTTGGGGCAGGTGTATTTTGCACGGACACAGAATGCCTATCTGATGACCCTGCCGTGTGGCCTGCGTGCACAGTCGGAACCGTACACACCGCTGTAAGGCTGCTCCGTCTGGGGATTGTACTGGTGTTTTCGGACCACTCCCACTTGGTGGTAGCCCGACGACCAACTGGTCGGGCTAGCCCGGGAGCATTGTATGCCGTATTGTACACAAAACCCACACGCGCCCAAAAAGGCAGAGAGAAACCCGGGGCTTTTAGTAGGTAGGGCTGGCACTTTGCCGGGTTAGGCCACACATGCTCGCCGTCTAGCCAACAATGATCACGTACGGTGCGGTCACGCATTTCCTTCCGAAAGAAAAGGTGTATTTTGCACTAAAATTAGCTACTGCATGGGGTGATTAATGTTGACGTATAACTTGCCGTACGTCTAAACGTCAAAACGTCACCTGCTTAACAGTAGGACTAGCACCACAGAACACATAAATAGGTGTTCTGTAGCTAGCACGAACATTTGCGTCAAAGTATTCGTATCGTCACCGTGAAATATTTGTATGAAAATTGTACAGCACCTCTACAGGGCGTACTTGGAACTAAATTTGGAAATGCGAACCTTTTGTGTAAAGTTAACGTTACATAAGTGTATCATAACATAAGTGTAAAGTAACATACGTTACAACAACGTTGTACATTTGTATGAAGATTGCGAGCACGAACAAGGTTTTGATGTATAGTAAAGGTATCGTCAAATACGAAAGCTGGCTATCGAAAACGTACGAATATTTTATGATATGTACTAGAGCCATCGTATTGGCCTACAGATATCCGCCATTATACCAATGAAATATCTATCATCGATATTTTATAATTATGTAATTACTTGTTAAATGTAGAGTCATTAAAAATTACCTAATAAGATATATTTTGTAACCTTTATACTCGTATGATGGACAATTTAATTTTATTATGATTACATAACACGTAAACATATTTATAAATAAAAAGGTTCATTGACTCGTCTGCGGGACGCCATTAAGCTATACCTCCCGGCTTCTGAAGTTTTTATATCGTTCTCATATGACGCCACCGCAGTTGATGCCTTATGAGGTCGTAGAAACTTGCTGGGTGTCGGCCGATGCTTGATTTCCCGGCACTAATCGCGCACAAGTTTTTAAACGAACTATCGCCATGAATTATTGGGGAAGCATATCGCAAGCGAAATACTGCATTTACATGAAGGAAACAGTTGTGATAATAATGCTGAGTGATTGATTGCTTTATTTCTTTACCTCACCAGCTCGAAAAAGCTTTCTTTATTCTTCAAAATCTGCGTGTAAAAGATTATTTTAATCGCTAGCATAGAAAAGTGATTTGCAATTCGATCGTTTGAATATTGACTGGTATTATGAATTTAAACTTTGTGGCGAAAAACTTTTTCTTCAGGTTTTAGATATCGAATCCTAGAGGCTCAATCTTCAAACAAATATATAGCATTACGCTTATGTTACGCTATGAAACTTCACACAAATGGTTCGTGCTTCCAAATTTAGTTCCAAGTGCGCCATGTAAGGGCGCTGTACAATTCTCATACAAATATTCACGATGACGATACGAAAAATTTTATGCATATGTTCGTACCAGCCCTACAGGTCAGTGATGGGTGAGCAAGAGCACAGGTATATTCGCCAATAAACTGTATTCAGTTTGCCGATAGTTAATAATCTCTGTTATGCATGTTAATAGTTCAGAAATAAATTACACATACATTGTTGATTGTAGTGTCTCCCACACAAAGGGTTGGACTCCGTTCGACAAAGTTCCACGTACGAGCAAAATGTGGGGCTACATTCACGTGTAAATGCTGACCAGAGAATGGAAGTCTTGAAGGGTGGGAAATAGATAGTAAAATCTGATTATCCTCAGACTTTATTAAAGCTTGAAAAAAATATTGTCTCCTTATTCTAATCCTGTAATAAAATAATTACAAGAACTCAGCTTGATAATACAAAAACAATATAAAAATATTTTGTGGACTACACTGATAAGGCTTATAATTTTAAGTGAACTTTCACTGAAAATCAGATCTAAATTATTATAATTCTCGCAAGGTTTATAAACATTTTCTAATCTTATTAACAATAATTTATTTGGAATTTATCAAAATGCATCATGCTTTATATATCTTTATACTCTTTATTGCAAAAAATACACATAGGGAAACATAAGTAAAACCAAAAGCTGCAAAGGTGGACTTATCTCTAAAAGAGATCTCTACCAGCCAACAATCAGCCAAAAATCAGCTATAACACAAATGTTAAACATTCACTGAACCTAGACGTAGATGTACATGATATATATGTAAATGAATACCATATTCTTGCCAAGATCTTTTCATACAACATCTAGGAATAGCTGAAAGAAATCTCTTATGATAAGAAAAAGAAAAAAAATAAATACTTTCCCATTTTAGAACAATTTCGATTTACTGTACCGCCATAAATATAAAACATACAGTTCTAAGATTCATATTATGATATTATTAAATATTTAATCTAAGCATTCTCAATAATATATAAAAACATGTTTAATAATATTTCACGCGATGGAAAAAAAATTCTGAGATCACTCTTTTCAGAATTTTAAAACAGCTGTAAATCAGAAAATTCAATAATAAAATGACATATAGTTTTTCCAATACATGTGCATTTTTATTGTCTAGAAAATTGCAAAAATATTTTTTTTTATTTTGTACCCCGGTTTTCTAAAAATTGACCAAATATGTCAAAAGTGACGTTTAAGCGACATTAGAAGTTATGCAGTTATCAACTATATTGCCTTACAATAAAGCATTCACCGTGCAGGAGTAGATTTCCTGGGAAACCTCGCTTTAAAGAGATAACATTGAGTACATCTTATGTTCGTTACTGTTTATTTGTATTAGTTTTTGAATTTAAATTGAAACATCATTAGAGAAAGTCTCTAACTGGGGTCGACTTAATTTAGTCCGTTTTAACCCTACAAAGACACAGGTTTGCGCGTTCACCGCCAAGGAAATGCCATTTGTCGTATCTCCTCGCTTTCAGAGCATTCCCCTATCTGCCTCAGCCAATATTGAGATCCTTGGTGTCGACATATCGAGCGAAGTCCAGTTCCGTGGCCACTTGGAGGGTAAGGCTAAATTAGCCTCTAAAAAGCTTGGTGTGCTCAATAGATCTAGAAGGTATTTCAGTCCAGCGGCGGTGGGTGATAGCTTTGTCAGGGCTACGAATTCTAGACACAGTAGCTACGAAGCTACGTAGCTACGGTTTAGCAACTACATTGCTTTGGCTGCTACAGCTGTCACGATGCCACGGCCGTAACCATGATGGACATAAAATATCCATTGTCACTACTTGACTTTTTGACTTCATCATGCACTTTCGCGTCATTGGTTTTTTTTGGACCGGTTATCTTGAAGTTACTATCTAGTATTTGGATAGCCTTTATAATACTTATACACAACTTTTGTTTTTATGGGATAGGGGGCAATCGAGCAAACGTATCACCTGATGGTAAGTGATTACCGTCGCCCATGGACACCCGCAACCCCAGAGGAGTTACAAGTGCGTTGCCGGCCTTTAAGGTAGGAATACGCTCTTTTGTGGAAAGTTTGAAGCTTGTATCGGTCCGGAAATACCGAAGGCGACAATTCATTCCAAAGTTTGACTGTACGAGGCAGGAAACTGCGAGAAAAACGCACAGTTGTGGACTGCCAACCATCTAAGTAATGGGCATGGATTTTTTGTCGCGTGGAACGATGGCGGAAAGAGGCTGCAGGTATGAGACCGAACAATTCCTAGGAGCATTCCCCGTAATATATGCGATAGAAGATGGATAATGAGGCGACATCTCTACGCAGCGCCAAGGTATCAAGCCGATTAGAAATTTCCTGGCAGTCGACGATTCAAGTCGCTCTCCGCTGAATGCGGTCCAGTGGGAGAAGCTGGTATTGGGGTGCCCCTGCCCAAAGATGAGAACAGTATTCCATATGAGGCCGAACCTGCGCCTTGTAAAGCTGTAGGCGCGCCGCCATGCAGAAGTTTGTTTGTGACCTCGAAATTAGACGGTTCATCAAAAGTGATAAATTTTTGCGATGAATGGTGAATGATGTAAAGTAAATTCATTGTTTGTATAGCAGAAAGCTTTCATTGCGAAAGCACATTCTGATGAACGTCAATTTAGATATTTCATTTTCGGTCTTTCATCGAAGAAGCATCAAAAATTAAAACAAAAATGAACGCAGTTATTTCATTTGAACAATACTGCTTCACGGAAAAGCTGTTGACTTTGTTCCACAAGACACTGTAGACCTATTCGTTTTCAATTTTTTAAGGAAAATTCTACAGTATCAATGAAAGGGGAAGCGTATTTTGAGAAAATTAATTCATACTAAATTAGCATTAACATATTCACTGTTTTCAGCGAATAAAGAAGGTTTTTTTGGAGGGGGAATGGTATATTTTTTTTAATTCCCTATACATTTGTTTTCACAGACCCAACTATTTGTATGGGGATTGCAAAATTAATTTTACAATTTCGAATTTTCAATGACATCATAAGTAACGTAAGTAGGTTTCCACTTGTTAGGGTGTTGACCAAATACAGTGTATATTCTTTAAAGTTCTTCCGATGCATAAAATATTGAGTTATTACTCGTAATTTTTATATTTTCATGTTTCCTTTGAACGTTTTATTGTGTAATTTGTAAATATAATTTTCATTGTTTGGAATTGTTATATCAAAGCACACTTTTTATTCAACTATAACTTATAGTTTTTTAATAGTATAATTTTAATAGTAAAATAGTATTTTTATTCCCTAGGATTATGCATTTAGCTTTAGTTATTTGTATTAAAATACCAAATTGCGAAAACAAAACTGCATACGATTTATGTTAATGTTTAAAATTATTAGTCAATTTATATTTGAATAAATTTGCTTTTTTTAACAAAAATTGTCTATAATTGATGTACCTTTGATTCAGATAAAAACGACGCACAAACACACATACACAAAGAGAGAGAGAGAGTAAATAGAGAATACTACAATGCGCTTCACCTTAAAAATATTTATTGTGAATACTTTATGATCTTTATAAAGCGTGACAGTTTAGGCAGAATTATATAGTATAAAGCCATTGCAGTTTTCCCATACGAACTATTTACTTTTCACGAATGAGGAGTGAGTTAACAATACGGGGGCACACGGCCGCGAGCACTGACAATTTAAATAATGGAAAAGGTTTACAAATGGTCGAATAGTAAAAAAACTGGCCAAGTGCAAGTTGGACTCGCGCACCGAAGGTTTTGTACAAACTCATCTCTGCATATAATTTCTAACTGCCCAATTTTGTTCCTAATAAAGTTTAGGAGTTGAAACGAAAATCAAAATAATAGTTGGTTATTGTTGTTATTCTCTTTTACGCAACCCATATAATAGTACATTATGGTACAAGTGTGTAATGTTGGTGATTACCGCTGAGGCGCATTGAGGCCCGAGCCGTCAGGCGAGGGTCTTAAGAAGCCGAGGACGGTAACCATCAATACACACGTGTATCATACAACGTTTTTCAACACACTTCTGAATAAAACAATACTTAAATAAAAAACCATTTTACATAGTAGATAAAAAGTTTACTTAGAGAAACAATTAGTAAATGTGCAGTTAGTAAAATTATAATTAACTATTTTTGATGACATAGCGGTCTCATCAGATAGATTATTTATTGAAATACTTTCATGTTCTATTGTTATTTGTGATGGTTCATTATTCGTGTAGGTAGGTGAAATCCAATCATTGGACGTACTTGGTATTTCGCCAGTAGGATGCGTCTCAGAATCAAGTTTAATTCTTTTTGTGATTTTTGCACAAATTTCCTTCTTGTTTTGTATGGAATCTTCTACGTATGATTCTGCTACATTGCTAGATCGCCACCCGCCATGCCGCTTCAAAGTCATTATATCAGCTCCTGAATTTGCCAGCAATGTAGCTGAAGTTCTTCTGAAACTATGTCCAGTGTAGCTCTCAGCATCTACTAAACCCAAAAACTTAGCGATTTCTTTAGGCATAGAACCAAATTTGTTTATACCTATAGGCTGACAGGTACATTTACCATTCTGGTAATTTAGAAAGAAACGGTCATTTTTTGTTTTTGGCGAACGCAAACTTTCATACTTCTTAACAATATCATAGAATGGACCGTGTATGGTGAATGACCTAGGTATTTTATTTTTCGTGATAGGTATCTTCACTAAAAGCATCTGGCCATAGTTCTCTATATCTTTTACAGTTATATTTGTTAATTCTTGTATCCTACAGGCACCAGTTACACCAAATATTAAAGCAACCTGAAACAAAAGAAACAATAATTAAGGTCAACACACAACACAAGCTGCTATTCAATATTTAATTAAAATTAATTTAACTAACCTTTGTAGCCAAATATTGGTTATCTGGAGCATCTTTAATAAATTTTTCAATATCATCAGATGATAAAACCTTTGATTTTTTGCTTCTAAATCCATCAGATAGTCTCTTTAGATAAGCTGACAAATTCGAGTATGTTTTTAAGTCCACTCCATTCTTTGTTCGGACTGTACTTTTTAACATTGAGTAAATACACCACAAAGAGCTAGGTTTGTACTTAGAAGATAATTGTTTAAAGTACGCCATGAACACATTTTCTGAAAAAGACTGCGTATTCTTGTTGTTCTGCCGTTGTATGAAATTTTGGTACGCTAATAGATATTTTTCCTTTGAGTTTTCTGGTAGTAAACTTTCCATAACGTCACATCTTATATCGGGCGGTGTACAACATAAATCATTTTCTTCATAAATTGTATTTGCAGACATCTTAATTAATAACTAACTAAATAACTTCAAAAGAGAAAACGAGACGAGTTGTGAAAAATGTTTCGTAATGGCGGGAAAAATTAATCAGTTTTCCTATGCGCGCGCATCGGCCATAGACTAATAAATTTCGTAATGGCGGGAAAAATTAATCAGTTTTCCTATGCGCGCGCATCGGCCATAGACTAAAAAATGAGGTTTCTTTTTTTGAGCTTTTCGCGGATAGCATTTTAGCGCAAGTGTAAGCGTAACTCAACCAATAATATTAAAAAAAAACTATTACTCACAATAATGAAAAAGTCACAGTTTGATTATAGGTGTCATTATGTGCCTAATTGACATGGGATTAGAGCCACTTTATGAGGAAGTGTGTTGAAAAAAATGTTGTCCTGTTTTTTTTTAGCTCTTCAATACAATCTTGTATACAAAGGTGGTATGGTGGAAGGTTGACTGGCAGATAATGCCTCAGGTGATGCAGAGAATAAATAAGTAGATGTACAAGTGACAACGATAAATTGTAAACATGTTTAATATGTGTATATATTTGTATGTTTGTATTTATAGATTAGATATATGTATAAAATATAAATATTTATCTATGTATAAATAAAATGCGAATGCAATATAAATACCTAAATATAACAAGTTAATATACCTAAATATAACGGTTTCAGGTGGCACTGTTGGAAACAGCGTTAAACAATTTCAATTAGTCCGAAAACACTCGTTGTAAAGTTACGAGTCGAAATAGTGAGTTGGAGGAGTAACGAGTACTTGCCCCAAATTCAATTACAGCACTGCACTTGTATTGAAAAAAGTTTTCGCCCCATTTTAGTACAGTGTCAGATAATTTCAATTAATACCTACTACTCATGCTCGCTGTATTAGTCAAGAATTGAAATAATGACTTTCAGAGGCTGTTTTTAATTGACAGCACTGCACAGTAGGCCCTTGTAATAAACTCTTTCATAGAACACTTCCATTTGTGAACACGTCCTAATATGTATATTTTGTGAATGTTTTAATGTGCAATAAAGAGTAAACCTATATAAACTACTTTATTGTAATACATAAATAAACTTATATTATGCTATAAACTTATATTATGCTAAATAATATTATATTATGCTTCGTTGTGATGAAAGATTCACATGAAAATAAATAATTTGAAAAATGCAAACTGCAAGCAGTCATATTATGGACACATTAAATATTGCATCTTAACGCTTGTCTTCGAATTTAGATACAAACAGGACTGAAATAGTATTCAACTTATTCGTTCATTGAACTGTGCTTCGATGGCAAATCAAGTATTAATTGATGGTGTCAGGCGTTATTTTTCGGAAGTCCATTACTAATTGTTAAGGAGTAGGTATATAGCAAAACTTCCGATAAAAATGTCGGTAGTTGGTACTAACTACGCAGGCCAATAGTGCACCGCCCGCCCTCCCTCAATCGCATGCGACAAAGGAATATCAATAATTAGTACCACACCAACATGCAAATACTTAAATTCGACGCGTTTCGCCACTCCACGTGGCATCATCAGGATGTTGTCGCCTTCGCTGCGCTCGGACGACAGTCGTCCGAGCGGTGTGGTACTAATTATTGATATTCCTTTGTCGCATGCGATTGAGGGAGGGCGGGCGGTGCACTATTGGCCTGCGTAGTTAGTACCAACTACCGACATTTTTATCGGAAGTTTTGCTATATACCTACTCCTTAACAATTAAATCAATTATTTGAGGGCCCAACGTTAATTGTCTGTATTGGCGTGTCTAGAGTTATTTTTCGGGAGGGGGCTGGCCCATGATTTGTGTGAAGTTATCAATATTTTGGCGACCATCATAGACTTTTGAATCGGTAGCTTAACATCCTGGCTGATATGTTGTGATTTATACTGAAGGGGCATCAGTGTTCTATTAATTTGAGTGATACAAATTCTACAGCTAGTGACGAGCTCTAACACTGGCACAAATTACTACCTTCGAAGAGTTGTAGTTATAGTTGTAGCTTGAACGAAAATTATACAATTTATAAAACAATATACTGTTCTATAAACAGAAATATGTTTTTCTTATTATTTACAATAGTCAATTCAAACATTTCACTTAATTTCAATTAATTAATTGAAGAAGAATAATTTTTCAAATTGCATCTTTTCAGTTGAATGTAAATTATTTTGGAATATCGTTATTTAAATATCAAATTTCATTGTAATATTTCTTACTATATATATACAGGGTGTCCCAAAAAATAGTGTCAGCGTAAGTCCAGAGTTAGAGCACCTCTTGGAGTACCCGAATCACTCCCATGTATGTTCCGCGATTATTCGTAGTTTTCGAGTAATAATTTTTTTCTGACTTTTCAAAAATTTTGATCCAAAGAACTTAAAAATTTTAAATAAAAAAAAGTAGAACATATTTTAATGTTTTTCTTTTTGCCACTAAATCATCTTTAGTGCTTCTTTTATGTCTAAAATAATCAGCTTCGTAACTTTAGTGGAAATTTAGAAAACAGTAGTGTAAAGTCAAAATTTGAATGTTAGTGAATAATTACTTAAAAATTCATCTTTAAATTAAAAATCAAAACAGGCGAATTCATGGTTTCTAAGTATATGTAAAAACTTCTCTAGACTCTCTGCTTTCATAATCATTTAAAAAAAGAAGTACTTAATAGGGCTACTTTGGCTTAAATCGGCCATCAAAGACAGCGAGGTGAAAATTTCATAAAATTTACCAAATTCCTATCAGATGTAAAAAAAAAATATTTGGTCTTTTTATAATTTCTAAGGTTCAGATTAATTACAATTTAGCAAAAATTAACTACATGAAACCCATATTTAAATATTTTTCTCGCGGATCACATCGGTTGTAGTGTTGGATGTAACGCAGTACTTACCTGCTAAAAAATTGCCCGAGTGAGAGGATATGAAAGAGACCGCATTATTGCTATCTCTGTCACTCTCATTGGCGAAATGGATAACTGTAACTGAGGAATGCTATTCTTTGTGACAAGGGGATGAGGCGGGGGGTGTAGTCCGAGCGCCTATTGTGTTCTGGCGCCAGTCGTTTGCCTGCTTTTGTTTGCGCCTTACGTACGATACGCTCATTTGTGATTATTTGACGAACTTTGCTTTCTTTACGGACCTTGAGTGCGATTACGATTTGGTTTTGTATGAATACGGGATTTTGACAAATTTGGCATTCTTAACGGATTTTTCAAGCTCTTCATTTTGTGATATCTTTTTCATCGCAAGAATATGCTCTTATGCATTACTTTTATGGATATGCAAGAGGAAATGCTTCTGAAGCAGCCAGGTTGTTCCGGCAGCAAGTACAAAATGGAGGTGGACCTCAGCCTGAAACTTGGCCTGATCATCGCATGATTTTAAGAGTACATAACTCTTACATGGAAGGACGCCTACCAGGTAGAAGATCGGGGCGCCCATCTGAAATAAGTGACCCAGATACTGCCCAATCAGTGGTCGAAGAAGTGGTGAGAGATCCATCAGTTAGTGTAAGAACAATAGAACGTCGAATCGGAATTCCGAAATCACAAGCACATCGAATACTTCATCAAGAGCGTTTTCACCCATATCACATCCAGAAAGTTCAGCAGCTCAAGCCCGCAGACTACCCGAGAAGGGTGGCATTTTGTCAGGAAATGTTACGGAGATAAGCTGAAAACGAAAATTTCTTTAAAAATATTCTATGGACTGATGAATCAGATTTTAAGCGATGTGGGGTGTTTAATGCGCATAACTACCATTCGTGGAGTATTCAAAATCCACACCTCACAAGGGAATCTAATTTCCAAGAACAATTTAGTATCAATTTGTGGTCAGGCATCCTAAACGGACAGCTGATTGGTCCGTTCGAACTACCGGACCGACTGAACAGCGAGGCCTACTTGCAATTTCTACGTCGTGATCTCGGCATCTTATTAGAAGATGTAGACCTATTAACGCGGAGAAATATGATTTTTCAAAACGACGGCGCTCCATGCCATTTTGCTAGAAATGTTAGACAACATTTGTCTGAAACATTTCCAGGCAGATGGATCGGTCGTGGAGGGCCCATTGCGTGGCCGCCATGGTCCTCCGACTTGAACCCCATAGATTTTTGTCGTCTGGGGATACTACAAGGAATTAGTATACGCCAAGGACATTACAAACGTCACAGAGTTAAGAACAAAATTAAGACAAGCGGAAGAAACAATAAGAAACAACAGAATTGCATTTATAAATTTAAAAGAAAACTTTTTTAGACAATGTAGAATACGAAGGTCGTCATTTTGAAAACTTTCTTTAAGCGATCGAATAATAAATACTTTGAAAATAATGTTTTGTTTCATTTATTAAGTTATAATAAACCTTCAAAGGTTATTAAAGATGGCAGCAGGAACAGTTATTTTTGACCTTCAAATAATATTTTTTTAGCTTTTCTACAATCATTTTTGGTTTATTAATAAATAATTGGAATTTAAAAAAAAAATATTCAGAAGTCGAGTTTTATGAAATTTTCACCTTGCTGTCTTTGATGGCCGATTTAAGCCAAAGTAGCCCTATTAAGTACTTTTTTTTTAAATTATTATGAAAGCAGAGAGTCTAGAGAAGTTTTTACACATACTTAGAAACCATGAATTCGCCTGTTTAGATTTTTAATTTAAAGATGAATTTTTAAGTAATTATTCACTAACATTCAAATTTTGACTTTACACTACTGTTTTCTAAATTTCCACTAAAGTTACGAAGCTGATTATTTTAGACATAAAAGAAGCACTAAAGATAATTCAGTGGCAAAAAGAAAAACATTAAAATATGTTCAACTTTTTTTTATTAAAAATTTTTATGTTCTTTATATCGAAATTTTCAAAAAGTCAGAAAAAAAAATATTACTCTAAAACTACGAATAATCACGGAACAAACATGGGGGTGATTCGGGTACTCCAAGAGGCGCTCTAACTCTGGACTTTCGCTTGACACTATTTTTTGGGACACCCTATATATATATATAACAAAGAATACACTACGAAAAAAATAACTTGGGAAAGAGTAAAATTTTTTTTGCATGATATTCTAATATACACGGTGTTTCAAAATAACCAATAAATAATCAATTCTTTATTGAAAACTCATTATTAAAATGTCCCATCTCTAGCTGTTTATACTTAATGGCATTCAACCCAAAATTGACTATGATTTACATGTCAATTTTGGGTTAAATGACATTACGTATAAACAGCTAGAGATGGGACATTTTAATAATGAGTTTTCAATAAAGAATTAATTATTTATTGGTTATTTTGAAACACAATGTATAACATATATATATATATATAACTAATATAATTATAATAAGTGCACTCTAGATTAAGTATAGTATAATTTAGTTTAAGCTTCAAAGGTATAAATATGTGACGACTGCGATAGACATTACACCGGTCATCACATGAAATTATAATTGCGGAGCAAATAATGTTGTTATTTATATAAATTAAAAATGTAAACCACAATAAAAACAAAAATAAACAATCTAAAAAAGTGCGGACCAGAGAGTCTGCAGATTTTGAGTTTCATTTATAAAAAAAATTGTCGACATTTTATTCATTTACTCGAACCTAGTTAAGAAATACAATATTTTACTTGGCTAGACGAGGCGGTACCCATGGACCAAGTCGATCACACATATAGTTGTGTGATCATTGTATAGTCCGATAACGATGGACGTGTGGCACAACCAGTTGTGTCATGAAAAATTATGCTAAGAAACATTAATCATATTACCTTATCCACGTAACACAATTATTCAGACTCTAATAAATCTTTTCGTTGTGCTACTCAGGTAATAAGAGCGAAAGTTGAATCACGTCAAATATTTATAGTGACTCTACACACTCGCCGAGTGCCTCTCGTCGCAGCATTTCTGTGCACACTCGTTCTGTCAGTTGTACTCAACACTCCCGCGATAATGGATAAAGAAACTGCTGCTGCAGTTTGTCTTAATCTAGACTGCATAGATCTAATAACCTTTCTTTTATTCATTAAATTCGATTCATTCACTTCGCGGATTCGGAATTCCGCTTTTTTTAGCACTGTAACGGGATCTTTTTTTAACAAATAACAGTATTTTTTTATACTTATAATATTAACAGTAAATTATTTTTAACCACGGTGTTTCGTGGTGTGTTTCCAATATGGACAGTCTTTTTGCTTGATTTGATTGGTAGCTGGACTTCTGAAACCACCTAACCTGCTATATTACCATCTTAGCTAAGTTTCTCGCCATAGTTACACAATTAGAGGTAGGTAAAATAGTTGGTTTTCTGTAGTAGAGAGATGAGATAAGAATAAAAACTATTCCTGACAAAATTAGAATAAAAATTGTTGAACCAACTTACTAGCTAAAAAGATATAGAAGGACTAGAAAAACATGTCTTATCATTTTACAAAAATATTTACGAGTAGTTTGATTATACATCTAGAAAGAGTTTCGTAATGCGCACTGAATTGTTCATGTACACTACAGTTGCAAGTTGAAACTTATTAGAAGTCAAAGACAAAGTATGTTCTTGAAGTAAAGCTAGGTCTCCAATTATCCAGTCAGATGTCAGTTAGTATACAGATAAATCCACCACAACAACAAAAATACTTAAAATATTAAGCATTCTAGATATATTTCAAATTATCAAGTTTGATCTTATTACCCTATACTCGTAGAATAGTAACATCAATTTATTATTATACAGTACGGATAAAACGTTAGATTTCAAACTGTTTGAACTAACGAATCCAAAACCCATTAAGGGCAGACAAAAATAAGAGAGTAATGGGAGCGATAGCTTTGGTCCGCCGCAGCAGGTCCGATCGAATATTTATTAATTTTTCACGGTAATTTGGAGGGGAAAACGTGGCTAAGCATAATGTCGAGCGAAGCCGTACCATGAAAAAATTGGCGGGATTAAATTTTGTTTTAAGCTTTGTTGATTCTTCTACATAAGGATCCTGGTGGCGTGGACCAAACGCAGATTCATTATTTCCTTTATTTTCATTAACTACCATTTTGAAAAGACTATCCCCAGTAAGATATCAGCCTCTTACTGATTTATAAGATACGTCTGTTATCTTTTAGAAATAACAACAGTTGCTTTGTTAGTCTAAATGAGGGATCGATAATTTTTGATAATTCGGTAATTGAAATGCGAAAACCAAAGACATTATAAGAGTAGACCAACAATGCAAACGAAATGTATGAAGTCCCCTTCAACCAATTTTGATATGATAATAGCTAAATAAATAAGCATAATTAAGACTCATCGGTAATAAATAATGTTACAATGTGATTTAGTTTTTATTACTGTTCGTTTTTTACACTACAAAACGAAGTTATTTGGGCATGTTTAAGTATTTTTATAACTTGACGCGCGCTCGACAGTCGTATGCAGTACAAATACAGTATGAGTAGCGGCCGCCTGATCGCTGTTGTGGTTGAAGGGGGTTTCTTAGAGGCCGCGCGTATTGTCGATCTATCTCTTATAATGTCTTTGGCGAAAACTTATGTTACACACACTATTCACGCAGAAAACCCTTTCTCTCTCTCAAAGTCTTGTCCACAGACAGCTTCACAGAGCTGTATTATTTCTATCTACATCCGATTCTTAACACTCCCAACACTCACCATTTTTATTATATGACAACACACACAATAATGTAAAAATTTCGCCACACGACGTATGTTTACTTGACGGTTTGAGATGAGGAGTTCCTCGGAGATGAATAATTCGAATAAGTCTTCGTGCTTAACAGTAAATTTGGTGTAGTCGTTACAAAGTGTAAAAATCGGATGTAGATAAAAAATAATACAGCTCTGTAGAGTTGTTTGTGGACAAGACGTTGAGAGAGAGAACGGGTCTTCTGCGTGAACACACACTCAAACCACAGAATAAGTAATAGTCCGAAAGTACCTAAACATGCTCAGCACATTATCGCATTAAAGACAAATATTTCCCAAACACAGTTTGCCTAGTTACAAATCTAAGACTGTAAAATATTGTCATGAAGGGTGTAAAGACCTAACCTATTTAAATACGCGTTCTTCTAAGCTCATTCTCCCAAATCTTTATTCAGTAAAAAAAACACAAATATATAATCAGCAAAGAAGCTAAAAAACTCATTGTGTGGTTTTATGAAACCACGATGCAAGTAAAACTTATTTTCGGATCATAGGAATTTAACTGAAAAGGACACTGATCAAAATGGGCCCATCTTCTTTATAAATAAAGCCTTCCTGTTATTGATACATTCATCATCATCATCATCATTTCAGCCAAGAGATGCCCACTGCTGGACATAGGCCTCCCCCAGGGATCTCCAAACCGATCGGTCCTACGCCTCCCGCATCCAGCGGCTTCCCGCGACCTTCACCAGGTCCACCTTGTAGGGGGTCTACCAACGCTGCGACTCCCGGTACGCGGCCGCCACTCAAGGACCTTTCCGCCCCAACGGCCGCCAGTCCTGCGAGCTATGTGTCCTGCCCACTGCCACTTAAGGTTTGCAATTCTTTGGGCTATGTCGGCGACTCTAGTTCTTCTATGGGAAATAATTCTATGATACATTATTCTATGGGAAATAATAAAAATTCATGTTATTAATATTTCTATAACCCAAATTCTGAGTGGTAGCAGGGATTAGTCAAATAAATAAATAGTATTACTACATAACAGTAAATTCCTGTCGTGCATGAGCTACCACTAGGGACTAGTTCTTTGTTTGTGTTTACACACACAACTACCATAATAAATACTTTTTATATTAGTGACGGGGCTGAAACATTTCGCTAAGAAATAAGCAGTGCCTTTGTACAGTATTTCCATGTGTATACATATGTTTTTTATGTGTACATAAATTGTAAATTAAAAATAAATCTTTTTATTGCAACTAAGTTGGCAATAAAATTAATAATAAAAATAAAATAATATACAAAACTCCGCTAGATAGCAAATAACTTTTTGATTATGATTGTGTTTTATAATTTTATGTTTTATTTATATTAACTTAGGTTTAATTTATTCACAACACTGTTTTTGCCTGGGCCTAAGTCACCATACAAGCCTAGTTGATCAGTTTCCTTTTCGGAAAATTATTTATTAATCATAACTTAATCTTTTTCTTCTAAAAAGAAATTTATAATTAAAAAAACTGATTAATAATAAAAAACAAACTAAATAAATAAACTAAAAAGCAATCAAAAACAAAATAATAAACAATAAAAAATTACGCTCTACACCAGGATCGAACCTACTGATTTAAAGACGAAGCTCTAACGCATAGGGCTAATCCTTCCTGACCTAAATGAAGTTGTGAAATTAATGATCTCATATTTTTGTGTAATGCGACATGCGATTGATGGACGAAAAAATTTGAGGCGATATAAAAAAATTCACTTGAAAAACTACATATTTAACATTAAATTATTTATTCCTTGTTGTACATAGCACCCCAACCATAATTAAGATGTATGCAAGTACAAATAAAAAGAAAAAGTTGACTCTATACTTCGTAAATTTTTTCCGTGCAATATTTTCTACGCTAATGACAAAGCAGTGTCTGATAACGATTACTATCTAACGTTTTGTCGATCAACCGACACTTTTCAATAATAATTTTATTTCCTGCCAATCACCTGGAAACTACGAGAAAAGTCTCGGCTGAGTCGCAGCAAAATATATACATTTAAAAGCAGACGGAACTCTAACTTTTGCGAGGCTGAGAGTAGGTTTTTTTATATTTAACTGTAAAATTGATTTATGGCTAGTACACTCACTAACGCCCGATTGGGTCCACTAATATAAAATGGAGATTTGTTTATAATTAATATATTAGTTTTTTATCTTTGATTTGGAAAAACATGTTTTTTTTATCGAAACGATTAAGAAAATTATTTTTAGATGCATTTTATGCATTCACTTAACTATTTTATTGCAAACTATTATTTAACTTGCAATGCATGTGCATGTTTGATAAGGTCAAATCCTGCAAATGAAATTTAAAATCAGTTATTCCCAGTTGATTGAGATGAAATATCGCATACGCTTTTATTGAATGACAATGAATGCTTAATTAAATGACGTCATCCTAAATGGGCTCTATAAAAATATGCATAAAATTTATTGTCTTTAAATCATATTTTATAATTTAGAATGGAAAAAATCGTCATGACACAATAATCAGAAAGAAAAATATTATTATCTATTTATTTATTTTATTATATATATAGATATACACGGTTATTTTTTTATCACCCTGGAAAATTTTAGGGACGCTTCAGGACACATCCAATATTATATAAAAAATAAAAAAAATGAAATAAAAAAAAAATAAAAAAAAAATAAAAAAAAAAATCTCTAAAAATGCTGCTCTCAACTAGTGTAGCATTTTTTGTATTTTTAAAAAAAATTATATTAAATTAAGGAAGGGGGGAAAAATTATATTAAATTATTATTTTTTTCATTTATATTTAAATCATTCTAATACCATGTCGTGAAGCGTCCCTTAAATTTTCCAGGGTGATAAAAAAATAACCGTGTATATATATATATATATTATTTATTATCATTTTCTAGTACTTAATTATTTTTTTTAATTCTCGTTATATTATGATTTTTTTTATTATATATTTATGTTCTGACCACCAACCTAAAACGTATGTTTTTTCCAACCTAAAGGTTGCCTGGCAGAGATCACCTACGGTGATAAGGCCGTCTATTTTGCTGTTCGTGTATGTATTGTATGCAAAATAAGTGTTTCTATCTCTATCTAAAATATCAATAATCATAATATTCGATGACAAAAAATTGTTTGTCATATGTATTAAAATCCATAAGCTCGAAACACAGAACAACTTGAGATGTTATTTTTCAAAGCGTAATTCATGTAGGTATAGCATATTATTCACAAAGAATAATACGTTTACGCAGAATTTCTCAAAGTATAATAAATTAACAGAAAGATGCATTAAAGTTTTTCCTAGCATGTGAGCAGACAAGAAAGCATGAATGCAAGTAAGCAAGCATGCAAGCAAGCATGCAAGCAAGCATGCAAGCATGCAAGCATGCAAGCAAGCATGCAAGCAAACATATATGCAAGCAAGCAAGCAAGCAGGCATGCGAGGTTTCTGTCACGACTTCGGCGCTAGGCGGCTCCGGTGCCGGTGGTCTCACGCATACTTATCGTCGCAAATCCACTTGCTCCTCAGCACGCAAGCCATCTCGCCCCTGCGCATCTTCGCAGTTCTAAAATTGTACTCTAGGGGTAGGGCAAACAAGACTCGATCAAGTCGGTTTTCCATCGATTCGTTTTATTTTTCACTGAAACCTGTGTATAAAATGTAAAGAATGCAACTACTTCAGATTTCATGCCAAAAGATATTAAGGATTTCATTAATTATGCCGCATAAAATTATAATAATGCATTTTCTGACTACCAATACTATGTCAAAAGAAATCAGGGATTACATTAATTAAGCTTAATAATATTATGACTTTGGATAACCATGTATAAAAATAATGCAAAGAAAAAATTTTGAGACATTAATAATAATAATAATAATAATAATAATTCAATACGACAGACCGCCCAACATAGCAGGCAGTGGCAGTGGGTATTAGTGTGTGAAAGAAGCGTGCAGTATAAGCGCAAAGCAGAATTGCCGAAAACTGACACGAAACAATGACACGTGGCTGTAGCGAAGCAGAAGAAGCACAGTAGTTGTTCGAAGCACAATTGGTGTAGTATTACCGCAAACCACAGGCAACGCAGTTGCAAACTAGTAATGTAATGTAGGTATAAAAAGTGTAGATTTAGCGCAATAAAAATACACGCAGTAGTAGCGTGAAGCAGCAATATCGTAGTAGTATATTTTCTAATATTTAGTACCAGTACCGCTGTAGTAGCCTGTGAAAAATGCATGCAGTGTTGATAATGTGAAGCAGTAGTACCGCAGAAGTAGTGTGTGAAATATACAAGGTGTAAAACCAATCGGGAAGCCGAAACTCACGTATTGAATCCATCGCCAATATAATTTTTGTAATTGATATACATTTATTAGATACATTATTAAGTAACAGGCATTACACTAAATTTATATTAAAAGTAATGTATCAAAAAGGTATCTATTCAGCATTTACAATATTTATACATAAACTGACATGACATCTAACCTAACTTACGAGTAGTATGCTTTCCAAATAAGCGCTTGCAATATTGCAACATAGCCACTGTAATCGCGATACGAGTTTAGGGGCACATTTCTCTGAAAATAAAATAAATTACAATAAATAAATCTTTAATTCATTTAATAAATGTTTCAGCAAATTTACTTTATAAGTATTAATAGGCGGAGCAATATTGTTGCAGCACTTTGTAGACAAATACTCGTATCTAAAATTACACCCAAACGCAAAAGTGCTACTCTAGGAATTTCAATAGGTTACTCTGGCTGTGAAATTTAACAAAAATCGAGAATCGAAAGTTGATCTTATAGTGTAAACGTTGTTCTTTTTGGTGGTCTGCTGAAGAAACTTTTATAATTTTAGAGTAATAAATAAATTACGGTAAATATTCCACTTAAGGCGCTACTTTCCCGTTTTCGCACAATTTCGATTTACTGTACCACCAAAAATATAAAACATACAGTTCTAAAATTCGCATATGATATTGTTGAAAATTTTATCAAAATATTCTTAAAGACAAAAACATGATCAATAATATTTCACCCGATAAAAAAATCCAAAGGTCTCAATATTTTAAAACAGCTGTGAATCAGAGTCAGTCAGTATTAGAATGCAAGATATGCACGCACTGGTAGTAATATTAAGTATCAGTAGCACAATGTTACTACAAAGAAGTAGCTCAATTATAGCCAGAAAAAAAACGTGGTGGTAAACGCAAAATATAAGCGCGCACAAGGAGCATGAAGTAGAATTAGAAAGCAGAAGCGGGGTGGCTAAACTTTATAGTAGAAGCAAACACTTCAGCACGAAGCTGAAGTAGTGTTCTCCGGTAGAGTACTGCCCTAACAAAGCAGAAGATACAGGTACTAATAATAAGTAAATAAGTATAAATCCCGAAAGTTCTATCAAAAGTCTACAAAAACAACGTGTAAGTATAATAAGTAAAAAAAAACACCCCAGCCCCCAATACGGCAACCAAAACAGCAATTTCGTTAGAGTCACGAACTTCATTTTGTTAGATTTAAACCAGCCCATACTCTGTATATTCTCATAAGCGAGACGAGTTTTGGCAAACAGATTTTCGGTAAGCCCACCTTTAACTACATGATCTGATACAACTCTGGGACCACACGTGCAACCATTCGGTGAATTCGCTGAAGTTAATTAGAAAGGATAGCTCATCGGGCAGGATGTATCCCGCCCACGTCATTGCCCGAACTTGTTACAGAGCGCAACTTAAACATAAGTTTTTTGATAAGTCAGTGTTTAAACGATTGGGAGGTGGGCTGTTACAGGTGGCATGGGGGTGAAGGGTGGCTGGTTTAGTGGTGTGGCGTTACATTTTTATCGATGGGCAATAAAACGAGGAATTAATATGATTTTTGTGACTAAATATCTCGATTTTGACTTATGTGCAGTTTCCTTTGTATCGATTCGAAATAGAAGCTATCGATAAGTGCTTCTTAAGGGAAACTGAAAAATTTTCACACGAAATACAGAATTAATATTTAGGGAGTATATTGCAACAGAATGGTTTCATTGTGTGCCAACAAGCTCATTTTTAGAAGGCTACATACAGGAATCACTATATTTTATATTTTATTTTCAATATCTAGCAAAGTTCGTGAATAAAAAATAACAAATTTGTATTGTATATGTTTTCACAGCTTCGTCTTGGCCGATGCTCAAGCATTTCTTCATTGAAACATTTTAAAGCAATATTCCATTGAAAAGTTGATATTTTTGATCTTATTTATAACATTTTCTTAATTTCCTTCAAATAGTGTCGAGCAATATGTCATATTCTTCAAACTAATATGGGCAAAAACTGGCTACATGACACATTACACGTCAATCAATAAAAAACTCGCAAAATAAGCATTCAATCGCAAAACACATTAACATAGTGCCTGGTAAATGCATTATACACTACCTCCAGACATATCACACATAGAAAGGTCACAGAATTTTTTTTGTGAAAAAAAAGGATGATATTTAATTTTATCGTAGCTTGTCGAATCTTGGCGTCACTATGAAGCAACAGGGTGCTGGACGCCTGCGCGCTCCCTCCCGGACCCCAATAAATAGCGGACGCCGGCCCGTTCCTCCTCAGATCGCAGTAAGGAGTACCAGCGGACGTGGCTCGGAGCCTCTAGCCGCAGTCTCCCCGCGTAGATATGAACTTACCTGTTCAGTGTTACTGACTGAGTGCTGTGCTGTGATAATGACTGTCTGAGTGGCGATGGTACATCAGGTCTGTGGTACGAGCCGGTGCAGCATCTAAAAGGTTAGTTTAGCTGTAATTTTTTAGCGATAGCGGCTGAGGTGTTCGCGGTCAACCCTGTTTACAGCGCGTTTGCGGAGCTGCAGCGGCGTTTTTTAATGTTTTGGAATTTCGTGTATATTTTATGTGTGATTTTTAGTGTGCGATTTTTTCCTGTTCTGTATTTTCGTTTGTATTTTATTTGTGATTTTTCCTGTCGCGAAAATTTACAAGTGCGCCATTTTTGGTAATGCGCTTGCCTGCTAAATGTTATAATTAATATGTGAATATTAAGTTAATTTTAAAAAATAATATCTATTTTATCGATAAAATGATTCTGCCTTGCGGGAACAGCTAATCCAATTACAGTAACTCATGTCAAATATTTTTTCAAAATTGCAATAAAATTTTAAAACGAAAATTATTAACAATTTTTAATTGTCAATTGTTAATTTTAAAAATTTTGAAGCTGCGCGGCATCTCTATCTTCAGATAGACAGTTCGCATCTAATTATTTTAATATAAATTTAATTACAAGTTCAGCAAGTTGCATTACTGTATAAATAACTTTAAAAAAATCGAGCGCATTTTAAAGAACATCACTTTCGCAGAAAAATAAGGTGCGAAAATTTGCCGCGAACAAATAATGCGAATTAATTTCATATTTTATATTTATTTTTTGATTTTTTAAATATATGTGGTGGAAGGTATTTAAAAATTTGTTTATTCAATTTATTAACTGTTGAAAGTTGAAAAAAAACGATATAAAATTATGCCGCTCGTTTTTCGCTAATCAATCACTGAATTCGCTCAAACTTAAGTGCGAGAGAAAGCTAAAATAAGTTACGGTTTTCACCCACGACTTTTTCGTGATCATGTTTCAATTTTCGTAAGCACATAAAAAACACAGTCACATTATGGAAAATGTCTTTGCGAGCCAATTATGTTAGAAAATGGGATAAAATGTTTAAATTAAATTGATACCTACACTTCACTTATTTCAGAATAAAATATTTAAATAAACGCAAAGTTCTCACATAAAACATTTATCATCACAGTAGATGATTATGATAATGAGCTTAATATACTACTTGAACATAATATTTTCACATTTTCTTCATGAAATCGTCTCTTTTTTTGCAACTTTCCAGGAAAGCGACAGATAAAAACGAAAAATAAATGCATAAATCGCAAAAATGTATTGGAAAGTTAATTATTGAATGCCTTTTAATAATAAGTTAAGTTCTATATAATCATAGAAAAGTACCAGAAATTGAGATAAGCATAAGTATACCTACATCTAATTCAATATTATGTATAATAATAATACTTTTGGGAATATTATTATGCCATTGATACCGAAATTTTATATTCTGGCTATATACGAGTATCTACTAAAAAAAATTCAAATATCATATTAAATTAATGAATAAAATAATCTTAAAATTATAGACGCCACAAATGTAACAACCTTCAATCATAATTTTAGGTAAGTACCTATTAGAAATAAAATTACGAGTAAAAATATACTCGCTACCTACATTTTATATTATAAAAGTTTTCATGGATTTCTTCAGAAACATGTTTGTTTAACTAACAAAACTGTCAGAAATCGGGCTGCGAAAAGGTACCGATTCGGTTTTCTCAAATCAATCACTGAATTCATTCAAACTTGATCGCGCAGGAGAAAGTTCCAAATAACTTTTTCTTCCTTGACTTCTCGTCCAAGTGTCTAGTTCAATTTAACAGAGGACAAAGAGAAGTCAGAAAAAAGGCATTTAACAGTAACATTCATAAATCATAAGCATAATGAAAAACAAGTATGACTATTTCCTTTTTCTTTCTAATCTTATTTAGATTAGAAAGAAAAAGGAAATAGTGAAAAAATACCAAAAAATTGATACTTAAATTTTCATACCAAACCTGAACAGCCATCTCTATCAGAAAGCTAAAGATAATACAACCAGAAACTTAAGAAATATAGAATGGCTTATTCTAACCAGAAATTCAAAACGGCATGTTTTAATAAAACTGGTTATGTGATAACTTATAAAATATTCATTAACATACCTGAAGAAATAATAGTGTTACCATTTAATAGATATAAAATGGCTATGATTTTATCAATAACCTAACAAAAATGCATTTTCAATTACCTAATAAATCAAATAAATTGCTGAAATATTTGTATGCTATAAATCGATGCTGAATAGGCATTAAGACCACTCGTAGTAACACCCACAGAATTGCTAAATTTAACCGTATTTAAAGCAAATAAATTTAAATTAAAAATAGTACTCATTTTTAATTAAATCTACATAAAACCGCGACAAAAATTATTTACGTTAATATCAATGTTTACGAAACATTCGTAACGCCCAAGTAACATACAATAAAAAAAACGAAAATATGTTTCAAACCCCATTTCGTAGGTGTTGCCACGTAGCCCAATTAAACTGCCATTTTTCAAATGGCGACCATGTCGAATTAAAAGGGCATTGTTGTTAAATGTATAGTGCTCTGCACTTCAAGCCCTGTCATTTGATTCAAGTATTTCTGGGTTAAAAACGAAATTTTATACGCCATTTTGAGTGGTGGCAATATTGTATTTAGAGTTATGTTGTTAGATCCTACTGTATAGGTATTAAAGTTAAGGCAATATTGGTAGTTTCATCCTTCTATACTCTTCAATCCCTTTCATTTGAAATCCATCTTTATTGGGGTTGAAAACGAAATTGTGTACGCTTCTTTTGAGTAGCGGTAGTACTGAATTTACGACTACTTCAATACTCATGCCAGGTTCATGGTGCTCTACTCTTCAAGCCCTTTCGTTTGATTTCCATATTACTAGGGTTAGTAACGAAATCTATATATATAAAAGGAGAAGATCCCATCTACAGTTGTTTTAATTCAAAATGCGGACGCACACTAAGAAGGGATTTTAAAAAATTTGAACCCTAAAGTGGTGAAATAGGGGTTGCAAGTTTGTATGGATTTTTTAAAATTAGCAACGATTTTGATAAAACCTGTGATTCGTGCTCTTAAAAACATTTAATTGAAAACGTGTTTCATTGTATATTGGAATTCACCCCCTTAGGGTGCAAAATAGGGGTTGAAAGTTTCTTTGGAAAATATTTAAAATCTGCTCCAATTTTTATAAAATTTATTATCCGAGCTCCTAAATATAAATAACATTCTTTTATATAATAGGCTACAAATTTATTTATCCTACGAGAAAATATAAAGTTCTCACGGGAAAACAATAATAACGCGGGCGAAGCCACGAGCGGAAAGCTAGTATTATATAATCCCTGACCAGAGATGCGTCTTTGTAACTCATCAATTAATCGGTAATCGTAATCGAACCCGATGACTCGATAATAGGAAATGGAATATTGTAACATATTGATTTCGATTGTACCGTTATCGTAACCAATGAACGAATGGTAAAGATTAAGATAATTAAGTTCTGTAGCTGCCGTTTCCCTCTTATATTATGATTAATAAAAATATTGAGAATTCACTAAAACTTCTGTTATAAACCACCCATCATCAGCCCAACTTCTGGGCACACTCATCCATCATTAGCCTGACTGCTGGGCACTCTGGACCCTCTAGCCTAAAACCAAACTATAAAGTAAATATTTAAAGAAAAACACAAACAATATATTCAATAATCTTAACCATATTACATACAAACAAATAAGGTACCTCTGGGACTCACCTTTTTATTTGACGATTAATCGTTATCGATTTATTACAAATTTTCATCAAATCGATTATTCGATACTCATCGACCATGGTGGTGATTTTGTAACTCATCGATTGATCGGCGATCTTTATCAAACTGGATGACTTAATGGAGAAAAGCGGAATTATGTTCATTAGCCATAAGTATTGGTTGATTTATTCAACAACAATATTCAATATACTGTTACGTTTGTGTATACAACAAATATACTGTTACGGGTGGGTGTTCTATAGAAATTAGCGAAACACCGACAATTATGAGATAAGATTTAATTAAGCACTAATTAAGTCACTTCACTTAACACTGTACACCGCTATAAGTACTACTGACACACAACACTTCACTGTAAGACGTTACTAAGCACTGAACACACAGAATTCTTCACCATGAAGCGCTTCCAAGTCGCAGATGATCGCTCTAAGTTGCTTTGTATCGCTTGATCCGCTCAGTGTGCTCTCTTGGAAGGAACTTCCCGTCCGCATTCGCCTACGCGCTTATAAAGTAGAGCCGGAGAACATTCGGGGCATTCGATGATGTTCCATTCTCGAATGTTCCGTACCCAATCGATTGTTTATCTTCTCTTCTCGAAAGTTCCGTGGTACCCTTCGCGCTTATGTAGTAGGACCGGTGAACATTCGAGGCATTTGAGATTGTTCTATTCTAGAACATTCCGTACACAATCGATCGTTTGTCTTTTCGAAAGTTCCGTGGTACGCCTCCGCGCTTATACAGTAGGACCGGTGAACATTCGAGGTATTCGAGATTGTTCTATTCTAGAACATTCCGTACCCAATCGATTGTTTGTCTTTCCTTCTCGAACGTTCCATCGCATTCCCGATTATGTTCTGTCCCTGTCAGCATGTTCTATCTCTGTCAGACAGCACGCCTAGAAGTTTCTAGATACATTTCGAACTATCTTTTATATCTGGAAGGTGCTCACTATTGTTGTCTCTTTCTTATCGTGCTGTCTCACTCACTCCTATTGAAAATTTAGTCATATATCGAAGTATGCTTTAAAGGCCCATAAGAGGTCCTGAAAACGGGTTTTCAGGTTATGATGTGGTTCGATAGGTAGCCTGAAACGGACTGAAAACATGTTTCAGGTGCCTGAAAACAACGGCAACTTGGGTAACATTTCGATATTCTAGTATGCAATAGAGCACCTCCTGAAACGCCCTGAACTGCATTTTCAGGCTGCTGAAAACGCTTCTAAGGCCAAGAAAACCATGTCGGAAGTTTCTTATCCCATCGGCGTAACAATACCAAGATCACTCAGACGATGACGTTACATAATGCAAAACATATTAAAAAAATCGGTTTTATTTTTTGTAAAAAAAAATTATTTTACTTTTTAGTGAATGAAATCTTTTCAGTTACAGAAATCGGTTTAAAAATGATGGAGTTATGAGGTCACAAACATGAAAAAAAAAAATACAACCGAATTGATAACCTCCTCCTTTTTTGAAGTCGGTTAAAAATCAGTTTCAATCAAACAGAATTATCAAATCTATACGATGGTCGATTGCCGATAAGTTACAAAATAACCCACTGTTTGGAGATCAACGAACTAGACGAACATGCCGAACATTCGATTATCGGTTTCAATCGAACAGAACTGTCAAATTTATTGATCGGTTGCCGATCGCCGATGAGTTACTAAATCACACCTTGGATCATTTCCGTACTTAGCATTAAAAAATCGCGTCGAACCATATAAATTGAATTTTTTTTTTTTAAATAGTGACTTTGACTCTAGTTGGTATAACCTTCGGGCTGGATTTTAAAAATCAAAATGGGCTAAACTAGATGTAATGTTCTAGTGTCTAGTGAAAACTCGAACTTTGTAAGATGCAGGGTCTTAAATCTAAATGGATTGGATAGATAGACGCAAACATAAGTACATAATGCATCACAAAATAATGTTTAAGTCAAGTTGAAATCAAACGCATTATTCCACCTGTGAACGTTGGAAGACCAAGATTAATTGAATAAATTTACGGCAGTTGTCAAAATCAAATAAAGGATATTTGTTTACAACCGTAACTTTAGGGGACGCAGAGGCATGTATTATTAACAAATTTTACAGTTTTTACTGTTATTCTGAACTTAAGTTATGGGTACAAGGATCACCCTCAACATATGAAAATATCCTTCTAAGCTAGAAAGGCTTTTTTGAAAAAGTTGGTTGTTAAAACTTACCTAGTCGTCGGGGCAAGTAAATAACGTAAAAGAACATACGCATCGAATTGATAACCTCCTCCTTTTTTGAAGGGGGTTAAAAATAAGACAACTAATGACCGATTTCACCAACCATGACTTAGCTTAGGAAGCCCTTAAGACGTATGCCGTCACTTTTTGTCTTTAATGAAAAGAATGTGACAGTATGCTACCTAAGAGTCACCTAAGCTAAGAAGAGGTTGGTGAAAATGGCCATTACTGTCGTTGAAATGGCAAGATTGATTACCTTAGTTATTTTCACAGTATCATGTCCTATGGACACTTTAGACGCATAAAACCATTTACACAAAATACCAACTTTACGCAAAACGCCGAACTCGGAAAAACCACTTACGCAAAATAGCAACTACGCATAACACCAACTTTTTTATTAATACTGTGGGCATCGGAAAAAAGTGAACACCAAAAAAAATATAATTTCTTTTTTTTACTTGTTTATAACTCTTTATGTAAGTACAATTTTATACAAAGGCGGCTTTATGCCTGGGGCATTATCTGCCAATCAACCTTAAGGTTATGCAGAGAATAAAGACGTAGAGATACAAGTGATATTAATAAATTGTCAATATATATCTATTTTATCTATGTATAAAAAAGGGAATACAATATAAAAATATAACAAATTAATAGAGATATATATAATACTTGAAGCTTAGCCTTAGCCTCACTATGTATCCGCAAATTTCTCCTGATACAAATTCCTCAATTTGTTTTTAAAAGCTAATTTACTAGACAATCTTCTGACATCAAGTGGCAAGTGGCGAAGGGCATTCCACAGCTGAATCGATTGGACTGTAAACGAGGAATGAATGATCTCAGACCGGTGAGCGGGACATATGAGGAGGGCATTAAAAGTAAAGCGGAGGGATCTATTGTAAAAAGCACTAAGCTATTGAAGGTGATTTTTAAGGTATTTGAGGGTATTTGGTTCATTAAGCAGAGAATATAGGGTTGTTAAAGTCCTCATGTGTCTTTGCTCCCATATTGGAAACCATTCCAAGCGTAACCCGTAAGCGGAGATGTGATCATACTTCCTTAAATTAAAAACGAATCGAATACAGTTATTCAGAAGACGGTCTAGTTTATTGAGTAGATCTGCATTCAGGTTAAAATAGCACACATCAGCATAGTCGACAATAGGGAAAATTAAAATAAACGATTCACCGTATACCTAGGCTTCAAAAACAAGAGGCTCGTTTATCGGGAAATGTATAACTTTTTACAACAAAGTTCCACAAAGCGTAACTGATTTTCCTTTTTATAAGTTTAACACGCATTACTCGTAGAAAAGACTCTTATGAGTTCAAATTAACACCAGGCATTCGCATCATTTAAATAATCGTTGGCTTTATAGTCAACGATTAGTTTGATTAGTTATGGTATTATTATTATGTTAATTTGAAGTTATTACTCGTTATAATGTAAATAATATTGTTGTTGTGAATTAACTATTTACGTAAACAAATATTTTTGTATTTCAAAGTCAGAGTCACATTATTTATTCTATAGACAAATAGTATATATTTCAAATCATACAGTATTTTGTAACGACATAGTAGGAAGAAAACATCTAATCTTGTAATGAAAGTGGAGCTCAAACTTTTACTTTGAGGTCAGATTCCAATTGACGACTCTGTAATAATACAGGGAGAAAAAAAATAACCTTTGCTGATTTTCTTGCTGGTTCTTTCCAGTACAAGTCCTCCCGCCGTAGACATGTGAATCATTGGCGTAGCTTGTTGTGATTATGTAATAATCCAATTTGAATAAACTATATTGAATTTGTATTATTAAGCCTTTTTATCAGTCTGTATTACCTAGTTAATAGAAGTAGGTAACACATCTTCCTGATTTATCTATAAAAACTCTATAAAACATATTGTAACTTTACATTTACTTTATATTTATAACACAACCAATCAATAGTTTACACAGAATTCAAAATGATTTTTGGAATAAAAAGCGACATAAAACCTTTTATACGATATTTTTTACTGGAAACGTTCAATCTGTCAATGAACTATTAACTATAACAGACACAAATCAATCAAATGTAAAAGAAAAGTTTAAAGTAGCGAATCGAAAAAATGTACCCCACGTTATTTACCTATCACAATCAAAAACAGTGAGCTTCAGTACAAAAGAAACCCTGTAAACTTGAATTGCATACGAGGCTGCTTGGCGAAGAACGACAAAAAAAGCATAAACAAGACAAGCCTTACATCAAGAAGCTGGGAGTTCGCGGCAAGTACTTAAGTACTTAACTTTGACTACCGAAGGCGTACTTAAAAACACTTCACTGCTAATTTTAGTTTCAAGAGCGGAGTTTGAAATGAGGGAACAAATAAGAAGTGCTAAGGAAATTATGGCGCTCCTGCAGTCGTCGGAAAAATGCGTAATCAATAGTGTTATTCACTCCTATTGTTGATGCTTAGAGTAATGGACACATTTCTTTTAATCCAGATGTACGTCGTATGAAGATAATTCATACAAATTTCACTTGTGTGCACGTCAACACACAAAAACACACATTTTTTTAACTTACTGATACGTCATTAAATCGTCAAGTATTTTAGCATGTTATTATTTGGCAACATGGTCATCCCGAGTTCAAATTATTCAGAGATTACGCCGGGTTTAAAATTAATTTTACTATACAAGGTATGAAATATTGAACAGAACATATATAAACAGTTTTAAAATTACATATAAATAAATCTTTATATGTAATTTTAAATTACTTTAACTGTATTAAAATGCACCTTGCTATTTACATAAGTGTTAAATTAAAATTATAATTTTATATCAGTACGTTTTTATATCAGTACAATAGTCACATAAAAGTCAATTTTTACAAAAAATAGTAAGGTATTCCGAAAACGTTAGAAAAATTTAATACACGGAGACATGATTTTCCTAGCGTGTGATAGTCGTACACACCTAACGTTCTCCGAATGACTGCCGGATTCATCGCTATGTCACGATTTGAATAACAAATTCCGCGTTCGCGTCCCACATGCGAGAAATCGAGCGATGTGTATTAAGAGAAAAACCTTGAGGCATGCGAAGTTTCGCGGTGAGTCACCGAGACAGTTATAACGGTAAAACAATTTTATTTCACCATATGCCAGGGCGCAGGAACGCAGCTTAGAAGGTTAAAGTAAGAGAAACTTATGGGATACATTATTCTCACAGCGTTTGAGCGCCTTGTTGACGACAACTGTTTTATATTATTGTTGTCGAAACGACGCATTAATATAAATTTATTTTCATTATGTATTAAATACTTATAGCAGGTATGAATACACAATTTAGGAAATATTTTAATAAATATTATATTAGACATTTGTCAATGTCTTTAAGCGTCAAAATTATTTCGAAAAATACTTTACCTTCTCGAATTGGAAAATGTTTGCAAATAGCGTGTTACAATTTAACACACACAAATTTATATTAATTTACCTATTGACTAGCAAAAGTTATTATGCCATAATATTAAGTACTCGAAGAATTCGGACTAGCTTAATAATTTCAAGCAATGTGTTAGATTTTTAATATGACTACAATAATTGTACTCTCGTGATACAAACATTAACTTCAACCTTCTAATAATATAACAATTACAATCAACTGTAAAATTAAAATATAAGCTTAAAAAAGGTAAGTCAATAACATTTGGATTTTCATATCCATACTATACATACTAATATTATAAATGCGAAAGTAACTCTGTCTATCTATCGCGCTTTCACGCCGAAACTACTGAACCGATTTAGATGAAATTTAGTACAGATATAGTTTGAGTCCCAGGAAAGAACATAGGATAGCTTTTATTGCAGAAACCACACCTCAAGAGGGAGAAAAGGGGGGTGGAAGATTGTATGGGGAATCAATAACCACCGAACCGATTTAGATGAAATTTGGTATCGAGATAGTTTGAATTGTAGAGAATGATAAAGAATAATTTTTATTCTCGAAATCATTCCTTGAGGGTGTAAAAAGGGAATCAATAAAAAAGGTTTTCCACGCGGACGAAGTCGCCGACAAAAGCTAGTATTTACATAAATAAACTTATAAAACAATAAAACCCTAAACGAAATAAAACCTCGTGACTCGAGAAATAATTTCGTATACGAATAATTTCAATTGCTGAGTCTAGTTACGAGCGCTATCAGAATACACAACAAAAAGCCACGTTATTGTGTGGCACCTGTTTCCAACCATACATTAGGCGTACGCGCGCAGTGTACTTATGTCGGAATTACAACTTTTCATCAGGTCACGTTTGTTGGTTTTGTTGTGGAAGAAAAGTCGCGAACACACGCTGGAATAACGTTGATGATTCATCACAGGTGGTGCGGCTGAAGTCCTGAAAAATTTTGCCCCAAACAGGCTTACCTGTATACATTACATTCATTATATTGGTCTTATATGGGAGCAGAAAAATACGGTGCTATTGTATTAGGGTAACATATTGTAACAAATAAATACAGATAAAAATACGTGATACAAAATTAAGAAAATCAAATAAAAACGTTCTAATAGTTTAACCTCTTCTTTGTTTTACTATATAAATAATGTTATATTTTTAAATTAAACATCATTTTAAATGATAAGGCAGTAGAAATTAATTTCTCTAACTACTTACTTTTTTATTAAAATTGTGCTTATATAGCGGGCACATTTTTGACAAATATCAGTTGAACTTGAATGTAAATAAAATGAAAAATTTGTTCACTTCACGTTTGGTTACAATATCTCATTTATCAGATTTCATTTTTTTACAATTGACAGACGATTCAGGGTGCACCCACCCTATATATATTTTGTGGTGTGTGTGTTTCATGCTTAATCAGTATTATGTTTATATGTAATTAAACATCGCAAATCCCTGCTCCATGCTACCTAATAAAATTTTGCCTCAAAAATCTGGCTACGGAACGTCCGATAGGAATATTCCTATCTGCTTCCGCCCACGCGACGTTGGTTTTTGCGACGTTAAACCGAGTTAACTTCGAGGTAACAGTGTTAGCGATGCACGCCCCCAGTTACAATATCATTTCTCTTTAACTACTTTAGAGCCGCATGCTCTGTAGTTAGACTCCTAAGCATCTAGAAAAATGAGTTTAACACGACGACGACGCCAACTAACTTCGTTAAAATACGCCAAGGTTCAATCGTTTCCAGTCCACGTGACCTCTTTTCTGTTATCAGCAATATCTTAATAACGAATAGCTCAATATTGACACTTCTTTGAACTTCGAAGTGAACGTAAAGGCGTTTGAATGCAAAAGTACGAGTAGTTTGTTAAAAATAATTCAGGAGCTGTTGTAAGATAAGCACATAAGTCTTTGAAACATAGAAAACCGTGTGCTACATTATACAAAATCCGTTTAGTCGTACATATTATATATAAGTGTTCCAGTTTATGGAGAAAATATTAATTTATTAGATATTTTAAAACATTTATTGTGATTAATCTCAACTCAACAAAAATCACAACAGGTAGCTTCTTCGGAATAAGTGCTTGGTTGTGCTAAAAGACTCGCCTCCAATCACTTAGTACATATACCTACCTAAAATAATTAGTGAAAGGAGTGTGTTTAATATATATCTACGCATAAACTGTCAAACATGGGTGATATATTTTCTTCAAATTGTTAATTACGGGTCAGTTACAGAACCTCAAGATTTTAAATGCATTATTATTATGGGGTAGGTATTTTAGGTATTCGCCGGGAATAATTCAAAAGTATAAATAAACCTTAGTTGTTATTTTATAAACATAACTAAAACGTTTTGGAATAGCTTTGTTAAAGTTTGTAAGTAAGTGATCCGAATTCTTTGCAGTCCAGTGTAAAATAGTTAATGATATTAATCTTTAAAAGTTATTTGTTTTATTACAATTTGTGTTTTTGACGTGAATTAGTGCCTGTTAAGATTCATACTGAACAATGATTCTGACTTCGATGTAGTATGATTAACTCGCTTAAGAAATACTTAACGTACGTAATTTAGAACTTACACAATATCATATTTTATTAGAAAACGATGCAATACACAAACAATTAAATATATTCGATTGATTAAAACAGTTTAGTTAGCTTTAAGTGCGAGCTATATCGATTCGCCGCCAGCTCGCAATAATTTCAAGTTTCAACTCTATCGGCGACATTACTCGGTGGCCATTCGCTAACGAACGAGACGTCATCGATTTCCCCGCTCTCAAACTTTTGGTGCAGTAGCTGGTCGTATCCAGAGCTTGGGCAACAGTTGGATACAAAGTATAATTTATTGCGTTCCTGTGTTATGAATGTTATGATGTAGAACATAGGGGGTGACGGCGTTATTTGCATAGAACTGAAATAGTCCACCCTACTAGAGCTACTCTCCAAGCTTGTTTTCTAGTTTTGATTATAAACATGCAAGCTACTCTTCAAAAAATAAACATATTGTACAATTATACTTAAAATGAACATACGAGTATTGTACAATTATTCTTAAGATTCAAAATGTTGACTGTTAGAATAGAATATAATCTAGAGCGTTGGTGGTGCTTTGGACTCGGCACTTGCCTTTCAATCGGGAGGTCCGGGGTTCGAGACCACGATGTACCGATGTGTTTTTCGTTTTTTCGAATTTTATATGTACTTTTATCTGACGCTCCTACGGCGAAAGAAAACATCGTGTGGCAACCTGCATACATCTGCGAAGAAATTCAAAGGTATATGTGTGACAGTATGCAGGTTGCCTCAGGATGTTTTCCTTCACTGTAGGAGCGTGGGCAAATATTATATACATGTATATGAAATTTGAAAAACACATTGGTACATAGCAGGATGGAACCACGAACCTCCCGATTAGCAGGCCTGTGCTAAGCCTACAGCGCGGTCACCGACGCTCGCAATTTTTATTTTCTCAGTTTCTGTGGAAATTCTTCCTTACTGACCTCTTACATAATCCAACGAACCTCTGTACCGAATTTCATGCTTCTACCTCCCGTAGCTCGGGCTTTACATTATACCTCAGTCAGTCACTCAAAAAGATACGTTAAAAATTCATCTAGATATAACCACGGTAATATGTACAGTGTGTCGACTCGACCCCTCTTTAAAATGTTATACCTATGATCGTTCGACATCGCTTGGTGCGATGGCCCGCGATAGGTTAATGGTTCAGTAACCTTTATATAGTAAATAGAATTGTTAAGTAAGGTCTTGATTGCTTTTTATAATTAATTAATATGTACGTTAACTCAGCTACCAACTGTGTTCTGATCCGATGAGCGGGGCCTGGTGACCTGTATTACAAGTATTTATCATACCTATCACAGGCATCAGACTCTCACATTAAGGTATTATAGACTCTAGATGTAAGAATAGCTAGTGATATTTACATTGTACCCTTTTGTGATGAGTAATAAAACATTATTATTATTATTATTATAGGGCTGACCGACCGCGACCGATCGACCATTCGCTTCGTTTGACTGTAGTAGGGCGTGCATATGCCCAGCGGCGAACTGCATTCGTGACTGTCCTTGTAGATGCGATCCGAGTGCGATCCCAGATCGAGGCGCGGAGGCATAGCGCGTGTTTCGACCGTTTCTATGAAGTCGTTTCTATGATCCGTTCCTATGATCTATGAAGTCTACTGCTATATTTACAAAACTTTGTTAAATATCAAAATAGGTATTAGTTAAGCTAATTAAAATTCTATTGATTCATTCACTCGTTTATTGAAGAAATATATAACCTATCCCCTGAATAATTGAATTTAAATGCCATTATTTTAAAATAGATAATATGACCACATATCTGTGAAGTAGCCCAATACAATTTCGAGCTATTATTGTGAAATAGTATAAAAAATCAGAAATTAAGATAAGGCTATAATCAGAATCTCTATACAGGATTTAATAAAGGGCGTCCCATAATTTACTCAAAATTTAATTTTAATAGAAAACAAAAGAAGTTTTATTAGAATGTCAATTTTGTTTATTGGAGTTATGTATGAAATAGCACTTCGGATAAATGGCCACCACGGCTTTGCTGGAAAGTACACATTCATTTATTGAATTTTTCTATGATAATTTCGCATAAATGTGACTGAACTTCATTAATACGCTTCCAAATTTCCTACTTAAGGCGTTGGTCGTCGTGGGCTTGTTGGCATAGAGTTTTGATTTCAAAAAACCCCAAAGAAAGAAGTCACATTGCGTTAAATCGCATGATCGAATGGCCAATTCTGATCGCAAAAATGGCCAATTACACGATTAGGAAAAATTTCAACAAAAGAATGCGTACTTGCCAGCAAAGCTATGGTAGCCATATATCCAATGTGCTATTCCATATATAACCCCAATCTGTATACTCTATGAAGCAATAAAAAAAATTCTAAACTATACTATCACTATAAAAAAACTTTCTAATAAGAAATCTGTTTTCTATTAAAATTACATTTTGCATACATACCCGTTAGAATCAAAAAGTCAATAATATAATATGGAGACATTCGCAAGAAGATTGTCTTCATGATTATGTTTCCAATACTTATTGATATTTTTCGAATAAATTGCATTTCAAAAAGCCAAGAAATATCTTGAAAATTGCTCTAGTTTATTTTTGTGAGTTCTTCTGTTTTTGACGCTTTTGGTCTTCGACTTCTATTTTTGACGCTGCAAAGAAATAATTAAAGACAAAATATTTATTTTCTCTTTACATGGATCAGTTATGTTCATGATACTGATTATTTCTATTAATTTTGTTTCATCTTTTGAAAAACTAGCTGACCCGGCGTACTTTGTATCGCCATGTTTTTATACTAATTTATTGAAATGTTTATTTAAATTAAAAAATATATATATTACACAAACGTTGTTCTAACAATAACGAATACATAAAACCAAGAATCATCCAATTTGGTGCAGTCGTTCAAAAGTTATGGGCGTACATACATTTCGAAGATCCATTTTTATTTATATACTAGTGGGCCCGGCGGACGTTGTCCCGCCCGATTACAGCGCCACCAACTTTACGTTTAAACCTTCCTTGGACCTATTCAAATACACACAGAAAATTTCGTATGAATCTGTCGAGCCGTTTCAGAGTTTTTGCGAGACAAACACACAGCGTTTCGTTTTTATAATACTCGTAAGAAGACTAGTGGGTCCGGCAGACGTTGTCCTGTCCTATTAAAGTGCTACCAATTTTATATATAAACCTTCCCTAGACCTATTTAAACACACACAGAAAATTTCGTAAGAATCTGTCGAGCCGTTTTTGAGTTTTAACGAGACAAACACACAGCGTTTCATTTTTATATACGAGTATAAGAAGAAGATAGATAAAATCAAAGATAAGGTTCAGAATACTAGGAGTTATTGAAAAAATACGCATTATTTTAAATATCGAAAGCACTTGATAAAAGTATTTAAGCATCCCAAATTCCGCTTAATAAACGAAATTATATAGGCTAAATAAATGAAATCATGAATCCGCTTCTAAGCGTTATTGCGACGCCGATAAAATATCATTTCACGCTGGCGCAAGGCGAAGACAGCTTGCGTAAATTGTTTTCAACTTATTTAAATTTAGTTTATATGAAGTTCAGAGCCGATGAATGAATGATGAGAATCTTATGATTGTGTTAAGAAATGTTTTCAGAATCTCTAAACAATACAAAGCTCAAAAATTATCACTAGGTATATAATTTTTAATATTTTTTTTCATATATTTTTTCAATATATGAAGAGAGATGCGCAAAAGGCGAACTTAATGCCCATATCATTCTTTCCCAGTAACCCAGTATATTATGGGGACAATTATTGACGGAGTACGAGGTAATTGAAAAAACAACTGGTCATATTAAGTTGATGCAGGGAACAGTTTATACGTGTAAATATGGCCATATATACGAGTATATCTAAATACCATCAAATGGCTATAATCTAGACAATTCCAGGAAAGTGTCTTCGTATTTGATTTTGAGAGATTCTTATTTTCTCGAATATATACTACTAAAAAGCAGCAATATAACTTTACATTAAATTTATTTTACATTATAAACATATGTAACATGATTTTTAAAAAAGTCATTGTGCCCTCGCGAATAAAATACAATTCAACCACGAGCTTAGTCAATCGCTGTCTGTTTTGAACAGTTTGCGAAATTAATACAATGCCAAATGGGCGAAAATATTTGGCGATGTAAAAGTATTTTCATTTCCCCCAACAGCGATGTGACGCGGCTCGCGATCGGGCGGATGATTTGATTGTTATTCACAAAGAAACCTCCTCTGGATTAAATTTCAAATCTTGCGAAGTATATCGACTGAAGTGCTTGCTACTCTCTAAGCTCGCATTCAAAGTTTCGAGTGTCACAATCACCGTTCATTTCTGCGTGCCGTCATCGACGTCAACATAGCATGCATACTCCCGCAGCGTTGTTCAGTTATTTTCAAGACCAAACTTTGAACACAGACTTAGAGAGTATCTGAGTAGCCTACATTATTTGAATGTGAGCGGGCTCTGCCCTTTCTCAGAAGCCTGAGCTAAGCATTTTATTTGACATAAATCTGTGTCTTATTTTTAAAGTTGAGCTCAATCAGTTTTTTTACATACGGCTCTAAATTTTCAATTCGCGTGATAGTCAGTCATGTAGACGACTATTTGAGGACGGTTCGCTTTCGTCAAGTTACAAAAATTATCAGTCCTGATGACAAAATAGATCTAAAGGAAAATTTAGTATAAACCCAAGCCCAAATTATCCATAAAATTCTTGAAACAATTTTACAGAAAAACAGTACAACTAGCAAAATATCTACAATAACATTTGTTAAGCTTATAAGATACTTATCATCATCATCACAACAGCTCATTGTATATCCCCACCGAGGGACTTGAGTCTACCCTAAGTTAGGGTGCTTAGGCCTTAGTCACCCACGCTGGCCCAGTGCGGATTGGTCGGGTTCACACACACCTTTGAATTTCTTCGTAGATGTATGCAGGTTGCCTTACGATGTTTCCCTTCACCGTAAGAGCGTCAAACAAATGTGTAATATGAAATTCGAAAACGAAAAATACATTGCTACGTGGCGGTCTCGAATCCCAGATCTCCCGATTGGAAAGCAAGTGTCGAGTCCACTGCGCCACCGACGCTCGAAGATACTTATAGTTTGCTACAACCCTGGATTTGGGCACATCATTATGCAGAATAAAATTTACAGTTACAGTCAACTTACAATCTGTAATTTACTTCTATATTGTACTTCCAATAGCATTAGAGAAGAATAATGAGTCCTATAATAAATAGACACACAACCTTGATAATACGAGTAAGTGCCTGACATAAGTTCTTTACCAAATAATTCTTGTGTAGAATGCCAGTATTATATTTCGTTGTCGTGTCTTATGCGTATTTGTTAATTATGAGCGATCATTGAAATTAAAATAATAATAATCATCATCATCATATCAGCCAAGAGACGCCCACTGTTGGACATAGGACTCCCCCAAGGATCTCCATACCGATCGGTCCTGCGCCTCCCGCAATCCAGCGGCTTCCCGCTGAATATTAAAATAATAACAGGAATCATTTAATATAACTGCTAAATATTACTATTTATAACAGCATAGTATTTGAGAATATGAATATAGGGTGTGAAAACCTAAGGAAGTAATATTCAAAGTTAATATGATAACATGTCTATACTATTTTAAAAGCGCCTCTAAAAATCGAACGTTACACAATTGTTTTATTAAATTTATAAAAATCTAATTTGAATTTAAATCTTATATTAAAAAATATTTTTGCTTAAGAGCGTTTAGGACTATTAGAAGTAAAAATCTCCAATTTCAATTTTAATAAGAACTAATTCTATTTTATCTTGGCTATTTTGTCAAAAATTAGCCTTTTTCTTTAGTTTGCAATATATCATTACTTCCCAGAATTTGGCCCCAATAAGCGACACTATTGGTTGGTGTAATAATACACGATGTTTTTCTTTCAAATTAGACGGGTTCGACTCCCGGCTAGAAAAATATTTTTTTCAAAAATGCTATGATGCATTTTTAGTATTTGTCAAAGTTGATCCCGAGACCTCTTTGAGTATTTTTGTATTCTGTATTATGGTTATATTATATTTGTCCTTATATCTAGGACTATTTCAAAGTTACAGCATTTTGTAAAAATTGTATTGAACTTTTAGCTAAAAACCATATCGCCAGGCTATTAAAAGGAATGATTGAATGAATGATTTACTCCGAACTTAATTTGTCAAGTTTTGTAAAACCAGAGAAAAAGCGCTTTTCGTAATAAAGTCGAGGTTCAACTTCGGACTTCTTAGATCTGGTTCAAACTATGGTTTAACGATTTTCTCGCAATGAGACCGTGACGCTTTAGGCTCCTGCCATGGACTTAATAATTGTTAAATCCATGGCTCCTGCACATGCAGATCACGTATGAAAACAAAAGCAAGCCGGAATGGCGATGGACGTACTTTCTGCACCGCTACTGTCACGTTGATTCGTACGCTTTCAATTTTCAAGTCTCCGGCTACTAGCAACACATTTAAGGCGGCCAATGGACCTAGCGATTCTGTTGTGTACTATAAGTAATATGTAATAAGAGGAAATTGAAAATAGGACACTAAAATGTAATACAAATGAAAAAATCCTCATACGCTTATTAATTCAAACCTCCAACTCAAAAGTGAACCTCTGAACTGTTGTCGGCACAGTCACGAATCATGCTAGATAATGCCAGTTCCTCCGCGTGCTAGAAAGACGAACGTTATTATTCTTCATCGATTGTGACGTTAAACGAGCGCTTAAATGCCATTATTTTAATTTTTTTATTATCTCAAACTCGCGCGATTATGCTTTTTTTAAATTTTCGAGAGAGTATCTACTATGTTGGAGTAAATAAAACAGATTAGAATTCCTTTTTAACACGCAAAGTTACACTCGCGGTATTTATGTCTGTTGTATGCATGTCTGTAGTTGCCCTCGCCTATTGGAGCATGGTTATGTTCCAATACCTATGAAAATTCCAGAAAAATATTAACCAAGTGTTAATCTGGACTTTCAGCTGTCCATCTAATGTTATCAAAATTGTTTAAATACTTGTTGTATGAATTATTTCAAGAAAATATTCACCAGACTCACAGTATTTGCATTTATACATAGTTATATCATGAATGAGCACGGGTAAACAAGAAACCATTAAAAGATCATCTTTCACTTTATTTCGACATAAAATTATAGACAAAGAGTGTTCAATATTACAAAAAAATCTGTTAACTTATATACTAGCTGTGCCTGTGAACTATTTTTGCTTTAATAAAGCTCATCACTATAATTTTATAATTTTGTGGATGAGGATTTCTCAGATTGCTGTAGGAATATTGAAAAATCCCTCCTCTATTTGGCTTACAAAAGCCTACGAGTAGTTTGGGCTCTCCGTTGAAACCTCAGTTAGTCACTCAACAAAGCCTTTTATAAATTCAGATATTTATTTATAAACTCAGCGTGCCCGCGAAATTAGCTTTCGCTTTAATAAAGCTCAGCACTGTAGTTTACCCATTTTTGGAAGCGGATTTCTTAGCTATCTGTGGGAATTCAGTCACTCACCAAAACCGTAAATACAGATAAAGTTTTCTTAAAGATTTTAACTAGCGCAATATCATAACACAAAACGCAGGTTAAACACAATTTGAATGTAAATACTTTTTCATCCCCCCATCTCGGAAAGAGTATTTTTGCTATTCGATATGTGACCGCCAAAGCCGTTTTTATCCGCTTGAAGTTAAAGTAAATTTGAATTTAGAACATCGCGTGCACTAGGTATGTGATTTCAAAACATCATTAAACCTATTTACTTCCATCTCCATGGTGCCGAATTTATCATACAACTTTTTTTAAATTTGTTAAAAACTTAGACTCTGAACCTCCTTGGTGTACTACTTTTGTTTTTAATTTGCTTTGTTTCATTTCCTCGCTGAGGGGGGGGGGGGGGGGGTGAAAAGTTACGTGTTGCACTCGAGTGCAAAGATTTTTCACCTGTGCTCTCTTGATTCCCTCGCTAACACTCAGGATTCAAATTTTTGAATCACTCGCTGCGCTCGTGATCCAATTTTAGAATCCTTCACTTGATCGGTCATCAAAGTAGAGCACGCGGTTAAAAAGCAACTTTGCACTCATGTATAAAAAATAACTATTATTTGATAATATGTATTTACAATCGGTTTTAGTCGATTATACAGAAATTATTTCGAGTTTAGAGAATTCTTGACGAATTCCATGAAGTAATCCTTTTTATATTGATATTTCAAGATCCTTGAACTTCAAAGAGAATATAAATTTATATCGTCAATGAAACATCAGGTATTCTGAAAAACCACGATAAAAAGCGTACTCTTAATCAACAAGCAAGTAGATGTCACTAATGAAGGTTGATGAAGCTATTTTTTAATTCAAGTTAGTTGTAAAATGAGTGGGCTGCCCACTTGATAGTACCTGAGTGGCTACAGTCGCATATAGACATGTAGTTTCTGTAAGACATATGTTGACAACTTCTGACATACGATGTCAAATCACAGTACCATAATGGTACCAAGTAACTGGTAAAAATGGTGCACTGCCTGCCTGTCGTTTCCTTAAAATCGGAACACAGTAATGCAAGCACCTCAGCCCTCCCTTCACTTCAGTCAGACATATTCGTAGGTATTATAGTGATACCTGCGAAGACGACTTTACTACTGAGCTCTCAATGGTAGCATGTACGAGTATGTGAAGGAATCGTTAATTTTAATTCCAAAATGATTTCAGTTTCATGCGTCAAAACTTACCCATTCTTAGTTTGGAAACAAATAAACGACTTTTCGCGCACTTTCTTTTTATACACAAACCTTTGAGTTGATTTATAGTCAATAGAGCCGAGCTTCGCCGGGAATCTTGATCGACGGAGCACTTCAATTTATTTTATGAGTCGACACCTACGGCCGAAGAACTGGCTCGGTTTGGCTACCATATTTCAAAGGAGCCGCTTAGACTTATCCCAACATACCTATACGATTAGGGAGTTCTGTGGAACTTAAATCGAGTGGTGACTTAGCGAACACTGTAAAGCTTAGTCTATGAATTTCAGGAGTTAGGTTTGCCGAAAATATTTCTATGGACGATGTTTATGAAATGATATATCCGGATTTAGTTCGCTTATATTTGATTATAAAAATTTTGATTTCTTTAGCAAAAATACTAAATTTGATTTTATCTTCAATCTCAAAAATCCATCATCTTTACTCGTACCTGCACTAATATCACGAATGTGGGAAGATTCGAAACTTTGGGCAAAATATACATAAATAAGGGTTGACTTACAAAACTTTAACCTTATTTTTAAAACACTAAACTAATAGAGCCACAATGGATGCTTAAACACATTTCAGCTTTTAATCCTATTTAGTGAGTGTTAAGCAAGCTGAGAAGATTTTCAGTAAAATATATATTATACAAATAAAACCTTAACCTTATATGTAACATAATTATAATTTATTAGAATATTATTTTTACCTACCGCTCTTTGATGCTGTTTTTATTTCACAATATTATATAATATATTCAAATTCAAAAATCTTTATTCAACTTAGGCCTTTACAGGCACTTATTGACGTCAAAACAAAGCAAAACAATCTAATTTAAAGGAAACATATTTAACCTTGTATGTGCATACATCCTGAATATACCAACTCAAGATGTCTGCAAATACAAGTAGCAATAAAAAAAAAATTGAATCTACACCTGTTCGGAAATTGGGAGAGCCTTCTCGAGAAGAACAGGCAAGAAACTCGAAAGGTCAAATTTTTTATCTCCTCTTTTAAATCGCCATTTACAATTTTGATTTTATTACATAGTCATTGAAAGTTTTAAAAAATACAATCGGTATGATTAAAATGTCAAAAAAATACAATCGGTATGCTTAAAATGTCAAAAAAGTAAGTTATAGACTTATACACTAATCATAATACAATAAATGGTCTCGCGCCCACTCATAACCAGAAACTCATAACTGGAATAAAATGTGGCGACTCATAACTGACTTGAGGACCCACTCATAACCATGGTTATGAAATATATTTTAAACTTATAAAATATTTAATTTAGAGGAGTAACTCATAACCGAACATAAAAAAAGCAAATACCTAAACTGTGAACTACTTTGAAGTACATTTGAGACCAATAGTGCTTACTTACTATTATATACTTGCATACTAATTTTAAAGTAGGTACTTTTTGTTTTATTATTTCATACTAAAAAGAAATGTTTAGTTACAGTACAAACGGCAACACAGTCTTAACTGTCATTTCAAGACGCAATACACAAAAAATCCAGTACTTACCCGTAGTACTACTCACGTGTCCGGTAGTACTACGGGTGATTAATTTTGCCTGTAGTACTACTTATTATCTTTGACAATCAAAGAACACCATGTGGGTAACTATCGGTTTTAATATTTATATTATTTTTATGAAATTAAGGAACGCTTTAATAAAACTATTTTTAAAGCAACTTTAACGCAACCTTCAATTGCGAGTCATTTCATGTTTTAACCGACTTCACAAAAAGGGGGATTTTATCATTTCCATTGTATGTTCTTTTTTTACGTTTGCTACCTCATTCATAACTGTCATTTATTAACCGATTTGAATATTCTTTTTTTGTTTGAGGGGGTATAGTTCTCGATTAGTCTCATTGTCACCAAATCCGGGATCGGGCAACAAATATACCCGTAGTACTATACTAACAGTAGTACCAACGGTAGTACCATGGGTAAGCACTAAACAAATCTTAGTGCGAGGAAGGCATAAATAGTTTCTCTCTGCGACATCTTCAACAAAAATAACAATATTGAGAAGTGATTGACAATTGGTTTGTCCTGAGACCTTTAGACATCTCATCTGTTAAACCTTCGTGGTTTTTTATATTTTTAATTAGAACACCCTGGCCACTTTTGACAAGTTTATTTTTTGATGTATATTTGAAATTGTGACAATTATCATATTATTGTGTGTTGTGATGTTACCAAATTAATACAGTCAACTTGTCTCTATAAAATATTCCTTTTATTTGTATCTACATCCACTGTTATTCTTCTCTGCTATAAAATCATCTACTCTTTCAAACGCCGCATAAGAGAATACCATCTATCCAAGTCCTAATTATGATATATAAAAATTTAATAATATTCATATTATTTGTGTAATAGGTATTTCTACATATTTTTTATTTAGTATGTTATATAGTATGGTTTTATTTTATATTTTTTTTAACTATTTGATTGCCTTCTAAGCTGCTATACACGCAAATTCTAATATATTACAATTTCTCCTTTCGCTGGTCTGATGGAAAAAAATTCATTTATGAAACAAGCACATCGTTTTTAACGGATTTCAAAAAAATAGATACAGTCGAACATAGAACCTCTTTATTTTTTAAAGGTTAAAAAAGGAGTTTAAATTTGACCTGTATGTTTGTATGTATGTTTGTCCGCGATTATCTCGCGTTTGGCTGAATCGATTTTGATGCGGTTTTCAGAAAATTTACATTTAAATTAACTAAAGAGATTGAAAAGAATTTTTTTTACAAAAAATAAAACCGACTTCAAAAACACCAAAAAGTCGCAAATAATATAAGAATACAAACAACATCACAGTTTTATATTAAAGTCGGTGCCAAGCAATAATCACCTGGAAAATTTTAAAAAACATCAGTACCTACTAGTTAAAATTTGGCACGAACTTCAATATAAAACTGTGATTATGTTTGTATTCTTATATTATTTATAACTTTTTGGTGTTTTTGAAATCGGTTTAATTTTTTGTAAGAAAAAATTTTTTTTTTCGATCTATTCTTAGTAATTTTTTTTTTGTAAAAAATGCATTTTGACTTCTGTATTCTTTGTGCTCTCTAATTTTAATGCGGGAGAGAGATTACACACCGCAATAGGGACTCTCACCTTGCCGACCTGCAAGATGCCTCTACACCTCTTTTATACCAAGCTTTTTACTTTGATTTAAAATATTACTCACCCTTTTTTGTTAATGTTGTTAATAATTTTTAAAGCGACTGTACTTAACTGTGTAGTTGTGTTGGTTATGAGTTTCGTCTTCTCACATCAGCAGTTATGAGTGGGACCTTTACGTATTGGTTATGAGATTTTTGGTTATGAGTGGGCGCGAGACCCAATAAATTATGTTGTTACCAAACATATGATAACATGGTCTGATTCAAAATTAGTGTCAGTTCTTTTCCTGAATTATAACTATAACTATGATTCAATATATTAAACTTAAGTTAACTTTGTTACTGTTACTGGCAAAATAGGTACATCTTTAGACACAAGCATAGTTGTATCAAACAAGAAAAAACAATTGAAACTCCTCGTGGAAGAACAAGTGCCTCAATGTCGGCAAAAGCGCAAGATCACACAAGGAAAAACAATGACGCTATTTTCATTCATATCCGGGATACGAAATGAAAAATTAAAAGCCAGTTGAATTGTGACAGTGCAGACAATGGGAGGTGAAAAGTGCTGACGCCGTGAGCGCGGGCGAGTCGGCGTCTGCCTTCTGAGGCCCAGTTCTGGTAATAATTTAATTTTGCTTTTTTCTTATAGATTTAAATATTATTTAATATACTATTTACATATATATTTATCTACGAAAATAACCTATTGACTTACACAATCGGTATTTAATCAATTTTAGATTTTATGTCACGTAGACGTCTTTTGCTTTATTATGCTGTTTGTTTACCAACGATGTTGTATCTGTACAGTTTGCTTATACTGTGCACAATTGTTTACATCTTCGATCTTTTGTTCGGTGGCACACGCCTATCGCAGAAATCTGCAATTACCCTCTAAATGTAACTTTCTCATAGGTCGATGTTAATTTATTACTTTGCCGTGACACAGTTTTTTAACTAGTACGGAAAGTAAAGGACTTAATCTTTGTACGTACGTGTAGTTAATCGTTAAAATGTAGATAACTGTAATTTGTGTACAATTTGTAACAGTGTTATGCACAATAAAGATTATTATTATTATTAATAAGTTACAGCCGAATCGAAACTAAACCGTTGCGATCTACCAATGGGAGCGCCTGTATTGCCATTCAACTGTTCAATGACGTGATAATGTAGTGTTCTGATTGGTCGATCGCAACGGTTCAGTTTCGATTCGGCTGTAACTTATTAGTAGAATTGGGCCTCTGTTCATCAATTGATCGGCCTATTATAATGAAATTGTGTTGATTTTATTGGTTGATATAATTGTAAATATCGGTCCGAAATATTCTTTGTCGAAACCAACATGGTTGGGGCTATTTTTTTAGTTTGAAGTGAGCTGAGAATTATGTTTTGTTTTTAAGAATAAGATGTTAAGCAATATAATATGTTTGTTTGCAAAAGCCAGTCAAAGAATCTCGGTATCAGTCCTGTATACTCTTGAATTCGGTTCATTGAATATTTCATTCATCTTTCATATAGGACTAATATTTAGAATTGACATACGTACAAACTGAATTTAGAAAAGAGTTAGGTTTAGCTGTAGTAGATAAACCAACAAGTGGAGGAAGCGGCACATCGAACGACGGTATTACAGCACGAAAATTTGACATAATCTGCAGTCTCACTTGAAATTACAGGCTTGCGTAAAGAATTACTTGATAGTTGTAGTATAAATTTACAGGCTTTGTCATCGGGATTTAATATTTATTTATTTATTTAATCTTTATCGTACATAAAACAAAAGATGTACAAAAGGCGGACTTAATGCCTGAGGCATTCTCTACCAGTCAACCAGTAAAAATGTGGGAGAAATTGTAGACGGTGTACGAATTAAAGTCGCAAACGACATAAGTAGGTATATTTAAATTAGGATGAAATAAGTAAACATAGATATAATAGAATATAAATATTAAAAATATATAAAACTACATATATGATATATAATAAATATATATAAATAATGCTAATATTATGATGAAATACTGTCAAATAAAACTAAACAGATTCCAAAAAGAGTCTTCGTATCTGACGTTTGAATGAAGCCTTACTACAGGCTGATCTATAGTTAGGGGGTAAGCTATTCCACATGCGTATAGCTGAAAGTGTGAAAGAGTCCGAAGCGAACCCGGATCTATGACTTGGAAACTCAAGTGTGAGTATATATCAATGTAATAAGTCTAAAGAATACGCTTTAGTAACCGTACGTCAACTAGTTGAAGAATATCCGTGGTTCAATCTCTCTGCTTTCACCCACAAAGTTCTCATTCACAGTGCTGATATATCAGAATATGCTCTTTTATCCATCGCAGAACTTTTCGAAGAAGCAACTGAATTTTATAACAAACATTTTAAATAGTTCAGACGAGATTTTACCCGAAAAATGTCACGCGAAGTTACGAATACTGACTAAATTAACCATCTTTTACTGAGTTCAGATTACTTTATAACTAGTCTTTGGATGCTTTTTCAATGGAAAAAGAGCCTTTTATCGAACAAAGTTATGAAATTATTAAAAATGCTAGTTGCATGTTTATTTTGGACCTTTTATTGTGTAAGCTGTAAATATAATATTCTTACTTTGTTTAGAACTGTCATTTCATAGCCCCATTTTTATTTAACTACTAGCTGACCCGGCGTACTTTGTATCGCCATGTTTTTTTAACTAAATTACTGAAATGTTTGTTTAAATTATTGTAATTTTTATACTACACAAACCTTGTCCTAACAATAACGAATAGTAGGTGCAGTCGTCCGAAAGTTATGGGCGTACATACATTTCGAAGATCCATTTTTATTTATATAGATAGATAGATAGATAAGTTATAACAATATTTTTATTTACTAGGATAATGCATTTGGCTTTAGTTATTAAGAATTTAGTGATTGTATAACAAATAATTATATTTAAATGACGACACGTTTAGCGCAGAGGTTGAGTGATCACTTACTGCGCAACGGGTCGCGGGTTCGATTCCCGTACGGGACAAATGTTTTGTATGGCCTACAGAAATTTGTTCCGGTCTGGGCGTATGTGCATGTGATATTCTATGTTTGTAACTGCACCCACGACACAGGAGAAAATCCTAGTGTGGGGCGAAGTTTTTTTTAAAAACAAACAAACAAACAAACAAATTTTAATACCAAATTGTGTTAACAAAACTGCATTAATTTTTGAAAGTTCTTCTGATGCTTGTATATTGTTAATTATAATTTTTATTCGTATAAATTTGCATTTATTTAATCAAAAACGTCTAACATTAATATTTTACATCATTAAACTTAAAAAAGAATGATTAAAAACAATTTTAGGGAATTTTGACCGCGCTGCCTTGAACGCGGAATCACCGTGCAGCACCACCGACGACGCTCGGTTGCAAAATAATCGACAATCGACGGTTGCATATTGGAATAATTGAAGAAAACTGGCACTGTTGTAAAATCCGACACGTTTGACCATCATGGTTCGCTAAGAGTGTGTCTAAAACGTGAGATAGGTACTCATTAAATACAAAAATCACCCGATTTCGGAAAAACCTAATATGTAGGTACAGATAGCCGACGGGATCATCAGTTTTTGTTTTTACCGCGGAAAGTCGCTATACCTTAAACACGCACTTCAATTACGTCGTAACATAACTTTTCGCAAACTACGCGAAGAACACACAACTTCACGCGATATCAGCTCCCGCGTCCATCGAACACCATAAACAGTAATCGTATTTCCCGTGAGCCAGTGTGTACTCGGAATTTGTTATTTCCTACCGGCCGTGTCATTATGTAAAACAGGGCCTAAAACAACTAGGCGCGACCATAAAACCCTATCAGTACCATTCTATACGCCATATTATATAAAGGGGTCCTTTTCAGCCGGCCGGATACGCATAAACAGCTTTTCATTTAAAACATTATGCCTAGCGTTTATGCAAATATATGACGCTGTCTGAGAGGGCGCTCAGTCGATGATTCGACCGTGGTACTCGTAGGCACGGTCGATCAAAAATAATCGTTAGTTGGGATAAATTCAATGTTTTTCAAGGAAAATATCTAAGGAAACGAATATATTGTATTATATTCTAGCATATTTATGTGCTTAATTTATATTTATAACAATTACAATACAATTGGTACAAATGTTCAAATTCATCAATTAAAACAAGAAATATAAATAAACTTGTCGTTCCGAACTGCAAGCTTTTAAAAATTAGAGGCTCTTTTATGGGAAAATACAGCTATGATTTATTTAAATAATACTCATGCCTGGAGTTCTTTATCACTTGAAAATTAATATAAAGTAATTTTGACAATGTAATATTATTGTGAATGATGTACATCATTTGTCGGTACTTCTGATAAGGCTGATAAGTTTCTTGCGCCCATTCTTCATAATATAAACTCAGTTCCGGTTTGAAGTGTATGACATGCAGTAAAATTACTGGGTGCCGAACATCGGCGTTCTTGTACGGATTGTAGATTTGCATGTCATAATGGAATCACATGTTCTGCCTGCTTCAGTGCCAATATAAAAAGTACAAATTTTGGACGTTTCAACAGCTTTTCATCGGGTCATATCATTTTTAAAAGAAAATATTATTTTGATTTTGAAAAATAAATCGACTTTTTCAGAAATTGTTTATATCCATATATGTCATGATTTCTATAACACAGAACTTATTAAACACTATTAGCAGTACGAGTATGTTATTTAATCTTAACATAGCTACTAGAACCAAAAAGTTTACAAGCAAGAACAATATGCTGCCGGCGACCTAGTGATCCATTAATTATGAGCCCACAGAATAATGCTTGTCTATTCAGCCATTATTTGTCCATCGAAATATAATGGGTAGGAAAAACTACCAAAAGGCACACCATTAATTATTTCCAAGAACGGGAGAGCCTTTAGTCTTATAGACTCACTTGTAATAGTTATCAATAATAATAATTATAAAGACTTGGCGACTCTTTGAATTTATGACTAGCCAAAACATGACATACATCCATCATATTCATCATAACTTTGTCATTTATAAAATTGCGGGCATCGTGCCTCTAGTTCAAATTTTACCTATTTTTTCAATGCTGAGGCTTTTGTTTTTATGTGTCTTGTCTTTAAAATAATTAAAATAAGTATACAAATTAATCAAAATGCTACAGATTTACGAATCAAATGACAGACCTCCGAATTAAACGATAATCACATGTGTTTCCTGAATAGAATCACTGAGTTTTCATTGCAAATTAATCATAAGTACTTCACAATAAAGTTTTCAGATAATTTGACCCATGCGCCCACGACCTGGTGCTATTTGTTTGGTAGAATCGCCTGGAAACAATAAATTACCGCTTTTTTATTTATTACCGCAATACACACTCGTTAAAATTGTATGGTAAACCACACACTCGGGACGCTGACGCTAACGCTAACGCTGAAGAGGGATGACTCCGAAGAGCGCTAAATGACCGAACACGTGGAGTGTTGAAAGTACACTAATTTATTGTTTCTCACCAATAATGCTCTATTGCGTAATAAGTAAAGCACAGCGCGCGGCGTCATGCAAGACACGCTAAATTAATCTAGGTCACATCAAGTAACGTAAAATTATGTGCGGCTGGCCCGTACATCTTGCCAAACGGAGAAGAAAAGGAATACAACTAAGTAGGTAGCTAAAGTACAAGAGGCTGGCTAAATATAGCAAACACACATTGTTCAATAAAAAGACTTAAAAAGGTGATAAACAATAATCGCTTACGCTAAACAATGCTTAAAATCGTATAGAAATGATTCATAAATTCATTATACACAAATGTTAATTAAAATAAAAATGTTATAGACATTAATAATAGTAAAAGTAAACAATTGAAACAAATTAATAAAAGTAAATAATTGTCCGATATTAAATGTTTATAAGTCCACTGACACTTATTCGTTTTGGCTCCCGGATGGCCTGATTATTTCACTATAAGATGTACTCGGTATATGAATTGATACTGATCGCGGAGGTTTTGAAGGCGCCGTGCCTCTATTACCACTTAAAATGTTCATGCTCACTGCTTTACGCAACTCACTAGGTAACTCACTACACTCATTTTGCTCTTGAAGTCCATCAGACGCACGCCGACGATGAAGACCGCTCGCCGAGGCCGCCCCCACGGGAGACGATGAGAGCCACGGAAGCTGCACTCGACGAAGCCTCTTCCGTCTTATACGAAAGAGTACTGCTACTGCTGCTATTATTAGTAAGATCGCTATTATCCCATAGCTGATGGAGTAGTGATGGATATCGTGTATGTTAAAATCGGATGCTGACTCCTGCTTTATGGTATTGATCTTATCCATTATCTCATGATAAGCTTGCTCGTGATTTTCCGTAGTGAAGATGTACGTTGGTGCTGAAGTATTGACAACTCTATTTAAGATCGACATATCAGGGGCTTCGATAATGGGTTGTATTTTAATTCTTTTTACAAAGTCGTTGTGAGCGTAAATCGTAAATGAATCGCCCTTGATTATACAGCCTTGGCCTATATCTAGTATGCCATTGCCCGCAATTGTGCTTACTGTCATTCCAGCTGGGCAAAATGTGCGAACGTTGTATTCATTGCAACACGAATACAGCCAGACATTCTGTCGCTGTAACTTTATCCATCTATTGTAACAAGATGATTGTTCATAAGTGCAGGGTGACGCATTTTTGCCTGCATTTATTAAAGTTAATTTGCATAGGTTTTGCTTGAGATCTAGATCATATATAGGTTTATCTAAGATACATAAAATTTTATCTTCTGATGCATGAAGGCAAGTTTGCATGTCGCGATCATTTAAGAAAACGACCATATCTTTACGTAGGTTAAATGCTAAGTACGGGTAGGTAGGTACAGTGAGGTAGGAAATTCCTTTATCATTTCGTGGGATTGTTATAATTTTATCGAGCTCATATATGTCGCTGCTAACCAGTGGAAACCTTATTTCGATGAGGAGGTAATTTTTGTAAATGCTAGCAAACACCTTAAGTAATTTGTATAAGTTTTTTATGTTATCTGTCTCCACAGGTATCTTTAGGTCATCGTGTAGTTGGCCTGATATAAAATTGATTTGTTCATCTAATTGCTCTTTCGACAACAGGTGCGTGTCGATGCGACCGTGAGTGATGTCAGTCACAATATCGATAAGAGAAGTTTGCATGCGTCTCAAGTTTTCTAGGATGATGTTAGCTCCTAAAGCTGATGACGTAATGTAAAGGTTATTATTGACGTCTGAACGTATTCCATTTAGCTCAACAGAAATTTGTTTTAGATGATTATTTATTGCTGTAAATTGTGTATTCATTATTCGCTCGTTGCGCTGTATAATATTATATTCTGCTTCGATTATTGTGGTTTGATTTTTTATAAGTTGTTTGAGGTGGTTTTCGTTGTAGCTAATTTTTTCGATATCTTTCGCATATTGTTGGGCAAAATCGTTATCTAAAACACCGAATAAGTAATTTGCAACGGACCCCACACCGTTTATCAAACCTCTTTTCTGACGTAGACTGGTGGGACCCCGAAGTAATTGATTATAATGTTCAATTTCAGTTAATTCGTGTGCTAGCTGATTCGTAATGCTTTTATATTGTAAATTGGACTTCTCAGTCAAACCTTGCAGGTGTCTCACGTAAGTCTCCATATCTGTGAATGCTTGCCAGTAACCAGTGAGATTGTAGTATACCACCAGCTTCCACTCATCTCGAATGAACTGTAAATTCGAGATCTTATCAAAATATAGCGTCTGATTGCTATCTAATGTCACGTTGCTCACAATATTTTGCTGTATCGACGGAGATATTAATGAAATAAATAGAAGAAGTGGTAATAAGAAACAGTTCGCTAGTACGCTACGTTTATTCCTTCTACCCTTTGTCTCGACTCGCGCAGATGTTGGAGTACCATGTAGCTGGGAGTCGTCGCGCTTCGCTGCGGTAATGTTATCTTCTCTATGAACAGGTAAAGGTATAAGTTTTGTTACAGGGCGTTTTAAAATATTGTTCTCTGTTTTAATTGATACGACCCTGACGTAGTCATCCTTGCCAGGGTGAAGTTCCTGAATTCTACCAAGTGCCCATTTACCTGGAGGTATGTTGTCCTCCTTTATCAAAACGATATCATTTAGTTTCAGATTCTTACATGGTTTTCTCCATTTGGACCGAACCTGAAGGTGCTGAAGGTAATCTGATGACCATAGTTTCCAAAATTGTTTGTTCATGTGCTGTACTAGTTGCCATCTTGCGGGTAGGCTAATATTATCTGGGTCCGTCTGAGGTCGGGATAGCATAGAGTCACCAATTAAAAAATGACCCGGGGTAAGATACGCATCGTCAGGATTCTCGGTCAAGGAAAATAATGGACGTGAGTTAAGGCAGGCTTCAATTTGATGCAATAAAGTCGAAAACTCTTCATAAGTTAGTTTTTGCTCTCCCAGGACGCGTTTAAGATGTCTCTTAAAAGATCGCACTGCCGCTTCCCACAATCCACCTGCACTCGGCCATGCAGGCGCGTTAAACGACCACTCAATGTTTTTAACACTAAGGTTGCTAAAAAAGTCTTGATTGAGAGTCTGCAAAATCAATTTGTACTCTTTATCTAACACTCGCTTCGCTCCGATAAAGTTAGTGCCATTATCACTATACATTCGGCGGGGAGTCCCGCGCCGGGCACATAAACGGCTCAATGCTGCCAAAAATGCTGGTGTAGTTAAGTCGGACACCAGTTCCAGGTGTACAGCTTTTGTTGCTAGGCAGACGAAAATGGCGACATAACCCTTGTATGTCCTCACTCCCCTACCCTTGCTCAGTTTCAAATCGACATGACCGGTAAAGTCTACACCGGTGTGTGTAAAAGGGCGGGAAGGAGTTACTCTCGCTCGAGGGAGATCAGCCATAATCTGTTGATACTTTTCTGAGCTATAGCGTCGGCATTTCATGCATTGTCTAAGTTGCCGTTTGACAGTGCGCATGCCGCTCATAACCCAGTAGTTCTCTCTTACATATAATAAAGTTAGTCTTGGACCACCGTGTAAGGTAGTAATGTGCGCGTGATGGATAATTAAATCAGTAAAACGACTACAACTCGACAATATTATCGGATGCTTGGCTGCACAGCTTATGTTCGAATTTCCAAGACGACCGCCAACTCTCAAGATTCCATCTTCATCTAAATAGGGGCTCAAACTCGCTATTTTGCTATTAGATCGAATATGACCTTTGCTTCTTATATAATCTAAATCGCTATAAAAATCATTCGTTTGAATATGCTTTATTATTAATTGTTTCGCTTTGTTTATTTCCGTTGCTGATAGGTAAGTATCATGTTCGATTGCTCTGTGTCGTAACGCCGCCGTGAAACGAGACACCCATGCCACTATCTTTACGGCACGAGTTATGGAGCTATTGTTTACTAATATTTCATTAATTATCGTTGAGCTTGAATGTTGTAAGGCTACGTTTACACTGACCTTTTTTACCTCTAAGTTCGGCGTTTCGATTTGCGTTGGCGATTTTGTATTATTGGGATCAAAATGAGGTAACCATTCCGGGCCGTTCCACCAAAGTGGATTGTCGTGAAGCTTGGCCACGGATAAACCACGCGTAGCACAATCGGCTGCGTTTTCCTCAGACCGTACGTGATGCCAGTTCGAAGCTGGTATTACTTCCGTTATTTGTTGAACCCGATTCGCTACGAACTGTTTCCATCGAGTTGTATCTCCATGTAACCATCCCAGTACTACCATGGAGTCAGTAAAAGCATAAATCTGTAAGTTTGTATTCGCTAATGACGCTTTTATGATTTTTACTAACTGGGTTAAGAGTAAGGCACCGCATAGCTCCAATCGTGGCAGTGAGACTTTCTTAAGTGGTGCCAGTTTAGTTTTTGCAGCAACTAGTCGTGATGTGCATTCACCTTTATCGTCGGGCGCTACTAGGTAAACAACACAGGCGTAAGCCTTTTCGGATGCGTCACTGTAGCCGTATAATCTAAATGCTTGCTGTGTGTCACCTAAATATCGAGGTATGTTAAATTCACTAACCCTTTTCAGATCATTTCGAAGCTCGGCCCATTCCGTTTTAATGTCAGTAGGAATTTCGTCATCCCATCCCATGCCACAGGACCATGTTTTTTGAAAGAGGATCTTAGCCCTGATGGTTAGTGGTGAGAGCCACCCTAAGGGATCGAACACCTTCGATATCAACGAGAGAAGTTGACGCTTTGTGCTACAGTCGCCATCGAAATCTATCTTGTTTGTAAACACAAATGAGTCAGAAGAGGGAATCCATCGGAGGCCTAAAGTTTTCCGGGACTCAGCGCATCTAAAATCAAAGGGCCCGTCTAGTTGGTTCGCTGATAAATGGGTTAGTAGCTCCGGGTTGTTAGCTGCCCATTTTCTTAAGTTCATCCCTGCGCCTTTCAAGATTTCAATTAATTGGTACTGCAATTCTTTTGTTTCCGCTAGAGAATTATGTCCACTCAGCAAATCGTCCATGTAGAAACTTTTTTCTAGAGCTGCTGATGCAAGAGGATATTTTGATGCATCATCTTTAGCTAGTTGTCGAAGTGTACGCATCGCTAAGTACGGAGCTGCTTTTGCTCCAAAAATTACTGATGTAAGGACGTATTCCTGAAGTGGCTCATGCGTTGAATATCGCCAGATGAATGATTGAAGGTGCTGGTCATCTTCTCTTATCAGAATCTGCCAGAACATCTTCTCTATATCAGCCGTTATAACATATTTATATTGTCGCCAAGTAAGTAATAATGATTGTAGGTCACACTGTAAGTTTGGACCGCACTCCATCACATCATTGAGGCTAAATCCAGTACTGGTTTTTGACGACGCGTTAAATACCACTCTAAGACTCGTAGTGGTAGAATCATTTTTCAACACTCCGTGATGTGGTAAGAAACATGGAGGTTTACTACTATCGCTTGCTGGTCGCATGAGTCCTAAATCATTATATTCGCTAATGAATTGCTTATAGCTTGCTGATAATGCTTTATTTCGTTCTATTTTGCTTTCTAATTGCTTAAATTGCGCTATCGCTTTCGCCTTAGACGACCCTAATTTTTCCTCGTAATTAGTTTTCAATGGTAGGGCTACTTCATACCTGCCATCGGTACGACGCTTTGTGGTAGCAGTGTAATGCTGTTCACAATATTGTTCCTCACTGGTAAGCTCTGATGTAGTACTGGGGATCTCTTCGATTTCCCAGTATTTTTTTATTTCAGCTAAATTATTAACCACAACGTTACAGTGAAGAGTTTTAATATTGCCAGACAAAATCCACCCTAATTTGGTTTGCTGTGCTATCGGCGCATTGTGTTCCCCTTTGACAAGTCCATTCATGATGACATCGGAGTATACGCAGGCATCCAACAGAATGTCGATGGGCTTAGATACGTTATATTCAGGGTCCGCTAATTTCACATTTTTAATGTGAGGCCACGATTGCCTAGAAAAGGACACGTTAGGGAGATCGCTTATTACTCGAGGAATAACAGACGCTTCTGTGTTTAAACAATAATCATCGTAAATAGATTTACACTCGAGAGTAACAAGACCTCTACTTTGCTTAGGGCTGATACCTACACCCGATACTGATGCACTACATTTCCGTCGTGGCAACCCTAGCAACTGAGCGCCGTTTTCTGATATTAAAGTAATCTGAGAGCCCTGATCCAAAAGAGCTCTTAATGTGACGTAATTGCCATCGGCGCTTTTTACATTTAACAAAACAGTCGCTAATAACACTTCTTCGTCGTTAGTACTAACGTGATTCGCAACATGAGGCTTAGTTGTATGGGGCTTAGTTGTTGATGTAGGCTGAGATGTTATGTATGAATTTGGTTTAGTCTCCGTCATAGGTACCGCAGTCGAGCGCGACAACCCTACAAGCCCGTCATGCAATATCGTATGATGCTCTTTATTGCATTCCTTGCACCTTTTAATTGAGGTGCATTTGTCGCTAGCGTGTTTGAATAAACAGTTTCTACAAAGGTTCAGTTTCGCAACTGTCTTCAATTTTATTTCCGCTGACATGTTATTGAATTTGTGGCATTTATAAAGTTCGTGATCGAAACTACATAAAGGACACTTATACGTAGATGTAATTGCTGCTTGATATCCTTTGAATGGTCGGCCATAGTTACAGTTTTGCTTCGGGCCAAAAGAACGCTTAGAAGGATAATACGCTAAGGTCGGCTTCGATTGAACTATACTATCTCTCTCTCGCTTGTGAATAGGCTCGAGAGCAATAAATTTACTCTCAAGAAACGACAATAGCTCTTGTAATGAGGCTAGATCTCTGGGAGACTTACGTGCTTCCTTGTACGCGCTGTAGGTATCGCTGTCTAGCTTTTTTGTTAACAGGTGTACCAAAATCGGATCCCAAGTATTGGTGTCCACCCCAAGGTTGTGGATAGCATGAATACATTCGGTGGTGGTGTCATATAATCTTTTTATTTCGTTTGCCGTCTGTTTACTGATATTGGGTTGATTGAGAAAAATTTCAATATGCGTAGTAAAAAGTACTTGGGGGTTATTGTAGCGATGAGTTAGAATTTCCCAAGCTACGTCATAATTTTCAGCTGAAATATTTAGGTGCTGAATCAAACGCTCAGCTTCACCTTTTACTCTCCCTTTCAGATGTTGCATTTTCTGCGCCTTAGATAAATAGTTATTATTGTGAATTGACTCAGTGAATAAGTCGAAGAAAGTAGGCCAATGAGTATATTTACCTGTGAAAGTAGGTATTTCTAATAAAGGGGTAGCATGCTGGGTATGAGATGTGGCGCATAGTTTTTGATACAATGCCTTTTTCGTTCGCTTAAATAGTATCTCCTGCCTAATAAATTCATCTTGGTACATTTCATCAGTACCTTCTAGAATGTTGTCTATTACTAGATGAAGCTTATCGATATCGTTCCATCGTGACTGGATGTTGCGTATCTCATCTTCGAGTTCCCATTTCTCGGAGATTTCGCTTACCTCTATGCTAGATATTAAGCGTCTGAACGCTCGAAAATTAGTTCTCTGAAGGGATAAATGTTCATCGATCTTACTCTTTGAATCTCTTTCGCTCATTTTTACGTCCTCACCTATAGCTGTACCTGAACCTGACCCTATTGGCAAATAGTTGGAAATTTTAGCTCTAGTTTCCGTATAATATTTCATCGTACGCTCATAAATGGATTCTAAAAAGTACCTTTGCGATTTGGTTTCCAGAGTTTCGAGTTGTTGATTATTAATTTCGAACTCTCCCCATAGACTATCTAATGTGTCTAGCCGTATCTTAAGATATTCCGACGTTTTTCGATATGCTGGATCCTTACCAAAGTTAGTTCCAACACGTTGGATTTCGCTGACGAGCTCTCCTTGACGAGCAAATAACGCTTCGTACTCCATCGCTAATAGGTAATAAAATAAAAACGATCTTACTTGAACGCTGCTGCAAGGTGAGTCTCCCGACTCACGCAAAAAATGGCCTGCTGGCCTCGCTGACGCTGCTGCACGTTGACGCTGCTGTTTTGTGCGGGCTGTCCAACCCACAGGAATGCTGCTGTAACTTCGACGATCGCTCACAAAGCTTAGGCACAAAGCTGACGCGGAATAAACACACCGTGCACGTGTTTATTTGTACTTTAACCACAGCTTTCGCTAGATCACTTTGCACAGGACTTCACTCGCGTAAGGTCCTGTTTCGCTCGAAGGACCAAAAGAATGTATGGTAAACCACACACTCGGGACGCTGACGCTAACGCTAACGCTGAAGAGGGATGACTCCGAAGAGCGCTAAATGACCGAACACGTGGAGTGTTGAAAGTACACTAATTTATTGTTTCTCACCAATAATGCTCTATTGCGTAATAAGTAAAGCACAGCGCGCGGCGTCATGCAAGACACGCTAAATTAATCTAGGTCACATCAAGTAACGTAAAATTATGTGCGGCTGGCCCGTACAAAAATGATTTATATTCTGATTGATGCTAAGCAAGTATGTTATGGAAAGATCATTATAGGCAACTAGGGGTAATGCACCATACTTTATGTATGCATATTAACACCATGGTTACAGTAATGGCCATTCCTGAAAATTAGTGGTTTTTGCATCTCCATCGCAATAGTATTATCTGGGGCTAAGCATACCTGTAGGGCTAGCAAGAACATTTGCGTCAAAATATTCGTATCGTCAATGACGCCATCGTGAAATATTTGTATGAGAATATTAGTTCTAAGTACGCCCTGTAGGGGCGCTGTACAAATCCAATACAAATATTTCACGATGAGACGAATACCTTGACGCAAACGTTCGTGCTAGCCCTAACGATTTTTATCTGCTTCTATTTTAAGTATTTATTTGCTATTTTGAATTTTTTTGTATACCTCCACATATTATTTATTCTTGTATGTGGCTAAAAATATTTTTTTCCATTTATATTAATATTGTGAAGCTGAAGAGTTTGTTTGGTTCTTTGTTTATTGGTTGGGTTGGTTGAACGCACTAATCTCAGGAACTATTATTTCAAATTGAAAAAATATTTTTGTGTTGGATAGTCCACTTATCGAGTAAGGCTTTATGCTATATAGCATCACGCTACGAGTAATAGGAGCATCAATGAAAAATGTTGCAAAACGGGAAAAAATATATGGCGAAACGTAGTTCACGGACACAGCTAGTAAAGAATAAATCAGTAAAAAGTCAATATTTATAGAAATGTTTTCATATATTTTATTGATCTCCCCAAATATCAATTTCATCATAAGAATTTACCCTTTTTACTAGAAGTTTTATTTGGGTGCCTCGTATTTATTTGAATATACGAGTATATTATTATCTTTATACTTTTAATTCGAAGAGCACGTTTCATTAATTTCAGTTCAGCAATCTAATTTGCTTGATTAAATTCACGTTCGCGTATTTATTTAACGTTATTTTCCGTATAATCATCGAATCACGATCTTTGTGACATTTTGCTTACTTTCAAAGATTATGTGAAAGGAGTTTCTGGCATGCTCTTTTCGGTGAGGTCAGCATTCCGAGCAAGTGGGAGATATAAATTTTAATCAATTAATCTTGTCATTTTTAAGTATAAGCTCCATACCCACATTATAAAAATACTTTTACTTTTGCCCCTCAAAAGGAACTGAGCCTGCAGATTCGAAGCTTAGATGAACCAAATGGGAGGTTAATTTGACTACTTATTTCAATTTCACGTACAAAGAATTCAAGCTGCAGCAGTTTCAGTTTTACTATAAGCTCGTTTGATAAATTTATTATCAAGATACATTTTAATATTGCCTGAGAATAACTTTTATAACTTAGGAGAAGTTTTCACAAAACATTTTATGCTGCTTTCAGCACATGAATATGTTATGCGCAGCATACGCCTAACATAATTAAATTATTACCTATCCGAGATTTGGCTGGATGTGCAAACTTCGCATTATTATTAAGTCAATGTAATTTTGAAGAATACGCGGTGTAAGTGAAATTTATCTCGACGCCAAATTCTATGAAGTGACCTATGTCATAAAGTGTTCTTTTTTATAAAACATTCGGCGAAACTAGAAGGAGGACCTACACAATTATTATAATAATACTTTTTGTATAATCAGACAAGTTAATGTCAATTACTACGGACAAGCTTCGAAACCGAACATAAATCAAAATGAATCAGATTTGGAGGCTATTTGAATTAAGACTTTATTTCGTTAGAGAGTTAGAGCAATACACATAGACCATTGTACCTATATAATTATTAAAAACTAGCTGCCCGGCCCAGCTTCGCACGGACGAACTAAACCATCTCACTTTTTATATGAAAGATTTGATAATTTTTTTTTACTTTTTGTTAAATATTACAAACATTTTCTTTTATACAGACGCCAGGCATATACAAAAGCCGTAGGAAATTATTTGAACTTTATGCTTTAAAAGTAAACTCCAGTGATCCCGCTTTCATAGATTATGTAAGAAATTATTCTAAAACATTTAAGAAAGTGTGCATGTCTGCAAAAGCGATGTACATAAGTAATAAAATTAGCTTATCTAAAAACAAAGTAAAGACCACCTGGAACTTCATTAACCAGGAAACAGGGAAACCCAAAAGCCGTGTAAATTCTTTCTCACTAGAAGTTAATAATAAAGCAATAAAATCAGATATTGCAGTTGCAAATGCGTTTGAAGATTTCTTCTACCATATACCTATAGAAACTACAAGTAGTCTCAACTCGTGCCCCAATGCGGCTGTAGCCCTCTTAGAAAAAAGTGTAGAGAAGTGCAGCATAGGCTTCAACTTTGGTCACATTGACGCCGACACTATTCTAAAAACATTCCGCATGATCAGTACCAAAAAAACTGAAGATCTTTGGGGTATTTCGACCCACTTAATCAAATCTATAATAAAAGAACTTGCTCCGCAACTAGCGTTCATTTTCAACAAATGTATTGATGAAGGTATCTTTCCTGATCTAATGAAATACAGCAAGTTAATACCTTTATTTAAATCTGGAAATAAAAATGATCCTGCAAATTATAGACCAATTTCGATTCTACCAGCACTTAGCAAAATATTTGAAAAAATTATTTCTAATCAGCTGTCAGATTATTTCACAATCAATAAAATCCTACATATGAACCAATTTGGCTTTACTAAGGGTCGTTGCACTACAGAGGCTGGAGTTGCACTTCTCAAACACATTTTTGCCGCCTGGGAGTGTAAACAGGATGTGATCGGTATATTTTGTGACCTGTCAAAGGCTTTTGACTGCGTTGATCATCAGACTCTTCTAAATAAGCTCAAGCATTATGGTGTGTCTGAAGAGGCAATTAAGCTTATTGAGTCTTATTTGTCCAATAGGGTCCAAAAAGTTGTAATTAACAGAACTGAGTCTTCTGGTGCACCTATCATTATGGGTGTGCCTCAAGGATCAATACTGGGACCTCTGCTCTTCTTAATTTATATTAATGACCTCCCACACTTCACCAATAATCTGTGCGATACAGTACTATTTGCAGATGACACTTCTTTAATATTTAAGATTGACAGAGGAAACGGAAATACTGACGTTGTAAATAGTACTCTTTCTAAAGTATTGCATTGGTTCACTGTGAATAATTTATCATTAAACTCGAGTAAAACTAAATGTATTAAGTTTTCATTGCCAAATGTTAGGAAAGTGGACAATATTGTGGAAATGAATAATCATACTGTTGAATTCGTCGATTTTACTAAATTTTTGGGTATAACACTAGATTCGACTTTGCAGTGGGATCCACATATTGCGTCTTTAGCAAACAGACTCAGTTCTGCGGCATATGCTGTAAAAAAAATGAGACAACTTACTGATGTTGAAACGGCAAGACTGATTTACTTTAGTTATTTTCACAGTGTCATGTCATATGGGCTATTACTGTGGGGATCAGCCGCTAGTATAGAAAGTATTTTTGTACTTCAAAAAAGAGCCGTGCGGGCTATTTATAATTTACGAACAAGGGATTCTCTACGTGATTTATTTAAAGAAATTAATATATTGACTTTAGCAGGACAGTATATTTATGAAAATTTGATTTATGTTTATAAAAATTATAACACATTCGATACCAATTTTAAATTTCATAACTTAAATACAAGAAATAAAAATAAACTTGCCGTTCCAACGTACAGGCTCCAAAAAACTAGAGGCTCATTTATGGGGAAATGTATATCTTTTTACAATAAAGTTCCACAGAGTGTTACTGACTTACCTTTTCATAAGTTTAAAGCGCATGTAAAAAAGACTCTAATGAGTAAAGGATATTATAAAGTCAATGATTATCTGAATGATGTCAATGCTTGGTCTTAATTGTAGACTTAATTTATAGATTTAAATGTATAATGTACACTGACACATCTAATCTTGTAATGGAAGTTGAACACAATCTTTACTTTTGAGTTCTGCTTCCAATTGACGACTCTGTAACAATACAGGGAGAAAAAAATAGCCCTTGCTGGTTTTCTTGCTGGTTCTTTCCAGTACAAGGTCTCCCGCCGTAGACTTGTGAACCAATGGCGTAGCTTCTTTGACGTTCAAAAGTGATTGTAAAATCCCAATTGAATAAAGGATATTGAATTTGAATTTGAATTTGACATACAAACCTTGTACTGACAATGACGAACACAACAAAAAGAGAATTATTCAGTTCGGTGCAGTCGTTCTGAAGCTATGCGCGTACATAATTTTCGGCGATTCATTTTTATTTATATAGAAGATAATAACTATTGCAATAAATCAAATTACATTAAGATAGCTGCATAGTAAAGGACAAAGAAAATCTTAAAATTATAAATCAAGTCAACATAACAAACTGACAAGCGGAAGCGCATAATAATAATAATATAATAATAATATATTATTATTCATTGTCAGATATCAAGGATCCAGGTGTTAGTAACAATTACCTTATAAACTATGTTAGTAGCAAATAAATACAATAATTTTTTTTAATGTCACCGTAAAAAATAACAAGTCACATTAAAACAAAATTTTGATAAAAATAATAACAAGAAAACATACTTAATAATAAATTATTTTTCTAAAAATATATTTTGGAGATCAGCTATGTAGTTACTTGATAGCTTTGAAGGGTCTTGTATTTTATAAATTGTGAAGGATGTAAAAACATAATACTCGTTTATGTCAATACCTACAAACATTCAAATCCATAATATTCTATCGAGTAAAGGCTTTCTTAAATTGGGTTTATTTATGAAATAAATTTTAATTTCTAATTTTCTAATTTGTCTGTCGGCTTCACAATTTGACGGTTTGACTTCGAGAGATTATTATCTATTGAAAGTAATGCTTTGCATTGTAAGCAGTATAGTACAGTTCACAATTTTCGAGACAATTGATCTAACGAAATCTAATGGTATTTGCAATTTTACGGTGACATATTTCAACTAAGGGTATCTAGAAGTATTTATAATTGTACGGTAACACATAATTATTTCAACTTTATTTTATATAGGTTTTAATTTTATATATGTTTTTTGATCTATCTACGAGTATATGATTAACTGTCGGTCATATACTGTTCTATCTTTCTATTTCTTTATGTTCACTATTTGATTTCGTCACTCACTTACCCGATAGAGGTCATCCCAGTGACAGACTTGGTAGCGAAATAATTAAATAAATAAAAAACTCTACGGCAACGTAAACAAAGAAAATTTACTTAAACTTTCAATTATTATATTACCAAAGATCAAAGAAGGTATTCTGTGAGTTTCACAGCAAAAATGTATTAAGTTAAATTAATAGCGGCGGTGGAAAGCCTTTATGGCTGTGATGATTGGCCTAATATCGGGAGAGAAACGAAATGTGAAATGAGTTTTTATTGGCTTGCTTCTAAGGGGAAGTCAGCAGGGTTACGCTCAAAGTTCCCAATCAAAGTTTTGATCCCAAAATTATGTTGGCACGCAGTAATTTAAGCGATTTTGATACTCTGAACTTTGATTTTAGACGTAGAGAGTAGCTCCAGTGTTGACTTAAGCTGGCTGAGACGGAACGCTTTGATGAAACATAAATTGCTCTTATTTTCAATAAATGAAAATCATTTATTGAAAAAGAAGAGCTTTTATGAACGTAGAATAAAAAATCGAAAACACCAAATCAATGATAAAAGCCGTTTATTCCATCTTAACACGCTGGTTTAAATCTTAGTGTTTGTTGAGCTAATTTAGATAATCAAGTCTCAAATTATGTGTCAAGACAAGGCATTAAAACAAAGGCGTTGTTATACATTTTTGAGATTCTAATTCTTTGAAATTCGTTTACGAGATTTTTAAATTTGCCTTGAGTAACGGCCATTCTCATTGACCTATCGCTGGTTTTCGCTTACTAAAGATATAATAGACTTATCTATAATGTTAAATATAATAAAAATCTTATCTATAATAGATCTTTGGTTTAACTACCGTAATAATCTCTAGACAGATAAGACATCTTTGTGGCCGCTTTCATCAATAACAAATCCTTTCGGCTAACGCTTTCTATGTTGTGTACATGACGGTAGATAGATCTTTGTATGAAAGTTGAGCTCTATGCGTTCCAATAATAATTTGACAGAGAGTATATTAATAATTAAAATTATGTAAAGATGCTGTCAATTTACCGTAATTAAAGGATAAGCGGTCGCAGTTATTATTCAGATCAAAAATATACGATTTAATTGTTTTTAAAGTGAAAGATTTTTTACATCGCCGCAAATTTTTTCGTCTATCTATTATTGCATGTACATTATACAAAAACATTTAATTTCACTTCATATAAGTCAGAATTGGTCTAATGCGTTAGATCTTTGATGCTAAATCACTATGGCAGTGGATCGATCTTGGTGTATAGCACTATTTTTTCATTATTTATTGTTTTGTTGTAATGATTGCTTTTTTGTTTATTTCATTAATTTGTTTATTTTTTTAATTACTTTTTGTTTTTACTAATTTATTTTCAATTTTTTCCGATGTAAAAGACTAACATTTAAAAAGCGATTTTAAAACCCTTAAATTGAATAATTTTCCGAAAATTTACAGTTAAATGCTAACGATCCGGAAAAAAAATTACTTGCATCGTGGTAAAACCACTTAATGATTTTTTATTATTATTTTGTTTAAGTTCTTTAATAACAAATATAAAAGCGGAAAAGCATATATGTTCATTATTTCATACAAGTTTGATTGTATAGTTATAAAAAAATTATATGGTAGGTCTTTTACTTACTGCGCTCATATTAATGGATGTTTATTTTTAAATGATCAGAATCCAAATGGAAGTGATCTTCAAAAAACAAAAAAAAAACTTTACTTTGAACACAATAATATTTTTGCGCGTTTTTTTTTCAAATTTGTCTATACCAAATCAAGCGAAATATAAGAGCTGTAGCATGTTTGTCATAAAGTGTATTTTAATCATTATTCTGATAACGGAACGCATGAGAGAGCCAGATAACCTATTATCTAACAACGACGATAGATTAATATTCCCATGAAATTATTGTGGCTTACTGTTCATTGTGGATAGCAATCTATCGCTAACTGATAGTAGGATATTGAGACGGGCGTAAGACAAAACATATTTATCATTTTATTGCAACAAGAAGTCAAGAATCAATGTTTAATATCGTTACCTGGAGGCAATCGCCGGGCGCACTCGGAACTGACGCAGAGTGCTATAGCTTATGAATCCCGTTTTAACTGATCAATGAATTCACTGAAATTTTCTCCCGAAAAATTCTAAATTTTCCTATTTTTTTTAATATTCTGGTGTAATATAACTTATTTAAAGTATACAACTCATATTCTGTAAAAAACATTAATAATTACATTAAAAATTAACTTCGCAATGTAAATCGTATTAGGTTTTCATCATACTGCGTGCGGAATCAGCTGTTTGGGTCATCGAACATCAGCGCACCAGTGAGCGGAACAAAAAAGATGCCGGCGCGCAAAACATTTTGAAGCATTAATAAAAATTTAAGAAGTAAAATTATAAAAAAAATACATTTTTGAATATAAGCTTTTAGTACTCATCAATACGAATCAAACGAAACCAAACTCAATGGGGTTGTGTCATTTTATTGCAGAGTACCTACCAATGGCCACCTTCCAGCTCCAACATAAGATCAGCTCAGCTCAATCGGAAACCGGGAAATGGGTCAAATTTAACTTGCAAGATTTCATTACAGACACCGGACATGTGAAAGTAAATTAAAGCTTGTAAAATGAAAACTCCTTTTCTTGCTTTTCCGGGAAAAATAAACATTGGTAAACAAATTATAACATTGGTCTAGGCTCACTGTTAAAAGCAATGGGACACCGTTACTTACATCCGATATTTTTATCTTTTTGTGAATGTTCGCTTCACTTCACTTGAAGAATACGAAAATTCACTTGAGGAATACGACAAAGGGTCAATACATGCCTATTGTATTTACAAAACTAACTTCCTACTTCTAAAAGTTATGGATCTTTACATCAACTCGGTTCATGATTACCAGAGGCAAATACCGGAATAGCTTCGGAAAAAACCTTAAACTCGTTGGCCGTACCTATAAAATTAGGGGATTCCCTCGATTTTTATGGGATCCCACCATCAGATCCTGACTTTGGTGACAATGAGACCACCTCAAGAGTACATTCTATCGAATACAAAAATAACTTTGAAAATTAGTCTACAATTGCAAATAATAAAAAATGAAATAAAATTTAATAATAATAAACTGTATCTAAAATAATAATTAGCACATACAAACAAATTAACATGTAAGTAGTACCATTGATGGTACCATCGGATGTTACCACGGAAAACAAACGTTAATTGCTACTTAACGGGTACAGTTTCATAATATCTTTATAATACCTTACTGTCTGCGGGAGACTGCAGACTAGGGCTGTTGCGAATATCAGCATCAGTAAAAATCGATGCTGATTTTTAATGCTGACATTCAAGATGTAACGTGTTCGTTGAAGGCTAGGACCTTGCACAAATCAGGTGAAGTTTTGATAGACAGTTTTACTAAAATGAAGTCAGTTATGTTTCGTGTTTCCTCATTCTATTGCTTTATCGACGTAAATTGGTTGGATGCTAGTGAATTACGAGTATTGTGTGATGCGCGTTATGTAATAATAACAAATCAGTAATCCCCAAACCATAGTCAAATTCATAAAGCCTCATACAATTATTAAGTATTTCTTGTCGTTTATTCAAAACATTCAAAGTTTGTAGTAATTGTTTTATTCAATAAATTCATTAATATCAGCATCAGCATCTGATGCTGAAAAAAGCTGCATCAGCAACAACCCTGCTGCAGACTAAACTTCTCTAAACAAAGACCACTTTTAACCGCGCGCTTACAATTAAACCACTCCAACTCAACTGATTTCCCTCAGCACGTTACAAACGCTTACGCGGCCGCGAAACAAGAAAAAATTGTTGCGTTTAAAAAAGCGAAAAAAAAATAGCACAGCGACGCTCACATAAATTACAGCGGGAAAAATGGCTCCTCCACATAACGTGAGATATGGCCAATATAACTGGCATGACGTACGCTGGATGGGAGACGGCGGTCAATATTGATACGCCTTTATGAGCCATTTTACCTTTCGGCCGGGCAGAGGGCCGGAGATCCGGGGACATTTAAAAATTCATGCAGCCTTTTCAAGTGTTAACGTGTTTACCGCGTTCCGTTGTCCGTTGACTTTTCACCGCTGTGCTGCAGTGTAATTGTTTTATCGCTGTGCTGCAATGCTATTGTTTTTTATGTTGAACGACGGGACTGCGAGATGCGGGTTGAAAAACTAAGTCATGGATTGGGGATTTCAGATGCATCAATCTTTAGTAACATAAAGCGGTTGGAGTTGCTAATGTATTCTTGGGAATTTTATTTTGAATTTGGAATTTAAAACGTAACCCTTTTCGCAATGATTGATACGAGTATGTGTCATTTTTTCTGGCATTTACTTCTAATGCAAACTCATTAGATGGAGCGATTCATTAAAGGCAATGTTTTAACCTATATTATCCCAATGGGTCATTAACGACCCAAGATTAGTAACTACCTTTAAATAGGTGGATATTTTTACTTTTACTAATAATCTGTATTAAGTTTATTCTGCCAATAACTTGAAAGTCTGAAGAACGTTTAACATTGATTTACAAGTTATTTTAGTGATATAATTTATTTTGAGAGCTGTTATAGTTTTTGAGTCCTATTTGAAATAAATTTTCTGCGTGCGAGGTTGCGAAAAATGTAAGTATATTTTTTTTTATCTATGCTCACCAGAAATAAATAATATAACATGCTTGTTAGATAGATAATTGATAGAAATTAGGTATTTCCAATGATTTACTAAGCTGTTTTTACTGTATAAGAGGGCCATAAAAATATGTGGGTCGCAAACGACCCACACTGGGATATTCCCTTACCTTTTTTCTTTCTTTCATAGGTCGTCGCGTGGCTTGAACACTAAGTATTTCGTTTCATTTTGAAAGTTTTATAGTACACAGCTGAAGATGATGTTGGCCAATTAGATGTGTACTTGGATCCTCCTCGTGATTGTCAGCAGTCTGAAAATGACTGGGAGACGAGGACTGCTCTGATATAGTAAATACGACTACGCAGCTACACAACTGATCATAAATCGATCAGAATTTTCAGAAGTTGTGGATTAAATTGAGATTTAGAATAGCCAGATCTTTGTAAAATATAATAAAAGAAGCCTATAAAACCAGTGCGAAAGTGGGTACGAAAGATGGCACCGAGAAGCTTAGCCCTGAAAGTAAGGTGATAGACTTTTTGCATTTGTTTTTCGGATTTGACGAAAAAATATTTGGTAAAGAAGATAGTGATAACGATTCTATGGATGAGCATGTAAGTATAATAGGTCAATGAGTCCTTATGACGGGAGGTATGGATGCAAACAGCATTGGTAAGCCTATAAGATTTGGTTATAAGTGCTGGTTAGGATTAGGAGTACCCCTGTCGACATTGGATTTTCGCAGATCCTTACAGCTCTACTCCTAACCCTCAGCTCGAGATGCTCCAGACCCATCAACCACGACTAGGCGATCTATACCCTCTGCTGTTCAAACACAACATAATATCGAACATATTTTACAACATATAAGTATCTTTACTTATATGTGCAAGAAACATGGAGTCAATCTGCATGATAAGTGTTTCCAACTATACCACACGTGATTTATATCTTTGTTACTTTTTAATGTCATAATATAGTTTTCTTTTGATTTTACTAGTTTGTTTCATTTCATACATTTTAGGACATCTATTATCCCAGTGGGTCGTTAGCGACCCACTCAAAAAAACTACTTTTTCCAGAAAAAAATTCAAAAATAATGTAAAAGCCCTTTATTTGTTCCTATTTTGAACAACATTTGTGAATATCAGATATTTTCATGACCTAAATAATTACGGGCATATATGGGTTAAATGTGTATTGAGCAGGCGTTAACACTAAGTAATGATGTTAGCATAGTGGTAATTAAATATGTATAAGGTACAATCAAAAACCGCTATCTTGAAAACTATTTGTCTGTACTAATGTACTAGTACTACCAGATAACAACGTTCAAATCAATATTAAGATACTTCAACCAAACTTAGCCGCGCACACCGCAGTACCAGATCATACTGCGAAGCTGCACGCTGGGGGCGACAACTTGATTTAAGTGTTCCAACTATTAGTCGCCTTCGGACCACTTCGAAACTATTTTAAAAGCGTTCGCCGTCCTCGCTCAAGAAACTTCCAGATCGTATTGAAATGCAACCGACTTCATCTTTCAATAGATCAGTCTGGTATCTAGGACCGATGGAAGTTCTGTCAAAAGCTTTTGTTTCATATTGAAGTGTTTGGCATTTTAGTAATCATAGAAAGATAATTTATCTTACCATTGAAATCTAAGATGATGAATCATGTTTAACGGTTTGAATCAATAATAAAAACTCAGAAAACTTAAAGCTCATTTATGGGAAATATACCGGGTATAAGGGACGGCGTACCTTTTCTTTTAACAGTGAGTTCAGACCAATTTTAATATTTGTTTACCGATGTTTTTCTTCCTGGAAAAGCTTTTAAAGCGAAAAAAAGGGGTTTTCGTTTTTAATTTTTATTCATGTTACGCATTGATTTACTATCAAACGTTTGGTAGTAAATCAATGATGTTACGCAATGTATGGCGCGCCGGCATCATTTTTGTTGCGCTCACAGTGCGTTGACGTTCGATGACCCAAACAGGGAATCAGCTGCGTGCAGTATGGTGGAAAAATTATACGATTTTCATTGCAAAGTAAATTTTTTGTGTATTTATTATGGTTTTTTGACAGAATATGATTTGTAAACGTTAACTTAGTTATGACATCACAAAATTTTAAAAAATAATTAAAATTTCTAAAAAATTTATGAATTTTCCAGGAGAAAATATCAGTGATTTTCAAATTAGGATCATTATCTGAACTCACTGTTAAAAGAAAAGGACACCGTCACTTATACCCTGTATAACTTTTAACAACAAAGTTTCAAAAAGTGTAGCTGACTTGCCCTTTATAAATTGAAAAAAGCGCATGTAAAAGTAAAGATTCCACTTGGTATTAATTTGTAGACGTTACTTGGTACAGTGTTTAAAAATGTTATTATGTTTACTAATTTTTGAAGACAATTATATTGATACTATTGATAAAGCTGATAAATTTCTTGCGCGCATTCTTCTTATCAGCTTAAATACGTTCTGAATGGGTAGAAGGTAATTTGGAGCGATTATAAAAAGATAAATATTTGACTAAAATAGTAAAGACTATTTTGATTTGATTGGAAATTCTAATGATCACAAAGGATAATAATTATTATATCCTGACACGGATATACACAGCTTCTGTCATCCACAAGAAAAATTAGGACTTGAGTTTTTCCAATCTTAATGGACTTAATGTCTATAGCATCCTTATAATATCTTAAAGTAATTGGTGTAAATAATGTATTTATTTTAATAATGATATACCTAATGTTTCCCACCACATTTTTTTTCTTATTGGTCCAATACAACTGGCAGCCGACATTAATTTAAAAAAATAAGTAGGTACTGTACATAACTTTTATGGAATATAGTACAATATAATATACATTTATAATCACATGACAGTAATAAATGAATACAAAATACATCGTATAGTATCCCAAACAATATTTTTTGTTGTTAAAAACAATAGAGGGCCATCGTTGCGTCCCAAATACATAAAGGTATCCATATTGATAAATCACGTCGCGTAATGGATTCGCCAATTACATCCGGCTATGATTGGTCGTTCGCATTATCTGAATTTCGCGATCAGACCAATAGTCGGGAATCATTTATAATAATTGTAAACATATGTTACTTATTTCCATTAATTGAAATGTAGATATTTCTGTTTTATAAAGATGAACGAGTTGCATCTATTGAAAATAAGACAATTTTAGGTAGAATCCTACGTTGCAGCTTCAATGTCACGCGATTTGCGATACGTTTACGCAATAGAACGCGCTAAGCTACATTGCAACGGCCAACCTACTGATTCAGACATGTTGCGAAACCTCGAATGGTCATTGCTGCATTAAAAGGTCCACGGAGCTGGTAAACACAGCAACCCTTCTCACGTTGCATAGATTTTTTTGTAATTGCTTTCAATTTCGTGCTCACCATACAAGTATTTTCATTAGATTCTAATTCAGTTCATTCTTTACGATAAATCGGGTAAATCTTAGCTTGCAAGAAGAACGTACCACGAACTAATGCCATATGATCAATGTACAACGACCTGTCTGATGACGGTACCTAACAAATAACTAAAGACGAGACTTTGGTCTCACATGTTCCCGTTATCTGCCTATTTCATTAGTTTCCTCAGTAAATTCCTCACAACAACATATTATCAGACGCGACAGTAACTAAAAACAAGAAGCTAGACACTTTCAGTCTCACGTGTTCCCGTTTTATTTCTCATTTGTAATTTTATCAGTTAATTCTTTACAATTACAGTGTAAACGGGTAATTGTTAACTTACTGTTTATGTGGTTGAATTAGTCTGACTAAAACACCCAAGGGAACATACCACGACCTAATGCCAAAGACGGTAACTAAAAACGAGACACTAACATATTCGGCCTCACGTGTTACCGTTATCTGTCTCCCACAGGCGACCCGCGCCAATTGGGCCTGGATAATCTTTACAAGCCGTCTGTCAAATGTAAATATTATAACAATTGTCGCATCGTATTATATTTGTGGCTCCATTGACATAACAAAGATAGCGAAAAGATTGCCGTTATGAGTAGGGTACACTCAAATGTTGATGAGAGTCATAACAGTTTACCGAAAAATAACAGTACTTAGTAACTGTATATTTAATAGTTTGAAATCAACAAGGATGTGCTGTGTAAGGAATTACTAAATCCAGACTTAAGTCTCTCCGTCGAGATATCAGTTTCATTTCAGCCAAGTAAGGCCTCTCTCATAGGTAGGTCGCTTCTCGCATCGAGCGGCTTTCCGCGACCTTCACCAGCCCCCAACTATGATCGTCCAAAGCAATGTTAAAACCACACTGAAAGCGGGATGGCGCTATACGCAGCAGGAGCGGCTTTGTTTCAATATTGTTTTGACCTTGCTACAAGCGATCATGGTAAGACCCCTGGTCCATCTTGTATCCTGACCCACTCGCACTAAGTCTTTCGCTTCGCGGCTTCCACTCGATAACCATGGATATCAGTCTAATCAACAATATTGTAAAAAAGTCCACTCAATAGATGTTTTTTAATCTCTTTATTGCACTCGTAACATACTAAAAATCTACAAATTACATTGACAGCCCACCAACCACAAACGTAATTATAGCGTCATGATTAAACATATCAATCAAGTGAAAATATGTTTAATATATCAAACCAAACATGGTATCGTCCTCCCACATGACGGCTAATAAATCAATTACTTGATTGCACGCTAAAAGCCCGCTCGGTAAACTAGCATTTTCAATATGCAGAAACATTAATTCATTTTAATTCCTATATTCGAAAATCCGCTCGTCCTCGGAGACCAATGTTCATTCGTCAATTAACGTGATTATGGTTCGATGCATCTTCTTCAATATTTGTGATTGATCAATGCCAAAGATAAATTATAATAAATAAAATGAAAGTGGATGATACTGCGAAGCTTCTATTTATAACGGTTACATTGCATTAAATAAGTTTTTACCCGTTTAAGTGTTAGGTACGTATAGACCAAAGTAGCTAGATTTATCAATTCTTTCTCTGCCTAGGCAGTTTCTACTAAGATTAAGGCAATTTCTGAAATTTTTTACGCTTGCTTTCATAACAATCTTAACAAACCTATTTAAATTCGAGAACCATTACTATCCCATCACTGTGGATCTAAAAGGAGATAAAATTGTTTAGACGTACACATTTCCATAGTGCACCTTTCTCAATCACAAAAATTACATAACAATTTTGTATAATCCAGGTAAAGTCATAAGACAGGCCGAAAACGAAACTTAAAAATCAAAAGCCCAATTTTAATTGCAAACTGTCATACAAACAGTGTAAGCAACGATTTGTGTATACTCGTAAGTAGAGCACAGAACTCTTAATCTGTTTATAAATAAAAAAAGGTTTAGATTATAGTAGCTCTAAAACTTTTGCGTAGAACATATTGGTGCTGTTAATTATCAAATTATTTATTATAATATACATCTGATCTCTATACCGTGCGTAAATGCAAACCAAACTATGAGTAAAATAACCTTTTTAACACACTTGCTCGTAAAGTGAATCTAATTTTACTGGTTTTAGATACATAAAGCAGCTCATAAAACACGCATTATAGCCGAGGCAGAGTCCGGCAATGCTGCAATTGCCGACCGCGCCAGAAATGTACTATATTTTTAAAAGCTAGAGTTAATATAAAAGACATCAACGAATTACATGATTTTTCTTATGATTATTTTCATACCATTATTTAGTTTGTCTACAAATTAACAATGATTTGTGTTATTTAATCAACAAATTCAGTTTATTGGGTATTTTTCCTCACAAGTGTGTTGAAAAATGTTGTACGATATACGTGGGTATATTGGTTATATACACCCTCGGCTCTATTACGCCCTTGCCTTCGGCTAGTTACGAGTATAACCAACATACCGCACTTATATCGTAATGTACTATAATATCTCTGTTTCTTTTGAATCGTCCAATATCACCTTCAAGAAATATTCTTGGAGAAAGGAGGCAAGAAGCTCAGATCAGAAATATCCACATTTATAATAACGAATGACGTAACCATACATAATAATATTAATTAATATTGCAAATATGTTGACACAGTTTTATTTTAAGCATTGTTTTTTATTTCAATTGTGATGAAATAAAAAAACGATGCTTAAAATTGTATTATCATCATAAAGATTTACAATTGATTGTGTCGTTTTATAATAATAATATAGTTTGTTTACATATTAATTATTATCTCACTCTCATTCAAAGTAAGAACTAGAAAATAGACCTCTTGGTCTGACTTCGCCCTTATAATGGCAGTTTCGTTTAATACGTTTAATTTTACCGTGATACGAAAAAACATATAGTTTCGATTTTGCCGGAACAATGTTTAACGAAGTAATCGGCATGGGAAAGGAATGTTCATATTTAAGCTAAATAAATGTCGAGTTAGCCAACAAAGCCCTATACCAATATATATGGCTAACGTGATGCAATAAGCCAATTCCTCCATTTCTAAGGAGATATTCGTGCCCAGCAGTTCATACGTTTATGAGTAAGCGATTTAATATAAATATTGCTAAAGCTGTGTGTTTTGGAGCAATTTTAATTATTCAAACAACATTTTATATGTTTAACTATTTGTGACAAGTCATGGCGTCAATGCTGTAGGTAAAAAGACACTTGTTCGCGGTAAATTTTTTTCTTGTGTGGATATTTAATATTCAACTCAGAAATTTAATTTTCAAAGAGCAAAATTTTGCAGTTGATTTTCACTCGATACAAACGATAAATAATCAGGAAATAATTTCTTTGAAAAACATTTTCTATACTATATAAATGTTGAGTATTTCAATAGCAATTCTGCTAAATAATTTTGTATCGTATGCAATCATCAAGATTGTTACTTAGCAAATAAAAATTGATTTAAAAATTTAAAATGCTCTAACAGATCGCTTACAGGTTGGACATTAAACGGGTTAAGCAGGGACAGTTTTTCCCCTGATTAAGAGCTCTGAAAAGGGTTTGAAACGTCAAGATTAAAATATGTAAATAAAGGCGAAATACAAACGGCATTTTTAAGGGGATTTTATATTGAACAGACTATGCGAAATAAACTCGAGATGCCAATGTAAATGGTGCCGACATCCCGACTGAACTGAACAGATAAAAGAGAACCCATTGGAATAAAGAATTTGAAAATTGTAACCAGGATCTCGCGTTCTGAATTTTTATATAGTCAATACTAGTCGTGAATCATCCAAAAGGCGTATCAAAGTTTATACGATAAGTGATTTTCATACCTACCTACATAATTAAAACCGCAATATGAATAACACTTCTTTTTTAAGAGTAAAACTAATAAAACGCTAGTATTAAGGTCACGCTGATTCTATATACTTTGTACTATTGTTATAAATTAAAAATTCGTGGTGATAACACTTGACTAAAATCGTGTCCTAAAATCTATGTACCTATCTCAAACATCAAATGATAATTTTAGTGTATATTGATTTTGAATTTCAGTAATAGGCCGCAAAGCGTACGGATAAGTTACAAAACCTTAGGAAACCTTTTAATGGTATAAATTACAATAAAAAAATCATATTTTTTTAAATATTTGTTATTAAATAAATTTAAATAAAAATTTCATCATAAATAAAGATAACAAAAATATTTTTGAAGATATCCATGTTTCTATTTGCAGACATTATATTTATTACACAATTAAACCCGTTCAGTCAATATTACATAGATAGATTTTTCAATATAAGTATAGTATAGTATAAGTTCAGTAAAACACAATCATCGCTTTAATGAATCATTCATCACTTTGTGCTATTACGGAGTTGGGAATTCGTGAAAATAATGTTCACGTGTTGGAATTAAATTTTCTTATTAGTACAGTAAGGTCCTTATCAAGCTATACTGTTTGACCTTTGGACCGTTCTTATGTCGCTCGTAATAGTGGCGGTTTTCGTAGTGTAAATGTAAAGCTTGAATGGGAGCTTACTGTACCTAGATGTTATCCACCTTCCGTTCGCAAAGCTGCGTTTGGCTCGCTAGTGAGAATCGAACAATAAATCGACAAATATCGAGGATCGTTACACCTTTCACACATTTCCGGGCATCCATTAACGGATTTGCACGGATTAAATTCCCTTTGAAGCCCAACTCATTCGTTACCCTCCACTTTAAATTACTTCTTAATGTAATGTGTTTTGTTCCAGGTACTGTGAAAAGCTCCGGATTGTGGGGCATATGACAGGCTACACTAGCATAGGTGAGAATTGGCCAAAAGAAATTTTTAGCATTCCAGAATTTTTGCCTTCCGTTAACGCTTTTTAACTTATTTCAATCATGTAATCAAAGGCTTTTACAAAGCAATAAGATATTTTGAAAATAATTAACATATAGACTACTCTATTTTGGCCATTTCATTTCTCTGTATCATTGCGGATATATTTCCTTTTAAGTTCTTATTAAATTATAGAGCACATTTATAAATTTTCATCCCCCTCATTACCACATTGTGGGGAGATCCAAACTACTACCTAGCTCATTTTTTCTCCTGTGTAGTCTGAAACTTTTAGACATTCCATTTCTATAACTATAAAAATAACGATTTTCATTTCAAAATTCATCCCCATTTCAACCCCTTTGAGCGGATGCAACTAACAAAATGGTTGATCTTATTACTTAACCTACTCGTACATTAAATTGTCATATGAAATTCTAAATATAATTATGATATAGCTCCACACACACGTCCACATCTCTTTTTACCCCTTTTTATGTGGGAGTCTTATAAATGACTTCAACTTTCTCCTTTCTGTGTTATCAAAAGCTCAATAGCGATAACTTAGATTAAAACTAGCGATATTCCAATAGCAACTGTCATCCCCATTTCAACCCCGAACAGATGAAATTCCGAACATGTTAAAACATTGTTTCTAGATGTTGTCAATAGCTTACAAGTCAAAATTAATAATTCTAAATCTTAATAATTACAATGTTCAATCCAAACTTTTACCCCTAATTCTATTCTTTTATGTTGAGATAACAATAAAAATTCTATCACTTTCCTTCTCTGATGTTAATTATATATTTAATTATTACTAACAGACATAGTAACAATCACAAAAAATCATATTTTCATTTTGCAAATGTTATACTCGTTTTCACACCCTGAAAAGGACATGATTCCCAAAATGTTGAAACAGGTCGTGTTACAATATAATCAATAGGCTAGCACACCATATTTAATAATAATATCTTAGTACAAAAGTTTCATAATTTGAAAAACGATTGTACCACATTGCAACTCGGATTTATTCACGAGATAGGTAGTAGTAATTTTTTCCCGTTAGTAAAGCAATCTGTAGACAAAGTTGCTGAAGTCTTAACGAACAGCGACTCTCGCAAGTTGATATCGTGTGGTTACTTTCTATGTCGATTTCGTTTTAGAAACTTGTTGTTTATTGTCGTGCACATTTTGTCTGTGTAAATAAAGAACGTGCTGCCACAGCAATGTAAAGCGAAATATGTTACCAACATTATTGTTACAGACTTAGATAGTAGTCTAACCGAAAGTTTTTTCGTGAATATTCGGCGAGCAGATTGCAAATGGTTGTGATAAGGCCGGCGGGCGTGTGTCTGCATATTTACCCGGAAAGTTTTCAATATAATCTGTATAATCTCGATATGGGGTTTGTTATTGAACCATTCTGTGTTATTTTGTCGGCTTTTTATCCTAGAAATCAAGTTTTATTCAGATTTGTTAGATTATACTGTCGAGTTAATCCCGGATCGCTTGCGTTTAGTGCTGATCGTCGGAATCGTCAAATGTTAAGTTGCTTTTATATTTACGAGATATATGAGGTAAATTTAAAAATGTAAATATTTGAAGTTATTTATTTGCTATGCGTTGTAACGTAGTGAGGGCAACCTCGTTACAACGTGTAACGAATTACTACATTAACGCGTAGTTAGGGTTTTAACGATATATATGATACTTTTTCACGTCGTTTTTAAATAATAAAGTTATATATCAGACAGATATATATATATATACCAGACAGATGAGCCTACCTTACATTAATAAGTATTGTTTTTATTGATATTTTGGTAGTATTATTATAGCGATAATTAAAATATTCGATGAAATATTGGCAATTATCAATAATTTATTAAATATCAAAATATTTTTTATAGTGGGCTAAGTAAATGACTCCAATCCACCTGATAGTAAGTGTAAGTGAAGTCCAAATGCGAAGATAGCGAATAAGATAGTGGAAGTGAAGTCCAAATAGAAGATATTAAAGGTATTTAATAGAACTGTCCACGTAGCCACAGAACCTTCACTGTATTGCGGTATTTCCCCAAAACTTTTAATGAGAACACGTGCGTTAGCACACACTGCACTATATATGTAAGTTAATAACTATGAACTTGAATATCATATTACATATAAATTATTCGTGTTAGTATTGCTTAATCTTTGCAGATTAAGATTTCGTGATTAGTTCTAAGTTTTTTTTATAATTCGTTTAAATAATAATGATATTGTATTAGCATGAATTTCAGTTATAATCCTTGGTTTTTGACCAATTAAAAATTATTTTGCTTGCTCTATGTTTGGAAGTATTTCTGAGTTTTTATTTTGATTAAAGACTATTTTGGTGTGCCATCTTCGCGAGAGAGGTCGGCAATCTTTAGTCCCTCAAATCTTATGCGCTATTTTCTCCACCTTCCACTATTGTATTATGTTTAGGTCTATCATACCCTTCCTCTACATCGGCATTTTTCCCTTCTATTTTCCCTCAACAATAAGCCTTTTGTATCATCTTGACTTCTTACGGCTGCGGAAAGCGAATGTTTCAAATTTGAAATTCTTCGATTCAAAAGCGCATTTTTGCAAACTAAGTCATATCTGAATAAATATTATTTTTATTCTGATTTTTTAATCCCTAGATATAGACAAATTTCGAAGTTGTTCCTAGTTCAAGGCTTACAACTATACTTTTCTCAATACGTAATATTATAAAAAGTTTGCTCATAGTTACTGAAATAAGATTTACTATTTTTACTATTATATGGTTAATTACGGTATTATTTATTGTTATTTATTTTGACGGTATATCAAATCATCAGTTTACGCAGACAAAAACTTGCAGTATGTTTAATTACAGATATTGAGGTATACAATATCAAAATCTGCGTTCTTATCCACGCAACGGAAAAAGACATGACAATTGTATGCGTTTCGCAAGTGTCAGAGATAGTTTGCATAGAAATTCTAAATACTTTGACCAATACTTAACCCATTCAGTAAAACTAAATTTTATCTCAGTCGCGCGCCTGCACGCAGGGCGAGTGAACGCACTATCCATTCGTACGCGGAGATGTTTATTTATTTCGCGATTACCTCCATTTTGCGCAATGAGTGATAAGCAAAGTAATTACAACGAAAAGGTATTGTTAAGTGATAGTGGTCCTAAAGAGTTAAACCAAGAGTGTGAACAAGAAGTAACTGAAGAGTATGAGTGGGACAATGTTGACCTTGAATTACAAAGAATAACAGAGAAAAGACGAAGAGAAGAAAGTGGGGAAAGCGGGGAAATATTAGAAAAAGATGAAGAAGAATTCATTACGGTGCGGAAGAGAAATCCCAAACGACTGGCCAGAAGCTTTTCACAAAACAAACAACTAAGTCAAGTTAACCTTACTATTGAACAAAATAAATTCGAAGTTTGCGTGACAGGAAAACAAGTCCTTCCAAAACAGTTTGGCTTAGCAAAGTTATTGAAAGGGGAAAATATTTTAAATGTCATAAATATAAAATATAAAAGCCCATTTAGAGTATTCCTCCAATTTGATAATAAAGAGGACGCTGAGAAGCTTATATCAAATAAAAAATTTATGGATTTAGACTACAGATGTCAGCTCACATGTGAAAACTCCTTCTCGTATGGGGTTATTAAAGATGTGGACCTAGAATTGAGCGAGCAAGAAATTCTAAGCAGTCTAGAATGCGATATTGAGATTACTTCGGCAAAAAGATTGAAAAGACTAGCAGGTGGAAAATGGATACCTAGCGAAACTGTACGCTTGTGTTTCAAAGGACCCACCTTACCCCCATACGTAATTGGGTATGGCTGTAGGTTCAAGGTCTGTCCATATAAATTTCCAGTGACGCAATGTTCGGGCTGCTGGAAGTTTGGTCACCTTATACGGTTTTGTCCAACAAAAAAAATAAAATGTCCCAAATGTAGCGGAGAGCATGCAAATTGTGAAATAGAACAATTTAAATGTATTAACTGCAATGGCCCCCACATGGCATTAAATAAATCTTGCCCTGTATTCATAAAAGAAAAAGAAATTCGTGATATTATGTTTAATGAAAGCTACACATACAAACAAGCACTAGGGAGGTATCTGAACCAAAAAGAAGCACAAAAACAAAATATAGATCAACAGAAAAATAGCAGTGGGTCTTCTACACAAAATATATATTTGCCATGCTTAAATAATACACCACCCTATAAAAATGCACTGTTAACAAAAGCTATATCTAATAATGAAGCTATGGACACCGAAAGCGAGCAAGAGATGGATTGTTATGGAAAAACAAAAACATCAATAAAAAGAAAAAGCGATAAGAAAAAGAAAACAGAAAAGAAAATCCAATACACACAATCTACGAGGGAAAATAGTTTAATATCAAATGAGAGTACTTCAGGGACAGAAGAAGAGAAAAAAGAAGACACCAGGGACAAATATAAGACTAAAGTTTTTATTAAAAGACTCAAACAGACTTTACTGGCTAAGGTCAGTTTGGAAGAAAAAGTTTTAAATTTTTTCATGTTGCTACTTGAAGAATGTAAGTTGTTTTTTATAAGTTTAGTTAAAGAAGGAGAGTGGATAAAAAATATATTCAATTGCTTCATTAATGGATAACACAAGTTATAAATATAGGGATCTAAATATTGTGCAGTGGAATTGTCAGAGCATAAGACCTAAAATAACTGATTTTGACTGCATCCTAAATCAACAAAAAATTCATGTGGCAATACTGAGCGAAACATGGCTAGCACCTGGATCAGCTTTAAATATAAGTGGTTACAATATTTTTAGAAGGGATAGACCAGACTCCTACGGAGGAGTTTCTATCATTGTTCATAAATCGCTCAGGTGCCTTGAATGTCCTATTGATATACGAAATCCTCGCATTGAATTGCTATGCATAAAATTGCTTAATTGTAATGACCTACAAAATATTGTATCTGTTTATTGCCCATCGAGTGTAAGCACGTCACAATCGGACTGGGACAGTATTTTTGCTTTGTTTCCTTATAAGACGCTTATAGCTGGTGATTTTAACGGACACCACTCAAACTGGTCGTACAAAAGTGATTCGAGAGGTATCCAACTTTTGGACTCTGCATTAGAACACGGATTTTTCACTCTTAACGATGGCAGCCCAACTAGAATCCGATTAGTTGATGGTAATATACAAAGATTCTCACCTGATATATCTTTTATATCATCAGATAGTGCTTTGAATTTTCAGTGGACCGTCACTTGTGAATGTTTGGGCAGTGATCACTTATTAATTAATATGCGCATGAGTTTCCGTATAAGTACATATGTAATTAAAAAACGCAATTACAAACTAGCTGATTGGATTAAATATCGTCAGTTATTACAGTCTTCATTTGTTAGTCCCATGGCATCATGTGATTTACAAACAAAATATGATACTTTTATCAGTATGGTAGATCTAGCGGCCACTGAATCTATTCCTCATTCAAAAATCTGCAATAACCCAAATTCAAAATTTACACCAAAAAGCTATTGGAATCCAACTTTATCTCAATCTATAGCCAAACGCAGACGCGCTCTTAGCAATTTTAGGCGAAATCCTACTCCGAGCAACCTCGATACGTTAAACAAACAAATCGATGAAACTAGGCGTCTTATAAGGCAGGCAAAGTATAGTAGTTGGAAAAACTTTCGCACCTCTATAGATAGTGGGACCACAGCCTCCGATATGTGGAAGCGTATGCGGTGGCTGAAAGGCTATAAGTGTTCAAATATAACGGTTGACCAAAGTAAGAAGATAGAACTTTTGTGTGACTTAGCGCCTGATTCTGTCCCTATAAAGATTCCATTGTTCAATTCTGTAAATACACAACTTGGAATACCTTTTTCTATGCAGGAATTAGATAATTGTCTTAAAAAGTCTGACACCGCTCCTGGTGATGACAATATTTCTTATTCGATGATCTATAACTTGCCCAATTCAGCCAAAGATTGCCTACTGAGCATTTATAATCAAATTTACTCTACGGGATATATACCTGACCATTGGCGAAACATAGTTATTCTTCCAATACCCAAAATCAACTATTCCAATAATATAATTAAGCTAAGACCTATTTCATTAATATCTTGTGTATGTAAAACATTTCATTTGATGCTTACTAAGCGATTAGAGTGGTTTGTCGAAAGTAATCAGTTTCTTTCTAGATATACTACAGGTTTTAGGCGTAGTCAATCCTGCCTAGATTCCCTTTCGTGTTTAATAACTCAAATACAAATTGGCTTCTCAAATAGCGTACCCACAATAGCATGCTTTTTGGATATCGATAACGCCTATAATAATGTGTTAGTGGAATCAGTGGCTACCACTTTGAATGAGTTGGGCGCAGGTGCTGAGATCTGTTCATATATCTATTCATTTCTTTCGGAGAGACACCTTAAAATTAGAGGAGAGATAGGGAGAAGTAACACTGACATTTGTAGATGGACGGATAGAGGTTTGGCTCAGGGCGATCCAATTTCTCCTTTACTTTTTAATATTGTTACGTACAAAATTTGCCAAACAATTCACAATGTTTCAATATTACAATACGCCGATGACTTTGTATTATATTCTACCGATAAGCTTAAAGATGGCGAGGAAAAACTTCAGGTAGCATTAGATGCATTAATTATATTACTGGTAAATGTAGGTTTACAGCTTTCCTCTTCCAAATCTAAATGTTGTGTGTTTAGTAGAGGTCATAAGAAAAGTAACGTTAAGCTAATCATTGATGGGAATACACTAAAGTGCGAAGATAGCGTAAAGTATTTAGGTATGTGGCTTGATAGATCATTACGGTGGTCTAAACATATAAATGAAATTTGTGAAAAAGCTCAAAAATTTACAAATATACTTAAAGTGTTAGCAGGATCATCATGGGGAATTCATCCAAAACAACTTCGCAGAATATATATGTCTGTTGTCAGAAGTCGCATAGACTATGGTAGCTTCCTATATGATAATAGCGCGAAGACTCACGTTTACAAATTGGATAAGGTTCAGAATCAGGCACTTAGAGTTGTGGGAGGCTTTATTAGAACTACACCAATTCAGGTAATGGAGTGTGAGACTTGTATCCCCCCACTAGCTATAAGGCGTCAATACTTAGCATACAAATATTGCCTTAAATCTAAATCAATAACTGATAATGTGACTTGTAAGTTCCTACAGGATCTGAGCGCACTTTGTACCAACAGCTATTGGCGTAACAAAAAGAAGCCGCTTCTGGTAACAGCCTATAATGAAGTTAAAGATTTAAACATACATAAGTGTTATCCATTGCAAATGTTTTCGCTACCTTATTGGATTTCAAATATTAATATAAAGAATATTATTAAATCAGATTTACAGTGTATTAAAACAGCAAAAAAAGATATTGAACCTAACACCTTAAAGAATTCTGTATTACACGAATTACATAATAATTACAAATTATGGCATAAGGTATACACTGATGGCTCTAAGTGCGCTCGGGGCTCTGGGTCAGCCTTCTATGACTCTAGTTGTAAATATGGTAAAAAAAATTGTATTAGCCCAAGTTCGATATCCATTATGTCTGTGGAACTCGCTGCTATTCTGGAAGCTCTAAAATATATTAAATACCTTCCATATGAACATGTTGTTATATTAACTGACAGCAAAAGTGCCCTGCAGCATATAGCTGGGTGTACCTCTGGTCACAGAGGTACACCGACAGCTTACTCTATACTAGGACAAATTTTACATTTAGCTCAGGACAACAAGCTTGTGAGATTGCAGTGGGTTCCATCTCATATTGGTTTAGCGGGAAACGAGCAGGTAGATAATATGGCGAAACTTGGAGTGGGTGAAGGAGAACAACTTCCGCTCACACCGGGCTACGTAGAATACATACACGTATATAAAAACAAATGCCAAAATGAATGGAAAACATATTTCGATGAAAGATCTACAACAACTGGCATTTGGTACAGGACTATTACTTGTGAACCTCCTCATATTCCGTGGTTCAATAATATACATATTAGTAGAAACTTAATAGTTATTGCACATAGGCTTCGTTCTGGACACATTCCGCTTAACAAGTTCGGCTATCTCATGAAGAAAGTTAGCTCCCCTAACTGTAGTGTGTGTGACAAAACTGAAGACGTAGTTCATTTGTTGGCGGAATGTGTCAAGAATCAAGAACAAAGGGCCAAATTATTTAATGAATTGAAGGTCAACAAGCTTAACATTGGCGTTTTTCAGAGCATACTTGCAGACCCTCACTCAAAGGAAGCTTTGTTGACCTTCAAATTCATAGCGCAAAGCTTAAAAGAATATGAATAATATAAGGGTATAAAATAATTTATATCTTCTTAGAGTTACGATAGGACTGACATGTATTTTTATTACAAAAGTCCTTAAAAAAAATAAAGATTAAAAAAAAAAAAAAAAAATTTATCTCATCGCAAGACTGTATAACTATGTATGTTCGATGTTTAGTCGTGTTATATTAAGATTTTTACTAAAATAATTTTGTTGAATCAGACTGTATGCTAGTTATTGGAATTCATACTTGTTTCTTGTATGAGAACTTAGTGGCAGCGGTACCCTAAATAAATAATATTAATATTTAGCACTTTCACTGCTTTTTTTTCCATTCCAAACATCAACATAGTGATAGTAAAAGATTTGTTATTATTCTTAGTTCTGTTTATCATAAATTCTGTAATAACATAAATTAAATACTCGTGTTCAAATTAAGGGCTTATTAACTGTTAGTATTCCTTTAAGTAAAGCATTAAAATCTGACTTTTATACAAAATAATGTGAAATGTAAAACTTTTGTCAAAGATTGTAAATCTAACTTTAGACTAAAAGGAATGCCTTGGGAGCTTTAAAAGCAAAGCAAAAGCTGTGTGGCTTGGAGCCCCCACTTGACAACTTTGAGCTTTGATGTAAGGGCTCATATTATGCTTAGGTGAAAGCTCAAATTTTCCAAATCTTACCTATGAAAGACGTAACTGACTGCAAAAATTTAAATTTTGCGATTAAAAACATAAAATTATTTCAATCATATTATTAACCATATCTCTGTTTATCTATCTAAGATTTAAAATATATTTAGATTTTATAAAATTAGCATAAGACTAGTTTTCAAAATAAATGCATTAATCATTATTATCAAAATTGTTTTTTAAATTACAAAACAAAAACATTTCTACAGCAATGGACTCATCGTAAAACGTGACTAATTCATATTTGTCAACGTTTTCATTACTAACAAATTAAAAATGTACGTAATTAAAAACACGTAATTATAGACCAAAAAACAAAGGTCTACATAGTCAAATTCGAAGAGAGCCGACCAATCATCACATAAACAGAGCATTAAACATTCCAACAAAGGACGCTAAGACTTTGTGATCTGAAAATATTAAACATCAAGTATCAAAGCCGTCTGTAGAAATCAAAATTTAACGTCATAAATTTAAAAGCACGAAGGGCGCAGGTCCGTTCGCTACCGTTTTAGCCGTGGGTGCTGAAAACCTTATGAAGACGTATTAAGGATTATAACTGCATAGCATTTTGCTTGCTCAAAAGAACCCCATTCACTTTGATGTCGGACCCTCGCGAATGTAGAAAGGATCCCTCACGACGTCAGTATCATGGTGCACTCAGGTCCTGTCAGTTTGTATAATTAATTTATGGTATTGTTAACTCTAAGAGCCATCCTTATGTTTTTAAGCGACATGGTATAGGGCCCAACCGTGGCCTTGGATGAAACCAGAGTTAGAATTGCGTTGCAAACCCACTAAGAGATTAAATATATTTATAGAAAGGGCATTTCATATAAAATAATTGATGTCATTTTAAAACGTTTTTGAATATAACAGATTGGTAGACAAGCAAGCTGCTCACCATGTGAGTGACTACAATCCCACAAGGAAGTCAATCCACTGAATATTATGACAGTCACAGCACTCGATAATTTCACTGCCCTTCGTTCCCTAAACCGGAACACACCGAGTCTGGTAATGAATGTCAGGGACGTTATTCTGCATATATGCATATATAAAAAATATGCATCTTTAATGCATATATGGCATGTCAATAACGCTTCAATGGCATTGTTTTTGAGACAGTTCTTGTTATTTAACCTATACCTAACTAAAATTTTTGTCACTACTGACATAATATCAAGAGATTGTAGTACGATTGTAGTACGAACCACAAATAGCGTATGAACATGGAGGGAAAGAATCTTAAATAGCGTAGATAAAAAAATTAGTGAAAGAAGACATTATTTTTATTTTTTTATACGTTTATTTAAAACTTCACAGACTCGTAGTCCGTGCCTTTGGAATTCTTGGGTACAATAAGTGATCTATGTATATATATATTTTCTAAAACGCTTACTACTACTCTTCTCTTAATCTAGGATGAGCTGCACATTTTCATTTTTATATACTAATGTATATTAGTTGCTTATATACAGGGTGAAATCGGAAACATTGGCATCCTTTTAAAATTAGACTCTATCCACGATCCATAGTGCATACACCAAATATGAGAGAAATCGATTGATATAAAATTGCAATATTTGAAACCCCGAAAAATCATTCCAATTTCTCTATAATAGAATTTCATTGCAATCAAACAATAAAAATAACGAATACAATTTAATTAACATAATATGTTATTATCCAATCAAAATCGAAATATCAAGATAAGCCAAGCGCGCTCGAAATGCCGCACGATACATGTGTACCTATTTGCCTACGAAGAATTCATTCACAAAACTTCATTCGCAAATCGCACACATTTGTAAACAAACAAGGGCCGCCCCTTTCACACCCGCCGCCATTACCTTTCGGCATGCGCTTACGGCGCCGTTCGCTAAATTAGTTCCGCCTTTTCCTATTTTGAGTGTTGACGTATTTCGTTGCTCGGTCTCGGGAACTCGTCGCACGCGCGCTCTAAAGGATTGCAGTGGCTGTTTAAAGGATTAAGTTAAGTGAATATTGTTATCACAATGCCGCGACCACGTAATGTGCAAGGACGGTACACAAACCAGCAATATTTACAAATGGTTTTACTTTACGATCTAACACACAATTTAGTTTTAACTCAAGAAATGTTCCACCATCGCTACCCAGAGGCGCCGATTCCATCGCGAGACCGCATTCTACGGACAACGCAAAATTTGTTGGACTTTGCATCATTTCATGTGCCAGCACATGCGCAAGCTCGTGGCCAATCTCCGATTTACCCGGCAAGTCTTTACCGACAAATTCGCCGCTATTTTATCAGCAATCCACAGGCTAGCACGAGGCAGGCAGCACGACGATTTGGTGTTAGTCAATATTATGTTTGGAAGCTTTTAAACAGTTCTGGCGAGCACCCTTATCATTTTCAAAAAGTGCAAGAACTTACACTTGCTGATTATACGCCTCGACAACAATTTTGTAGCTGGTTGTTACAAAATTTTGAAGAAAATATTTTGTGGACAGACGAGTGTACATTCACAAGAATAGGACTTTTTAATATCCACAATGAACATTGGTGGTGCCAGCGCGGACGCAACCCTCACAAAACGAGACGTGATGCTTTTCAACACCGATTCTCTGTAAATGTGTGGGCAGGAATATTAAATGATATCATTATTGGACCCTATTTTATTGAGGAAAGGTTGACCGGGGAAAACTATCTCCGGATACTGAGAGAGGTCGTGGAAGAACAATTGGACGATGTACCTTTGGCACACGTTGGCAATCTGTATTATCAGCATGACGGTGCCCCAGCACACTTCCAACATTCTGTTCGTGCCTACTTAAATGGGCATTTCGGCGAACGTTGGATAGGACGCGGTAGGCCAGTGCCGTGGCCGGCGAGATCGCCTGATCTTACTCCCTTGGAATTTTATTTATGGGGTGAAATCAAAAGACGTGTATACGAGAGTGAAAGTGAGACGAGAGACGAACTCAAAAACAAAATAATTGCGGCATTTGAAGTAGTGAAGTCGCAACGCTTTGTTTTAAACAGGGTGAAAGACAATCTCAGGCGTCGGGCTGAATTGTGTATTGAAAGAGGCGGTGGACACTTTGAACACCTATTAAAATATGTGTAAGTTCCCTCAATTAACTAAATTATTGTAAATACGTGATTCTTTAACCAATTAGGTATTGTAAATATGTTGATTTCAACTTTTTAAATACGCCAAAACTAAGGCATATTACATAACTTAAATACTTACCTATAAAGAAACCTTACATAATTACCTCATCATCATCATCACAGCTCATATACGTTCCCACCGAGCGGTTTTTGAGTGACTATTATTATTTAATGTTGCGTACCAGTTTATTTTTATTTTGGTTGCCCGTTGCCGTAGTTTTGACCGTCCTAAGCCGGAAAAGTATGAAGGGAAAGTTGAAAGAATTTATTATCGATCGTTATTACTACCTACTCGTAGATCAGCTGTGCGCGGGCGGGTTATGTGAGGTCAACCGTCAAAAGCCCGCGCCGCCCCGCGCTGATCGGGCGGGCGGGCTTACGTCGCGTAGGCATCGACGCTTTGATATCGTACCTACTACGCATTACACTATCTCAAAGCAATATGATACTTTATTAATTTATCATTTATTTTGTAAATAATTTTTCTTAGGTTCTGTGTGAATCAGGTATGCTTAAAAATATTACTCAATATGAGTACAATATAAGATTGAATGGATGCCAATGACTTCAAATTCACCCTGTATATAAAAAATATATTTTTTATATTATTTCGATTTGCAAACTGCATTCACAGATTTTTCAATGATCGCATATTTGTATAAAGAAGGAAAAACTTTGCGATTGTATATTTACTGAGACACTGAAATTCACTCAGTCAGCTAGTCTGTCGAATTACATGATCGGCCGACGACATATAGATAAATACAATTAATACAAGAGTATTTAAACAGTGCTCCCAAGTATACCAATCCAAAAAATTAAAAAGCGTATAAGGAAAAAAGGAAATTGTAATCGCTCTAAAGATGAAATATAATAGGCAAAAACCGAAGGATCACGCAGTCATCTCTTTGATCTGTGAAATGATATATTTTTTTCAGTTAGCTGGCGTATTTTTGTAGACAGCCTTATTAATGAGAAAGCTAACCGAAAGCTAATTTGAAATAGCATAACGTTAAATAAATTATTTTAATTGATATTACAAGCACATAAAATAGTAATTGATACGATATTCTCTTAAAGAAAAGAAATGGTTATATATGCCCGATTTTTAAATGGTGTTGTTTAGCGTTTTGTTTGGATTACATTAAACTAAAAGCTATTACAGATAATTAGGTAGGTCCTAGATAAGAGTAGGTACTAACAAAAAACATTACCATTATCCTTACTTAATAAAGAAAATAATTATTTGTTAATAATAGTTTTCTTTCATCCACTGTATAAAAGACCCCACCCTATGGGAGAAATCGCTGGTCCCTGATAAGAAATAGGTTATTAACACCATCAACCTAAACTTGGTAGATAAGTCGCACCGAAAAGCGAAATTTCAGAGCATATCAAGCGGAACGGAAACAGAGAAAAACAAAGCCGTCTCTCGAATAAGCAACTCGATTGCTTTGTGAATAATACGCGTACGTGATTGTAAAAACGAATCGGAATCAGTAACTCAGCATTGGGCCGTACATTTATTTTTATTACGCGTGCCTTGACGATGGATCGAGTAATCGGAACGCAAAAATCGTGCGAATCAAAACATTACGCAATCAATTTACTCGAATAGGATATCGGACTCGAATCGAACAGATAAACGGAATCGAGGGGTCCGAATTCCGAACGCTGGTGGTTACTTAAAATCGCATGTATAATTTAAAAGGCGTGTCCGACGCCACGTTTACCATGCGGAATCGCACATGATCCCCCATTTGAAGATAAGACGATAAAGGAAAAAGGGCCGTCGGAGGACAGGCAAAATTAATATCATATTCAAAGAGGTCGCGATCGGATCAGAATGATTAACGCTTTGTGTAACTCACTTTAAGCTGCAACTCCTTCAAACTACCTTTGATTTTGTATTTAAGATAAGAATTAGGTTGCTAAATGAGGAAGGAGACATCTCGCATGTTTAAAAATTTGCCGACAGGCCCGTTATGCTTTAGAACCCAACTCGCTTGATTTTTTTACGAATAGGCCAGATATACCTGTGCAGAAAATTGAGTTAAGAGGAGCACTTCGTAAAAGTAATACTATTAAATTAATATCATATACTTTTTTACGAGGGGAATGCTTTTAGGCACCGTTCAAGCTCCGAAAGGGGCCAGGGTGTGTGAGACTCTGCAGCAGAGTGCCGCGACTATGCACTAAGCCCTTCGATGCCCTTTTCAACGCCAGGCGCAGGCACGTTCAAAGGACTTTACGCCCGCGGCGGCAGTAAGTTCTGCCGGGTTGCCCAGGTTGCACCACGAGGAGGTGGACTGACATCGCACCCCATCAAATATTATCCTGCGCCTTACTTCTGCTACCCTAGTACGTTGTTATATATTCGTTTTTTTGTTATGATTTCACACATATTTTTATTTTGCACTAATGTTTGTTTTTTTTAATCAGTAACTCCAACTAACTATTACTTTTCTAATAAATTTTTATCCTTTGACCCTGCCTTTTGATGGTTTCGAGCAATGGATACTTTTACTAAAACCAAAATCACTGCCAAATGGTCCACTCGACTTTCAGTTCTTTGTTAGAGGTACAACTGATCCAGTCGTAGAAATAGAAGTACATTTGGGCGAGTAACTCTAATATTTTACCCCAAGGCACAGAATAGATAATAGTACTACGTACAGAACGGCCACTCACCTCCCCGCACTCATTTCAAATACCTCACCCCGCCCGGCACTTCGTTGTAGACATCACTGACACATAAACAAGGGCGCGCGCGATCGCTCGGGCATGGCAACACTTAATACCTGATTTACACTCGCGTCTCGTGGCTCGGCTCGCGGCTCGGCTCGTGTCTCGCGGAAGAGCGCGTAAGCTCGTCGAGGTGTTTACACTCTCGCAATGCGTTCAGTTGCTTTCGAGCTTTCAGCAATGGAGGACGTCGAAGTATTAGCGGCATCAACGCTATGCTTAGCCAGCATATACCCTATAACTGCGTAAATAATTTGACTAAATATGACTTTTTATTCTTAGGGTTCCAAATTATAGGCCCCTTTTGAGAAAGTTCAATGAAGTGTAAGGTTTCGTCTGTAGTCAATTTTTTAACAATAAAAGAAAGATAAATAAATCAATAAAGAAAAATTTAATCTCGGGAAGGAATCGAACCCGCGTCTTCAACATACCGTGTTGACGCCTTGATCACTCGGCCACCGAGGTCTTACCAGCCCCGACGAAAATTCAACTGTATTGATATATTTTGTAATCTGTTAACCGAAGTAATCTTTATTCACTCTTAATAACTACGTATCAACAGCCAACTTTGAAATATTTAAAGATTTAACAAAAATGGTGAAAAATAAAGCAAAATTATAAATTTTATATGAAGCTCGCGCGCGAGTGTAAACACGCGCTCGCGCGTACGCGAGCCACGACACGAGCCCCTTTGACTCGTGCCGAAAAAACCGCTCCCGACGCGAGCCTCGCGAGCGGCGAGACGAGCCGCAAGCCGAGCCACGAGCTCAGTGTTTACACTCGCGTCTCGTGGCTCGGCTCGTGGCTCGTCTCGCGGCTCGCACGCGAGTGTAAATGGGGTATGACGTTCATCGAGTAGACGCGAGCGCCGGCCGATAACAGAGATAGCGCTATGCGGATAAAAGAGAAGGCAGTTGCTGCACTTTTCGCGTCATTTCGATTGATAACCGTGCACTCAGCCCTACTAGATTCCACGCACACATTTGCGCGTGTACAAACGTCATTTGCTTTAGTAGTAGTAATAGGTAATTGATTTGCGAACGTTGTATGGAGTGTCCGGGGTGTGCCCAAGGTACAACTCGCCTGCGGGCGAGATTTTTACCTGGCGAGTGTATTCTATCCCGCGAAATTTTGTGTTTGTACTATTAGGCTATCTGATTCTAATCTAGATACGTTTATTATACAGTAAAAGTAATGTTAAAACGTATATATTCCTATTAAATAACAACAAAATAGGCTGGCCTCAAATCCAAGTCAGTTGTGTCGCAGTCATGAATCAACCGCTTTGCTTAAGCAAAACTAATTGTCAATCCGATACCCCATTATCAATTCGAGAAACATAGACTCGTTCACTCGATGTTTCAGGACTTATTTAAAAGTCTCGAGTGAACGAGTCTATGTAACGGAATCGACTTAAGATAGGAAACGTCGAGCGGAATTTTATTACGAATAGCAGAACAGAGACATCACGTGACTCGAAACGTTGGAACAGAGATTGTATTTGACATAACGAGATCTCACAAAGGATAGGGGCACCTCTTATCGACTTTTCAAAATATATTAGCATGCATTCAGGAAATAAATAAGAAGCGTTTTGTGTTTAGACTGGAGAATGTAGTAACGCTCAGATTAACATATGAATGATTGGTGGCAACGGTTTAGAATTAAAAGGTCCTATATTGGCTTTTCCGTTAAATTTAAAAGCAATGATGTATTTGGGATACATGACGTGTTCCCGCAAACTTTCGTCACGTGGATGTAGTAAAAGCCGACTAAGAAATTTGCCGCAATTATACCTACGAGGTTATGGAAAACTCGAAACAAAACCCTATACCTATCAGGTTCTATATTTTGTCTCATAATTTTTTTATCCATAATCTAACGTGTCATAATGTTTTTTGATATAATCATCATATGTCCGAATGATAAGCACCCCTAACTTAATTTCTCATAATATCACTTGCCCGAAAACCGAAATCTCTAAATATAATATGACCTAATTTTTTTTTGCTATAAATATCACTATCTGTAATATTTAAAATTCCTAAAAAACTTTTCTATAATAGTCATAAGTCCTAACGTAATATCTCATAATATAACGTGCCCTAAAATCGAAATACCACAAATATAAAGTTCTTTCATTATACTCGTATGTATTACCAAATCCATGCATACGTTTAAAACAGTCACTTGATGTAATGCAAGCAAGCATGCAGCATGCAAGCAAACTTAAAGCATGAAAGCAAGCAGCATGCAGCAAGCATGGTTTCTGTCACGGCTCCGGCGCTGCGGGGCTCCGGCGGTCCCACGTGACCTTATCGTCGCAGATGGTTTTTGCCCACCACCGCAGCTTCGGCTTGCTGGCCGGCTACGCCGGCCAGCCTCGCGGTCTTTAAAACCACCTGCTCCTTAGCTCGCGGGCCGCCTCGCCCCTCCGCGCCAACGCGGGTTTAAATAACACTCTAGGGGTAGGGCAGACAAGACTACGTAGTGTCGGTTTTACAGCGATGTAGTTCTGTCACTAAATGTGAAAACGTAACGGTTGTTAAGGTTTTTTTTTTTTTTTAATCTTTATTAAAGCCATAAACCTTAAGATTAAGCCGGCTTATAAATATTAAAGAACAATAATAAGTATCATTACAGGTTTTCTACATCTACATTAAGACACGAGATTACATTGTTCCTTAAATATAAAGAACAAATAAAAAAACTAATTATTCTACTGCCATATTTACACTTAAAATTTGAACCAAATGTTGAATGAAATATGAAAAATAGATTGTTTCGATGACATTGCGTATCATTTAAAAGTTCTTGTCGTAGAGATTCGTTTATTTTACATTCAATCAACAAATGAAACAGATCTTCTTCTTTTGAGCAAACTATACAGTTAGGATTTTCAATTTTACGCATTAAGTAACCAAACTTGTTCAATGGAACGTGGCCAGATCGTAATCTAAAACAAATAACTATTTCTCTTCGATTTAGTCTAATTGAGGCAAACCAGGGTATCTTTGGAGGTTCATCAACCAAAGTCCTATACCAGATTCCTTTGTTTGTCGATTGAGAGTCAAACTCAGATTTCCATAAATTAAAACTAACTTTTTTAATTAATGCTACGTAATCCGTGAACTGAGGTTTGACATCAAGAGGAATTCCGTCAGCTTGAGCAACTCTGGCGAGATCATCAGCGACTTCGTTCCCAGCAACCCCTACATGGGACGGAACCCATTGAAGGTGGACTTCGATCCCATTACGTATCAAACGTTCGATACATTTAATAATGAGGTAAGCCTCACTTCTTCCTAGTTTTCCTCGAGTACAAGCAATAAGGTGTAGTAAACTGCTTTTTGAGTCAGTAACAATAACAATCCTTTTATATTCAGTTGATTCGACATAAAAAAGAGCCTCCGATATAGCCAAAAGCTCAAGACCCATAACGGGAATATGAGAATCGTTTACATAGAACCTGGCCTTTACACCAGCTTCACTATCATAAAAGGAACAGCCATTGTACTCTTTTGTTTTGGATCCATCGGTGAATATCAAGATACAGTCTGAGTACTGCTTCCGTAACATTTCATCAGTGCGATATTTAAGCTCAGATACAGACAACATTAATTTGGGTTTATTAATTCCTTCAATTTCAGTCGATATTACGGAAAGCAAGTTAATGGAAGAGATTAGAAAAGGAAGTTGAAAAGTAGGCCACATATCAAACTTTGTAAATCTAAGATCTTTATAGTCATTATAACTCTCATATAGAAGAGGAAATCTGTGACCGCGCCAATACGACATACCAGAAGAGATCGAATTATGGAATTCTGATAAGCAATTAAAACAATAATCATTTGACCTTGAGGATATTTTTAGAAAGTATTTGTTACTTAAATATTTTCTTCGCGAAAAAAGAGGAGGAATACATAACTCACTCTGCATAACGTAGGCTGGAGTAGTGCGAATGAAGCCGCCGACTATGCGAAGGCACTGATTTTGGACTACGTCTAGCCTTTGTAGTAATTTAGCACTCGCGTTTCCAAATAAGAAGCATGTATAGTCTAATCTACTCCTAACTATACTTATATACAATTGGCGCAAATGAATAGGATGTACGCTGTAGTTCGATCTACCTACACAGCTGAGTATGTTGATATATGGGATACATTTTTGAGCAATTTCGTTAATATGCCTAGTCCAATTAAATCTACTGTCAATCCAAACACCCAAAAACTTCATACTGTAAACAACCTCAAGCTCGTAATTGTCTAATTTGATCGTGAAAGGTGGGATCTTATATTTCCTGGTGATAATGCATACTTTAGTTTTAGAAAGCGATACTTCTAAACCTATTTGAGTTAAAAGATAAGAGAATTTGTCCAAAGTGTCTTGTATCGCTTTAGCACATATATTGATATCTTTGTTAATGGAATAAAAAGAGAAATCGTCTGCATATTGAGAAATTTTTATATTGAAATTGAGATTATTGCAAATTTTTATTGTTACAATGTTAAAAAGAATTGGGGACATGGGGTCTCCTTGAGCTAAGCCCTGACGACATACTCTTATCAAATCACTACCGTTGCTAAGCTTATAAATTAAATAACGTTCTTTCAAAAAATCTGCAATATATCTAGAAACATAAGGATCCACGTTAAACTGAACTAGAGCTTGAATCACAGCATCAATTAAGACATTATTATAAGCATCACTGACATCAGCAAAACCGCACATTGTGTATTCCTTTTTAGATAGAGCCAATTCCACGTCAGTCACGAATCGAGCTAAGTTGTCGGAACAAGAATAACCACGGCGAAAACCTAACGTACAATCGTTAAATAGTTTTTGCTTTCAAAAAAAAATTCAAGGCGGCGAGCAATAAGGCTATGAAATATTTTACACATACAACTGATTAAAGAAATTGGTCTAAATTTTTTTGTTACTATCTCTTTTGGGAATAGCTATGCTTTTTATTTTTCGCCATTGTAGTGGAATTGAGCTTGTTTTGTAAATTAAATTATAAATGTACAACAAAATTACTTTAGCATTGTGTGGCAGATTATAAATCATAGAGTATACAATATTGTCTAGTCCTGCCGAAGTGTCTTTTCTTTTTAAAACCGATATCAATTCCGACATGGTGAAGAAATCAGGAGAAGATGTAGAAAGAGAAGGATTTATATGACAAGGAGGCAAGCCAACTCCATCTGGAGTAAGTTTCGTTAAGAACAAGGAGGCCTCATTATCGCTTAACTGTTCTTGCTTGCTGTAAGATCCTTTCATCCACCGGAGTTTCCTCCACATTTCGGAATTGGAAGTATCAGCATTAACACTCTCACAAAAATTCTGCCATGACTTCCTTTTTGCTTCTCGTATAAGTTTCCTAGCAATTGTAGTTTTATCTTTCAAAATATGATAGTTTTCAGGTGTCCGATCTTTACGGAGATATTTCAGTGCGAGTCGTCTTTCAGCAACAGCTTTAGATAGACTTTCATTCCACCAAGGTTTAGGTTTAAATTTTGAAGCCTGATTTAAGTTAGGTTTGATATTAGGAATGCTTAAATCTGCTGATTCATTAATTATTGACAAAAAGTGATCATAATTATCTTGAACATTTGTATAATACTGAAATTCATATTTACATTTATATTCTAATTCTGTTTTGTATTTAACCCAATCAGCTTTTTTAATATTCTTTTTATCGTATCCAAAAATAATGTGAGATTGTTTTATTTTAATTGAGATTAATAAATGATCACTTCCTAATGTTTCATTAGTTGTTGACCATTCACAATTTAAAACTAAATCAGAACTAGCAAAAGAAATATCTGGAGATGTACAAATTACCCTATTGTCTAACTTAGCAATACGAGTCGGCGTGCCGTCGTTTAGAAAAACAAATCCGTGATCAGAACTGCTTTCAGCTAACAATCGACCGCGAACGTCTGTTAGGTAGGACCACCCGACATGATGTGCGTTAAAATCACCAGAAATCAGTGTTTTTTCAGTAAAATAATTAAATAGTTCATCATAATCGTGTTTACGTATTCGCAAATCGCGAGGGGAATAAATACCAACTATATATTTTAATTTGGAATTATTCATTAATTCTATACATAGGTAATCGATATTATTTATGTTCAAATTAATTTGTTTTAAACGGGCTGTCAATGTTTTGTGTATTAAAATTGCTAATCCCCCATAACTATCATCGCGGTCTTTTCTAAAACAATGGTACCCTGATATATTTATAAGTTTTTCCTCAGATAGCCATGTTTCCGATAAAATGCAGATATGAATACTTTCCTTTGCTAAATATGTTTCTAAATCATCACGTTTACTTAACAAACTGCGACAGTTCCATTGAACAAGCTTAATGCCTATATACTCGCTACGAGCAGCGTTCAAGGACATAATGATATTTAAAAATATAAGTATAATTTTTTGTAATAGTATTATAGTGTAATATAAGGTGGATATTGAGTATTTTATATTGTGTTCTTAGTTGATATTATAAGGCAACAATTGATTGTAGGTAGGTCTTAAAATTGTAAATAAGGTTAATAGCATTGTTATTTTATGTCGTAAATTGATTGTAGGTAGGTTATAAAATTGTAAATAAAATTAATCAATTCTTAATTAACTTAAGTTTAGTAACAATTCGAGACATTCTATTTTTTAAGCTACGGTTAGTAACCATTGGTATGAGGTCTTTAAACATATCGATTAGGGGATGTATTTGTTCTGTATACTGTAAAGTTAAATCTCGTATGTTATGTACACCAAATGTATTTTCTAGGTAGGATTTCATTTCTAAGGTGTTCATTGGATAATTTTTCTGTGAATTTAAGATATGTTGTTCTATCGCATGCCAATCGGGTGATTGTGTATCTATTATCGGAGACTTCCGTTGTTTTTTTGCTCCGATTTTTTCGTATGACAAGTCTGTACTAGATTGTGAGATGTCACTGTCGTCGTCCTCGTCATCCATCGTTGAGACATTACTGCCGCGCCTGGTAGTGGTTGGGACAGGATCTTCAACTGGACTATCGCTTGTTGACTCCGTCGGGGGGTGTGGGCGTTTGAAATTTGGCATCATGCTTGTACTCTTGGAGTTGTTAAGGTTCATAAGACAACATTTTAATTCAATTTGTTATTATTGATAGTAAGTCTAAGCTTTATGATATTGATAACATAACCAAGATAAATCAATGTTTAAACATGTTTTAGGACTAACAAATTTATTATAAACCATCATTCAGACTAACAATATTATACAATATAACACTTAGGACATGTGACTTTATAGCAAGTAAAATTAGGATATCTTATTATTATAGCACCCGATATTATGACACAAAAGCATTAGAACTAAAGACGATTAGTTAATATACAATTTCGTATACCCGAACATTATGGAAAGTGATGATTATAGCAAGCGTTTTTGGGATTATGATTTTCGGACGATCGATATTCGGAGAAGAAAGGGACTACCCCTATATCAACCCATATGGTCAGATTCGAGTAGTAGGTTAATTCTTCCTTAACCAAGGAGATACTGTCGCCCAGCAGTGGGATGCATATTATTATGAGTTGAGAATAGATAGATAATATAGCGTTACAGTTTCTCATGTTTTATTAATGTTTTAGCGGGTTGAATAATTTCTGAATAAAGAATATTCGAAGCGAGTTCATAGGCGGCGCTGTGCTTGCAACCTTTCTGTCAATGTCAAAATTCAATAAAAAAATGACTTAGGTATGGTACGTTCCGACTTCATGAAAATAACTTCGCTATAGAACTTCACAAACATTTTAATGTAAAGTCAACGCAATTTCTTACAAGTAACAAAAGCTCTATAATTGAAATTTGGTTGAATATTACTGTCAAAATGTCATTAGTGCATAAGACCATTGTCTGTTTACTGATGATGCTTATCAAGGCAGTTGAGAAGTGTGGGTTAGGGTTTTGCAAGCTACCCCGAATGTGTTGAATGAAAATGAAATAAATTTTATAACATAAGTATGGAATATACACTTGAGAGTGTCAAAATTCATTAAAATTTGGATCTATCACTCGCTCGAAACGCTAACTTCCCTGACTCAAGTGAACAGAAACTCGGTGGTTCTTTTTTTAAAGCTACAAAGGTACATATTTCAAGTCTCAATGTGAAGGAAAATTAACAGTAAACAGCCTGTCGTCGAAACAAACATATTAAATACATGAATTATTCTCATCATGATAATTCGTCACTTTGTAGTAAGCATTTAAGCAGTAATAAGTAAGCACACATATTTCATAAGATTTTTTATTAGTTAGAGGTAAGATTTTAATATCGATAGAAATCATGTTACAAAAGCGAACGCCCAATACCTTAAATGAGTTTAATGATTTTGACATTAGGTTAAAGTCACTATGTCCATACTGCAAAGACCTAAGTTGAATAAAGATTTTTGAATTTGAATACAATCAATTGTCTACTATCCGCGTTTCTGTCCTACGTGAAAAGTAAACAACCGAAAAAATATATAACCATCTTCTAATAGTTTTCATTTCAAAATCCCAAAGCTGTAGTAACTATGTTTATTACAAGGAATAACACTAAAACAACTAAGACAATGGCCCCCGCCTCGCAAAATAGAAGAGAGAATGATAATAATCGTGGGAAAGTGAGCAGCTTATAGAATTTTAAAGCGAATGAATTTAGTATTAACACCTCGGTACCCGGCCGGAATAATATTTATCCAGCAGACTATTTTTGCAGCCCTAATCGACTCGACGCCCCTGCAATCGAGCGTGCTACATTAAAAATTGCCCTGAAAGGCCATTCACGGGATTTCCGTACAAGAGTCTGAATAATAACGCCTATCGGTTCTATTCGTAGTACAATGAAGCACACACGCCACTTGTATTAAACTTGCACATAAATATTGCTGAGAGCTGGCGAGAATACGAAATGGCGGTAGTGAAATAATGTTGTGCGTCTATTATTGTTTGTGGTAGATTGTATGGTTTTTTACGTGTGTAGGTGCATAAAGGGTGCGCGGACTGAGTATTAAAAATCGAAATCTAACTATCCCGTCAGTTAAATTATAAAAAGTATCAGATAATATGTATTTTTTTGTTTGTCCAAATAACAAAAAAAGTACTGAGATAAAATGAATCAAAAGTTATGGAGTGGGCACTCGCTAGGTCAATAAAGAGAAAATTTAACCTTCGTATGAGATCATGAGACATTTTAAGTGAATGCAATGGCAACGTAACTTGTTGATTGCGTGAAAAATTAAAAGATTCTCACATAGGCGTGCAATATTTTTTAGTTATTTACCAGAGATATACAAAAAAATGTCCATATCAATATTGCAAAGTGTTGAAGGCAGAAAAATGAATAAATCAATAAAATAAATCCATGAAATGAAAAAAAATCGCATCGGGACTAATCCAACCTGAAAGTAAAATTTCAACAATATCGCTTTTTACTTTGTTCGACCAAAGAAAACGTTACTACTCACTGTCAACGTATAAATATCCAATATAGAAATATTCACGATTTCGTGAAATTTGAAAGTGTTGTAGATAAGTAGTTGTGAAAAAGTTACAAGTAGTAATGTGATCTGCCAAGTCTCGAATTATCGGCCTTTTCTCAATTGCAGGCGCGTAATTAGATAGAGTTGTAGGTAGTCGTGGAAAATGTTCCGTGAAGTTGAAATGCGAATCTTTGAAGCGATAGAAGCCGATGGAGTAGAAAAATATTTGTCTGTCAACAGTTTAGCGACACTCCAGGCAGTTCACTGTGAATTTGATAGGATTCTTGCTGGCAAAGTGTCTCAACGCAATGAAAACATTTTTATTAAAGTGACATTTATTTTTATTACTTGAAACCTAATTTTGTTTTGTTTTGACATCTATTTATTCTTTGTTTATTATTGTAACAGTTTTATAAAGCTTCAGTAGAAAGTCAAAATGTATGTGAAGTTATAAGGCGCTATATCGAGAATATTGGTTATGTTCAAAATGGGAACAAAGAAAACAAGTAAAATATACTTTAACAAATTTTACTGCTTGAATTTGGATAAAATATAATAGATAGGTTGTTTTTAGATGTGCGTTAGTCAGTGATCATTTTGATGTGTCTTGATTGGCCAAGTCAAAGTAAGATGGCAGGCGTAAGACGTCCTTCGATTGGATAATTCATAGCAATCAACAACTATACATCCTGTGCAAAGATGATAGGGTTCGAATTGGCGTAGACATCCTCCCGGGCCTTGAAAGCTGCTGGAGATTTCAAGATGACTCTTCCTCCATCGTAGGTAAAAGACATATGCGATTGATCGCTCTTCTTATAGTTCCCTTAGAAGTTGCAATGTCAGCTACACGCGGAACACCATCAGAGCCAGGAAAAAGCTTTGTTACTCTTCCTAGGTGCCAACAAAGAGGTGGCAGGGCATCATCCTTCAACAGCACGAGGTCATCAAGCTTCAGTTCCCTGCATTTTGTACGCCATTTGGTTCGCTGCTGTAGTTCGGAAACATATTCATTAGTCCATCGTTGCCAGAAGTGTTGTCTCATCTTTTCAAGAAACTGGAATCGATCGAGGCGGCTTTCATCGTAGTTCAATAAATTTTTTGAAGGTGGTGAAGTAAGCGGCTTGCCGATAAGAAAGTGTCCCGGGGTTAAGGGTTGAAAGTCATTGGGAGAAGGACTGAGAGGACACAGAGGACGGCTATTTAAAATCGCTTCAATTTGTGAGAACAAAGTAGACAATTCTTCGAATGTAAGATGTGAATTACCTAACACTCTACGAACGTGAAACTTTGCTGATTTTACCCCAGCTTCTGCTGAACCATTGAAATGAGGAGCATACGCGGGCGAGAACTTAAATTCAATATTTTGACGTGAAGCAAAGTCACAAATGGAATCTTTGTTTGAACGTAAGAAATCACTCATTTCTTTGGCTGCGGCAACAAAATTGCGACCGTTGTCACAATAAATTAGGTTAGGCACACCTCTGCGTGCGATAAATCGTTTTAAAGTTAAAATAAATGCGTTTTTTGACAATTCACTAACAGCCTCTAAGTGTATGCATCTAAAACGAAGGCAAACAAAGATGCATAGATAGCATTTTCGAGTTATTTTACAACCGCGTCCCTTGCGATCTGAGATAAAAAATGGTCCAGCATAGTCAGTCGCAACAGCACTAAAAGGATAATCTGGTTGAATACGTTGACTAGGTAAGTTGCCCATAATATTAGTTAATGTTCGACCTTTAAATCGCCGACAAGTAGAGCAATTTCTTGCAGTAGCTCTGGCCAGGCTGCGTCCACCAATAGGCCAGTATTGATCTCTGATTGAAGCCAGTAGTTGTTGCGGACCAGCATGTAATAAGCGTTCGTGTTCATTTGAAAAAATAAGTTTTGTTATGTGGTGCTTAGAACATAGCAACATAGGATGTTTTTTGTCATAGGGGTGATTAGAATTGTCGATTCGACCACCAACTCGAATCAAACCCATCTCATCTACGAATGGGTTAAGGGATAACAACATACACTTGGCGCGCAAAGGTTTTTTGGAAATTAGTTTATACCTTTCTTCGGGGAAAGTTTCAATTTGTGTAATTTTTAAAATAGTGTACATAGCTTTGGTTAACTCATCTACTCTAAAATTACCTGTAATTTTTTCTTGGGGGTGGCTACAGTTGTAAATAAATCTATATATGGTAGCTATAATTCTCTGTACTTTGATTAATTTTGAAAACCTTTTGAAGTCAATTATAGATAAAGACATAACCTCCGCGGCCAAAGCGGTGATCGCTTTTAGTTCAGGTAGCTCTACAGAAATACATTCAAATGTAGGCCATGATGCTTCCGTCTGCCCAATAAAGGCAGGTCCATGCCACCACAAAGATGTTTTGTTGCTGTCAAGAGAGTCTACACCACGTGAGGCAAGGTCGGCAGGGTTTTCAGCCGTAGGCACGTAGCGCCAAGATGCAGGATCAGAAAGCTCATGTATCGCAGCAATTCTATTTGCAACGAAAGTTTTTGCTTTATTAGGCGAGTTTATCCAACCCAGAACAATGCGTGAATCTGTCCAGAAGAAATGTCGCGTGATATGACAACGAATAGCAGAGGTGGCGAAGGAACTTAATTGAGCACCCAACACCGCGGCACATAACTCTAATCTCGGTATGGTAGTAGCCTTTAGAGGTGCTACGCGAGCCTTTGCGCAGAAAAGCCTTACTAGTACATCGCCGTTTTGGTTCACAGATTTGATGAAAACACAGCTACCATAAGCTCGCTCGGATGCATCGCAAAAACAATGCATTTCAATTGTTTTTGCGTCATCTATCAGTACTCGTCTTGGTATCTTAAATTCATTTAAATTAGTTATTGTTTTTGTAAGATTTAACCAAATAGTATTTAGGTCCGAAGGTAAAGCTTCATCCCAATCTAGCTTATAGGTCCAAAGTTGTTGAAGAAAAATTTTAAATGTTATTGTGTAGAGTGAAAGTAAACCAAGTGGATCAAAAATTTTACTAATGACAGACAAAATTGATCTTTTAGTTAGAGTTTTAGGCAGAGTGAGTTCAATAGGAAAATGGATTTCATCTAATAAAGGAGACCACCCAATACCGAGAGTACTGGTAGCATTACTTATTATTAGGTTTCCCTTTTCAACATTGGTATTATTAGAGTCCAGGAGATGGGGAAGATTAGACCGGAATTTCCGGAGATGAAAACATCCCTTAGCTAGTTCACTGGTGACTCTACGCTGAATGATACGCAGCTCGTCTTCTGAATCAGAGCCTGTAAGCAGATCGTCGCAATAAAAATCCTTTTGTATAATAGTTTTTAAGTTTTGATCACTACACTCCTCCCCCAATTGCCAAATACACCTCGTACTTAGAAAACTGGCGCATGCGAAACCATAAGTTACTGTATTTAATTGAAAAACAGAAAGCTCATCACTTTCATTTTCCCGCCACAATATCAGTTGTAAGTCTCGATCAGTCTTGTCGACATTGATTTGGCGATACATTTTTTCAATGTCGCCTGAAAGAATATATTTGTAAGTACGAAATCTAAGAAGTATGTTAAATAGAGAATCTTGAATTGTAGGCCCGACCATTTGTAAATTATTTACTGATAGGCCGGAAGTAGTTCGAGCCGATGCGTCAAAAACAACACGCAATTTAGTCGACTCACTTCTTTCCCTCAAAACGGGATGATGAGGTAAGAAGTATAAAATTTTATTGTTTGGCATATGAAAGTCAGATAAGTGTCCTAGGTGGCGATATTCATTAATAAATTCCGAATATGCCCGTTTAAGTTCGGGTTGTTTTCGAAATCGAGCTTCAAGATTTAGGAATCTCTTTTTCGCAATTTGGTAAGAGTCACCCAAACAGTCACGATTATCACGAAGTGGTAGACGTACACAAAAACGTCCATCAGATAGCCGTGTATAGGTGGATAAAAAATGCTGTTCACATAACCTTTCTTCTAAAGTATAGGGCGAGGCTTGTGGAAAATTTTCTAATTCCCAAAATTTGGCAACTTGGTTTTCAAGACAATTAGGGTCTGCAATTAGGGCGTGGCATACAACAGCGCTATTTAAGAACTGTTGACATGGTGCCATGGCTAGGGGGCCGGCAATCAGCCACCCGAGCTTAGAATTTCGCAATACTGGCATTTTAGGACCTAGTGAATGCTGCTCTGAGCTAATCAAATCCCAAAATAAGTCCGCCCCGATTAATATATCAATAGGAGAGGGTTTATTAAACTCGGGGTCAGCTAAGCTAAAATTGGGTAAGTTTAACAATTTAGCCTCAAACGTCTCTCGGGGCATGGAATCTGATATTTTAGGCAAAACTAGGCAAGTCATATCGACACTGTAGGCACTTACATTTGATTTTAGTCGTAGGAAGCATCGCTGAATATTTGAATTTAGTGGTGACCCGCCAATTCCAAGAATATTGACATTAGACGGTTGAGGAGGCAGGTTAAGTTTATGCATAACGGACTCAGTAATAAATGATAACTGACTGCCGCAGTCCAGCAAAGCACGTGCGGTTATAATCGTGTTGGTGTTTGGATTACAAATTTTTACAATAGCAGTACAAAGCAAAACCTGCGAAGAGGGGACTAAAGCCGCCATGACGTGAGCTTGCGAAGTTGGGTCGCTAGTCTGTGGGAGCCCTATTTCAAGATGCAGTAAAGAATTATGTCTTCTTTTACACAGGCGACAGGTACCAGGTAATCTACATGCGGAAGGGTTGTGTCCAGGTCTTAGACAGTTTTCACACAGACTCTGTGACTTTACAAAAGAAATCCTATCATCAGGTGTTTTAGATTTAAATAAATTACATTCATATAGACGATGATTACCTTTACAAAAAATACATTCAAAAATCTTGGCGGTTTTAGTTGTGGTTAAAAAAGATTTCACATGGGATTGTTGCTTATTGTTTTGAGACACCGGTACTAAGGACTTAGGCTTATCTTGCTTATTACGATGGACAACTTCCAGCACATCAGCCCGATTTTTCAAAAACGTGAAGAAATCTGAGATACTAGGAATTTCGGGCAGTGAATTTCTATGTTCCTCCCATTTAAAATAAGTACTGTTGTCTAACTTTGCTGTGACCATGTAAATAATTAAAATGTCCCACTTGTCTGTTGGTAGCCCTAAAGTACTAAGAGCTCGCAAGTTTTTAGTAATATGATCAATAATAAACCGTAGCGACTTATCAGTCTCTCGCGTTGTTTCAAAATTAAAAAGAGATTTTAAATGGTTATTAATGAGTTGTCTTTTGTTGTCATAACGTTCGCACAGGAGCTGCCAAGCTTGACTATAATTTTTACATGAAACTTCTAGATTACAGATTACTCGGCTGGCTTCACCCTCTAAGTACGAATTTAAATAGTGAAATTTGTGTATATTGTTGATTTTGTCATTGTCATGTATTAAAGAACAAAAGGTTTCTTTGAATTCCAGCCATTTGTAGTACGCTCCATCAAATGTAGGAATTTTAATAATTGGTAGTTTAAATCCAACAATGTTGTCCTGTGCTTGAGTTGAAGCATTAGTATGATAATCGGAATGATTCGAAGAAGAGTTCGACTTTATTATTATTTTAGCCAAAGAAATGTTATGATCAAAATCCTGCTCAATAGCATCACGAATAGCTAATTCACTCTCTAAATTTGATGAATTACTTGATTCTATTTGTAACTGCAACTCGTCAAACACCATGAACAACGCTTCAATTCTAGACAATTTCATCATAAGTTCGTTTACTCCCAATTCTGGTATATTTTCTTGCCTTTGCAATGAGTCTAAGTAATTTTTAAACTTAGTAATTCGTCCCTTAATATTACTGCGCTTTATCGTGAGTTCCTTTACATTTACGTCTGTAACCGTAGATTCCATTATGATGAAATTATCGAAGCAAAAAAAATTGTTTACAAAATGTGTACGAACGATACGCTCCCTCCTCACTTCACAGCCAGCCGGCCGCACGCAGCACCTTGCTTATCGGCCTTTTCAAGTTCTCAGGCAGTCTCGAATGCGCCGGCGCATAGGCCAGCCAACCGCTCGTACACGAGCGATGAATATTATACACTGGAATGTTAATATATTGGAATGCTTAGATGTGCAATAAAGTAACAGTTTAAAATATTCAGGTTGGGCAAATAAAATTGGGTAGTGAATGTGGAGAAATGGGTTATACTCGTACCTAGTGATTAAAATCAAAATTACAATGACATTGAAATTTAACAATTATTTTAATTTAAAATGCTTTCGTAAAGATGTTATCTGAACCTTTAATAGAAATGAAATATTAAGAAATGATTAAATATTGGTTGAATTTACGCACAATGGAGGTAGAAACGTATAACGTATGTTCACTTTCACTTTTAGGTAGATGATTCACGATTACTATAGATATCACTACGAGATAATAATTAGATATTTAAACACACTGGCACACAGTAAAATGTAATAATTAGGATACTTGAAATCTTAGAAGTACAACATTATGTCGTTGTACACGTAACTTTGTTCACACAAATTAAGCTAAGTATAAATTAGGAAATGGAAAAAAATTAGGAAATAATAGGAACGGGCTCACATTCAAGTAGGCAGGCCGGCACTCGATGTTCTGACTTCTTGATGTTGTGAATGCCGTCTGTCGGTCTCGTCTCGTAGTCGTGAAGCTCCTTAAATTTGGTTGATTTCCGTTGGGTGATGAGACCTATTAGGTACTTCGAATTCCAACAAAGTATGCAGGTCCTGTCACGGTCGCCAATTTCTTTGTTCAAAATGGGAACAAAGAAAACAAGTAAAATATACTTTAACAAATTTTACTGCTTGAATTTGGATAAAATATAATAGATAGGTTGTTTTTAGATGTGCGTTAGTCAGTGATCATTTTGATGTGTCTTGATTGGCCAAGTCAAAGTAAGATGGCAGGCGTAAGACGTCCTTCGATTGGATAATTCATAGCAATCAACAACTATACATCCTGTGCAAAGATGATAGGGTTCGAATTGGCGTAGACAGGTTATTTTTAATGTAATGTCATAGGTCACTGAGAGATCTTGCAGATCTGAAAGTCAGATATGTGTTTCTTTATATCTTTAGCTAGACATGAGAAGAACCGAAAACGCGATTTAAAGAATTTGCCTCGATACATTTTATTTTTTAAATTACCTCTTAAACATAAGGAAATTCAGGATTACTAGTAAACGGTATTAGGTATTCATTAAAAAGTTTTAAATAAGTGGACATTTTCAGTATTCAGAATCGTATAGAATATTTTTTTTCTAATCATTATAGTTATTTTTAATTAAATAATTTGTATTTTGTCGCTTACGTCGGTAATGTCTAAACGACCTGATTGCATGCGGACGCAGCGCATTCACGACTTTGAAGACATAGATATAAAGACTAGCTGCTTGAGCACGGGGGCGCCCCGCGTTTATGTGTAGACCACGCCTCCCATTGTTTCATTCATTTTCGATATAGCGCCTTAAAATCTAATTTAGTGGCGATTCATGTGTGTACTCTTGGATTGGCTCCAGGCTAACTATTTTATTATTTTTATTTTATATTATTATATTAATCCATTATTTTTAAATAAAAACTAAAATTACCTAAAATTAACTTGATTAATTAATAAGAATATTAGTAATTAATAATTCATTTTATTAATCAATTCTTTTTGTTCGTTCGTTAATTATTTTCTTTTATTATTAATTCTTTTATTAATTAATAATTCATTTCATTTATTCATTCATATATAATGAATGAATGAATGAAATGAATTATATATATTATAAAAAGACGTTAACTCAAGTACATATTGCAAATGGAAAATGCTTTTTTATGTTTTTATTTTTTCAGAAGTCTGTATAGTGTTGAGATTATCCACGTCCGTCGAATTCCGAGCTGAATTAACTGGTGAAAACAGCAAACTAGGTCAGTTTTTTTAATAACCTGCAAACCGCGAATATTAAGGCTTGACTTCCTTTGAAATTTCTAGTAATTTTTTTTTTGCTGGCTTTGTGAACTGATTTTAAATTTAAGGCACGGACGTCCATTTACCACTATTAACTATTTTTCAGCAAATGACCTTTCGAGAATTTTTTTTTGATAATTTCAATGATTATAGTTTCGGCTATAATTGACTTGTGTTAAGCTTGAGTACTTCTCGTCCTGTGTTAAAAGTCACTAAAATTCTTAAAAGTTAACTATAAAATCTACTACAATAGATACAATAGATGGTACAATCAAAATTTTTGCGATTTTTTTTTATTGACGCCTTTCAAAGCTCTAACCAGCCGCTTAATATCTGCATACGAGTACAAACAATGAGCGGGAGGTGGGAGGGCTGAGAAGTCGCGCAGAACGGACGCTTGAAGGAAATTTGTTGGCGCCTACAAAATCGCTAACCGTAACTAGTCACGACGAGGTTGCGCATGCCCAACCCACCGTGCAGTAAATTCAAATGAATGTATCTCGATAATTTACTACTTAAAAATGTACTAAAAGTACCTAGGTTTGTTTGTTTAGCTTGTTAATTTTATTAAATCTAGACTAGATAAAGTTATTTAATTATTTTGTTCATGTTTGGCTTGGAGGCGCTAACGTCGCAAACATATAGGAATCGCCACTGATCTAAATGTATGGTTAATTAACAAATAACATAACTCTAAACTTGGCGGAAAAAAATAGAAACTATATACATAAATTAAACTAATGACGAGATAAATACATACCCTGTCGCCCTTTTTGAGGAAAAGTGCCACCACGTACCTGTGCCATGCTTTAGGCGTTGCCCCCGAGTATGGCGAAGTTAAATAGCCTCTGAAGCGCTTTCCGGATCGGTTGTTCACCTGCTTTTAGAAGCTCAACTGTAACTCCAGCATCACCCGGCGCCTTGTTGTTTTTGAGCTGCTTAATTATGAGGCACCCTATTCTCGTCCAGGCTGACGTCCGGGGTGTCTTCGGTGTAATGCCGGATCAATTTGGCTCTAAGATCTGTGGCCTGAATGACAGGTGCTCGTAATGTTGCGTAAAGCTGTCCATAGAAACGTTCGATCTCGGCCATAAGCTCAGGTCGCGATGTAATGACTCTGTCGTTCTTTGTCTTCAGCTTCGTCAGCAGACCGAGTGACAGGTCTCTTGCGAACACTTTGGCTCCATAGTGTTCGCAAGAGACCTGTCACTCGGTTCACACTTGTTCCGCTTTACGGCTTCTGTAATACATTCCGTATTAAATGGGCGTATGTCGCGAGTCAGAGACTTCAAGATCTTCTTGTTGAGTCGCCGACGAGCATTTCCAGAAAATTGCAGACGCTTTCACGCCTTTCCTTCATCAGCTTAATTGTTGGCTCTAAGATCTTACCTCTTTGTTTGGTACGACTGGGTTTGAAAAACTTCGAACCCACCGTAAGGACAGTTTCCACAACCCTGTCATTATATCAACAGTCGATACCTTTCCGCTTTTATGTTGAGATTCAATGCGCCTCTTACCATTCGGTGATCGCTTCCCGTATTGAACGCATTGATCACTCAGACGTCATTGAATATGCGAGTCTTAGTCGACATGATAAAGTCAATCTCATTTTTTGAAACGCCATCCGGACTTCTCCGGGTCCATTTTCGATGCAGCCGTTTTTTGAAGAAAGAGTTCATCATAATATAGAGTCGCTCTCTCTCCATGTAATCGGCTAGCATTTGACCGCGGTAATTCCAGATTCCAGCTCCAAATCACCGCATTTTCGACTCACTATTGCCGCGCTTGCCTATAGTCTTGAATCTTGGATCAGAGTAGAAAAAAGTGGAAACAAATCCATCGGTGGATCAGAGTGGAAAAAAGTGGTTCAAATCCATCAGATTCAGTTCAGATCCAGTGGAAAAAATTGGAAACAAATCTATCGATGGATCAGAGTGGAAAAAAGTGGAAGCAAATCCATCGAGGGATTTGTTTAGTGGATTATAATGGAATAAGGACCTTATACACGCTAGTGCTATATGTAACACGTCTGGCGCTATATAAGTGTAACTTATCTGACACAATCGAAGGTATTACATCAACACTGACAATAAAAATGAACCACGACGATACACGTGCAAAACTCCAAAACAAAGGTCTGTTTACGTCACCGAGGGAATTTAAGCCTATTTCTTTAATGTATCTACATAAATCCGAATTAAAACGTAAAGAGGGCCCCCGTATAAATAATGCCGAGCCGTTTTTCAGAGGTCTTAAGCATCCCCGGTTCCAGGCGTCCATGTTTCTATTTTTTGCATTTGATAACTCTGACAATTATAAAAAGTACTAGTGATGTAACGAGTATAATACGTATTCGCATTAATATTGAAATTAGCAAGTAGAAATTGTAAAATTTAAAAAGACAAAGGAATTGTATAATCATATAAAGTTATACAAAAGATGAGCTTAAATTATTTCATTAATTATAGAAAATTGTTCATTTTTTAATATCCCATTAATTTGATGATTACTGTTACTATTTTATAATCATATAACAGTGAAGGCTACAAATAACAACATTTACTAATTATATTAAAATTTTGAGAACAAAAATGTGTGAATGTGATAATTAAATGTCTTACATATTCAACACTGGACGGCCATCGACTAAGACCATTATATTAAAAAATATTATAAGCATGACATTATTAATATCAAATCACTTTTCGAATTAATTTATCAAGTGTCCCACTTTATCTGTTAAAACAAATTGACAGCCTCACGCTGTCACAACTGTCAAACATTATTCTACACGTTTTATTTGATAAGTCATTTATTTTCGTACTCTCAAACTCTCAATACCCCAAAAGAATACTCATTCCCGATACCCGAAGTGAATACGCATTCGTGCATGCAAATTCGAGATAACAGCACTCGTCACATCACTAGTAAGTACGTTTCTCGGTGAAGATATTTACTTTTTTTTTGCTCTTCTACTGCGGTCTATTTGTCTCTTTACCTAAAGTTAAAATGAATTAGTTAAGATTATACCGAATTGAAATATTTATTCCGCCCGAGTCTTCATTATTGGGTATTTTATTTCATCTATTCTTTAGACAACTCTTGGTCGGTTCCAATAACAATTTATCTCACTAAATTTTGTTACGGATGCTTACTTGGTGTTTATTTTATAGTAACTTAAGTGTTCTAACTTTAATATTTTTTTTATTTATTTGGGATAAAAAACAGTATACACAAACTAATTATACAAAACCTTAAATAAACAATAAATTATAACTGTGCTACCAGCAACGCTATCCACATCTAAGTTAATTATACATAGGTATAACTAAAAACTGTAGTTAAACTAAAAAGCTGTAGTTAAACTAAAAAACTATAGTTATAAAATGTATGTAATAATGTACTGTATATTAAAAGTGAAAATGACAACATATCGGAGACTCGGTTTAATTTGAAAAACCACATGAATTTATTTAAGGAGGAATTTATTTTATTGGTTGGTAACTACACAAATTATTATATTCATTCTGTGTTGATTTTTTGAATTATTTTTACTTCACGCTTGCGTACTACTTGGTAGGAGCTATATAACCATAGTTATTGTGAGGATATAACGTTTATATATCAATATCTAAGAAGCTAAATAAAATGAATATTATTTATAGCACATTTTGAGGTTAAATAATCTTGTATAGTGGTCAAGATTGTATGAATCCTTTATCCTTTCAACAATGTTGTCCATTAACGTACACGAGATTGGAAAACTCATTTATTTCCATATACGAGTAGTTTGACAAAATGGAGCTTCTGCCTACAGTAAGCAGACTATCGGAATTCTGCGCGCTTGCCTTATAATGAATGACAGATAAAAGATTCCTACATCGCAAAACATAATGATACGTTTGCGGGGTGGGTGTAGTATAGAAAATGGCGAAACACCGATAATCAGAGATAGAATTTATTTAAGAACTAATTAGGGAGCTCAGAACGGTTTACCGAAACACTTCGCCGATGGGACGCCGATGAAATCACTCTTCGTCGACGGTTGGTTCAACGATTGAGTCCTTCGCCGATTGAACGATTCACCGAAAACACTGTTCTCTGATTGTCGCTTCGGCGACAGCACCTTTTACCGATCGAATGGGTCGACGAAATAATTGTTATGTACAAATAAAAATGCCTTTTTATTAAAATGTAATACCAATAGAACTATTACTTAACGGTAAAATGCAGGTAAGGAAAATATTTTATAATTTTTTTAATACAAAATTTGGGACAGTCCATTTAGGAACGTTTTTAGGTCCTATCCTATTGTTATTACATTTTAGTAGAAAGTCCTTTTTATTTGTACATAACAATAGGCTAGATGACAAAAAATTTTTTTTGCTTTAATAGAAGCTCATTCATATAATAAACACAAAGAAAAAATCGGTTTTTGAAAAAGTATAAAAACAACCGAGATATAAGGTATTAAAGATTTTTCTCCATCTCTTTCTAGCAAAACGGCAATTTACAAGGAGTTTATATGGCCGTACTCAACAATGACGTCACGGTTGATGTCGGATCTCTCTGTCTAATCGCCTTCAAATTAACAACATAAAATGCTTGTATCTATTGAATTTCTAAGCCGATTTTAATTCTAATTTCACAGGATTGTATCTTTTTCCACGGTATTTTAATATTTTATGACGAGACGTAAAAATTAGAATTCAGTCATCATCCCAATTATTTCGGCGGCGGCCCGTTCGATCGGTAAAAGGTGTTGTCACCGAAGCGACCATCGGCGAAAAGTGATTTCGCCAAAATGTCCCATCGGCAAAGAGTATTTCGGTAAACCGTTCTAAGCTCCTAATTAGGTAACTTTACACTGAAAACCACTATAAGCGCTATGGGTACAGAAAACTTCACTGTAAAGCATTACTAAACACTGAACACACAGAACTCTTTACTATAAAATGCTTCAAAGCCGCAGATGATCGCTCTCAGTCGCTTTGTATCGCTTGATCCGCTCGGTTTGTTCTCTTGAAAAGAACTGTTCGTTTTTTTTAACCACTATGCGGAGTGGAGGTGGAGAATCCTGATTGATACCCGCACGGCCGGCCGTACGGGTTATGTCGGACTCTTACCGACTAAACTCCACCTTATAACTTTGACCATAGGGTCACCATGGCTTCATCGGATAGTAACCGCCCCTCAGGAAAGGGGCGGTGCAGCGCTGCCCTAGGCCATATGCGCTTGAAATCGATCGTATCTGATAGTGGGTGTGTAGCGCTACCTTAGGCTAACTAGGGCTGTTCGCCCGCATTTGCCCGCATTCACCCGCATTCGCCCACGCGCTAATATAGTAGGGCCGGCGAACATTCGAGGCATTCGAGAATGTTCTATTCTTGAATATTCCGTATCCGATCGATTGTTTGTCATTCCTTCTCGAAAGATCCGTGGTACCGCCTTCGCTCTTATGTAGTAGGTCCGGTGAACATTTGAGGCATTCGAGAATGATTCTCGAACATTCCGTACCCGTAATATTATTATTATTATTATTATCGATTGTTTGTCTTTCCTTCTCGAAAGATCCGTCGTATGCCCATGTTTTGTCTCTGTCAGTACGTTCTATATCTGTCAGCCAGCACGCCTAAAAGAATCTTTTATATCTGGAAGGTGCTCACTATTGCTGTCTCTTTCCTATCGTGCTATCTCACTCACTCATATTAAATATTTAGGCATATATTAAAGTGTACTTCAGAGGCCCATAAAGGGTCCTAAATCGCCTGAAAACGGGTTTTCAGGTTATGTTGTGGTTCGATAGAGGGTAGCTTGAAATGGACTGAAAACATGTTTCAGGTGCCTGAAAACAACGGCAGCTTGGGTAAAATTTCGATATTCTAGTATGTGATAGAGCACCTCCTGAAACGCGCTGATCTACGTTTTTAGGCTGCTGAAAACGTTTCTAAGGCCAAGAAAACCACGCCGGAAGTTTCTTATACCAACGGCGTAACAATAAATTCCCTAGCACAGGGTCATGTTTTGTTTGGTAAGATAAGTCTGCAAATATTTCAATGGTAAACAGTATTATCATGTTTCAATGTAATCTCCAGATATTTAAGAAAATATTTTTATTGCGCTACACAACAATTAAATAATCGAATCAAAATAAAAACCAAGTTTCACGAAAAATAATTGAAAACAATACAGTCTTGCAGCGAAGATCATTATTTGTGTCCCTGAATTTCCTCTGTTTGCCACCGTCCGACGTGGCGGAGCTGGAATGTTTGCGCAAACAACAAACCATCCGGAAGGAATTCTTCAAATGAAAGCGAACACACAGACAGAACGCTTTGCGTCGCTTAAAAGATCTCAGCGAACAAACATTGTCACTGAGACTGTGTTGTTTTATAATGTCAATTTTATAATGTCTGTCAAAATATTTTACAATGTCAGTCAAATAACTATTCTTTTGTACTCACACCAGTTGTCATTGAGAGCTGTGGTATGTACTCATATACTCGTATGTAAAGGCGCCTCTTCACAATGGATCATGATGGCTCATCAAATGATCGTCCATCAATGCCGCCATGATCGGTTAACTCTCCACACAAACCAACATTCATTTACTAATTGTTTACTGTTATGATAAGACGTCTATCGAAAATGGACATCGAAGGGATCGCGGCTGCGGCAATATTTTTACTTAGCCCTTATAATCATCTATTTAATGTGCGTGAAAAAAGAAACACCATAGAGTAAAATATATTTAACGAGAAGTCTACACAGTCGTAGGTACTTAAGACAAATGCGTACTGAGTAATCGGCGGTTGTGTGGACGCGTATGCGATCATGGGCCATAATTCCTTTGATGTACTGGCAATTTAGCGATTGCTCACGATTACCGGCGATGATGGCCGCTCATAGACAATCATGCCCTCTACACAATTGTGCGTGTTTATACTTTCACATCATGAGCCATTGTGAAGAGGCGCCTTACGATAACGGACAACATCTGTAGATCGGACTGTAAACATATAAATTAAGAAAAAAATTAACATACTAATAAATTGTTATGCGTCGCTTAGAAGATCTCAGCAAGATAGTAAATGAGACTGTACTGTCTTATAATATCACGGAATAAATATTCTTTTCACACCACCAGCTCGGAGAGACTTTCTTTATTCTTCGAAATCTACGTGGAATAGTCTATTTTAACCGCTAGCGTAGAAAAGTCACTTCGGTCGTGGCTCAAACTTAGAATCCGTCGCTTTCTCGGGATTCAAATTTAGCACTCGCGCCCAAAACCATGTTTGCAGCCATAACTACTAAAATCTCTCTAGAATGGAGTTTTTAATTCCGGATTATTTCTTTTGCATTCACACTAGTTGTCTGCGCTGTGTTATGTATAAAGATCAAACAAATATTGTACAATCGAATACATTCTAGTTCATCACACTGTACAGTATACACCAATCAAAATTTGAACCGAGACCTTTAATTTTGTATCTCATAGATAGATCCCCTTCAGCCATATGGATAAATCGTTATCAAACTGGATGACTTAAAAGAAAAAGAAAAGAAAAAGAAGAAATGCGAAATTATGTTCACTAGCCATAAGTATTGGTTGATTTATCCAACTAATTAGACTAACCAAGATCACTCAGACGATGACGCTACAGAATGTGAAATATATTAAAAATCAGTTATCATCAAAGAAAACCATCAAATCTATACGATGGCCGATTGCCGATGAGTTACAAAATCATCCACATGGTTTCGTAATCAGAGTCGCTAACCACTAGACTAGTCCGTTAAATTTAGTCGAAGTCTCAATCAGTATGGAAATATTTAAATGTGTAACTTTGTCTATTATATCTGCTGCGATTTTTTGGTTTAGTTGCTTATTTAGTTTTAGCGATTTATTGAAGAGGCATGATTTTGGAGACGAACATAAGCTACTTCTGTGCGAATATTTCACATTCCTTTTACATCAGGTTTGTACATGGACAGAAAATGTTAGTTTCTCCACAAATATTTATAAAAAGTAATAAGTCAAAAAAGGAATTACTAAATCCCATACTTGGAGGTAAACGGAATTTCGCACAGTATTCCTGCAACAATACGGCAGACTTCGAGGCTAGTGTAAGTAATTCAATTTTATTAAAAATTACTGCTGAATCCCCCCTACTCCTTCCCCCTCGCACGTGCCTCAGCCGTTAAGGTGTCTGCCGCCCGCCCTCGAGCCGCCCCACCTCACAATCTCCTAGAATATTTAAAAGATCCGAATTTTGTGATTGTTTACTTCACAAAACGTATGAATCATAGATGTGTTCGGAAATATTAAGAGTTGTAGCGAGGACTGGCCCCCGGTTGCCTACGCAATATTATTTGTAGCAAATTGTTTTATACTTTTCACTATTATCTCTAAAACAAATTTATAACCGTTTCAGAATAATTCCACATCACACGGTACTTTTACCAGAATACTGGTAGATTTAAGACACTATTTTATTTATTTCTGCCCACAGCAGAAGTGTTTGCACTGCTGTTTCGGTTGGAAGGGTAAACAAGCAGTAAAAATATACATCTCCTGAATCAAGAATTTAAAATTGAAGACAATAAATTGATAGACTATCTCTACCGGTTAACCTTAGCGCGTATAATAAGACTGTAAGAGGAGGAATACGTTAAATGTATATTGGTGCACAAAACTATTTTAATCTGATTTAGGTACTGACATATTTCGGTGATATAACACGAAAATAGCTGAGTACTGTAAGTTTTTGTAATGGTTGCAGAATAGACTTCAGATATCAGATTATAATAGAAGATTATTCACGAAGAATGAGATTTTCAAATTGAAAATACTCTATGCATTGTCACTGTCCAAAACTACAGCTTACGTTGCCTCACCCTCGCAGTCGTCGGCTGGTCAGCGCTACCGCTACTAAAAAAGCAAATGAGCAGTGAGAAATCGCTAATTAACGCAACCAAAGCCAGTGAACTAAGCCACGTCGCCAAACAAAACAAACCATTTGTCCCGGCGCGAAAGCCCACGGACAATATTGTTCAATGACGAGCAAAAATAAGCAGTCATTACGTTCTTACATTAATAAATTTATATGTTCGTCCGTTCAGTTCGTGTAGGAAATTCATTTGCAGAAAACTTTTAACTTGCAGAGTAAACGATACTCTCTAGGACCTTTAAAATCAATTATCTTTGATCATGTATATCAAAAAGGTCTGAAAAGTTCCTCAAAAAATCTTTTTCAATATTGTAAAATCTGACTTATGAACTCAAAAACAATGTTATACTAATACGTATAGGGAAACTGAGATAGAACTGAGAGAAGAGAGATAGGAATTAATAATAACTTAGATAAAATTCCCTTTCATCCCTTTTTACTTTTAAATATTAAATTGAATTTATTATCATTTTAATAATATTATCATTATCTTATGGGGTGGGGTGACTCAAGCTATGAGCCTTCGCACTTCGACCCACTATGGATCTTTGGGCTTCCCCTAGCTGTTAGTCTCTTAAGCCATCGCCACCAACGGTCTAGTCCACCATGCCCATGAGCTTGATGATGTCCTTAGGTGGCATGGCCCTGTAGTCTTCCGGTTTTGAATAACCAATTCCCGTCAGACTTAACCTCCTGCCCGCTAGAGCGTCGCAGTGGCATAGTATATGCTCCATGCTTTCTTCTATTTCCATGCAGATTTCGGAATCGGCAAGTCCCATCCTAGTTAGCATTTTCTTAGTGCCAAAATGTCCGGTCAGAGCACCGAGTATTAAATGAGTCTGGGATCTGCTGGAGCTCAGTGCAAACCTGAGCCAATTGTCCATATATATATCATTAATGAATCCCTATTTATTAGGAGATCCAAATATAAAATAACTTTGCACTCCTTATAGAACAGTTTTCTTGTTTTTTGGCTTCGTGACAATTTAATTTTGAGCCATTTTAGTAAAATCATGACCCTTCGCCCACTGATTCATCGGCGTAGCCTTGATCTGGGAAGACATATCATGAGACCAGATAAAATACAAACTCTCCCAACCCAAAAAATCCTCAGTTTCATAGAAGGTTTGGGCTTGAAGGAGATAGGTACTCTAACGGTGCTATAATTCACAATAGATCTTCTGAGTCGAGTTGAACAAGGCCTATAAGGCGAAAGCCCATACAACAATAACAATAAAAATAATACAGTACAGTTTTCTTGTTTTTTGACTTCGTGACATTTTAATTTTGAGCCATTTTAGTAAAGTTATGACCCTCCTCAGAAAATCATATCAATGCAATGAGACAATATTACAACTCTCAATATGCCATTTATTTTAACAATTTATATTTGCAAGTGACTACCTATTTTTTCCCATCGGTGTAATACAAATGAACAGAGGACTTTGCAATAAATCACACAAGTTCGCATTGCAATACTTGTTTTGGGTGGAAATAAGTGTGAGTGATGTTAGAGGCCCCTTTGCTGCTCATTTGAATTTCATAAAGGTGCTGTATTAAACAATCGGGGCACTTTGGGATTTCAAGAGAAAAATATATTCTCGTGAGAAGATTTGTTGGGATTCGCGGGCTTTAGCAAGTTCAGCAAGTTCATAGCGTGGATATATCTAATATATAAAATTCTCGTGTCACAGTGTTTGTTATCAAACTCCTCCGAAACGGCTTGGCCGATCTTTATGAAATTTTTTGTGTATATTCAGTAGGTCTGAGAATAGGTCGTAAACTATTTTTTATTACGGCGAAACGTAAGTTCGCTGTTATTATGGCGAAACGTAGTTCGCCGGCACAGCTAGTCTAATATATAAAATTCTCATGTCACAGTGTTTGTTACCAAACTCCTCCGAAACGGCTTGACCGATCTTTATGAAATGTTTTGTGTATATTCAGTAGGACTGAGAATATGTCGTAAACTATTTTTTACCTGTTTTTTATTATGGCGAAACATAGTTCGCCGGCACAGCTAGTATTCTATATAAGGATCACTGTTGCGATCAATAAGTCAGTTTGCAGTGATCACGCTGGCCAGACGCGTTGTTGTAGGGTCTGTGTATACTGCTGGAGCTGTCTCAGTGGGGTTCGTTCGGGAATCAGGCTATTCTGATTCCGAAGGTATCTTTCACATAGGGACATAGCCTCCATCTGCGAGAATGTAACTTCGCAGAAGGAGGCAGCGGAGAGAGAGCGGGAAAACGACCCTGATGACGCTCCCCTCCGATGCAGATAGTTGGGCGCCTTACCGCTCAACCATATGGACAAACTGGCCACGAGGTTGGTTTAGTGGGTATGCCCCGCACTCAGCAGGGAGAGTCCCACGCACGCCTGATGACCCCTTCGTCCACATTCGTAACCAAAGTTTCATAACCAGTTTCTAGTCATCGGAATCTACCGTGAGCAACAGTAAAAAAGGGATCACATTGACTCAGTAGAAATTTGAGTAGAAATTTGATTGAGGTAAGTGTACTTAATTCTGTTAGTGCCTAATGATGTAATGAAAAGCACTCGTACATTCGCCTCACAGCAGGCAGCGAAATAACGTCATGTGTTCTTGCCTGGGTGACGTCATCGAAGCACATTGGGTAGGTACAGTACTTTTGTGCTGGCAGCGTGGTTTTTTGGCTCTACATATTCTGATCGCAAGTCACAAGCGACCTGCATAATCTGCACAAACCACTTAACACCAGATAAATCTCATTTTTATCTGTCCCAAATATTGTATTATATAAAAACCCCCTGTACTGAACTTAGTAAACTATTTATACCAACAACAGCTTTGAAATTGATAAAATATGATCACTACACTTTCTCACTTTATATTGAGTAAGTATACCCAAAGCTCATTCTGTGCGATTGAATCCCAAAAAGGATCGTGTCGAACGCTCTGAATACTTATGATCTTTTATCGAGAGAAATATCATTTGTAAGTCATGTGAAGCTATTTTAACAAGTCTCTTATGTATTAAAAGCTTAAAAACAATGACGAAATTGTTAAGCATATTGGATACCTACCTATTTTGTTTCGCACTCAAAAATTAATCCAGCTCCAGCTTTATATAGTATAGATAGAATAGATTATTTACTAACTTGAGATGTTGTGAGCTCCCCACTCCTCAGCATTATTTTTTTTAACTCATATTTTAATATAAAAAATAATGCGTGTCTGATATTTTATTATTTATCTGACGAACTAATTAGATTAAATTTTTTTATACTCAGTCCGCACCCCTATTGAAATAACTGACTCATAGTTTTCATACAACACAAAATCCTTATAACTGTTTAATAAAAAATGAAAAAAGAGATTATTTTTAAAGTACCAACTTCAAATTCTTAAAACTGTTTCCCAACTACAACTTCCCAGCTAAAGCCAAGCTCCAAGAATTAATCTCTGTAAAAGTAACAAAGTTAATCTTTGAGCGGCTTAGCGTGAAAACTTTAAATATTGCATTAAAAACATTTAGGATATTATTTTCACTAGCGCTTTTAAGTAGATATAAAACACAATGACTTATAGTTTAACATTACCGGAGTGTGACCCTGTATTAGGGTCAACTGCCAAATGTACTATAAGTGACTTTACCACTTACCATCAGGTGGGCAGTTTGTTTGTATAAAAAAACATACAGTGTAACGTCAAATATGTGACTTTAACTATAAAGTACAATTAAAGGACGATGCCCACTTTTGTATAGAGACTTGCCCCACTTCCAAAATTTCCATGAACAGAAACAACTCTTGGCTTAAACGTTTTTCGTCCTTGAATAGGGAACAAGTATTGTTTTTTTAATTAAAGCTGCAGTTTCCTTGATATTCATAAAAGTTTCTCCAAACCTTATCTAAGCGACCTATATAGTTGCAAGACTTAAAACTAGTTATGCTGAACTATCGATCATTAAAAATAAGTTAACCTTTTTACTATCAATATACCTATTGATATCCAGGATTATCGATAATAAGGAATCAAATGTGTAACAAAAATCGCAAAGAACGCAACGTGATAAGCGACGAAGAACTGCGACTTATGTGTAGGCGCGTTCCACCTACAGATTTGCACGTACTTTGCAGCATTTTCAACATCATCGCGATTCATTAGTTTTTGATAGGGTAAATACTCTAAGGTTTTTGACCATCGTTATCCAGCATCGTATGTTAACGTAATGCGGTACATTCAAAAATATTTGGTATTTTGGGTAAGATTCTCTTTGTGAAAAATAGCGTGGGTAAAATGTTAACATTACATTGCATAAAAAACGCAAATGTTAACATTACATTGCAAAATAATTAACATTTGATGTTAGCGTAAAAAAATGGTGCGCTGCTTAGGTGGAAAACGGGGTTTTATGTTCTATGCGATCTATCAACCTTTTGTCATTTTGCAAAAAAATGCTTTTTAATTGAAACAATGATAAGTATGTAATATATCTTATAATTTATTAATTAGAAATAAATATTCAAAAATGTAATGAAAGAAATAATGCATAACATTGAAAAAGGTGATATTGTAGCTACAACGAAAAAATGCATTAATATGCAGTCGCCATTTTGTAACAGGAAATATATATAATTCTTTAATTTTTTTGCAGAAAATTATTGTAGCTTCTATCCGTTTCATATTACACTGAAAAATCTTCTTTTGATAAATTATATTTAATTAGAAATACCGCTTTATTGGTCATCAACCTTGATAGTGGGGCAAAATCGGACATCCTCCTTTAAAATTATATAAATACTAGCTGTGTCCGCGAAATACGTACATTTCGCCATAATAATTGTTAGAATAAACCCTTATCACCTAGGGGTATAAAAAAGTTTACGAACTATTCTTAAACCTACCGAATATATACAAAAAAATCATAAAAATCGGTTTCGGAGAAATTCGGTTACAAACACTGTGACACGATAATTTATATATTGAGATTTACTTTGATTGAGGTGAATTAATTATTGTTGACTATTTTTCTGCTCGCAGTCACCAAGAAAATAGACGTCAAATTATGCTGCTATTCGAATGATTTATCATGATCTTTAAAATTAAAATTTTCGAGATAAGAGGTTGAGTTGTTTCATGTTCGAAATGACAGGCTCATTCACTAAGCCACTAACTTAGCCGCCAATTTGAAATCACTTCCCATCAAATACCCATCAAGTGGTTGAATTTCGTACAGCCCTCCGCGCTTATGATAAATGTAGGGGAAATTGAAATTGCGTTTCATTTTCTGTCAGTAATTCGTGGGTGGGACGACATTTTTTTAAGTATTACTCGGCGAAGCACCTATTATAAGTGGGTAAATAAAAAAAGGAATTCGTGGTTTGCGGATGCGTTTTGGTGGTTTCAAGTGTGCATAGAAAAACAAGAAACTGTAGAGAGTTTTGGTTCTCCTCTGACTATACAGAAAATGAGTTAAATTTCAATGTTATTTTAAATGTGATATATTTTTTATATGTTTGTGAGATAACGGACTTAGAATACATTGTCATTTGTCGGCCGTTGGATGCGGGCAGCACAGAACCGATTGTTGTGGAGATCCATGGGGGAGGCCTATGCCCAGCACTGGGCGTCGTACGGCTGAGAAGATGATGATATTGTCATATGTCACCGCATCCTTCCTTCTCATAAAGTGGACTAAGAGCTGGAGTTCATCACGATTGCGCATCTGGAAAACTCGAAACAAACGCTACAACAATAGGATGTTTATGGGCTGAAGTGAGTGACACATTGGCGTAGGTATGGGAGGGGGGCTCCGGACACCCCCCATTGAAAATCAACATACTCGTACACTAGATAGAATGAACTTTTGGAGCAGGTATCAGTACCTATACACTAGGCAAATTGAAGTTTTACTTTGGACCAATAGAAAAGTTATACCTACGCCTGTGGAGTGACATCTACGAGTATAGTCCTTAATTCTTCAATTCATGCGTGTTGATAGTGGTAATATACGCAACTAAGACGTTACCGCTTACAATGTGCCCCTTAAGAAGGCTTAAAGTCATCGAAGGGCAGTGATGTAGGTTATGCTCGGGACATTTCTACGTGACCGAATCAGAAATGATGAGATCCGCAGAAGAACTAAAATGACTTACATATATAATGCAAACTTTAAGGGGCGATGGGCAGGATACATCGTTGCAGGATTGACGGTCGTAGGGGTGAAAAGGTCCTCAGTGGCGGTCTCGTACTGGGAGACGCGGAGTTGATAGGCCCACAAGGAGGATTAAGGAGCCGATGAAGGTTGTGGGAAGCCGCTGGATGTGCGAAGCGCAGGACCGATCGGTTGAGAGAACTATGGGGAAAATATAAATGTTAACAGTGTGCGTCTCGGGGCTGAATTGATGATGATGATGATCTATAGGCCCGGAGGAAGCACTCAAGTTATACAAAAAAAATTAAAAACATTCCAAAACATCTCTTATGCTATTTCCAGAAATGTGAAATACATATCAAAAAATATTTTAATAAGGCATTATAATCAACACATTTCAAAGTCAACAATACATCGTCAAAATCCTAAATCGTGCTTAACAAACTCTACACATCATTGCTCAAAAAATTCTGTCGAGAAACTCCGTGAAACGTAATTATGCAAGTCTTTCGTGCCATTTGCGAGTGTTTGCGTTATAAATGTGAATGCATTGAAAATTTGCCGAATCTCTTAAGAAGCCTGAGTGGAAATACGGAGGGTGAGGATTGACTTGCCTTTATTCATTTTTATTAGGCGAATCACGTAAATAATGATTGAAAGTACTAGACATTAGTAAACTGAAATTGGTTAATGATTCTTTATTATTTAACACGTTAATAAGCTTTTAATTAAACTTATTATATGTCTGAACGGCGCGGAAAAATATATCTACATATTACTAAAAGCCCTATAGAGACATAATCAAACAAATTTCTCAAGTGAAGTAATACAGTACAGCAAATTTGTCATTAAATAACCTTTTTAAGGGCAAACTCAAACTCAAAAATATTTTTAACACCCTTGCTCGTAAATCTGATGTAATTCCACCGGTTTTAAATATATAAAGCGGGTCATAAAAAACGCGTTTGTTACTAAAGCAAATAGTTAGGTTATAGTCCATACAAATTCCATAACAGTATTATTTGCCATTTCAAATATGGAACTGATCGCCGCCGCACGACTCCAGCTAGTGAGCAGCGCGCTGTTGCTATTCAAATTTCGAACTAATCGCCGCGCGGCGCCAGTCAGTAGGCAGCGCTAGCGCGCTGTTAAAATGGCGGGAAAGCAACAGTGTGCATTCACGGATTGAGTTTATTTAAATGTTTTTTTTCTGTTTCCTCGCAAATGTGTTAAAAAACGTCGTACGATATACGTGCGTATTGGTTATAACATGCTCGGCTCAATTACGCCCTCGCCTTCTGCTCGGGCTGAAATTCCGCCTCGCATGTTATAACTATCTTAACGCACTAATATCGTAATGTACTATTATTCAATAACGAACTTTACAGGCACTTATTGACGTCAAACAAAACATAAAAATCTTCAACCAAGAATCTAATCAACTAATTATTTAATCCTTGTATGGACACACCCCAACCATAATTAAGATGAATGCAAATACAAGTAAAATTAAAAAAAATGTTGATTCGACACCTGTTCGGAAATTGGAAGAGCCGTCTCGAGAAGAACAGGCTAGAATCTCGGAGGGTCTTGTATTATCTTGTATATTTTTTGTCTCCTTTCTTAAATTGCCAACATACAAATATTATATTTCACAAACATTTTTGTTTAATAACAAATAATATAGAAATGCCTGTCAGAGTGTGTAGAATAGTTACTCAAATGAATAACATTTAACCAATCATCACAAAGTGATAATACCCTTTAAATGACAATTATCACATTTTTTGTCAATCCCAACCAGTTTTATCTGTCATACATAGGTCTAGATCACACTAAAAGCTTACTACAATTTGAAAAATTGCCAGATTACAATTTAATTAAGGTCTACAACATACCCTTACTTAGCGTAGGAGTTATGATGAATGAAGTTTTTTTCGGCATATCTACCCATCTTTAAAAGTGATCTTCTTCTGCTTAAGGCGGTTCACTCGAAATTTGTGTTGAGTCGTGGAATTTTTCTGGAGGGTTCATCGTAATTGCGGCCTCAATTGGAGTTAGGTTCTCATCTTCATGGTTTAGATGACCTCCGAGGGTATGAGAACAAAAAAGTATTAGCGTGGACAGTCCTTCGTCACTATTACTACGCGCTTAGGCAAAAGATAACGTTCTGCGCACACTGGGAGTGAAAAAAAAACAGGAAACTTCTTTGTGCGCGCTTGATTATTTACCATCAGCAACAACCCTGTCGCTCAAGCTTGTAGCGACGTGAGGCATTAGAATCCTTACTGGCGGATTACGACGGATTAACATATAGGCTCCTTTTTATCACGGAAAAGTAAGTAGTTCCCGCGGGAAAGTAGATTTACAGTTTTTTCTTTGAACCTTAAAGGCGAAACATAGTTAGCGGGCACAGCTATCTTCTATATGATAGGCTACAAAATTATTTTTCCGACGGGAAAATATAAAATTCCCACGGAAAAACAAAAATAACGCGGACGAAGACGCGAGTAAAAAGCTAGTTGCTAATTCATAGCTAACGCCACGGAGGTGTGATTCAGCTTGGATGCTCAAAGTTCAGTTATTTAAATTAACAGCTTTTTTCAAGATCAAAGGAGTGCAACTACTGTACTGTACATAGTACTATTAATTTTCTGTGGCGTGGACGCAATGTATTTGTATACGGGTAATTCTCATCAAAGCTCAAATTGAATAGTCATACAGTTATATTTCTTAAACGGTTTAATTTAAGAACAAAAATTTTATATCGGAAGATTAAACATGTATTATTAGTAGCTTAATACATGTTTAAACAAACGAATTTTATACTAATGAGAGCAATAATACATTTTTAAAATTGATGAACTTGGTCAAAATCGGGCAGATTTTCTACGTTCTCATCGTGTCACACTTCCCGTTTCAGTAATACATTTAGTTACTACATCACCAAAATTCACCATATTTCTATGTAACATATACCAAAATCATCGTAATTAAACACACTTTACACATAATAGAGCGTCGGTGGCGCTGTGGACTCGGCACTTGCCTTCGAATCGGGAGGTCGGGGTTCGAGACCCGCCATGTACCAATGTGTTTTTTGTTTCGAATTTCATATGTACATTTGTCTGACACTCCTACGGTGAAGGAAAACATCGTGAGGCAACCTGCATACATCTGCGAAGAAATTCAATGGTGTATGTGAAGTCGACCAATCCGCACCGGGCCAGCGTGGTTGACTAAGGCCTAATCATCCTAACATAGGGTAGGCTCGAACCTCTCGGTGGGGACGTATATGAGCTGTGATGATGACACATAATAGTCTAAAAAAATGCGTTTGTCTTTATTTTTAATTAAATACCCAATATGTGTCGGTCACGCGATTTTAGCTACTTAAGATTTGCGTAGTTATGAAGACTTGCTGTCGAAAATAACTGTAGAAACGGGTCATAGACTTCGATTCGGTAAAATATCACTCCTGTGCGTAACATAGCATATTATTCAGATGAGGGACTATCACTCCGAGAGATAAGATATTGGTAAGTTTTGATTTATTCATTTATGCTTACCATGTGCATTCCAATCACTTGCGTGGACAATATTGTTCGCAATCTATTTTAGCAATTGATATCAAAAGCCATCTTATCAAAGGTCAAAATGTTAGAGATATTCACATTGTATGTGATTTAGCTTGCTTTACTTAATCTTTTAGAAAATTCTAAAAGAGCGGTATTTTCATCACCTTTGTGGCATCACTTTCGTGGCTTTTTGGACACGAAGGTGACGAAAGGCCATGAAAGTGATTTTTTAGATACGGTCAACATAGTTTATGATTGTAGTTTTTTATTATTCTGCATTTACAATGCTATTAAAAAATAAATTATAATATTTGAAAGAACTAGAAAAAGTCAACTACCATATGAGACAAGTTGATTATTAGTACTTTTTCTAATATACCTAACTATTTAATTTCTAATACTTATATTCTATTGCTAAAAGACGTATTTCACAATCAAAAGGTAAGTTTTGAATAGCTTATTTGACAGATAATTGGACAGATGTTAAATGAAAAATATGTTAAAGAATCTGTCAAGTAAGCTATTCAAAACTTACTTATTGATTGTAAACCAGTTCCTAAGGGTAAAATTGTAATATAAAATAATGCCAAATCATCTGTCAAGTAAGCTACTCACAACTTATTTTTTGGTTGTAAAATAGGCCCTAAATCACAGAATAGATAATAGTTACTGCCTAAATATACTATTGTTGACAGCTAGCCTGGCTTACCACCATTCAGTTATTCTGAAAGTATTTAAATAGGATATATCAACTTGTCTCATATTGCTGTTTGCACGAATATAAGACAAGTTATTTTTGTGGAGCATCTTTCTATCTTATAAAAATCTATAGTTTTATGATTTTTCAATACTTCAAAATGCCGCAAACAGCTAAAGAACGCCAAAAAAAGCAGCAAAATAAAGAAGGGAAAGGCTAAAAGGAAACTCTGATCTTCATTCGACACTGTAAAAACAAAAGCAAGAGAACGCTATCATAGAGAAGGTCAAAGGAGTTATTTTACAATGAGACATTTTGTAACTTTTTCTTTACGTTAAGCCTTCGTCATATTTGAAGAGTTCATTGTCTTTTGTAGTATTTTAGAATTCGTTTTTTTGCAATAATGTTGATTTTAAATACGTTTTTGTTTTTGAAAATCATCTAGAAAAGCCTAATAATGGTTCATATTACTTTTTGGTTCATATTACTTTTTGTATCATTATAATAACAGGTTTGTTGTTATAATGATATAGAAAATTTGATTTTTTGAGAGTTAAGACTTTGTAAAAAGAGCTTTAAAAAGTTAGTAGGTACCAATTGATTAGTTATGGACTCGGCACTGACCTAATCGGAAGGTCCGTGGTTCGATCCTTTTTTAGGGGGAATCTCTTGACGATTTATAAGGGACTGAAGCTGACAAGGCTATCCCTTGGATTGGCAAAAACCCCATACCCGGCTAAACAACACTCCGGTACCTCTCCGTCCCCGATGGAGGCACACTCGAAATCGGAGTAGTCATTCCCCGAACTGGGAACAGGCACAGTGGTGTAAATGAACTGGGACACGCCAAGGGAGGGTTACCGAGTTAACTTGGTTGTGACTTCCCCGTGGTTCGATCCTGCCATGTACTAATAAGTTTTTCAAATTTCATATGTTCATTTGCCGATGCTCCTACGGTGAATGAAAATATCGTGAGGGAACCTACATATAGTGAAGAAATTAAAAGGATGAAAACTATATGAAGTCGACCAATCCATATTGGGCCAGTTTGGTTGACTAAGGCCTAATCACCCTAACATAGGGTAGACACGAGCTCCTCGGTGGGAACGATATGAGCCGTAATGATGAAGCTTAGTTTTCATTATTTGTTACCATAAAAGACTTAGTATTGGTGAATTTAGAAATTTGCTCTTCTACTTGTAATATTACGGTTAAAGAAGGTGTTTAAATTACGCATAATTGCTATAATTTTGAATAGAAATATGATGATTATATTTATTACGTATATAAAAAATGATACTTGTAACTTACGTTTTTGATGTATCGTAATAAAAACTCTTCATTAAAATAGAGTTGTTTTGATTGACATAGAATATAGGTAACCTTTTCTATAGGATAAGATCACCGAATCTAGGACCATACTGCTAATTTGCCTATTAGGATGACATATTAGGTTCTGGTCACAAAAAACTGATCTGCGAGTCCATGAACATTAATTTAGTATTTTATTTTTTATTTAAAATAATATTAGTAATATCTCGTTGGTTACTGAGTCACTTTCGTGGATTACTGCGTCACTTTCGTGGGGTCAAGAATTTTAAAACGCTATATATTCCAAACGAGACTCCTAATTCGATTGATTTACTTATTAATTTACTCGTCTTATCAAGCGCTATAATTTGTTTTATTAAAATAGTTTCAAAAAGCCAAAAAAGGAATTCTCCACGAAGGTGACGATAAGAATGGTGTCGATGAGAATTAGCCATACAGTCGCAGTCAATTCGTACATGCCGGTGGCTAATATTATTAATAAGTACTCAAAGAAATATTAATAATCTACGACGAGTTCATCGTCATCGCATGGTGATAATAGGAGTTAAAGTATGAAATTGACGTTTTTTTCGTTTGTTTATATAACTTTGCTAATTTAAGAGCTTTATAAAATATTTTTTTATTACTTTTGACCCTAGAGTGCACGTTTTGGTAACAATTTAATCTTAGAATTAGTTAGATAATATATTAAAAAGAATCTCAAAAATTACCCTCTATTTTTTTCGTCAGAATGTTGTACATTATTGACGACATCTTTGTAAAAACTAATTTTCTTATCTTCAAAATTATGTAATTACTTAGTTTAAAGTCTATTGACTAGCCTCTAAAAGTTTCATAAAGTTTTCTTTATTACTTATAACTGAGAAAAACGTTAGTATGTAATGAGCACTTTCTTAAAAATCTTCATACTAATAACATAACGTAACATAATCTTCAATTTCATATGTTAACCTCTATTATTTTATAATGTGACGAGGTTTATTATTTTTGTTCTTAATTTTTCACAAGACGTCCGTTTTTTATTAACCTAAATGTCTTTTAAAATTTGTGCAAACGTTCCCTACTAGATGTAAGGGACTACCTGATTAATTATATCGAAGAAGGAAGCGAAGAAATATAATCCAAATCTTCAATATCGCATTTCGTATGAAATGTTAATAAAATGATCAGGTTACAGAAATAGAAAAATCTATGAATCCAAATGTTAGTTCCGAGAAATAATATTGTGTTTAATACGAGATACGTAAAAGCTAACTGTCGATTTTATTTACTGAGATTGAATTTATATAAGAACTAAGAATGTTTGTAAAAGGCTACAATAGCTATGACAACTTATGACTCTCCACAATGTTTTGTATTGAATTATGATTCTAAGAAAAATCTTGTAACCAACTTGCCAATTTATAGCCTTTTTGCCAAATTCCGATAAAATGAATATCATATATGATGTTTACGTTAATAAAAATGACTTAATCTTCTATATCTTTACTAGCGAATTAATATAAAAAGAAAAGTTCGTTCAGTAATAATGTAGATCAAATGTTGTACGTGAATGCTCTATAATATCAATGTAGCAAAAGATGATATTATAAGTAGGTTTACATAAATATATGTAGGTTCAGTCATCCAATATGACGTTGATTGTATGAAATGGCGACAGATCTCAGGAGCTATTTGGGATCAACGAATGCCCCTAACGTTAAAGGGAAATAAATCGATTATCTGACTTGACATTATGTATAGATCTGAATATTCTGAATATTAGGTAACAAGAGGATGGATGAAAGAAGACTACGTAGCGAGGATAAGAATGTTAACATGGGTGTATGGTGTGACTAGAATGGACAAGATTTGGAATGAATATACATACGAGTATATAAGGCGAATTTTGAAAATAGCACCAGTGATAGAGTTGATAAGAAGTGGCATGGTATAGGCATGTGATAAGAAGGGGTGAGATTTACATCACCAAAAGAGTTATGGACGGAGAAGTAAGGCAGTTTGGATGATTTGCGTAAAGAATGATTGAAAGAATGATGCATGCGAGGAATGTCAAGGCTAAAAGACGTATATATTATAATAGAGATGAATGGAAAAAGAAAACGTGTTGCGCCGACTCCACATAAAAGTGGGATAATGACAGAGTATGATGATAATATTATTAAAACTATAAATTTTTCATACATTTCATACCCATTTGTATCGGATGCCGGAGTGCTGGGGAACGTAATACATAATTATGAGCGTCACCGTTTAGTGAGCAAAAGGTTGACAGCTCTAGTTAATTACAAGCTTCATTATTAATGGCCGGTAAGAATACTTCGAAGGCATCGAGAGAGTCCCGGTATCCCGTACAAAGTCTCAACTAAGCTTCGTTTTACAATGGGACAATAATTACGTTGAAATGAGCAAGTGTCGAGACCTGAATTGTAACTTTGAGCCTATTGCAGTAACGGAAACGCTCAAAGCCATAAACCAAGTTTACGTCGAGTTATAGGAAAACGTTTGGGTGGGAAAGGGACGGATATGTTAATAAACTTGTAAATGTGTTCGTCACAGAAAATTTATGTGGAAAGCAGTTAACTCCAATAACATTAGGGTCTAAATTCGTCTGAGTCGACCGGGTTCTAATGGTGCTCCCTGTCGAACCTTTGTCATTTTAATCACACTTCCGATCAAAATAATGTTATTGAAATATGTTCAATTTCCTACGTTTCAGTCGGCAAATTCAATGTTTCGCTGCACAACCGCGTCGTCTCTCGAGTGGCTTGGATTAGCCATTTAAGTTCCGATAATAAATTACACGTAATGGATATTTGAAAAATGTGTTGCTTTAACAATTTATGGCTTTATTAGGCTCGGAGCGCTGCGTTGTTGGAATAAGAAATATTAATATTTAATAATATGTCCTTTTTAATTTGGAATTCCCTTGACAGGGAAGACGGGAAATATCTCATTATGCCGAAAGCGTAATGGAGATTGGTGGGCCGGCTTGGAAAATTACTCATTTTAGACCCTTTACACACTGCGACTTCTTGTAGCGATGCCATCGCGATACGAATGCGATACACAAGCTGCTCGTCTTGCAGCAGTCATACAATCGCAATCCGACTACGACAAAAAGTCGCAGAGCTTTACAAGCGGCGGCTTTTTGTAGCACTAGTAGTGCTACTAGTGCTACAGTCCCGATGTTAAGAGAACACTAAGGTCGAGAGAATTCAGAAATAGATATTTGTAAAATGCATTGCTGTCACGCTGTGCCCCCGAACAATTGTTCTGAGTGCGATAGAGGCAAATGCAGATCGGACCGAAAATACCTATAAAAAGTACACAGAATATACGTTTCGTAGTCCCCTGTTTTCCCCGCTAAACTTAGACCGATTTAATTAATTTTGCATTAAAAATTAAAGAAAGGCTTTGACTGTGTTTCTATGTTTTGCTATTTTCATATAATTTTGTCAAATTTGTTTCCTGGGTGTTTGAATATAGCAGAAAATAAACCCAAATTTTCAGGTTTTTGATAGTTTATATCTCATTTATTAATTAACTTCTAAAAAAAGGAAAACATAGGAACATGCTAATAGTGGTTATTGATTTTTTTGGAAATAATAGAATAGCTGTTGCTATTATCTAGGAGGAAATTGTATAGAAAAACACCCCGTACGATTTCCTCTTAGCGGGACACAGTCGCGATATAAGCGACCGTATTGCGACTGCAGCCCGTTTGTCACAAAAATCACAGTATGTAAAGGGCCCTAGCTTATGATAATGTAATATGTTTTGTGCTATTGACAAATATTTGGTGGCATTTTGTAAGGTGAATGGTAGAATACATGTGCTGCCGCTTTTTGTTGGACGTAGTGTTGTAAGAGCCGAATAAGGGAGTTTGCAATCACATCTTTGTTGGATGGACAATTACTTGAAATAAAACCTTTTTAGGCGGAATAATCTGTTACGATTTCAAGAGGCATAGCTGACTAGATCGCCTACTAGGGTATGCTGTAGAACTCTGGTTATTCTGTTAGCATCCCCATACCTGCTAAACTTCCCCCCAAATGGGAGATCGAATGAGAATGTATCGAATCGCATTCGAGCTCTACCTCCCTCCCATCCGCGGATCTAAATAATCCACTTCGCAAACAACTACAAAATTTACGCTCACTCTGGAACCTCTCCACCCCAAATGTCTGGCTCAGAATAGGAAAATCCAATTAAATAACTAAATAGTCTGTGAGTATGGATGGATATATGGATGTTTGTTACTTTTTAACGCAAAAACTACTGATTGGATTTGGTTGTAATTTTATAGGTAGATGGATTACGACACGGATTAACATATAGGCTACGTATTATCACGGAAAAGTAAGTAGGTCCCGCGGGAATGTAGCTTTACAGTTTCTTTTTTAAACTTTTAAGGCGAAACATAGTTCGTGGGCACAGCAATCTTCTATATAATAGGCTACAATATTATTTTTCCTATGGGAAAAATATAAATTTCCAATGAGAAAACAATAATAACGCGGGTGAAGCCGCGAGCGGAAAGCTAGTACCTATTCAATAAGACACTAGCCAATCTCACCAAAGCTCGATGTAGTCGGACAGTTCAACCTCGTCTAAGAGGCCAATCCTCAGTAGCGTGACCTCGTATATTCGCCACGCTACTGAGCATTGCCCTCATGAAAAACAGTTAAAGGTGATGAGGATATCGTAACTTAGTTGGAGGGTGACTGTAAGGTACTAAAACAATAATCTGGATCGATCTAGAGGCGTGAGTCCCACTGCCCAAATTATGCGCACCGATCGTGTTATTACGACTATATTTGAATCACAAAAATAAACTACAGTCGCGTGATCGCTCCGTGCGGTGATTTAGTTGTTTGGCTGATGGTTTAATGTTACGGAGGCCGCGGTTTCGTGCAATGAAAGAATTTTTAACATGCTCTATGAATGCCATACACGTTAAGGCGCTGCTTTCGTACAATTTCGATTGATTGTACCTTCACAAATAGGTATTATACATACAGTTCTAAAATTCATATATGACATTTTTGAACATTTCATGTAAACATTCTTAAAGACAGAAATATGATTAATAGTATTTCACTCGATAGAAAAAAAAATCAAAGATGTTTAAAATTTTAATATTTTCTGTGATCTGGTGTGAATGCGAAAATACAATAATAAATGACAATGGCAAAGGTACATTTTTTATTAAGTACTCCGGTTTTTCAAAAATCGATTAGAACGTGTAAAAAGTAACGTTTTAGTTCGGTCACTGCGCGTAAGAGACATTAGAAGCTATGCAATTATCAACTATATATTACCTCGCAATACAGGCAGTCGCCGTGCACGAGTAGATTTCCTGGGAAACCTCGCATTTTTTTATAGAAGTCCAAGCAAATGACCCTGTTCCACCTGGTGGAAAGTTAAACGCCACACTAACCATCCTCACCTTGCAAGGTGCTTCTTCACGCCTGTTTTAAAGGACCCGCCCTAACTTAAACAAATTGACATTGACTAATGATAAAAAAAGTAGATTAGATTAAAAGTTTGTTTAATTTGCATTTTGTTTTTCTTTCAACAAGTGAAAAACAATTTGTTTCGCAATTATGGTGCATACTTGAAAATGTCAATGTCAAATAATCAAAATTTTCACTCGTGGGCCGATGGTGGTCTACTAACATGACAATGTAAACATTAGCATCCTGCAAAAAAAGTTATATCTATTTGTGCAGTGCAATCATTGATTTACTATAGTAAATCAATGAGTGCAATATACAAAGGATTCAAGTTCTCAAAAAAAATTACAAACCCCGCGCAAGTACAAAATCATCAATTAAAAATGCCAATTCACTACTTGCTTTGCGCGACGGCAGCGGATATTTCGTGAAACATTAAACGCTTGCAAATGAAATCGTTTAAAAGTTAAAGTGAAAACGTAATTATTATTAGCCATATTTAATTTCGATTTCCCCGGAGGCATTCCGAGCCCCAGGTTGGGGAGGTTCGGCTAAAATGGCCGAGTGGCATTTGGAATGAATAATTGCGGAGCAGATTTGACGTGAGGTATTTTTATTGCCTCCCAGTATTAGCAATATTCGAATTTGTACAGCCAAAGTTGAGAGTGAAGAAGGCACACAGGCATTGTTGGGTTTTGTGCCGCAATCTACTTAGAACTTTAATCTTTTCAAAAATATTCTCTAAGTGTTTCGCTACGTTTTAAGTTAATGTTATCCTATCAAAAAGATAAATGTGAAATGAAAGCCAAGTTCAATATATACAATGCGTTGTTGTTGACTTCGGCGACAAAAGAATTGATATCTATTTGGGTGCCAAGTTCAGACTAATAATTTACAGACAATTATTTACACAATGTATATACAATTTCACTTGGGATATAATTTAAGTTCAGGATTACACTTGGGATGTAATTCATGTATAACACTTTAAAGATGCGTTAGTTATTGAAAACCTCTAATTGTGACCACACTATATCTAAAATAGTCACAATATGATCATATAGCGGCTTGGCTTATAGCGCCATTGTTATCAAAAACAAATAACATTAAATTGAAGTAAAACAAACAAAAATATTGTTTTTGACGCAAGTTTATTAAAGTATATTCCTAAAATATACCGATTCAATATACTTCAATTATTTAAAACAAGTATAAAAATGTTTTTGTTTTTATTCACATAACCTATCCTTTCGTTTTCATACTCGTAGATACAATAATATTACACTTTAATTAATACATAATATTTTGGAGATCCTTAAGTTATTTATTAAAAAATATATACATATTCACAGTAAACTTATCTTCGCAATAATAAATATGACAGAGTCCTTCGTATCTTACTGTACATTATTCGCACTTTATAAAACATTATTACACAAAATGGTCTTCAACTTTAGAAGTTATAATCAACATAATGTAAAGAAATTGCTGTTCGCTGTCACCACAGAAGCAAAATACATTTCAATAATCTCCAAAGTGATTATTGGCATCTTTGTAAATCGGTACTTTCGCTTAAAGCGCTAATAGGCGCCCATTTGCTGCTCTTTTTCCGCTTATAGGGGCTGCTTCAACCTCTATAACGCTATTATAGCTCTCATATACACCTTATTCTGATTCTTAACACTTATATATCGCTAGTGCCTTAGCCTATAAAAAGTTCCGCCCAATCCGAAGGTTTCCGAAGTAGGGTTATACTCCTAGCACGCTGTAACTCTAGTTTTATCGCTCCATTCTGACTATAAATTGCAATCAGCATCTTAATGCCTCTCTTTTAACTCTGATCTTATCGCCTAATGTTTTTTGGGCTGGCTGATAATGAAATATGGCGTATATTCCACCGAAAAGGGCTGCGTTCTTAAGTCTGGTGATGATGATTACCATCATCCCACACCGAGCTAGCGCAGTAAGAGTTGACCCTTTATTTATTGATTTCAAAAAAAAAAAATAAGGCAGGTATTTTTCGTTGGTAACAAAGAGTCTGTGTACCGATTTTTAGCGTCCTACCTTGAAAACTGCAAAAAGTCCCAAATAAAATTTCACCCCCTCTTTTAAGGGCAGATTTCCAAAAAAAAATGATGCACGATTTTTTTGTTAGTCACAAATAGTTCGCATTCCAATTTTTAGCTTTCTACCTTAAAAATTGCGGAATGCTCCATACAAACTTCCGCCCCCCATTTTAGGGAAGTGGGGGGTTAGAAAGAGACAAAAAGTAGCCTATGTCACTCTCCATGCGTTCAACTATCTTAAAAAATCACTTCAATTCGTCGCTCCGGGGTTTCCCGGGTGTCCCGGACCCCCCCCCCCCCCCCCCCCAATAGCTACGCCAATGTACTTTAGTCAGCTCTTACAATAGGGAGCAAGGAAGCGGCAACACGTTTATTATAAATCCGCGCCCGGACAAACTATAGGACGAAGAAGACCATATATTGTCAATTAGTGAGTGTTATTTTTACGAAACTTCATAATTATTATTTTTAAGATGTAAGTTAAATAAGATAGGACCTTAATGAGCACCTGTAAATACAATCAGCCCTTTCTTGTCCACTTAGAAACAGCAACGTCGTTGCGCGAAGGGACTCCTTTTGTTTGAATTACGCGTCTAAATATTGAATTATTTAATTTCCCCGTCGACCGTCATTAAAACCAAATTATTTATTACCGCGTAATTGTCTCGAACAAAACAAACGTTTATATTTGCGTCGGGAACAGTTCTAATTAGGTCCCACTCGGTTAATTACATACGTCAAGTTTAAATCCCGTTTTGCGAAGGCTCCGAATTAAAATTACGACTGTCGGGATTTTATTTTACATCGCAAAATCAGCTGGCGACAATTTCATAATTTAACTTGCAGAATAAACGACATTTTGAATTTTTTACCAATAATTTTGACATCACACGTAAATCCTATGTCCAAAAGCTTAGTGTTAATTGGTATGTCGCATTTTTGCAGATGTTCCCAATGTTTTAAGGCACTAAAACGTGTAGTAGTGTAGTACGTAGAGGATATAGTAAGAACCTATGTAAAGAATCTGTGAAGCTGCCAGGCACACCTTCGCCACCTGGCGACCTTGCCATGTGCGTATCTCCGTGGCTTTGCTTTACCTCTGACCTGTAAACAATGAGGCAAATGGCAAATAGATAAATCACATATCAATTAATCACATATTATAAATATAATTACTTCAAAGCTTTCAATAAAAAAGTATCAGCAAAACAGTCTTCATTATGTTACCCGTGTTGGTGATTCTTCTAATTGATGGACCACTAAACACTAGAATACAACATAAAACCGTCGACAGAATATACAGTGTGTAAAAAAAACCCTGTCCGATCCATTAGGGTAGTTTTAGGTATCAAGATTTGGTTCTATTTACGTAATCATTTTCATTAAATGAAAGAAAAAAATTACCCTGTTGAAAAAAGTAAAAAAATTGAAAAATTGAAATAGATTGAAAACTAGATTATAAAAGCTTACATACCGTGCATAAAAAGAACTGCTTGCTTACCACTGTGTAATGCAGTGAAAAATTTCTCCCATTTTATGGGTAAATAGTATTCAATAGGTGACAAAAATGCAAACTTTAAAAATCGTTAGCAAAGTTATTTTCTTGAATTAAGAAAATTGGATATTATTTTTGGATTTTAATATATATATTGATTTTAATTAGATATATGCCCGTGTCAGATCTGACAGGGTTTTTTTACGCACTGTATAGAAGTTACCCCATAATTCGTAGAGGTCATGGTTCTTGTATGTACAATGTGTATACATTCTATCTGCAACCTCTGCACATAAGTAAACCTTAGAGTTTATCTCTTAAAACAAATATAGCTTGCCTCAACTTCTTAATGAGACTAACAACTTTATAGGGCGTCTTTGATAACTAAACACATTGTCGAATGCCTAAGTTAGTTTGTCAATTAAGTTAGTATTGAGCTCTGCTGCCCTAAGATAAACGGTCTAGTTGTTCTGTGGTGAGGATTGATTGAGTAATATGCCTCCAAAGCTGCCTTGATTGTGGACGGGCATTGCAAACTACTCGGAACACATCTTCGTGACCGAACAGGATGTTATTTGCATCAAGAATTGTGAAATGATTTACTGAATGACTTAAAATAGGTTAAGCGTACCTCTGATGAAATAAAAAAACCTTTGTTTTGTTGATTATTAATGAAATTGATAGTGTAAAACCATTTTTAAAAATTACAATATATGTCTTAAACAGAATGTCACAAATTTTTGTTTTGTCGACTATTCTACGAGTATATGCCAAATCAATGCAATTTTTCCATATAGAGAATTTTTAAAGAAGATACAATTTACCATTACTGAGGTCATTTGAAATTAATAAAATTTATTTGACAGTAATTGAAAAATATTATATAAGTAAATCACAAAAACCAGTCCATGCAAAAACTTACTAATACGGAACTAAAATCCTTGCTTTTTTCAATTAAAAAGATATATCCGCCAACAGTCAATTCAACAGATGACAAAAGGGCCGATTGATTACTGCAAAATGAGTAATAAATCGCGAGTTTGTCAAAGAAAAATAAAAAAATCGAGGGTCAATAACAAAGTAAAAATGAAAATGTAAATCTATAAAGGTAGTAAATTCATTTCATATTCCAAAAACTATACCTATATACTATATCCGCACGTCGATTACGTTTCTAAATAATTTAATTATTACATCAAAATAATTAAATCTTCGCCAGCTTGCGATCAATATCAGTTAAATATTCATTGGATAAATGCTGATTTAATTTAGTTAGCTCCAGCATCATAACTTAACTGTGTTTTCCGGAATTGTCCAATCCGATTAGCTTTAATATGCGAAAATTCAAATGGAAAAAATGTACTACGTCTTTTGTTAATTTATTTAACCTCTTCTACGAGTATATTCAAAAGTGGTATTTTTGTAAAACAGGACTTATTAGACAGAGGTCTAATTTTTGACAAAGCAAATGAGGTGAAAATAAACTATAATTACCTAATTATGGACATAGAATACTCGAGCGATAGAAAATTGTTGACAACAGTAAGTCACTATTTTATTGAAAAATTAGTAGGAAATCGATACAAGAAAAATTCACAGGAGTACCTGTAAATATTTTTCTGCTATTGGTTTATTTTGTATTATTCAATTATTTTGCAGTTTTAATAAAAATACAATATCGCATACATACAATGCTTAAGTTTACTTTAATTGAAACAAATTTTAATGAAAATTCTAAATAAATAATCTTCTAAACTTGATGTTGATACATAAAAATGTACGTGAACATTAATTCCTTTTCCCTTCAAACACACAATCACATTCATTCATCTTGTGAATTAATTAAGTTAATTAATTATTTTAACGTAAAACTTGCTGCAACTATAGCGTATTTGGACAAATCGTGGCAAGTAGGTACCGGTGCTTTTAATTACATAATAACAGAGCAATGCTAAGGTGAACAGAGTACCAAATTGCTTAACTCGTACTGTGTTTTGAGTCAGCACGACATGCATTGCCAGTGAACTAGTTTCTTGGGCTGATCGGTCTAGTTTTATTATGGGCTTAGTTTAATTGGATTACCTATTTATAAAGAGTTAGTTTAATCCCGCCGAATTAACCCTCGTACTAATCTTTTTACGAGATGTTAATATCTGTCATGTCAGTGTCTTAAAAAGGGTCTATAAATTTAAGTATCTGGGCCATATACTAACTCCCGACCTCAAGGACGACAGCGATATCGAAAGGTAACGCAGGGCTCTGTCAATCAGGGCAAACATGTTGGCTCGTAGGTTTGCAGGATGCTCCAAAGAAGTAAAGGTGTCTCTCTTCAGGGCTTATTGTAGAAGCTTCTACTCTTGCCGCCTTTGGGTCAATTATACACAAAGGACCTATAACACCTTGCGGGTTCAATATAACAACGCGTTTAGGGTGCTGTTGAAGTTGTCCCGTTTTTATAGCGCGTCGGGGATGTTGGCGGACGCACACATGGATTGCTTTTTTGCGACAATACGGAAACGTTGTGCGTCCCTGGTACGCAGGGTGAGGGGCAGCACCAACAGTATCCTGAGCATGATTGCTGACAGGCTTGATTACCGGTACGTGAACGACTGTTGCACAATATCTGCCGGTGTGGTGCAGAGGTGATTCGCGTATTTCTTGTATGTTGTATTTGTTTATATTATGATTATTATTTTAGGGTAAGTACTAACGTAGCATAAGTAATATTGTAACTAACAAATATGAGTATGTGTCACTTGAAAAATAAATAAATAAATAATTAAATATGATTAAGATTTCTCAAACGAATTAGCTATTGTATATTAATTGAATAGTCCCTACGCCGTTGGAACTATTTCTTACTAGCTTTTGCAAGCGACTTTCTCCGCATGGAATTAGTAATTTGGGTAGCTTATATTTTATCAATCTGCTTATTATCCTTCCCCACAACTTTTAATGGGCTCAGTGGCCATTGATTTGATTCCACATATAAACGTCTACCCCTCTTTTCACTGTATATTTCGTAACCTCGTAAAATGAAATCACTTGTACAAAGCGTTACTTAAGTTGGCATAATACCACTACCTACAAACAAAATAACTCACGTTTAGGCATTCATTAACTCGATTCTGACAAAATTAACTGCTTTCTAAATCTTCTAAATGCTAAATTCTATACCATGCCGAGGACTTATCCAACCCGAACGAAATTTCAAGTTAACAAATCCAAGATCAGTATCCTGGATTTGTTAAGTAAAGGTAGACATCACTAAGTGTTTGTAGCAATATAAACCTTAAACTACTGTATTTATTATTATAGTACGAGTACATTGAAGTTACTTAGAGTAATTAATACACGTTGCAGTACATTTTCTTATTAATAATTTGTTTATTGAAATGCACCTCCAGGAAATGGTTGACTGTCAGCGTATGTATATGATATGTATAGTCCTGTGCAATTAAATTTAAACAAATGAATTGATGTTTTAGTGACACAAGCGATCTGTAGTTTTATATAATATAAACAGACTATATTTGTTCATATACAGAATGAACAGAAAAGTATATCACATAAGAAGGAAAGGGGCCCTCTTTTAGACGTAACCGACTTTAAAATACTTTCTTCTAAATACACGTCTACGCAAAACTCAAACAAAGCAAGCAAAACTCATAAGTAAAGCTGCAGTAATCCACGACAAAGTGCCTAATCTTCCAAAATTACATGTAACAAGTAATAATCCAATTACGAAGGTACAAAATTCGCTTCCATTGTTGAATTTAATTAGCGCGCACGGTGCAAGGCCCTCGATGACTAACACCGACATAGTTCCGCATCTCAATATTAGACAATTAATTATCCAACAACAAAGGAAACAATTTTCTACTAAAATAACAATTTGCTGTAACTCTGTAGGCCTGGTGTCCGGGTTTCGTGGGTTTATTAGCATTTTGCTTTTTGTGTTCGTCGTGTTTTTGTGTTGTATAATTACGGTGAAAACTTCTGGCACTATGAAGTCTCGGGGCTCAGGTTATGTTGGTCGCGAGATAATTTATGGATAATGTCGTTTGTCCAATTATTTTAATTTCTATTGGGCCATCCATTTATTGCCGGCTTTCTTCCATTAATATATTTTTTATTCGTTCTTATTTTACCTAGAAAGATTTAGAAAGTTCAGTTTATCAAAACCGATTTAAAAATGCCTAAGAAGCGTGAGATTTTGTTTGGAGGTAGTATATTATATTATGCCAACTTAATTAAACACGTGATTTCGTTCTACGAGGCTACGAAAAATACATTGCTATGTATCCATGCTACAGCTTTACGTTATACAGTGCTACGAGTATAAATTGATGCTACAAATCTTACGTAGCGTTACAAATATACTTATTTTTTATGTCGCACATTTAAGAGGAAACACTAAGGTCGAGAGAATTTAGAAATAGGTGTTTGTAAAATGTATTGCTGTCGCGCTGTGTGCCCAAACAATCTGAGCGCGATAGAGGCAAATGCAGCTCGGACCGAAAATATCTATAGAAGGGACACCAAATATATTACGTTTCGTAGTCCCCTGTTTTCTCCGCTAAAACTAGACCGATTTAATTATTTTTGGCGTTAATAATTAAAGAAATTCCATATAATCTAGTCAAAATTATTTGCTGGATGTTTGAATATAGCGGAAATTTAGGCCATTTTTTCAGGTTTTTTAAAGATTATAACTCATTTAATAATTAACATTAATAATTAACAGAGGTTGTCTGGAAGAGATCGCTTTTAGCGATAAGACCGCCTTTGCCCTCATTAATATTAATAACCATATTGTACCTACTGTATTTTAATTGTGATGAGTGCAATAAAGAATCTATCTATTTAACATCATAAAAAAAGGAAAACATAGGAACATGCTAATTGTGGCCATTGATTTTGTAAAAAATTGAATAGCTATTGCCATTATCCAGGGAGAAAACAGGGGACTACGTATGTATGGAAAAACGTTGTCTTCTATAATATCTATAAAAACTTTGGTTAGTGACTGACTGATATATTAACGTAGAGCTCATGGAGCTAGAAGCATAAAATTTGGTACAGAGGTATTTTGGATTATGTAGACGCCCACTAAAGAAGGGTGTTTCAAAATTCCCTCAGGTCTAGGTAGGTGAGAAATCCCAATCCAAAAAATAAGGTAACTGCTACTACTAGTGTTACTACTACAAAGAATAAATATTAGACTCCACGTTTTACTGTGTGGATGGCGTAAATGTACCTACCTTATTAGTCTTAATGAAGGATTTTATTGAAAAAGTAATGCAAATTGTACTTTTCAGCAATAAAGCGAGTTCGCAAAAATCCGGACTCCAGCTTAATTAAGCGGGCCATGAATAAGTTATTCCACTCTAACTGCTATTACTAGTTCAGTAACCGTTATAATTGCGTCTCAGCATTTTGATTGCCTCGTTAATAAATACAACTATGTTGGTTCGACGTGCGCGTTCGAGTTTTGTTTTTGGCGGGATCCGCAATAATCTTCTTATACGAATAGGCCACGCATGTTATTTGATAGACCACATAGATTATTTATACCCTGATAACATTATTACACTAATACGTGTTCTGTAGTAAATGTGTATGGAAACATTTGTTTTTCGCCTGTTACTTACGATATTTATTTATGTTTACAAAAAATAATATAGGAGAAAAATAACATAAAGAATGACAAGTAGATATAGGTAAAGAGACTGCTCATTTCTAAAGAAATTTCTACAAGCAGACCTGTGACAATAGTGATTTATGTATAATATACTTCAGAGTGAACAAACTGGAGGGAGACTCTGTACCAGGGTCGTCTGCTTAGGTACCTCCGTCTCACCTATTTCTGCCGCAAAGCAGCAGTGCTTGCATTGCTGTGTTCCGGTTTGAAGGGTATGGCAGTGAAATTACTGGGTACTGTGACTTTACATCTTGTGTCACAAGTTGGCAACGTACACTGTGGTTCTTGTGGGGGTTGCAGTTTTGCTACGAATCTCACAAGAGCCACATGTATTATAGGTGACTGTTACCACTTACCATCAGGTGGGCAGTTTGCCTGTTTGCCAACTTTCTGCAATAAAAAAAAAAAACAAAAACTATAATTTATATTGCCAACTGACGGTATCGCAAAATCGGAAGATATCCAAAGATATAAAATTCTGGTGTCACGGTGTTTGTAACCGAATTCCCCTGAAATGGATTCACCGATTTTTATGATTTTTTTGTGTATATTTGGTAGGTCTGATAATAGGTCCTAAACTAGAGTTTTTTTGACAATTATTATCTCGCAATGTAGTTCGCGGGCACAGTTAGTAATTTATAAATTCCTATCTTTCAGTCTGGCAATCAATGAGTTGTGTATTTCTAATTTCTTATACAATTACTACAAATCTGTCCCATCCAATCTTGCCTAGATCAAATTTCATATAGGATAATATTAACAAGGGCTATTAAGGATAGGGTTAGACACTCAGTTTACTATTAAAGCATACTTGCAAAGTACAATATTCCGAAGCCGTTTTCTCCTTCCTTTATAGGCGATTAGGAAACATAATATACCTAAAATAATTAAATGTTAGCGTATAGCGTACATTGGCTAGTGTCATAATAGTTTAACAATATTGCGACTTTGTATCTCTTTGTTGCTGTTGAATTATTTTGTTAACATTGGTAATACTAATCATAAGTATATTTTTTTCTGAGAAAATTAAATGTCGCATGACTTTTGACTCAACAGTTTGTGTCGAACTGAACTTGCTTTTCTAGTAACCAGCTGTTTGACGTGAAAAAAGTTTTCTCCTAAATATGAAAATGAATCGCCGTTTATTAGCCTAGCTAAAACATGCAACAGCATAAATGTATTCTTATCTACTATACGTATCAAATTAAACAAATTATTTTATTCTCATGTGTATAATTATATTTTCTCTCCCATTATTTTGTAAACACCCCAACTGTATAATTTTTTTCTTTTTTCTCTTATATATAAAAATGGATCGCCTCAAAAATAGCATAATTTGAATATTTATATTTTGTTCGCCTGAAGACAGGCGTGGATTAAAAAGAAAAATAACAGGAAAAATTCTAAAGAAAAGCAAAACATTATTTTAAGAAATAATGAGGATTTCGTATTGAATGGTACACACTTTTGTCATCTGCCAAGGTGATACTAAGTTTACCGGGACAGCTAGTTTGTTATAAATGATCGCACTAAATATCTAAAAGCAAAATATTGTTTACTTCATGTCCCACTGCTGGACACGATCTCTTTTGACGAAGGGGATTGGACTAGGATTTGTTTCAATCGATGCGGAATACGAATACGATTTTCTAATATATATAATAGTGTTATTATATATGTGTTGCGTACTTCCACCACCACAGCTCATATATGTCCCCATCGAGGGGCACGAGTCTATCCTAACATGTTAGGGCGATTAGGCCTTAGTCAAACCACGCTGGCCCAGTGCGGATTGGTTGACTTCACATACACCTTTGAATTATTTCGCAGGTGTATGCAGGTTTCCTCACGATGTTTTCCTTCACTGTAGGAGCGTCAGATAAATGAACGTATAAAATTCGCGAAACGAAAAACACATTGGTACGAGTACATGACAGAATCGATCGCGGGCCTCCTGATTCTACTCGGGGCACAGTTCAGTGCCGAGACCACAGCGCCATCGACGCTCGTACCACAATATAGAGAACGATACAGTAGCCCGACTCAGGCGTGTCTTTGAAATTTATACCTAAAGCTGAACTGGGCGCTAGGGTTGGAAATCGGCGAACGTATACATACGCGCCGCGCGTGAGCGGCGCACGCGTACATGGAGCACATTGATTTACTACCAAACGTAGATGACGCATGAACGTTCGAAAAGTGGGCCGGTGAAGAACTGCCCAATCGCGACTCGTGCAGTTCTTTTCCATAGTAAATGATTAGCTGTCGGCACGTCAACACGCCGAAATGTATATTCGATTAGGTGACAGATTTCAAGCGCGTTTTTGTATGAAGCGCTCTATCTACGTTGGTAGTAAATCAATGATGGAGCACGACAATGGCGGCCGGCGCGCGACGTGACACTGCGTTGCTATGCCGTTCAGAGCATGCTTGGCGGCCGTGTAAACGACGTTTGTATGTGTGCGTGCGCCGATTCATCCCTTTATATGGAGTCGGGCTACTGTATCGTTCTCTATATTGTGCTCGTACCGACCGACCGTTGCGTACTTATCTGATATATCAAACTTTTGGTATTTGTTTTGTTTGCATTTGTTTAAAAAAATATCGGCAGTTTCAATGGGATAAACTCCCTTACGGCCGGTTCCATTATTCTATCTTTCTGTGGATTTGGTTACCAGCAACATTTAAATGGCATTACATCCATACAAAATAAGTCAAAATTCTATCTCCAGTAAATAGATCCGGAGATAGCCAAGTATGTATTGAAACCGAACGTAGTCCGCTATTACAACACTTAATAAGTATACTTAACACATAATTCTATATTCTATTCTATACAAATAAATAAAATTGAAGTGTCTGTTTTTACTATAACAAGTTTTTACTAAATGGGTATGAATGTATATCGGGTTCTAATAACAAAAACATAATTCAAATATTGTTTGTCTGTCTGTCTGTCTGTTTGTTCCCGCTAATCTCCGGAACGGCTGGACCGGTTTTTAACGGGACTTTCACTAATAGACGGGACTTTCACTAAATATAATATAAGGTATAACATAGGCTACTTTTTATCAATTACAACAAAAGTTACTATTTTACGCGGACGAAGTCGCGGGCAGCGCTAGTCTAATATATAAAAATCTCGTGGCACAGTGTTTGTTATCGAACTCCTCTGAAACGGCTTAACCGATTTTTTCGATTTTTTTGTGTGGGTCAATTTGGTCGGCCTGAGAATATGTCGTAGGCTATTTTTGTACCCCTAAGTGATGAGGGTGGGTCTCTCCAGATTTTCACAATTATTGTAACTAAACGAAGTTCGCGGGCACAGCTAGTAATATATAATAACAGACTATACTAACACAATTAGTGTTGCCCAAAATCAGTCTTGGTCTTGCGGTCTTGCGAGACTCGGAGAAGACCGATTGTGGGCAACACTAAATGCAATATATAAAAAGACCCCTCCGCTTCGATTGAAACATTTAAATCCTCGGATAAGTTTCGATCGAGAAATAATAGCAACATGGTACACATTACACGTAAAATAATATCAACCCTCACTTACCCACCCTCCGAGCTCCGCTGCCGAATAATACCGCTCGTTAAAGGATCCGGTCACCCCACTGCTGCAACCGTAGCGTGTCATTAATGCTGTTTTTACTGATAATTTTCCTCAGGTGTTCAATGTGAAATGAAAATTATATGGCTGGAAAAGGGCTAAGTACATGACGGGAATTTTCGTATGTAGTTATTGTATGTAATGATTTCTACGTACTCGTTATATTTCGAAATGACTACAACAAAACACTCACATTTACCGTTTTTGTTGACAACACGTTTACAAACTGAACAGAAAAGGACAAAAACATTTATAAAGAGAGAAAATCACAAAGCACTGAAATTAATATTATTCCGTTCATGTGATAAGTTATTTTGATATTGTATAAATTCGAAAAGTAACAAAAGAAACCTTTTCCATGACACCTAACCCATAAAATGAGGGTTGAAGACGTAAGGATCTGCCATTTATATTGTGGTTGCGACCAATTTGAATCTAATATAACAATTACGCATTGCAAAATCGTGTTGTCATCAAAACAATAACTATGCAAAATTCGAATCGGATGTCAAGAAGTGGTTTAAATTCTACTTGCACAATTTGACCTCAACATTGCAAGTGAAATAAAAAATTACAATTTGTTTTACTTACATTTGGAAATATAAAAGAAAAGTACATAAAATCTTCAATAGTTACATCATACCACAATATTATCATCAAATATAGAAAACGAAACTAAGATAATTCGAGTCACACTAGAGCCGAATCTTTATCGAATTAATAAATGCATCTCAAAGTTTGGTTTGACCCTAAATCCTAAGATACAGTTTTGACGTTTAATATAGGTATGGAACATCTATCAAGAATACCATAGATCGACCACTTTCTTAAGATGCAATTATTACGAACCTACTTGTAAGTCTGTAACGAGTTATATATTAGAAGTTAGATTTACAACGCCGCGAGAGGATGCATGATTATTGCTTAGGTAACTAGTAGAAAACAGCACACAAAAATGAATTTTGATAATCAATTACGAACTTAGAGAGTAGCACTTCCACTCGTAACGTTTCAATTGGTGTTTAACTGCAGAGTTTGCTGAAATCAAGCAAACAGAGCCACTAAGCGATCGCTAATAGAGCTGCGAAAATGAATGAAAGCTAATTTTGAACGGTCCATTGTATTTACGAGATTCCCTGTTATACGATCGCAGTGCGGAGTGCGGACCTGTGTTGCTCGTCGATTTGCAATTTTGAACGTTTGCCGACGAATGTTTTGTACTTTAATGCTGTGCTGTTGTTTTTCTTTATGTAAATAATGGTGCTTAGAGTGCAGTGCATTGATCGGATAATATAATTGTTGCCGGTTAAAAATTTTGATGATACGAGTTTTTATAAGAATCGTGTCTTAATATATCAATTCAATTCTTTTTAATTAATATATATTATTGTTTACAGTAAATCTCTTTTTCTAGGTATTTTTCAAACACATAAGCAAGGTTACGAGTATTTAATCAAATCAAATATGTCAACGACACCTTTCGACTACAATGTTAAAAACAATATTTATTGAATTCAAATATCTAATATATAAAAACCGCGTGTCACAATGTTTGTTATCGAACTCTTCCAAGCAGCTTTAACGGATTTTTATGATTTTTTTGTGTATATTTTGTAGGTCTGATAATAGGGCGTAGGTGATAAGGGTGGCCCTCTCCAGTTTTTTTGACAATTATTATGGCGAAACGTAGTTCGCGGTCACAGCTAGTTGTTTATAAAAATCTCTCTTAATTATTTCATTTCAAAAGTAAATATTATTATTAGACACTGCTTTAAAAATACCAAAATAAAATTTGTGAAAGTAAACACTGCAGTTGAAGCAAATTTTTTTGTATAAGATCGACGTGTATCAATATGTAGCAATCTTTATTTTTCTATTTATTAACGTCAGTAAAGCCGCTTAAATTCCATTGCAAGGCAATAAGCAGCTCACCAAGCCACATACTCGCAAACGGAATCTGAGCTTAATGAAAGCGTCACGTCACATATCTACCATGCCACTGCCATTCCATCGTGTGGCAATTAACACTGATGCAGTCGAAACTACATACTTGGCATATTTGCGACATAACTAACGTTATGTTGTTGTTATCATAATGCATATAGATTACATTAAGGAATACATTATTAAATATGTTGTGTATGTGTATACTTATAGATCCAAATATCAAAACTTTCAATAACAAAGTTCCTCAAAATGTTACTTTTCATAAGTTTATAGAACATGTTATAAAAATTAAAAACTCTTATGAGGAAAGGCTATTTATTACAAAGGTAATGATTTTTTAAATGATAGAAATGTTTGGAGTAAATCTGTATTTGTTTTTAATACACAACTAATTGTAAATGTCGATACTTCAAATAAGACTGATAAGTTGTCTGCGCCCATTTTTCTTGGCAGCTAAAAGGCGTTCTGAATGGGTGGTACATAATAACTTATCAAATATTGGACGATTCAAAACAGTTTTTTATCAAGTCATATTTGAATAATGATTATCTTCTAAGGATTTCAATTAATAAAGCATGTAAAAAAATTATATTCTCCCGCTGCGTGGGACTGAAGTTCTCAAATGCCTTTATTAAGGTGTATAAAGAATGCAAGCCTTTTAGCTAAATGTTTCTACATATACAATCAACACAGTTACAAAAGCGTTATTAACATTATATTTACCTATCTATAGTTAAATCATGGAATATTCATCGATACGAACATCCGATCGAAGCAACTGTAGTAATGGCTTTACATAAAAACGCGAGGCTATCTAAAGATTACGTGTAATCATCATATTGCAAGTTTGCCGTCTCCCTTCGTTCCTTTCACCCAGCTAACCCTGAAGTTTACTAAATTAGCGGTTGTTTAGGTCACTTGAGGGACATTATGGAGAATTGCAAGTTTCCACTCTCTAAGTAGTTAGCGGTTACAACGCTGATATACCTCCCAGTCGTAATTCATTATGATTAAGTGAGCTATAAGAGAGTAGAGTTTCTCCGCTTCTTCAGTGATCTTCTATTTGTTGGATATTAAAGTTGAAGGGATTTTTGCCTTTCGCATTTTGAATTTTTGCCTACTAGAAACACCTACAGCCAGTTGCACCAAGTTTTACGTTATACGGTTTCGTAAAAAGTAACAACTTAATACCTAAAAATGGATCGTTTCACTATTAAATATATGATTACCGCATTTCACCTTTTTAAACGTAAAGGACAAAATAAAACTACAATTGAAACTAGATTATGGTGCAATTTTTCCGTATTTATATTGTTACTTTTACGAAATCGTAAAACGTTAATTTAGTGCAACCGATCGTTAGTGTGTAAAACATCATGTGTAGTTATACATCAAAAAATTATGAAAATAAATTATTATTTATTATAAATAATACGTATTTTGAAGAATAATTGTCTTTAACGGAACAAATTTTTACAATCATCCCATGCCTTACCGGCATTTTTTACACAGACTATATTAAATTTGCAAATCGATTACTCAACCGAAATAAATATTGATCAAACTAGTTTGAAAAGGATACCTATGAATAAATTGATGTTTTAAATTATTAGTGTGAAATATGATTTGTCAGCTTATCTATAAACAATATTATTGGTGTCCCAGAAGTCGACGTCAAGCCGAAAGCAGGCGGTAGACTAACTCATATATGTTTTCAGAAAAATATAAAATCTTTTTTAAATGTCGACTCATCTGTCCACAAAATTTTTTCGAAGAATCGCGGATCTTCTCTGTGTTTTTGTAGCATTGTTTGACAAAAAGCAACACGGGGTCGATGGTCCCGGGGTAGTAGAGTTTGTACTCGCTGTACGTGGTACAGGTGTAGCTGATTTCTTTGCAAAATCCGATGGGCTGTACTTCTGTGCTTCTCTCTATTCCACGTACAGAAATACTCCGATCTTCTTCGACAATGTCTAGTACAACGTCCTCGTAAGGGGGACGAAATCTTCTTTCACTATGTACTTGGTTCGGCAGTCGGCCCTCTGAGAAGAGTAATCGGTGCACATTTGTAAAGACTCGATGATCCGGAAAACGAGCTGCATTTGGGTACCTCTCACGATAAAGTCTAGCTGCAGCGTTGGCATTGCATCTACATTCCCCATAAATTAAATGCATGTTGGCGTATTCTTGTGTCGTGTACGCAGACATGGTGGCACGACACAATTACACAATCAACGATAAGTAGTCCGGAGCAAAGCAAAGGTCGTCGGTAGAGAAACTAAACAGTCCGAATCCAAATCACAAGCAATCAAGTCCAATAAACGAAGCAGAAAGTGGTAAGCACGAAATTAACACGAACGAATACAAAAAGATGCGCAGTAAGCGAAGGAGCGAAACGTACTGATGTGTATTGTTTGTGCGTTAGCGAATAATTGGCGTCACTATCTGTCTCACTTCCACTTCGTAAAATAGTAATTTTACGAAGTGGATGTGAGACTCGCCGTCTCTGTTACGTTAGCGTCACTATGTGTATCGCTCACACTTCGTAAAATGACTCTCCCGGTCTCACTCAAACTAGAATGTTAAAGTTACAGCCTTAAAGCAAACCATGGGTACATTAGAATAAATTTTAAGTACGTAAGAAAAAATTGTTCAAAACTGCCTGTTTTTGAAAAAATATTGTCTGCAATCGTAGAAATTATCTACCAAGTATCATACCATTTTGGAATCTTTATTGAATGCGCCAACTTTTGCAGTTACTTGCCAAACTCGCATAGTACATTTTTTTTTCAGTACAGCTTGTTAAAGCTATGCGAAAAATTAATTTTGAATATTTAATTTAGATAAAAATGGCATATTCTTCTAATTTGGAGCAGCTGGCTTTAAGTTTTAGATTAGAGTATACAGAAACATTATTCAGGATTACAAAACAAAAGAAAATGTTTAGAAAAGTCAAGAATTGTAGCAACAACAGTGAAAAAACCGTCACAGGGTGTAAATTTTATCCATTTTTTTAATGTTAGATTTTTTTTATATTTTTCTGATAACATTATATGAGTTAGTCGATCACCTGCTTTCGGCTTGACGTCGGCTTCTGGGACACCCTGTATGCTAGAAAACGAGTTTATAAAAATCTATTACCCTTAACAAGTAATTTATCGATTTTTCTGTATATTCTCTATAATCTGTGGCTATTCCATCCAGCTGGCGAAAAATATGACTGCAACAGTACTGCTGTAGGCCTTTTGTAGTGTTTGGTGTTTGCTTAGGCCCATGGTTTACTTTTGATTATTCCACTGTGATTTATGTTTACTATGCGATTTCATTTGGTGACAATTGGCTTTTCTGACTGATATCTTTATAAACTTGATTTTAATTTGGCTGTCATACAGGACTTTGTTTTTCACTCCGATTTGGATCTTATTGTTTTAGTTTCTTCCCCGATTTGACTTTACATTTATCAAAAATGATATGTGTGTGTCGCATATCCATTCGACTTTGAAGATATACCTATATAGACTCTTCCCTGCCATAGACTATCCAAAATAGACTCACACGTTCTAGATATCCGATCAGGTAAGAGGTTACATATTGCCTTTTATTAAGCCGCCAGCCGCTCTACCCCCGCTCTTTAAATCTTTGATAACATCTAAGATATTAATTTTAATGATATATTGTTCTAAAGTGACTTGATAAATACGCCATGATTTTTTTTGTTATATGTAAAAGATAAAATTGGTTACTGTGGGTTAGGGAATAAATATGTCCCATCGCAGACTTTTTTATCGATCTTTTGATGATATATAATTCGATTGTAATTATTTTATCTATCTCGTAAGGTTTAGCCAGCGTTTGCAATGAAAGCGCACAAAAATTGTTTGTTACGACATCATATTTACAAATCTTTGAATTTCTCGGCTTTTCTCTACTATAATATGCATGTATCGTACATAGAAACCTGCCTCTTGAATCACTCTATCTACTGCTGAAAACTGCATTAAAATCCGTTAGTTGATTTATAAGTTCTAAGAACACAAGCAGCGGGAGCGAGTGTTTTATACATGTAAAGATATCCGAAGCTAAATTTATTGTATGAAAACGTGAAGTATTACGAATTTTTAAGTAATGCATATTAAAAACGCATACTTTACAAAATACTGGGGCATAAAAATTATGACTGCACATTAATTTTTATTACCTAGGCAACGTGTCATACAAAAAGCCATCATCTCATTTGCTAAAGGTCAGATATGTAATAGCAGCCCAAATGTAAATATTTAGAAACTATTCATCATTCATATTCCTGCGCGACTTGGATAGTTTTTTAACCGACTTCAAAAAATGAGGAGGTTGTTTGTATGTAATTCGGTTGTATTTTTTTTTATGTTTGTTACCTCATAACTCCGTCATTTTTAAACCGATTTCCAAAATTATTTTTGTATTCGATAGAGTATACTGCAAGGGTGGTCCCATGGTCACCAAAGTCAGGATCTGATGATGGGATCCCATAGAAAATCGAGGAAAACACTAATTTAATATTAGGGTTCACTAAAAAGATATCATTCGCTAAAAAGTTTAAAATAAAAAATAAATTACAAAAAATAAAAATCGACTTCAAAAACACTGAAAACTTAAAAATAATATAAGAATAGGTACAGACAACATCACACTTCTATTTATATTGAAGTCGATGACAAATTTTAACACTTTCTAGGAGATTATCGTTTGACGCCGACTTCAATATAGAAGTGTGATGTTGTCTGTACCTATTCTTATATTATTTTTAAGTATTCAGTGTTTTTGAAGTCGGTTTTTATTTTTTGTAAAAAAAAATTTCTTGTATTGATTTTTTTATTTACTAACTATTCACAACTTTTATTAATCCATACATCGTTCAGGCTTCGAGGAGTGTCATTCAAACCATCTAATAACTACTTAATGAATACTATCCCAGCCCAAAATTGATCCCGCCATTCAACTGTCCAGGTCTCACTGCAAACAGAGCGGTGTATTTCCGAAGCTTTCATGCCGGCTCTATGAAATCCGTATCTGATATGACGTTTGATTTGAAACAGATTGTTCACAAATGTCATGTGCACAGCTATCGGTTTTGGCTAATTGCCCTTATAATATGTATGAAGGTTCAACGAGAATAGAAATAAATAATTTTGTTTTTCTACATCGTGTTAAAGAGAGCGATAAATAGGTAACTTCTTTTTTCTCACCACTTGCTCAAAAATGACATATGCTGCGTTAGGTATGTAAACCTTACATAAAGTAAGTAATTAAGAGCCTGTAGAAAACAGGGATTGAGTATTTTACTGAATTATCACCTCTCCCTTGGGATTGAATTAATTTGTATTTGGAACACTAAAAGTACTTAAAGAACATTGGGCACTTTGGACCTGATGATGTCTAGAAATGAAACTTATTTTAATATCAAGGCGATTTTATAGTGTATCGATTCCGCTAACAGCTATACTTTTCAATTATATACGAAAAAAGATATTTAAGAAAAAAGATAAGATAATAAGCGTTTCAAAACTCCTGAACGCATCCGGATAGTGATTTTTCTCTCCATAAATCGCTATTTACACTGTGGCTTGGACATACTTTTTTAAAAACGTTCCGTTTCGCGTGCTTTAGTTGTTGTTCTGAGGTTTCACGTTTATCTATTTATATATATATATATATATATATATATATAAAAATGGATCTTCGAAATGTATGTACGCACATAACTTTTGAACGACTGCATCAAATTGGATGATTCTTGGTTTTATGTATTCGTTATTGTTAGGACAAGGTTTGTATAATATAAAAATTACAATAATTTTAACATAAATTTAAAAAATGTTGTTAAAAAAACATGGCGATACAAAGTACGCCGGGTCAGCTAGTTTGAAATAAAGTTGTTATTGTTCAAGTTGAAATATTGAGCAAAGAAAAATATTCAGAGACTGCGCAAAACAGTAGCACTTTCTTAACACGTGACTCATATTTACGGATAGAGGTAAATGATTAGGGAAGTAGTATGATCTTTGGCTCTCAGTGGCATGACCTATAGATAACATATAGTAGGGAAAACTTAAGTTCATATCCTATCATCTAGTGAAAACCTGAAGTTTCAAGGTAGCCCAACGACCGATATCTCGATAGAACGGACGGACAGCCGGTTGGGAAAATAGCACTTAGATTAGAGTATAACAAAACAAAGTTTGGGTTGCAGTCATCATTAGAGCTCAAATATATTTCCACCGAGGGGCTCGAGCCTACCCTAAGTTAGGGTGTTAAGGCCTTAGTCAGCCACGCTGGCCCAGTGCGGATTGATCGACTTCACATCTTTGAATTTCTTCGCAGATGTATGCAGGCTGCCTTACGATGTTTTCCTTTTCCATAGGAGCGTCAGATAAATGTACATATTATGAAATTTGAAAACGAAAAAACACATTGGTACATGGCGGGATCGAACCCCAGATCTTCCGACGGGTCACGGTAAAAAATTTAATTAACTACTTGACGGAGCCACGAGCTAAATAATGCTTTAGATTTTTCAATCTGACTACAACATCAGTAGGTACCTAAAAGTTCACGCTGTGGGATATAGATACAGTTCACTGTACAAATTGCATCGCTGCACGTTTTTATTTTAAAAATATCAGTGCTCGAGGAATCCAATATCGCTGGCTAGTCGTTCAAAACCTAATCTAGCTCGAAGTCCGTTTGGCGCGTATTGGCTTAATTTGCCCACCTAATAAATAGCACCGCAAGGTTTGTAATCTTGGCACCCAATGCTATCATGTTATTCACTGTTATGCTAATAGGGAAGGTGACAGGGTATGAAAAGGAAAAATCTATTGCATCAGTAGATACAGAAAAAAATATCACAGGTGTCTTTTTCGCTTTCTCTCAATAACAAAAAATCAGCCAAGTACGAGTAGGGCTCGCGCACCGAACTGTAGATACAAATTTATCTAAGCATTGTGAAATCGCAAAACTGGATGAAATTTTTATATGAGTTGTACACTTTTAAAATTTATAAAGAGACTAAGAGACATATAAAAATTCACAATAAAAAATGTTTTTCCATGTCATATAAGAAGAAATCTGGTTGAATTGTAAACAAAAAGTCTATTAATCATAAAAGCTCCGTGACCCAGACTGATTTTTACGTATACATTTTGTTACCTATAATTATTTTATTTTGATTGATTATATTTGACATTATTTTGATGGAGTCATTTTCTGTTTATTATGATAAGTCCTTATTAGAAAATATGAATCTCTAATAACCTTAAGTATTTGTATTTTACGACTAAAACATGCTTGGTCCTTGAATCTAGCTTTAAAATAATATAAAACGGATATCGTTATGGGAAAAACATATTGATTGGTTCGTAAAGTTGATATCATAGAACGAAAACGAAACAAAACGCAATTTTAATTTCAATATGCTGCCACACGATACATAGACACATCTACGTCACCGATCAAACCGACTTCTTTCAAAATCTGATAGCGTCATTAAGTTTTTAGGATCCCATATCCAAATAGCGTACTCCCTTGAGCTGTGTACCGGAAATTACGTCGCGAACGCGACATTGTGTCAGTTGGATTATTGTCAATTCGGTACGTCATTTCCTCTAAACGAAAACATCCGGTAATTATTCGGAAATTGTCGAATGTAATATAGAGCGGGTTGTTAAAGGCCGCCGTTTCATGAATATTAAAGGGATCAGAAAACAATTTGCAAGTTTGAAATTCTTAAGGGAAAGATTAGGAAATGATCCACGTAAAAATCTATTATTAAAACATTTTAAGGTGATATTCAACAATTTCATTTTATCGAAAAATGCAAAGTCGGTAATATAGGTTGATAAGATCAAATTCGCAATTAAAATCCTTTTTTACTCATGCTATTACCAATACTTCCACCACCACACGTATATCGAAAGTTTTAAAAAGTGAAATATTAAATTACCCGTCTTGCTACCATCTAAAACTTAACTATAGTAGTAGTTGTTGTTGTTGTTGTTGTCCTATGGTACCCCGGTGGTACAGAGGGCCTTCGTGAGACGTCTCCATCCGCTCCTGTCTTGTGCCTCTCGCTCCGCGTCCCTCCAACTCAGCCCGGCTACTCGCAGCTCGGCGTCGACGGTGCGCTGCCACGTGTGCGCCGGCCGGCCCCGTCGCCTGCTCCCACGCGGCCTCCACGTGAACGCGACTCTGGTGGTGCTGTCCTCTGGCCTCCGGAGAGTGTGCCCTATCCACTTCCACTTCCGCTGGGCAATATCCTGCTTATAACTATATAACTATAGTAGTAACACAGGTAAATTTATTACCCTTAGTAGTGGTGCAGTTGTAATTTGTATGCCGCCTACCCTTTGTTATCATTTGTAAAAATGTTACTAGAAGATGTACAATTAGATTTTTTAGCACTGTAACATTACCTTGGTAGATAATTATTATGTTCGTGCTACTTGAAGCTGCAACTAGTAGGACAAATTAATAGACTACGAGGAAACAGCCCACCTTGACTAGAATGCTAAATAAATTGAAAGTGAAGACAAAGAGATCTAATTCTGTTGAATGTTCATTTGGGCTGGAGAAGTACTCGGTGGATTAATTGATCATAGCGTCAGCAGGGTATGTTGAAGGCGCAGGTTCAAATCTTGGGGTGAAATTTTATCTTGTATTATTTATTTCTTACACACAATGTGTTATTGAAATAAGAACAGAGCTTACCCGCTAAAATTAATCGTTGACATCCTAAAATATTCCTATGAATATTTATTTTTAATATTACCTTCGCTGGACATAATATCTTGGTCATCATATGTACATAAAATATAATACAATTTTATATTTATGATGTTTTAAATAATAATAAAAAAATTATATATCACATTCGTACAAACACATTTTAACTACCTATGCGACGTCAAGAAATTAATTGTGCATGATTTAATACAATCATGGCCGATATACTGGATTATCAAAAACCGATTTTACTTTCAACGAAACAACATCCAATAATTGATTCTAGTGAGTCGTTAACATGACGCCAGGAATTGTAGTGTAGAGTAGCAGAATGATTGGATGTAAATAGACTTTAATAACTTATTAATAATGCGTAAACTATTTTTACAGTACACTTGCTCTGAAAGTGTCCGATGACAAGGACCCACATAGGCACGTAAAGAGCTACTTACCGCACACCTGCGCTAAAGTAGTTTTACAGTACACTTGCTCTGGAAGTGTCCGATGACGAGGACCCACATAGGCACGTAATAATATGTAAACGATTTCGTTCAATTTACAACACTGTACCAACGTCAGTTTCTATTTTAATAAATAAATAATATTTAAAAAAATGTTTTTTTTTTATTTCCTCGCATCATGTACTGGAAAACGTTGTACAATACACGTGTAGTTTGGTCATTCCCAACTCGTTTCGGTGTAAAACACTCACTACGTTCGTGTTTTATCATCACCGCCACTCAATGGGAATAACCATCTTACTACACTTGTATCGTAAATAACTATTATACAACATGGTGACAAATGAACAGGTAAAAAGTTTTAATGTCGCCGAGTGATTTATTCGATTAATATATAATTATTATATAGTTGCAGCTGTTATATAAGTAAAGTGTAAATGTATAAATTTGGAATCTTGTAATTGGCTTGTATAATGTTTTACACAGTATGTTTTATATATTATAATTAAATGCTGTAAGATATTCAATAAATAAAAATATAGTCTTATAAAACTCTCACAGTAAAAGCCAATTGTTCCAATTCAGCCAATCATCATCACAGCTCATATACGTCCCCACCGAGGGGCTCGAGCCTACCCTATGTTAGGGTGATTAGGCCTTAGTCAACCACGCTGGCCCAGTGCGGATTGGTCGACTTCACATACACCTTTGAATTTCTTCGCAGATGTATGCAGGCTGCCTCACGATGTTTTCCTTCACCGTAGGAGCGTCAGACAAATGTACATATGAAATTCGAAACGAAAAACACAGTGGTACATGGCGGCCTCGAACCCGGACCTCCCGATTGGAAGGCAAGTGCCGAGTCCACAGCGCCACCGACGCTCTGACAATTGGTGATTGGAATTTTAGTGACAATTGGTATAGGTATAGTACCTACTTATCTATCTATTATCCGGAATCTTGGATTGCATTTTTACACGCGGCCGCGTGGAGAAATTAAATGAAAACTTTCAGCTTTCCTTATCTATTACTCTATCTATCTATTACTGATGCTAGTCGCCACTATAATCCATGTCAAATTGTATATTTTTATATAAATCGTACCTATTCAAAATTTTTCAAGTGAGTTGACGAATGGGTGGTTTTTCGCTTCATAAATAATAATAGAGATGTATAAATACAGAACCAATTAAGTCAGCACTCTAGCTTCGTGTCACAGCGGCTAGTCATTGACCAACTATTACCAATAACACCAAAATACTTGGCAATGGACGCCGGCATTAATGAGTCGTGTCCATTTAACGCGGAAACAACCGCACTTTCAATTAAACCTCACTACGCTTAATTGATCTAAACCGCACGGCAAAAAGTATCAGCTCTGAAACGGTGTGCGGAGCTCAAAAACTAGGCCGAGCCACTACTGAATTCATTTAAAGGGCGGCCTCTAATGTTTCGATAAATATTTATTATTGTCATGAGAAATAGAATATTGCATCCTGCCTGCATTCCACAAGCTCAGCATAATTACGTTTTCTTGCGTTCCTGCTCATGAGCTAGGCTCATTCGTTAAATTACTCGATTGAAGTTACAAAGGTAACATGCCATTCATTCAACGCCAACACTCGCCTAGCGACAAGTGTTTGAACCCGCTCGCTGCAAACGATCGATTGAATAATAGAGAATTACTGAAATCGATTGAAAATCGATAGAAATCGAGAGCTCGGCGCCAGACGAACGATTTAAAGTCCCAGGTAGCCGATTTCTGAATTGTCCGAAATCGCCATAGAGGAACCGAGAGATTAATTTTAACTATCGGATAATAATAATAATACAATTAAACTTGTTATGACTTAGGTAAAATGATAATACTCGTAGCTAGCTATCAGGCTCAGATCAAATCTGAATGCAATCTTTATTGTATTGTTGAAACCTGAAAAAACTATTTATTTTCGAAACCCGAACATTAATCTCAAGTAGACGTTATCCATACATCGTTTTTTTATTTTGGTGTAATATAATATTTAAAAATTTTAATATTTATTAATCCATTCGTTATTTTATATCGCACGCGGGTATCTTAAATCCATAATTATACTACACACATTGCAGGTGAGTTGGAACAGTTTTCTATGAGAAATAAGCTCACCTATTACACTGTTTTCATATGATATAATATCACAAAATGTATGTTCTAATAGCGCCAAATAAATTATTAAATAAAAAAATATAGATGATTCTTATAACCTTGTACAGCCTAAATTATTATGTTATACCGGCTGACCTTATGTCTTGATTACTTATTCCATACCGTGCTTGGCCACAAAGCCCTTTGATTCACTAGAGATGTACTCCTCAAAGTTAACGACACAATATCTCATGTCGCTGTTTGCGTTTGTCAGATGTTTCATGCAGTCTGACCCTCTAATCAGTGCACAATGATGCTTCCGTATTGCAAACAGGTCGGCCGACTAAAACAATGTAACGCAACTTGCCCTGTAAACCTCCCATTGTTCAAGTGTTCATGCGACGGTGATGCCAGCCGTTGGGATTCGGAACAATGTTCAACTAATTTGATATTCTTGCTGAGCACGGAAAACAGTACAAATAATCTTTTACCGTTGTATGGTTAGCATTATTATTCTTTGACAGATGTTTTGCGATGTTAGTTGGTTAATGGTGCTAGCTTTTTGCTAATAGACTAGATTTGTATGGCGTTTGGAAGAAAATGTAATGATTTGTAAATTAAAAATGTAGCTGTCCGTTCACCTGATAAAGTTTTTTTTTATGAAATAAAGAGAATTACCGATGTATATTTATATCCTGATAGAATAGGTTACTTTTATTGTTGTAGACGTTTTTAGTTTGTGGAAATATCCAAAGCATTTGATGACGGTAGTGTTATATAGGTATACTCGTAAATGTTGTATTAGTAGCGCTTATAAATTTTTATTCTAAAATTATTTTTAAATTCAGTAGTAAAATTATTATTAATCCTGAGAAAAGACCAAGAAAGCGGATAGAAACTACAAACAATAATATAAGTTGGAACTTAGAGATAAAACAGAAATCAATAAAACCCGGGAGACTCGGATTCGACATTTTACAACTCCACAGTAAAAACTACCTACGGACTCAATAAAATGACATCCGTGAAACTTGTCATAATACTACTTACAGAACCAAACTTCGAGATCCTTTGTCCTTTTCCGATTTTGAGGATCTAGCTGTTATCTCTTTTACTCGGCGGTGCCTCGGCAAATTGAAATCGTAAAGGGTTCCGAGGGGTTATTCTGTGAGCTCGTAATCAAATTTGGAACTCGAAGTTCGCTGTCCAACGCAGCGAGAGCTCGTGCGCTTTTGTGACCTAGGGTCACCATGCTGTAATGTACGACAATTCTCGAAACTCTGATTACGGACTACAGAGTAGTTGTAGGGCTGACCGTCGATAAACATTGAGCGGGACGTATCATTGTTCCGTGTATTTTAATTATTACGAGTAGACTCGGCTCCAGGCCCCGACCTTTAACTCAAGTACCTCTAATGGGTGCGAGCGTTGTTTGTTTTGCTAGAAGAAATACCTACAATATTTATCGTTTCGTCTGTGCTTCGTTGTGTGTGAAGAGATGTTATCATAATTACTGAGGTTAGAAATTTGATGTATTCAGGGCTCACTACATTTTGTTTTTTAGATCTCGTTTATGAAGGGATATCACGCTACAGATGGGCTCTAGGCGTAACGCATAAATTTACGCAATAATTTTAACATCACGAATAAGTGACCGATTTAGTGGCGTCAATAACTTTCTTAGCAAGTCCCCCATATGCAGCCACTATTTTAAGGTAAAGGCGATATTATTAACATGTGAAATAATGTGTATTACAACGCAGGTGATAATAGTAACATTAACGCAGTTGGAGCCCTATTGGTGTTTGTCTATTAACGAAGCTCTCTACTAATAGAGTAAAATTATGTCCTGTTCGTTTTTTGGCGTGAGTTTGTGCAAATGTCTAAATCAACAAAAAATTCAAAATAAAACACATCTCTAATGAAACTCAAATCGTTCGACGATCGACAAACGATGGATGAAACGTTTATCGATGAAACGATATGTAACTTAAGGATCAAACGTCAAACGATGACGATATTTTGAAATTTAATAGTACGCGCTTTAGAAATTTCCATAAAATCGGAAAACTTACCCGGTGCAGATTCATGAGTTTGCCGAGCGTTCGAAATGACGTTAAGCTTAATGGTATCCTTAATTAGATGCAAGAGATTGATGCCAATGGCGGAGCACTGAGTATTTAGCATGAACGAGTGGCTGATTTGGTATAAGCGATGGTGTATATACCATAGTGTATATATAATAGAGTGTAAAAAGACCGGTACCGAAGCCGAAACCCACGTATTGCTCCTATCATCACTATAGTTTTTGTCTTCCAGACCATGGTTGTGAAACTAATAGTTGCCGAAATATTCAAGGTTAAAGTTACAATTTTTTCAAGATTTTTATACAAAACTATTCCAAATATATTTTGATAATTTTCATGCAAAGAAACATCTATGAAAAAATCAGTATTTCTTAACAAAATTTATGATTGAAAAGGAATTTCTTGCGCGGGAAACTCGTTTTGCTTTACACGCACTCACACTGACTCACTAACACCGACGCGATATCCGGACGCGCAAGCGCACCCGCCCGCGCAGGCGCGGGCACGTGTTACATTGCGTAGTATTTATTTTTGTTGTTTTTTAAGCCTAAAAATTAATTTCGTTTTGCATTATTGATTTTTCATTATATTGCTTTATTTAATGGTCTGAATGCATAGACGCGGGCTTCGGTATACGTCTTTTTACACCCTCTATAAAATATTAGCTGTGCCCGCGAACTACCTTTCGCTGTAATAAAGCTGAATACTGTAGTTTCCTTATTTTTTTAGATGAGGATTTCTCAGCTTTCTGCAGTGGGAGTTTTAAAAAATCGCTCCTTAGTGGAAGCTTGCGTAAACCAACTAACCCCTTTACCCAATTTCATGCTTCTTGCACCGATAGTTTGGTCGCTATGATTATACCTCAGTTAGTCACTCACCAAAGCTTATTACAAATACAGAAGAACAAAATTATCAAATACGGATTCAGAATACACGGTCACCGCTGCTTCTTCCTGTGGACGTCTTAAGACCCGAATTAGGATGTTCACAATTGAACCTATTCCAAGAAGCGGAAAATCCGAAACAAAGCCCTTTTTAAGCAGCCTCAAATATTACGATATCAAGGGCTGACCAAACCTTTAATTTGGATATGTGGTACGCTCCGGTACACCAGCGGCTAACACACTCGCTTCCTCAGCACCCGACTAACTAAACCTATTTCTGGAACATTTTCACCCCCTATCGACGTTACGTTTGCGTTTAGGAATGCCTATTGGAAAAATTTACCTATATTTTTAACCGACTTCAAAAAAGGAGGAGGTTCTCAATTCGATGCGTATGTTTTTTTGTGTGTATGTTACGCGATTACTCCGCCAATTGTGGACCGAATTTCAAAATTCTTTTTGTATTCGATAGAGTATACTCCTTGGGTGGTCCCAAGGTCACCAAAGTCAGGATCTGATGATGGGATCCCATGAAAAAAAAGGGAATCGTTATTAAATTAGCGCATGGTATTAAAGTGAGCTGGTTTCTTTCACTAAAAAAAATTCAGTCACCAAAAAGATAAAAATAAAAAATATTTTACAAAAAATAAAAACCGACTTCAAAAACACTGAAAAATTAAAAATAATATAAGATTAGGTACAGACAACGTCACACTTATATATTGAAGTCGGTGACAAATTTTAAGACTTTCTAGGAGATCATCGTTTGGCACCGACTTCAATATAGAAGTGTGATGTTGTCTGTACCTATTCTTATATTATTTTTAACTTTTCAGTGTTTTTGAAGTCGGTTTTTATTTTTTTCTAATATAAAAATTTAAGCCAGTTGAAACAAAAGTGTAAACGAATCACGAATATATCTTTACAAATAAAGATGCCATGGGACATTAAGTCTGTGACGTCACGCGACTCGAGTTCATTGGTATTCAGTCATTTGCGCTCTGAAGAGTTGCACTGTTTTGATTATTTCTACAGGCAATAGTAATTTCTCGTGATATCTGAGACCGTTGAGACTTAAAAGCAAACGTGATTTGTGGTGCGTTGCAACGACGCGATACTAGAGTGGTCGTGTGACCACACGGGACCGTCAGGGCCAGTGAGCGGCCACAGTCAATTCGCGCAGAAAATACGTAAATTTTAATATTTCGTTTTTCAGTCATTTGTTGACGGAAAAAGTCACTGTTTTTTTAGTTAGTTCTATATTTTAATTCTATCTAGTTAAATGTACTATTTTCAACATCATCATGACACTTCTTTATTCACCAAAAGCGTAACCTAACCGTCCTGTCTCGCCTGCGTGGTGTAGTAAAACGTCGTCGTGTAGAAGTGTGAAGAAACATACAACGGTTAGGTATGTGTTATTGCTGTAGCTTAACTTGTATAACAATAATTGATATAATACAAATATGACAATAAGTATCTATCTCTGTTTGTTACTCGTACATATTCATGCCTACGGCCTAACCAGTTCAGGTGAAATTTGTGTAGAGCTATATTGGACCATGGAAAACACATACTTAAATATAGCAGACATATATACTTTACAACAAACATAATATTACAGTCACATACATAATATACATATTATATACACAAGTTTAGTTGTATAGAAGATGTACAGTAACAAATGGTAGTCGTTGATTTTAAGGATCTCGTAGCAAATAAAACATTTATACACGGAACACTAATAATTTCCGAGTAAATAACTTTAATAGCCTTAGCCTGCATCTGTCTACACATTTAAAGCCGTTTGCGTTAACAGTCCCGAGACAATAACAATAAACTTACAGCCTTGCACCTCCATCTCGATAGCGTAGTTTGCGTAAGGAAATCGTAACCGGTTCCAAATTACGTTAAAGTGTGTTTGCTTTTCATTTTGTCTCGTGCTTGGACAGAAACGCAGAAATAATATTTTGCGTTCACATTGCATGCCTACGAGTTTTTACTGCGACACCTTTGTATTGACATACAGTAATTGTATGATAATTTCAACAAAAAGAGTTTGTTAATAATATACATTATTATCGTGTTCCACGGCGTAGCACGGACCGTGGATAAAACGGGACAAGAGACGGGAGTGGAGAAGTTTCGCCCGTTGATCGGCCACACTTGTGCATTCCATAAGGACGTGCTGTGGCTTTTTTTCTGCCTCCATGCATCCTCTGCATAGAGGGCTGTCTGTCACCCCTATTGTGAATAGGTGTTCGTTTAGGAGACAGTGTCCGGTTATAGTAGCTATAACTTTTCGGATTTTGTCTCTCTTTAGTCTGATGAGGGATCGGGCAAGCTTCTTGGATGGTACCGGGATTGCATCTTTTGTCTGTTTGCATCCCTCATTGGCTGGCATCATTAATGGGATCATTATTGGTATCATTAATGGGAGTTATTCAGACCATCAGCCTGAACAACTTTCACTATCGGGCCAATTCTGAAGTCGCGAAAAGATTCGCACAATAATTCAGGACTATTTCCACATATGGGGCAGATGATTTTCTCGCAATTCCTAATTTCGACTCATAGAGAAATTCGTTTAGTTTGGTCTGAACAACCTCATCAAATATCACAAGTTTGTGGAACACCTCACATTGGTAAATTGATTGCTGATGAGATCGAGCGAATTCAGCGACTCTCTGGTAAAATCGTTAGCAATTTTGTCCACAAAACCAGAGGTCTATGGTGCATGTAAATATTTTCTGTAATGTTAAAAACATTTCTGAAACAATAAAATTATTCCCCTTGAATACCATTTTAGTTTTAATTATGTTTACATTAACCTGTAAGTTATAAATTTTTATATTGGATAATAAAAATAAAAAATAGAACAAAAATAATATTAACCATGTTCAATTCAATAGGTATTTTAATTAATCTGCATATACATACAGGATCACTTACAAATATTTACACATATTGAAATGTATGATTTGGTAAATTTTGTTTAAAACATGCCTGTCTTGAATGTTAGGCTATTTTTACATATATAAACACTTATCAACATAACCTAGAAAAAAATATCAAATTGCTTAGTGCTTATCAAATTCAAAAAATAAAATCAAAATAATAATCTATGTTCAAATATGATTCTTTTGAATCGTCAATTTTTAATGGGTATTTACCATTCAGGACGTCTTTTAGATGATAAAAACTTAAGAGTTTCTATTTTCCTAAAGCCTGTACGATATAACGGCAAGCTAATTTTAATTTCTTGTCTCTTATTGATGAACTTAAAAATGAATGTATCAAACTTGTATTTTTAATTAAACAAATGAATACAGCTAATATATATAGTAAAATCTTAAACGTAATTCATCATTATGTACAATTACCTTAACGTTTCTGCTACCGAACAATAAACTCCCATATCATTGTACTATCAAATAAACGTCTCGAGACTACCAAACAAAACTATTTGCTCACACTTAGACATCTCCGACGGAGAATTTGGGCACAATTAAATGTCAACACGTTGATTGGATGTTTGCAATAATATCGCCCGGGCTCGACACAATAGCGACTCCTTTCACGTGTCGGTGGCTATTACGGTGCGATGTTCAGGCTGCTTGTAGTTAATACGAGGCAGTTTGACAGATGAACCGACAAGTTTGACAGTGTATATTCAGCTTTTGTTAGCTGAAATTATACCTTGTACGACTATTTCCTTACTTCGACCTTTGTTGTTGCATGGTTGTGTACTTCACTCCTTAGTTATATTGCGAACGGATAGACAAGGAATGTTCATTTCTTTTAGTAATAATAGCAATATATCGTCTATAGCTGGGCATAATCTTGCCCTGCCACTAACACTCGGTCTCACAGACATATTAATTTTCTAAATTTGTTCTAACCTGTTAGTTACCAAAAAAGTTTTGGATTTGTTCTTGCAAACACACTTTTCTGTGCTTGATGGTTGATTTATCTGTTCTTAAATCTGCTTTGCTTGTTACAAAGGTATTACCGATGTATATTATTTTTACCCTAATTAGAATTGTTTGTAATATTAAAAACACGCGGTCTCACAGACATATAAATTTTCTAACTTTCTTCAAACCTGTTAAGTTACCAAAAAAAGTTTTGGTTTTGTTAATGCAAACACACTTTTCTGTGCTTATTTGTTGATTTATCTGTTCTTAAGTCTGCCTTGCTTGTTACAAAGGTATTACCGATGTAATAATTGACGTAATTATAATAATAGCTATTTTTGAAGATTCTATATCAAGTTTTCTTTCATACAGCCTATCATTACTTCCCACAAGGTATGTTGAAGGCTAACAGATTTCCCGCTGCATAAATAGAATGAAAGGTTGACGTTATACACACAAGTGTAATATGGCAGGAAGTAGGACATTGACGCAAAAACTATTCTTTGGCATAGATTGACCAATATGTTTGTTTTTATACAACACAGCAAACAAGCAGGCCCACCTAATGGTACCTAAGTAGCTATTGTCGCCTATCTGTATTATAAATGGCTTTAGCGATTGACTGAAGTATCAACATAGAGCCCAAACTACTGCAGCTAGAAGCATGAAATTCGGAACAGGGGTTCATTGGCTATTCATTAGCGAAAGAAAGCTGAGAGATCTTCGTCCAAAAATAAGGAAAACCGACACAGGGAGTGAAGGAAAACAACATGGCGAGAGTAAAATTATCCTGTCAAATCTCTTACATACTTAGGCTCGTAATAATAGTCGCATCTCAAGTCTGAGCTCGATCTTGAGTAGCAGTTTTGACGTTTAATGTATGGCACATCTGTCAAAAACAACAGCTCAAGATCGACCTCGTACTTGAGATACGATTATTTATACGAGCCTATATCTCACATGTTACGTCAATGGAAAATTCAACTTTTTATTTACTCGTATATCTTTACCGTAGTAAGGCAAAAGAATCAAGCCCATACAACCGATATTTTGTCACCTATTTGTTGAAAGTTATCATTTAATGTACAATATAATACGGTTAACATAATTTTTTTTTTAATTCCTATAACTTTTTTTTAAACTAACGAGGAATCAATAAAGCTAAAAATTAGTTCGGGTTGCATTACTTCTCGGAAGACTTAAGTAGTAAGTACGAACATATAAGTATAGTTAACCCTTTGCAGTGATTTTCCAGTGAACCCGTATATTGATGCTGCAAATACATATTAAGAGGACTGTGAAGTACCAACTCATGGCTCGAGTATGCACTTTCAAAAATGCATTGTGTTGTACACTGCTTAGAGCTAAAATTCGGGGCAAGTGCCTACATTTCACATTGAAATATTGTTTTAAGGCGATAACGGTTTTACCCCATACCTGTACGAAATTAGACACTTTTGATCTCATTAGATTCAGTATACCTTAATCTATGTTTGTACGTTTACTAATTTTTTGTAATTCAATATAATTTAGTCAAAAAAAGATAAAACTGTTCAAGGTAGTTTTTAAGTCTAAAATATAGATATTTTATATACTGAGCAATATTACTTCAAATTCAAAACGTACAAACCTAGATCTTCATTATATCTATAACATTTCCAAAAATTATGAAAATTGGACTATGTAAAGAGGGAGAAAAGCGTTATCACGTTTTGCATGAAAATTTACAGCTTCACAATCCTCTTATTTTCACAATACTCTTATGTTTTTGATTATAAATTTAGGTAGACCATCCTTTTTTCTAGGGTATATCTGGAGTGATTTTCAATACTTTCTCTTGGTGATTCATAATCGTAAAAATCACACGAGCACAAAGTCACGGGCAAAAGCTATTGGAACATAGAGTTTTTGCAAATATAAAACCTTAACAAGGACCCAATGAACATTGCCAACTTGCGACATAAGATGTCAAGTAGCAGTACCCAGTAATTTCACTGCCTTACCCTTCAAACCGGAACAGCATTTGCAAACACCTTGGCTTGCTGCTTGGCGGCTGACGTTGGTAACTTTAGTACCGAATTTCCTTCAGAACGAAAAACGGATTTCACTATACGATTCGTTTGACATTCATTTTACTTCTGATCTTCGGAAGAAATAGGCGAGTATTCTTTCCGTTGTCGAAAGCTCAAAAGGATCCCAAATAATTAATCTCGCGGTGCCCTCCGCACAATTCACACACGCAGAAAAGTTTCAATACAAATACGCATACAAAACGTTCAGAGCCAAATTAAAAATGCCCTAGTGGCGTCTTCGAGGCGTTCAGCAAAAAATTCCTTTGGACGATTGACAGCTTTGAGGATATCTGCCCTTTTATCCTCAAATGGCTTTCCGAGTTGCGTCTTCGAACGAAATCAACAAGTTGTATTAAAATTCGCCAAATGATCGACGTGAATCGGCATTAAATTGGTGAGCGTTGTATTTGCATATTCACGGCGCGGAGCCCTCATTAAACGACACCCGTGGACTGGTCGTTAAATCGTAGGCAAAAAGTGACGCGTCACGGTTATTCCGCCTTTTTATTTGCCTTTATGTGGACACGTTCATTTTAGGGGCATGTGAGAAGAACTCCGTCTATTTAGGTCCTTCTGATATTTCCGATGATGTGTATAGCTTAATGTGTAAAGCTTGCGATGATTAGAAGTGAACTTTCGTTATTTTTGATTTAGACGAATGCGGCAGTACCGAGTCGCATGAAACTTGAAAACCTATAGTTTGCTAGCCGGATTAAGGCGTAGAACTATTTTATTCCGCTAAATACACATTCTTTTTCTATCCAAATTAACAGTCACAGAATTTATTGTAACTTCTGTTAAGTTTTCTTCTAAGCCGCTGAATTGATAATACAAATTATCAGTAGGGATCTTCTATAGGACTTCAATATGCTTACTACTTACGTGTAACTGAACGCCGAAATAATATTTAAGGGACATAATTCTGGGTAGGATAATAGATGGACCCTAGGTGCTTGTCTTAGATCTGGACGCCAGGAATACTTTCCGAATTAATACTTTAAATTGAAAGCAAAAACTTTCAAGTGACAACCATAGTCCAGCTACTATGGAATTAACACAAAGGAAATGTAAACATTGAATGAAGAAAAAAGGTACGGTAATTTAGGGCTGTCGACACCTAGGATCAAAAAACAATTTATTTAGTTTATATGAAAAAAATTTGCTTGATTAGCCCCAATATTTTTTCCTACAGAATCCCCACTTCTGATGAATATATACCCTTAAATATTATTTCGGTGCTTAATTACACCACAAATATATGAAGTAGGTATTTGAATATGAACTATGTAAGTTAGCCCACATAGGTCATATATACAAATACCTCATTACAATGACATATAGCAACACATTCTAATACTAAAAAAATATCATAAAATTAAACCGACTTTTATTTTTTCTTAATATATTTTTTTTTCATTTTAGTGAATGAAATCTTTTTAATTTTAATAATTATTAGTATTAAATTCAAATTAAACCTACTTGGTAATAAATGCGTATTGTATTTCAAAAACTAACCTCTTAACTCCTGAAAGTTAAGGATCCTTCCATCATCAGCTCAATTCATGACTGCCAGACGCAAATACGTGAATAGCTTACAAAAAACATGAAACACCTTAGACGTACCTATAACATTTAAGTGTTTCCCTCGATTTTCATAGGTTCCCATCATCACATCCAACTTTGGTGGTAATGGGACCAACCTCGGGATATACTCTTTTCAATAAAAATATAATTATCAAAATCGGACTACTCTGTAAATAGTTATGCGTGTTCATACATAAAAAATATATACGCGTCGAATTGAGAACCTCGTCCTTTTTCGAAGCCGGTTAAAAACGTGACAGGGAGATTCAGTTAAGTACTAGACTCGTCTATTCCTCTTTTATTTCTTTTTCTGTCTCAAAACACTCTGGTTCTCGCACTGCCGTGTTCCGCTATGAAGGGTAAGCCAGGCAGTGAAATTACTGGGAACTGAGACTTGACATCTTATGTGACAATCGAGGTCCATGTAGGGATTATAGATTTGCAAATCTTACAGGAACCACATCTACTAATCTAATCCACTACTCGTTGCTCGTGACTACTGCGTGGAAATCAGTTAGATCGCGAGTTCGGTTACTATGACACATTCCCTAGCGAACTAATTGAATTTCGAGATAAAAGTAGCCTAGAAGGCTTAAGGAGCTTAAGTCTATGCCAAATTTCTTTCAAAATGGTTCAGCGGCTGAGGCATGTAAGCGTAACTCACAGACAGACAAGCAGACAGACAAGAAGAGATAAAAGGTTAAACCATCGCTTCAGTATCCCCCTAAGGAATCCAGTCGCACTCGATCCGAGAATATTAAGCAGCACTAAAAACACTAAGCCACCACACTACGAAATGATTTATTCGGCAAAATTTACAACCAACGTGTCTGAAGGACGAAAGTCTGGCGCTCGCTGGGGTGTTGTCAGTTGAGATAGCGTTGCCTTGAAGTGATTAATGTGTACCCTTGTCCCAGAACACGTCACCTAGCCGCACGGTTTTTAATATAATTAGGAGGCCGAACTTTTGTTTCTAACGAGCGAAAGATTTAAGCGCGTAGGTCTGTAGTATGTTCTTTATTTATGGCGCGCCCTTTTTGTATTATGCAATACTTGTTTCGTTTTTAAAAGATTGCAATTTGGACGTGTTGAATTAAGAAATATGCCTTTGACCCTACAATATAGGATATATTATATGCACATTCTATTACTTTAACTCAAAATTTGATTAGTTATTTTTTTATTATATAGCTTCTCTGGTGTAGCTCTTGGCCTTATCTTACCTGATGATAAGTAGATAATAAGGCCGAAGATGCAAGCGAGCTTCACCTGGATTCCTCAACGATTGAGGAACTCGCTATATTATCTCTAATTGTCGGAGGCCAACAGTTTTATTAACATTGTTATTATACCGACAAACTTGGGTGACACGGCGGTAGCTAGTCGCAAGGCCCATGCCATATCATCAACCAAACCGAGCTGAAAACTTCTGACCTCATGGTGAATCGCACTCCGGACCTCCCGATCAACACCTGGTGGTTTTAGCCATTAGACTACGAGGACAGTTAGTTTGGTAAGTGTAATTAAAAATTGAAAATAGTTTATTTTCTTAACCAAAATATCACTTTTTCTACAGTGCTTATGAGACCTCCTAGTAGGTAAATTAATGTGCCTGTGTCAAGAGGTCCCGCTCTTACGTAACTCGGTTATACAGAGCGTTTACATAAATCAAAATCTTAATAAATTATAATTTATATAAAGTGTAATAAAACTAAGGGAATAAGTAAAGACAATGATTATTGCCATAGTGTTAGATTTATCACACTGATACATAGATGAATAAGTTATTAAAAATACTAGCTGTTGCCAGCGACTTGGGCTGCGTGGAGTTTAGTAGTATCACGCGTCCGCTGAACTCATTAGAATTCGGAATAAAAGTAGCCTATATCCTTCCCCAGGTTTGAAGCTATCTGTAAGGAGATGTTATATCACCCTCAACGATATAGCAACTCTTTGTATTCCCAAAACTAACCAGGCTGCAATTTCGCATTTTTATATTTGTCTGTTATCGTTCTATTATCCCGTCACTCAATAGCCGACATCAAGACGCTAAAAAGTCGCGATGGCACTATTAATTATAAAATTTTAGCATCAATACGTTTTTGGATAAAAAAATATTATAGTTGACATGTTCTAATGTCCTTGTAAATTTAAAGCACTTTTGTAGTGCCTTTTTAAAAAATTTGGTTAAGTAAAATATATAGAACCGTGGTGCACTATTAACGACTCTACTTACTGCACAACCTGTTACCATACATATCGCTATGCCAAACTTCATTAAAATTGGTTAAGCGGTTTAGGTGTGTGTGCAAGCGCAACAGAGATGCAGACAGAGTTAGTACGTTTGCATTTGTCACATAAGGATGTTTTGTTGATTTTCTATAAGTTTTAAGTCGATTAAAGCAGAGATTTAAATCAATTTAAATCTCTGGATTAAAGTACCTGACAGGTTTTGATTCCCTTGTAAAAAGCACAAAACATGCGAAAATATGCGACAAAAGTGATCATACCTTTTAATTGCGTTGACTTACAAGTTTGATTCGTCCACAGCTGAAAGAGGCCGTAGACCCGAGTATTTGATATTTACAGTTTGATATCTCTACACGTCCTCTGGAAAAAGCATCTTGACAGACACACAGACGGACAACGGAGAGATCCTATAAAGTTTTCGTTTTGTCCTTTGAGGAACAGGGGGCATAGGCAAGTGGCAATCGTTTCATAGCGAAACGATAACTAAATTCGTCATCGTCTCTGAGGTAACGTAAACAAATTCCGATAGCCAATGTAAGGATTAGCGATCGCTGTGTCGAACTGTTCTTTCTCTAAGAAAACGACATACTGGTTGTCTAAGTACTCAAAACTGAGAAATGGAAAAGAAATGGTAAAATAAATGTTTAAAATTGATATTTTCATTTCATTTTAATGAAAAATGAGTTGTTTTTAGTAGTACATGAAACTTCGTCGATTCTTTGCGGATCAATTTGTCTACCAACTTACATAATTATATTGACTTTGATCGATCGCTACGTTATTTAGCGAAGGCATATATTAATCACATACATTTTGTTATTGTCAAACTTCGTTATCGTTCTTGAATTGTCACTTTGTCTAGGCCCCCAGAACCCTAAAAAGCGTTCGACAATAACCAAAATCACATCAAATTAGCCGAAACGTTTTTCTGATATCTTTTTAAATTTCAGCGTTTTTTTTAAAATTTTAGCTCACAATTCGAAAACTATCGTTTTAGTTATTTTGACTATGATACATTTCAGATAAGTTTTCGTTGTTTTTATGAATAAATTTAGGTTTTTCCAATGTGTCGAAGCTATCATACAAAGGGTTTGAAGTCAACACTAACCTTGTATGCAACCAACTAGTCACAATGTTGTCCCACTAAGCGAGCTAAGCACAAACTTAGAGCATACTAATTCACCTTTGTCGCTTCTGAATTTGAAATGTGTTCGGACACTGTAACGTGGTAGCAATATTCTCGAACATTCAAGTAATAAATGACACTTTTGAATCTTTCTTTGGAAAAAATGTAGGATTGCATGATGAGTTGATTTGCATGCTTTTTTTTACAAAAAATGTTTATTTCCAAAAAAATATGATGCAAATACAAATTTAATATTTTTATTTCTTATTAGTATACCAATAGCCTATAATTTGGCTTATAACTTAAATTATATCTTCAAAAAAATATAGAATTTTTGGTTTTGAAATTAGAAAAAAAAACTTAATATTTGTAAGAAATTTAGGTTCTCAGTCCACTTTAACTAGCTTTTCTAACCTTTACATGTAAACATCCACCTTTTATAACATAATAACATAAATAACTTCTTTAGGTATATTCAATTCAATAATAAAACATAAAAAGATAACACATACGCTGTGATTTGTAAATCAGTTACCCACTATGACTATTACGGGTGTTTAAACATCCGTGAGGAACGCGTGTGACAAAAACTGCGCGTGTGAGAAACTACTCGCCCAGTGCGTTCGAAGGCTACTGACGACTTAGGAGGGTACAAGAAAGCGCAAATCACTGTGATAAAACTCAAGAGTGTAGCAGCAAAAAACCAAACTCACTCGTGTGTTTTTACACCCATATATCCTTTAAGGGTTAATGAAATATGTAGTCGATATACTCGTAAGTTCTGCTGTTGAACTAAAACTATTACTAAAGTCAGTCACAATTATTTATCAAATAACAAACTAATTAGTATTAAACTACAATAACAAGAAAACTTAATACTAGGTACTGATGAAAACACTTTGATTACATAGATATTATACAGGTTATAAAGACCGCAAATTCAATCTATTTAGATATTGTCTATTTTAGACTATAAACTATCGATGCTTATACTCAACAAGTTCGGGGAGTCGCTGTAGAAGAATTATGCGAAGACCTTTTAAGCTTTCCGAATACATGTCCGCGCATAATCCACCGCTTAAGGTGACGCAAAACTCAAGTTGGATGACTAACAAAACGGCGCATTAAAAACCTGGAAACTTTGTTGGATATCGTAATGATTCTTAGGGGCATATATTTAAAAAATTCTGTGGTTATGTATCTTTTTAAAGAATCATATATTTAAAAACGTCTGTGGTTATGTATCTTTTTAAAAAATCTGTAAAAACGTTGTATGGCTAAGGTAATAGTATTTATTCGGAGTATCCAGGTGACAATAAAAAAATCCACCTTGTACTGTTCTGAATGGATTTACATGATTGAAATCACGTCACACAGTTTGATATGCGTTCATTCATACTCACGTACGCTTCAAATGATTTCACACTCGGCAACAAAATTGCAAGTCTCTGACTCACGACTTTATCACACTTAAACCACGAAACCATAACAGCGTAACCACTTTTGTCTTAACACGATCTGTCCGTTGTAAGACAAGCGAAAAAAATCAGACTGCTTGTTATAACGTGCAGTCTTGATTCTCATTTTGTCTCTTTCCCGTGCGGTTTCGCCGATTTGCTCTGTACGTTGGTTTCATCATAATACATAGTATCGTTCTCTATATTTTGATAGTAATGATGCGCTGCGAAATTCGTCCAGTGGTTTCGCGGTATACGTTTCGCCGCAGGTACGCTTGCGGCGTTAGAGCACGTGCGGTCCGCTCAAACTCCAGAGTCAGTTAACGACATAGTGGAACCGTCTATACCGTACTTTCAACCATTCAAAATTCCACAATTCCACGTTTTCACGTCATTAAAATCTTAAAGCAATCTACACTCTCTGGTTGGTCTAACAATAGTTCAGTTTCAGTCCAGGTTCATTTGTGGCATGGGACTCAGGAATAGTTCGGAAGCCGGGGTGAGCGGTTATTGACGCATTATCAATATTTTATGAACGCTAGCGAACCCATCCATTATTCAGAACATTTATGCATTCCTATCCGCGGGGGCTTTGATAGAACTAGTGCATCTAAATCGTCGGTATGATCCATCGATTATTATCTGAGAGCATATATGATTGAATAATCCTCCTGCAACTATTCGAGAGAACTGATGTCGAATCGACAAACGCAATTACAGAGTTACTTCAAAATTTAAAGGCTTTTGTATTTATTAACACTCAATTTATATCAACCCCTTCGTTTTATTTTGTAAAAATGGCATTCTTGAGATTTAAATATAAAGTCTCTCTAATTACAGATGTTTGGATTTTGGGCAAGTTCCACTTCAATCCTTAAGGCGGCCGAAATGGTTTTGACCACCTCCATAGTCTACACGGAAAAAAAAGATATCTTGATTCAAGAAAATATGCGGTTATATATGCACTATGCAGTTAAATGTCTTGAATTAAGACGATGTATTTTTTTGAATTCAAAAATGATATCATTTTGAACGAATGTAAACTGCATTCAATCAAAATAACACTGTCGATTCACTAAACATAACAGAATCTTGAATTAAATAATGATTGTCTTATTCCAATGAATTGGTTTTCAATAATACTTTAGTATAACACGATCACGCCATTCAGTCAAGATAACAGAGATTTTGTCCTGAACTCTTCTGCCTCAAATGAATGAAATAATTTTTTGATTCAATGATATCGGTTTTCTAAACCACTTTATTTAGACGATCATTTCTTCCAGTCAAGATAATATTATCTTGTGCTCATCTCTACACAATTAAATGAATGAAATATAAAGTATTGAATGGAGATTCTGTCTGCCTTGGTTCAACATGATCGATATGATTGATTCAAGTCATTACTTCGTTCAGCCAATATAACTGAAATCTTGGTTCTAAATACCATCTACTATAAACTAAGTAGATATATTATTGTTCTGAACAATTATTTGTTGTGCATTATAACATCAGCATATTAGCTCAATAGAATATTTTGTTTTCGTAAGATTTAACATTTTGAACCAAGCATATCGACTTATCTGATGGAAATCTAGGTATTCGAGTCAATATAATGTTTTATTGTCTTAAAAGAATAATTTCTATTTAGAAGAAAATATTCTCTCGGTTTAAAGTATAAATGATCTTCAAAGAAACTGACAAAAGCTTGACTTAATGGAATAAATTTATCAGGGCAAAACCCCACTAAACAGCACCGTTTAGATTCCTTCCCCTCATAGGTATAATAAATGTTTTTGTGGCATTATTGCTATTGTTAGGTACACTTTAGTTACACGGCGTATTAATAAATAATGCAAGAACTCCAAGAGTGCTACACCACTGCGTAGATTTCCACACGACGATTCGGAAATGCGATAAATAAAGTTAAAAAATAATAAGTACGAGGAGAAGAATGTTAAACGGTAATGCTTAGTGGGGTTTTGCTCTGATAAATTCATTCCATAGAGCCAAGTAGAGGTACAACTGGATCTGAAACAACAAAAATAATTATCACTACAAAGTACTTCGATCATCAAAAACACATTTTTTACTCTAGTATTGTCAGTTTCTTATTTAATTCATTCTGGGAAAGAGTTTCAAAAATTAAAAAATTCTTAATAAAGTATAAAATATTATTTATTTTTTAAAAATTAACTTTACAGTAAGCGATTTCCTTAAGTTACACAATTAATTAATTTCCATTTTTATACAATTTTATTGCTGAACTATATAGTCGATATATTTTATAATTTTTTTACAGATGCAATAAAATATTACTGGGCCACATACATCAAAAGATGTAATGACCTAAACCATCTTGATGATCCCTACGTGCAATACCCTATGCGGTAGATCACTTACCTACATTTTTGCATTTTTTTTGTGGTCTTAATCTACAAACCTTACATTTGTCAGAATAAGTCTATATTGGCAGACTAAACTTTAAATCTAGACTCAAGTTTCCCTTAACTAACACAATATACACAATTACATATTTTTTTCGTTTCCCACATTTTTCATCATCTGCTTTTATATAGAGGCGTTATTATCACCAGGATTCTGAAAGAAAAATGAAAGTAAAATACAATATTTTTGTCATCATCATAACAGCTCATCTACATTACGTCCCCATCGAAGGACTCGAACCTTCCTTAAGTTACGGTGTTTAGGCCTTAGTCAACCACGCTGGCCCAGTGCGGATTGGTCGACTTCACATACACCTTTGAATTTCTTCACAGATGTATGCAGGTTGCCTCACAATGTTTTCATTTACCGTAGGAGCGCCAGACAAATGTAAATATGAAATTAAAAAAAAGCACATTGGTACATAGCGGTCTCGAACCTTGAACCTCCCGATTGGAAGGCAAGTGCCGAGTCCACAGCGCAGTATTTTTTGTCAAAATGACTAAGTTTTTATGCAATTTTGTAGCTGACATATTCATGTTCAGTCCGATCTGCTGATTATGAATGTGCCAGCTATAAACTTATATATACTAGTATAACACTTTTTTGTCGACCAAACATTTTTTAAAGTTATGTTATGGACAATATAATCCAAAGGTGCAAGGTGACTCGAATTTAGGTGTTCCGGAGTGTATAAACGACTCGGACCATCGGACTCGGACCATCGGACTCGGACCATCGGACTCGCCCACCGAGGGTTCCAGTAACATTATAGAGATGCAACCGCAAATTATCGTAAACTAAGAGGATTTTAAAAAGTTTTGAAGGATTTTTATGATTTCCAAAAGCAAAGTAAAAGAATTCAAAGAAGTTGTATTCTATGTTGCATAAGTGTTGACTCACCTCAACTAATATCATGATACTGTCTGACATTCTTGAGTGAAAGCTTCCCAGTCTTGGATGACTCCCAGGATGTCTTTCCATGGATCCTGTTACGGGTGGGACAATGTAGGCTTGCGTCGAACCCATGTCAACTCCGTTGGTAATTTTGTATCTGAAAATTAATATTTTCAATGTTATTTGGAAACGTCATATGTCATATACGAGGTGTAATAAAGTACCTTACACTAAAACTCAAGAAAGTGAATGAATGTAAAAAAATTCCAAAGTAACATCTATCGAAATATGAAAAATTTTGACTACAAAACAAATTTAGATTAAGTATATTGGTATACTCACTGCAAAACGTTGGATTAAATCTTTCGGAATTTTCCAGGACTCCAAAAGAACAGCAATAATATTTTTTGGTACGGCCATGGTAATAGTGCGCTGCGTACTTCATGCAACTATTAAAAATATCACAAAACTTATACATTTACATTATATTGGCACAGTACTCGTTGGTTTTCATACTCTAAACCAGTCGCAAACACAAAAAGAATTCATCAGACGAAGGCTTCTTCACTAAATCAGTCAATCAGGAACGCGTAGTGTGGTATGGTTGACGCATTGTGGAAGAATACTCGTACAAGTTCTCTGTGGAAATTGTGTTTTTCATCCAAGCATTGTGTATTACATAATGATTACATATGAAAATCTGACATCTTGTTTGAAAGTAAAAGTTGTAAACCGAAAGTGATATTGCCTTAGTTGAAAAGAACATTTGTTTTCAAAGTAAGATAACGGAATTCTTGTGCTAAAGCAATATCGCATTAGATTAAAATTCTATTGATTCTATTCAAAATTCACAATTTATTTACATTAAAGCAGTCATAAATTTTTGTCCAAGAAAAATAAAAGGTTGGACGGACAAAAGATGTACTTGTAACAAAGAAAACTACGGTATTAAAGCAACATTTCCAAATATTTTATTTGAAGAACTTTTTACATTAAAATAATATATACACACTCTTGAACGAAAACAAAGAGAGTTGTGATAAAAAACCTCAGTGTATTCGAACCAAGATAATGATTTTCTTGTGTTAAAGTAATGTTGCATTCTATTAACAATCTGTTGACTCCATTCAATAATGTCTTTAAATTTCATCAAAAAAATAAAAGTTTCATCGGTAAACAAAATTTACTTTGATCAATTGGCTGTGATATTAAAACAAATTTTGGAATAAGTATTTCAATCCAAGAAGTTTTTGTATTGAAATGAAGCACACACACCCTTCAACGAAAACAGAGAGAATTCTGACGAAAAACATCACTCTATTAGAACCAAGACATCGGTTTTCTTGTGTTAAAGAAATATTAAATTATATTAATATTCTATTAGTTTCGTTTAATATTATAACTGAGTTTCGTTGCATATTTATAAATACTTGATCTAAAGGCATATTTTGTAAAACAAGAACATGAAAGTATTGAAACAATTATTTGAGATATCTTCGGTCAAGTAAGTTTCATGTTATTGAAGCAACGAAATTAACTTTAGGTTAAAATAATATGTTCGAATTGGATTCAAGAAAATGAACATTCTTAATTCAATTCCGTGGCATACTGTTTCAAAGTAAATTGTTTTGTCTCAACAAAATATGTTCAAGACAATATAATGTTTTGAATGAAAGAAATCCCGGGACTCTTTTTTTTCCGTGTAGTGATAGAGGAGAGTAAGGGATTCAATTTCCATGGAGGCAGAAGATTTCCGCTAGGTCTGGTTAGTGGTAGAGCTTCTGCGTTGCTTAAAGCCAGCGTCAGTTTGTTGCCGTCATTACAATTTTAATATTAACATTATTGTGTTCTTACAATTAGAGGTAAGATGGCTAAGTTCCGCAGTTGTAGAAGAGTCCAGGTGAAAAGCGCTTCCATCTTCGGCGTTATCGTCACTTACCACCAGGTGAATTTGGTCAGGTGGAATTACGTTGACCGGTTGGTGTAGGGTATTGTACCGAATTTTTCATCTTTTTGCAGACGTGTTTTTTGGGGTGAATTTGCTTAGTCGGCTTTTAAGGCATCCACGTTAGAAGGAATACCGCGATTAAGATGTATTCTAAGTCCGTTAGCGTACGGAGGAGAGTCCAAGGACTGATAAATTCGCCATTATGCCGGATTCTGTACAACAAGCTAAAAAATTCGTTATTGACTTTACTTATAATGTTCGGAGATGACAACATCTATTTTATGACATTCCGGCATCCATTACTGCTTTAAGCGTTTGCATAATCTAATGCGAGTAATTAGTAAAATTATCTCACACCATAAATTATAAAGCTTAACAACATTTAAGGTCACAAAGAAAAAAGATTAAGAAATAAAATATTCAAATTTATTTGGCGTGTCAAAATCTCAGATAACCTTGAATCAGTTTTCAACAAAGTGTAAGTTATTGACATTAAAAATTTATCTTCAGAAGTAATAGCAAAGTTTTTGGACTATTACTCTCTTGCCTTTTACTCTTTTCACTAGAGGTTATAATTTTTTATGGCGAAAACTTTGTTGAAATGATAAAGGGTGTGGGAATAAAATGGAAGTTTGAAGGCCATTTGCTCTAAATTATTCGCTCGGTTTCTTTTATAGCCATATTTTGGGATGATTCGGCTACGATAATGGCTCGTGCCGTGGCATTTACTGGCGAATTCCCAATTTGTTGCGTAGTTGATATTTTAATCTAGTTCCGGTGTATTGTGACCTATTGATACAAAGAGATGCAACATTTGTTAGGCTGTGAAACTATTGGATTTTAATAGAAACACATACCATCCTCATGCCTATAAAGGTTGAGTTGTCAAAACATCCTTCTATACTGTATATGATGTCTAGCACAAATGGTTTCGATAGGGGTTACCTACTCAATGTCAACAAGCAAAATATCAACAGTAAAAATGTCAAAAACTTTTAATCAGCAGTTTGATAAATTTCAATGAATCAAAATAGTACTTTACTTTTTCTCGTATCTTCAATATTAGCCAAAAAAGCGGCCAAGTGTGAAATGGACTTAAGCACCTTGGGTTCTGCACAAACGTGACTTAGTAGTTAGGTACGTTGGATTAATGTTGTACTTAACTTCTTAATGTAGACAAATTGAAATAATAAGGATTAAAACGTTTTCATACGAAACGATACTAACAGAAAACACACCACGATTATACATATTGAGTATATAATAAATATTGAGGTCAACAATAGAGATAAAGACTATCCTATCTTTTAGGTCGGACCAAATTACATAAAGTTAGCTAAATTTCATCAAAATGTGTAAAGTAATTACGGAGTTTATCCCGGACAAAAATCATAACGAGATAAGTTTCTAACTTTCTTATTTACACTATTGTTTCTTTAATATGTACTTTACGACCTTGCTTCTTACCAAATTTCCTGATCCTAGGTCAACGGGAGGTACCCTAAAAGTTAAAATTCACTTCTAAAATCGTATAATTTGCAAAAATATCCGACGTAAATGGTCATATTTTTGATCGTGTTGACTTAATAGTATGTTTTTTTTCGAGTATTTGATATAAATTTCAGTTTGGTATCTTAACGCGATCCTGAGAAAATTGGTCTTGACCGACAGGCAGACAGACGGACAGACGGACAGATGGACAGACTGACAGACCGACAACAAAGTGATTCTATAAGGACTCCGTTTTTTTTCCTCCTTTTCCTTTTGAGGTACGAAACCCTTAAATTGCAAATATAAAACTCTATGTAACTCCGTAGAAGCCTAGTCTAACTATACCGTCTGTGATCCTAATTTGTGAAAAAAAATGTATTAAAAATCACTTTGCGGAAACTGCGGTTATCTATATATAAACTTCAACGCTTCCATAATTATAGTAGAGGCTCTTCGCGTTACGAGCTTAATAGTTCATGATGCATCACGCTTGCTCTTACAAAATCCGCAGCCCGTATTCAGAGAACCGTTAAAATGAATATGAAAATGAAATATAAAAGCGAACATACCTCTAATCTGCCTTTTGAATCTTGGTTTTGTGTATTTGGCTTTTAAAATTCATATTTTACTCAACACGTGGTAGTTCATGCTTTTCATCGACTTAAAATAAGCTCTAGACGATCCGTAAAATAAATTGCTAACGAGCTGCTTTTAGCAAAAGCCCTATGATTCAAGTTAATAGATACCTATTTCTCGTATGGTTATTTTTTTTATTTTTAACTTACATCAAAAAAGGTTCTCAATTCGAGGCGTATGTTGTTTTGTTCCTTTTTAAAAATTCTTGTTATATTCGATAGAGAATACTCCTGGGGTGGTTCCATTGTCACCAAGGTCGATGATGGAATCCTATGAAAATCGAGGAAAACCCTTAAATTTTATGGGTAAATCCAACGTCTTTCATTTTCGTATTTGCTTCTGGTAGTCATGAATCCAGCTGATGATAAGTCACGAATTCAGAGATAAGTTTCTTAAATAGAATAGACGCGTATCATCCAGCGAATTTAATACTACTCGTAGTTCACCGAAGGTGAGATCGTATTAAATTAGAACCTTCTTCAGACTTCAAAAACACTGAAACGTTAAAAATAATATAAGAATAGGTACAGACAAAATCACATTTCTGTATTGAAGTCAGTGCCAAACGATGATCTTCTAGGAAGTCTTAAAATTTGGCACCGACTGAGCTAATACTTTATATGGTACTTAAGCATTCAAATAATAACTAAGTTTGAATTAAAATCAGTTAATTTACATCGATTCTTTTATTAAGCTGTCTAACCGATACTGTGAACAGATCTGATGGTCACAAACTTGAAAAAATGATGAAAATAAATCAAATAAGCACAAGGAAAAAAAATCGTATCGGGTGGGTCTCGAACCCGCGTCTCCAACATACAGTGTTGATTTAATAATAATAATAAATTTATTTCAGACAACAAGATCTATACAAATTATAGATAAGACAAATATTTATAGCGGGACAAAACTTTTCTAACATGTGTCATTACGGGGCAGTCATATATTTTGGGTAATGACACAAGCTACTGTTTCTCCAACAGTTAGGTAAGCAATATATTTTTGGAGCCACGTTAACGTATTTGGGAGACGAAGAACGATGGTCATTGCAATGTTTTACAAAAAACTTGAATTGTTGAACTTTGAAAATTTAAAATACAGTTGTCCTTGTCAAAAACACAGTAAAGTGGCTTTAATACATTACGACACGCACGCGATGTCGCAATTCACAAGCAAATACAAACGAATTGTCTATTGAAAGCTACATTGGATAATCTTAACATTTCTCAAAAGGGGGAAATTCTTACGTTTTCTGGAAACCCCTTCTACTTCGAGTTCGTTCAGTCGTAAACAATTATGAGATTTGTTAGGGGAATGTGAGGCGTTTCCGCGAAACAGCTGTTACTGCGTTCTACTAGAGATACTATTAAAGTAACTGTCATCTTCTTTCGGATTTCTGTGAAATGTCAACAATGGCGTCAGTCAATCAGCCCGTAAAATGATTTTGAAACAACATCTCCACTCGCGCGTTCCGTTCGTGGACAGAAAGAAAGACATCGTGCCTCGTCCTCCGCTCGGCGGGCTCCGTTACCCGCACCGCGTGTAACCCGCCTAAAAATACGCAGCATTGCCTAATGAATTTGCATGAAGCAGCACGCTACGCTTACGTCCGACGTGGGCGCCCGCTCAACGCAGCAGACGACCAAGCGCCCGGTGCGTTGAAGGTTGAACGGACCGCGCCCGGTGACGTGTCCGCGCGATGGGAACACACGAGCGAAGCTGTTTTATGAAAAACAGTGGCACATGGGCTGATTGGCTCTATAATTATCTTTGTGTTGTATTGTCTGTGTTTTCTTTGGGCTGGGTAGTAAGTAAAGCAATAAATTATTAAATATAATACTACTATACACCCGCACCATCAAATTTTACTGCTGGCGCTGCGTGAGGCGGGAGTCCAGCGCAGCACTCCGCGATGGATTTTATTTGTTGGTTACAAAAATCTGCACCAAAACTCAATAGGTGTGGTCAACCAATAAAAATGCCCCATTATCACCTCACTAAACATTTCATTAGCCAATCGTAACATGGCGTTTCAAGTTTGATTTAGAATAGTGGAATCGTCTCATTGTCAAATTCTATTGAAATGGCCAATGAAGTCGTTCTGAAGAGTAACTAGAAACTACAGTAGTGATGAACATATTTTTTAATGTATCCCGGCAATAGCTTTTTGTTTATTATTAACTATTTTGTTTAATAATATAATATGTTAATATTTGACAAACATTATTCTGCTATTTTACTTTTATTTCAGATTCTACGAGTATTAGATAAAGACAAACTGAAAGTAAGGTGGGCAAGTGAGGGAAAAGCAGTGTGTATGTAGACAGAAAATTTCTACATCTCAAGCATAAAATAACCACCCGGTGTTCAATTTCTTATGGGAGCAGGGCATTTTCTGTTTGATTTGTTTAGCGGTAAGGCTTCTGAGCCCACCTGGTTAGCTACTACCATATTACTTAAGTTTGTCGCCATAATGATACTGTTGAATTCCGAAAAATGTGACGTAAGATACAAAGCCAGTTCCTCAGTTGTTGAGGAATCCAGGTGAAACTTGATTCCATCATTAATCTTATCATCACTTACCATCAGTTGAGATAAAGCTTTCCTGTTGTATGTAAAAAAGCTGAAGATATCTAAGCTAATTTTTATTCTCAAAATTCCATGGATACTTCTTAACAAATGTTGTTTCTTCCGCAAACCCTGACTAAGCGTAACACTTTAAATTTAACAAAACCTGCATCAGAATAGGTTTCGGCTTACAAAGCAAACCCTACACTGTAATTTGTCCAAAAAGACCGACCAGCCTCAAAGCTACAACACTGTAATAAGATTTGATTCTTTGAAACTCTATTCCAATTTTATTTTCGCCGTTTCCTTAGCTACGGTGTCCATTTTCAGGAAGTTGATATTTTAATACGCTCTTTAGAAGGACAAAGCGATGAACGGATATTTCTGTATTCCTCAAGGCTATTTTTATGTTTATCTAAAACTGGCATTTTATAAACAAATGCATTCAAATGTTATCTACAGGAAAGTAAACCAACATGTGAAGCATGGACTCTGGTCAACGATAGCTGTTCCTAGGATATGGCGCCAATTTTTTAATATTGAGCTATCGACACCGACTGCACACAAAGCAGTCCATATAGATAGATAGATAAACAGTTTATTGTTGCTTCAATCACACACAAACATCCCAAATAAAATACTCAATTTCACAAACAGGTACACATATCAATGAGTATTTTTATAATGAGATGCGTGTGTGTGTTGCAGCGGAACAAAAGGCCATAGCTCAATGAATTTTTTTTCCATATAATATGGACAAAATACTAATATTCTGCTACAACCCACGGAGGATGTGACTGAAATTTCTGCAATCAATTTGCTTGGCACATAAATCAAGAGCATAATAAAATAGTACATACATAATTATTAAACACGATAGACATAAAAACAAAAATGGAGAAACAATTTGTTTTAGCTAGTAACAAGCTGCCTATACATACAAAAATATAAAGATATTTAGTTTGTATGTAATTATATAACTATGGGATTACCTGTTCTAATATAGTCTTATCTTACAAACAAATTCAAGTTTTGATCACTTAACTATATTTGTTTCGGATTTATTGTTATCCTCACTTGTTGTATTCCAAATACATCGTAAATTCATAAAAGATTAAATAATAAATAAATAAATTAATTCATTAGAAATAAAGTCTTCTCGGTAAAACTAACTACTAAATAAGGCAATACTTGAAAGTGACGAACACTTGTCAAGTAACTTCAAAAGATAAAATAATTAAGCACAATATTACTCATCTCGGCGGACTACATCCTTGTTGCAAACATTGTTGCATTATACTGATTATACATGTAATACACATAAAACGTCTTTGAAAAGTCAATTCAAAGCATTCACAGACCTGACGCTGTTTATGCGTATTACACTGAAAAAAATGGTAGCTTATCAAGTTAAAATTTTGCTTGTTTGAGTAAAATATAATAAAATTAATCATCAACATTTTTAAAACTACAAACCACAAATGATTATGACAATCAATTTGAAATTATTGAACACTTAATAAGAAAAACATATTCAAAACAATAAACTTTCTTATTTAATTTTGGTGACGTCACCTTTGTAAACATTTATAATTGTTAATTCTAATACATTGATTTACTACAAACGTAGATAACGCATGAACGATCGAAAAGTAGGCCGGTGAAGAACTGCTCAATCGCGACTCGTGCAGTTCCTTTCCATAGTAAGTGATTAGCTGTCGGCACGTAAACATGCCGAAGTGCGCATTCAAAAGTTGTGGTAACAATAGCCAGAAACGCCAGAAAAAAGACGGAATTTCATATTTTGCGTGAGTAAACTCATTACACATCTTATCATGTATTCAAATATTCGATTTATACGTAAAAACCATTAAAAAACAATTATTTTAATCATAAACATGTCGCTTCGCGTCAGTGTCAGTACATCACAATCGTCTCGCTCGCACGGGCATCGTATTACGATGTGCTATCTCATTCATGCGTTGGAGCGACAACGCGAGAAGCAATTTCAAGCATTATGTTTGAGAGTATTTAGTTGATATTTTCTTGTAGCAATTACTAAAACGTCGTTCGCTTTGTGGCTAGGTATGAAATGATGTAACTTCCCACGGTTGTACTTAAAATAGTTGCCGTAATAATGCAGAATAAGGTTGAATATACGGTACTTTCTTTATGGTAATTTTCATTCGGGCATGCATATTCAAGTATATATCAGCGAGTACAAATGTATAGTCGATTAGGTGACAGATTTCAAGCGCGTTTTTGTATGAAGCGCTCTATCTACGTTTGGTAGTATATCAATGTTCTAATAAGATAAAATGATTAATCATATCAAGCTTTGCGACTTGCCAAAAAAGTGATCAAGTTCTTAATAAAATCCACAAACATCATAGTGACATTAAAAAGTAATCTTACTACGGCCAACCAACTATACTTTATTACTGTAATCATGCACCTTTGTGCGCTCGTATATAAATAAGTTGCATGAATGAAGGTAACACATTCTTGATACATATTATCAATTTTTTTTTCAGTGTACGACGTATTTGTAATATAGCTAATCGGAATTATGACGAACCTGGAATACGACCAATCTGGATATCGACTTATTTGGAATATGACGAGTCAGGATCACGGCGAATCTAAAACAAATCCCTTTCTCCTGTTAATGTAGACAAAGATATATGAAGTAGGTGTATATTCTACTACATAACTTCAAAACTTCGTTCGTAGCGAACTACCAAAAACACATACGCCGCAGCTAGAAATCTTAGTCGACACAAATAGTTATGCAAAATCCGCCGTTTTTATTCAATGAAAAACACCCGGAACACGAAAGGGGGATTACCTCTACAGTACGCCGCATACCTACCACGAACAATCTTTAGTGCCTTATAAAAGTCAAGAAATGGCTCCATATCACGTAACAGTCATAAATTTATCGTAAAAATGTGTTCAGCAGCCGAAAGTACTCGTATAGGTTTCATAGTGCGCCTGGTGAACGGGTCTAGACTGTTTTTTTTGCCTTGATGATATTTTGCCTAATTTGCCCGTGCTACAGAAGCCCTGATCTGAAATAGCTTGACATTACGTTTGTTAAATTTAGTATCCCATATTGTGCAAAACAAACTTTGTAATTAATACATACAACCACAGATAATATAATACTACAGTAATACAACTAAGCAATCGTGGTAAGGCTCTACACCTGAGTGACATCGCTGGTGATGACGAAGGAGTGAAGGAGTAGTAAGTAGTAAACACTCTGAGTCCGATGTCGAAGTTTTGATCTCAAAATTAGTTGCACAACGCAGCGAGAACGCGCATGCTGCAGAGCACGTAGAAATATACGGCAGTTTTACACTCAAAACATTAATCTCGGACTTGGAAAAATAAAGCGATCTGAGCTCATTGGGAGGCAGCCGTCAGGTGTTTTGTGCTGCTAGTGTAGAATTTTGGTTCTCCGACTCATAAGCGTCCATTGATAACGATAACCGTATGCTTGTTTGCAACTTATTTTGTGCAAAATATAATATCATCTAATATAGACGGTTCTTCGATGACACCATAAACTTACATAATTATACATCACACTAGAATATACTCCGCAAAAACGCACTCTCTGTTCCTTCACTTGCTAAGTCCGATGGGATGGTTAGCCGACACGACCGGGGCGAGATCAGGCGTACCAAAATATTTGTCCCGTAAGGGAATCGAACCCGCGACCCGTTGCGCAGTAGGCCATCACTCGACCTCTGCGCTAACCGTGTCGTCATCAAGTTCTTATATACTTGTGATCATTTTTTTGTGAAAATAAAGTAAAATACAAAAGAGACTATTATTTACCGTAAATCTAACAATGGCAAATGTAACTAATTATCAAGTAATAATTACCAAAAACTTTGTATTGTAACAAAACATAAAAAGGTCAATTACACGCGTGATGACCTGTCATTCAAAATCGGTAACAAAGTAGCTTAAAACACTGTCTCTTTCAAACTCTCTTAAACCTCATTAAAACTCAAACTATACATTCTCGCTCGCACTATCAGTTGATCTATGCGCCAGTCTATGGGTGACACATTGGGAGGTCTAAAATATCGAAATGCCACTAAAATGTGCAAATAGCCAGATGGCTGCACTAAAATGACGTAGCCCGCAGAGGGAAGATAAAGAAAATATCGCACAACCTTGGCAGCTATTAACTTGAAGGTAATCAAAATATCTTACCCCCGTTTCAGGGACAGCGGCAGACACGCGATGCCGATCCCACTCGTTATTATTAGCTTGCTCGCTTTTGCGGAAGCGTGACTTTCGTTCAAGAATTACAATGCCATGGCTTTGATGGTATTACTATTAACAACTATGCTAAATTGTTATCATTACCTGAGATACATTTTTATTATGTCATTCTTTTTCTTCGATGAACTCCGTATTTACCTTCTGTCCGCGGCTTCTACCAACAGCATGATTTTGGCTATTCTGTTTCTCTTTGTCCTCAAAAATTAACATACTTGAGGTAATCAGAGGCCAAACTCGCAATAAATTTATTCTTTTAAAAAATACTGATTTCTCATAGAATACAAATTTTTTGTTTCTGTCGCTCTAACCCAGAAATAAGTTCCCCATAATATTAATCCACATAAACCTAATTTCCTTCACATACACACATATTACCTATACAAGTGATATTTGGCTAGCGCCAAAGATACTTGTAGTAAATAGGCACACATGCGAATTTCATAACGACATAATACAAAAAGATAAATTATTGAAAAACAAAAAGGGCAATTTCCTGAGCGAAACAAAGAAAAATTGCGACGACTGTGTTGTAATGGAGGAGGAAATGTAACTTCCTTATTTTCATTACATTCAACGATCCCACCGTAAGTAAGTACTTCCTTTATACAAACGTCGCGCATTCGAAGTAAAAAATTAAATCAATTTCGACGACACGCACCGCCTTGAGTGGCAAAACACATCCCAATTACGATTTCGTGCCTTTTATTTGATTAAATCCATATATCAGGCTTCACAGTCTTCAGAACATAGTATGATCATATAAGTACCTTATGGTAATTAGGCTTTAGCTGCATGAAAAGAAATCAAACATGAGACGAGAAAATGTAAAACTAGAATTTCACATATTTTATGGTGAGACTGAATTACGTATGTACTTACATACATAATTACGAGTATGACAGCTGTAAGTTGCGTGCTCTTGATAGGTCGGAGGACACAGTAGATGTGAATAGTGACATAGATAATCTTTATCGTACATACAAATATCAAAAACTTCTACAAGATATAAATAAGATAACAATGACGTATAATTAACGTCTATATAATAAAATAAATATTAATATACATCTGTGAAAATGATTCTCTTTCAAACATAAAGTTAATTAATACCTTATAATATGTATGTATTCTAATTAAATAATCGTGATAAAGGCACAGTACGAACTTTCGCTCTGCAACCCCGACTCCTGATAATCTACTAATTTTGAAAATATTTGCGAAAAAGCAAAAAGCTAACAGTAATAAGTATATACTGTAAAACAATCACATTTACTAACAAACAATCAGAAAGCTTACAAAATTATAAAAACTTTGGTTAGAGTTAGAATAACGTTACCAGTTCAGTCGGACTTCTTAAGTTAAGTAAACAATATTTTTTTTCTAAAAATTATTGACGGATGATTTGACAGTTGACGTGGGGCCTCTGGGAGAGACTTTTACTCTTCCAACACAATAACAATAAATATTTCTAAGCCAGAACACAGTCGCGTTATTAGAATATTTGTGATTTGTCAATATATTAATGTCGATTAAATAACGAATCAATGTGTAAGATTTATGATCTATATCAAAATCTTATAGGCATCAGTTAGATAATAAAATATTAATAGACACATATATTTTGTTAATTTTGCTGAAATAAAATTACTGCGATGAATTACTGCGATGTGTGATAAAGTGATTTAATGCTAAGGGCACGAACCATGAAGCAAAAACTTCGTTTTGTATAGGTCCATGGTTAAGGAGTGTGGGAAAAATAATATATGCGAGTAAATATATTTATTATGTTTCAAATAGGTATTTATTAGTGATCTATATGAGGGACGTTAAAATAATGTTATGTCATCATTCCATTGCTGTATTAGTAAATTTTCAACATGGCACTTACAGTGCCGCCTACCGTACAAGTATTAAGGAAAAGTCATATGCCAAGAATTTTACGAAATTTAACCCTCAAGGGGGCGTAAACTGGGCTAATTTTGTATGTAAGATAATAGATAATAATGCAAAAATGAGCGAACACATATTTGATCGTCTTTGAACATCCTCCCCACCCCCTTGGACATGTGAAATAAGGAAATGAAATTCTGTTTTTTGTTTGAATATCGCACTAAAACTGCTTAACATATTTTAACGGGACTTTTTAAACACTTTTGCTTTATAGTTTGCATTGTTTTATTCTACGGAAAAATACGGAAATCCCACGGGAAAAGTTAAAAAAACCGCGGGTGAACCTACGGGCGGATAGCTAGTTTACAGTATACGTCATAAGCATGCACATTTTAACAAATCGTGACCGTAAACCAGAAACACTAAAACTAATGTAGGGCCCAAAAAAGGATTCTTAGCGGATCAAAGTTGAATAGATAAATTCAAAGTTGCCATTTCTACGTTTTTAGCAGATACATTCGTTCGTCCTCATATTCGCTTTCGCACCGGGCAGTGGGTATTCAAAATGAATTTTGTATTTCTTTCTTACCTCGCTCCCCCGGAGGTGCTGTTAGCAAAAATATAATTAGGCCGTAATAAAATTACTGCCGGCCGAGCTCGGGGGTGTTGTTAGGCACAAATTCTGTAATATGAGCCACATAAGTTGAAAACCAGATGCGCACACCATTAACATACGCCCCGGGTACATTTTCTCGTCACGACCGGTAAAATATGGTGGAATTTAATATTTGAGTTATTTTTCCTTTTTTTATAAAACTAACGGCCGGTTTCAATATTCTATCTGTGGATTTGGTTTCTAGCGATAGATATGTGACAAAGGCTCCACACGAAATATGTCAAAATTCTATCTCCAGTAAAGAAATCCGGAGATAGATAGGCAAATAGTTGGCATCTGATGGTAAGTGGCTGCAATCGCCTAATAGAAATTGTGGCTCCTGTAAGATTTGCTAATCTACAGCCCCTACAAGGACCCCAATGTATAGTCGACCAAGGAAGTGGTTTACTAATTTCGAACGTATTACGCGTGTTGACAAAATATCGTTAAGAGCCCTGTAAACGATCTAACATGTTTGACAAAGTTCACGTTTTCATCAAACACGACGTCAATCCAGCCCCCCTAGACAAGATGCCTTTCGATAATCGCAAACGCAATCGCTAGAAGGAAAATGTATGCGATTTGACATAAGCCCTCGTTAGCTTTCGAGTGCAATTGTCAAATCTCATACATTATCCATTTAGCGATTGCGTTTGCGATTATCGAAAGGCATCTTGTCTAGGGGGGCAGATACTTTTCAAACACATCGAACACGTTTGTCAAACGCGTCCAACACAACCTTACACGAAGAAACAGGTTTGTCAAACACATAAATTTGACAAACATATTTGATCGTTTACAGGGTCCTTTAGGGTAACCTTAGTAACTGTCAGTATGTTATTGCAAAGGAAAATTGACTGTACGAGTATTGTTTTATGACGAAAACTGAATTTCAACAATTAAGGTGATAAACCAGCTTATTGTCGACTATACACACAGCAACACGTCAGGCTTTAATGTTGACCACTCTTTTGTCGCTCGTTATAGCGACGGCTTTCGTAATGCAAATGTAAAGATTGATGTGTTGCTGACTGTACCTTACCAACTTGTGACATGAGATGTCAGTAAATTCCGTTCAAACTCGCAGCAGATCCATTGCCCAGATCCATTTTCTAACTAATGAGCGTTTCGAACCAGCGACTTAAATTTTGCGATGAACCTTATTAACTTGTTCCACCATTCCCCTTCTACAAGGGAACTAGGCGCACATTAGCCCTACACCTTTTCACTGTTGATCCCCCAGCCTTTCGCACAAAGCGTTTTGAACAATCATTTTTGATGCGAAAGGCGAGAGAATGGAATGAGCTTTCAGGTAATGTGTTCGTTGAATTATAACTTGAGTTTATTCAGTTTAAAAGTGAACAGGTATATAACCATATACCTGTTCACTTTTAAACTGAATAAATATATAACCAGCATCTACGGCTGGAAATCACAATAAATTAGTATTGATTTGAAATTAGAAACACCGTAACTTAGGGTAGGCTCGAGCCCCTCGATGGGGACGTATATGAGCTGTTGTAATGATGGTGATGATGATTTGGAACTAAAAACAAATTAAAGTAACGAAGAAGAACGGTTAGTCGAAACATCGGTCGTCTGCAACACGTCCTCGCGTGATTGCTTGGTCGCCCACTAATTTAACCACGTCAATATACCTACATAGCTTTAGCAGAAGGAAACTGTATTATTAACTACCTGTCGACGCGGCACCTTGTTGCTATTACACGCCAAACACAGGTGCAACCAGACATCCTCATTGACGCTGCGTGATGGAGTCTCTATTGTAATGGCCAGTGAGTGACGTAGGTGGTCGTTCAAACACGTTTGGTCGGTAACTATTGTAAGCTTGTGTTAACTTTGATATGTTATGCATATAGTGCACCTAGGTATTTAGTTATTTGATACCATGACTATAATTGCATTAACCCACCTCACTTTCCTACATATCTCAGAATCACGTGACATGTTTGCCTTATAATGCGAAAAGATGAATGTAAATACCTATGTAACGTAATAAGACAGCCGAAAAGTTTTAGCAAAGTGTCGGAAGGTGCAGATCGTGAATGAACGAAAGAATAAAACTGAGTTAGGATAACAAATATGATGTGCTCTTTGAGAGAACTCTTATAAAAAATAAATTTAATTTTAAACCGGTCAATACAAAATAATATAAGGACATCCGAAGTTTTTAAGACGTCGCTATAATTAAGTCCTTGGTTCCGGTAGTTTCGTCGTCGCGTGTAAAAGTCCCGGGCCATAAACCGGACCGTCAAGTTCACTGTTTACGATACAAACTCGAACTTGCGCCAGTGTATCAGTAAAACGCGGAACGTATCGGAACTTTAATACCGCCGGCTTTTACCGAGTCACTCGTAAAATATGACGTCGTGGAATACGCTAGTCATTTCCTGGTTCATGTAAAATATAACTTGATGTATGCGCTTGTGTCGGTGTGATTTGAGATAGTAACGTGTGAAAATATGCAGTCTTTGCTATTTTTTTCACCAATTATTTTTAAGAGGAGAGAGAACTTAAAGTTACAGCAAGATCTGTTGTTACTGACTCGCTGATTGAATTTAACAAGTTCATTATTGCGACACGTCACGAATTTCAAAAGAACCAGGACATACCTATATTCGACATGCATTAATCCGACAGACAATACTTCGAAATGCAAATTGTTCGACGAATCACTACAATATCAAATCATAATTTCGAATTTACCAGTGTGTTTTGAATATGATTTATATAGAAATAAGAATTAATTTGCAGGGCCCAGCCGCCCAGTTGAGGTAATGGGGTCGCTGTAGGGAGCTTAGAGGGTACTTAGGGCTGAGCCTCGTACGTTTTTACTCCCTTTCTGAATTTCATTTAATAAATGTATGGATTAAGCATAAACAATTAATACAAATATACAAGGCTAAATGAGCAAGTTCATGACAATAATAATCTACATGTTATCGAATGTACAGTAACGCATGCTACACACAAGAAGTTGTTCATTTAATAAGATACAACGTCCATCTAAGGTAAGTTTCGCAAATGGCCTTAAAGCGATAAATAAATCAAAATTGAACCCTGCTCACCATAGAACTCGGTTCGCTTCGGCTAAACGTACCTAATACGGGAGAAATGGAAATTTAATTTTGCGTGTTTCGTACCATTTCAATCTTATTGCTTTCTGATTTTATAATTCAATCAAAATTATTTTGTGGGAGTGGCAAGCTGTGCTTTGTTTATTAGCGGGGCGATTATTATTTCTAGCTTTAATTCTCGATATAAAAATTGTAGACATTATGCTGCTAATTATAATAGGTACTATTATAATAGGTAAATTATAAAAGGTATTCTATATTCGTTAATGGACGAATATTAGACTAAAACAAGTGACTGAGACAACAAACATAAATTAAGCGTGTATAGCTGACATATCTTCGTTTCTAGATTCATATGAGACATTCCCCTACACTGGTGAAACTGCAGAGCATGGCCGGTAGAAGAGTATATTTAAACAAACATAAGATAGTATAGAATATACCAATTTAAATACAGACTTTTATCTTGGAAGAAAATGATTCGAACGATTTCTACCGAACAGTTGACGTTTATAACAGGGTATGTACGTAGTGTCAAATAAAGGGCCGGAGTATCTTTTGACGAACGCCTGCGAAGGTAGTCGAAGAGGGAGTAATTTATAATGTCATTCGTAGTTTCCCAGCTACTTTTGCAAACATCGCAGCTTTTGCGAGGTTTAAGCTTTTTCCTCCTCCAATAAGTAATAGTATCACTTAATTATTTATATTTATTTAAATCTCGTAAGAATATTTTATTAAGTCAGATTGTGTCCGAAAAAATATAATCAAATCATTACAAACATTCTGTATTGCACTATCAAAATAAGCGTTTTATCTCTAACTAGAATCCTAGTCTGGTATCAGGGGATCTATCTATTCCCCTTGGGGACCGAAGTTTTTTACATTGTTGTATTAAAATTAAAACAATGTTATTAACATTCTTATTGTATTCCGCAACTAGCGGTAAGACAGCCAGTTCCACTTTCGGCCTTACTATCACTCACCAATAGGTGAGTGATAGTAAGGTGCTTCTTAAGCTTCCTGTTGTACCTATGTAAAAAAAACTTTCAAAACAATACTATTCACATTGCAATGGTGCCAGATTTAGTTGAAGTGAGCGAGATATATGAATTTAGAAATGAAAATGTTTAATGAATTACTAGTGATGAAAGCCTTAAGCATTAAAATACATACGTTAATCGATAATGAAAACGCTAAAAAAGTCAACAACTCTACAAAAAAGCGAAATGTAAAGTTTTCGTCAGTGCAATTAAAATCAGCGAAAAATTATACAAAATACACGCATCTCGCACGCAACACTCAAGCTATAAATTCGAGTAAGGGGAAAAACGCAAATTGCTAACATTTAGTTGCTCCTGCAACTTATTTTACGTTTCGCTTACTTTATTTTTTAAATTGGCAGTTCTCGTTGCTATCATAATTTGGAATGACAAGTCTATCTTTAGTTAGTTAAATGAAATGACTGGGTAATTATGAATTCGTTTCAGATCTTGATAACCTTTTTACGAACAATTAATTCATTACAGTTAAACAGAACTAACTATAAAAAATACATAGGTAAGAAGAAAAATACAATGTTATTATTAAGTATTATTAAAGTATTATTATTATTATCCTTTAATTTAAATAGTTCTTAAATATATTTTTTTTTTATAACATAAATATAAAAGATATAAATATTATAAAAAAAACCTACAGTTAGCGGGTCCATCGGCAGCGAGACAGTACCCAACTAACTACCTTATTAATGTTCTTATTATGTTTTCCGGACTTGAACACTACAGACGAGGGAGATCCTTAAGCACGGAAAACTCAAAGGCTGTTGAATCCACGAAGGAATCCGTTTGCCGCGATCTCTGATTTCGAGACCCCAGTAGATGGTTAGTGTCTAGTTAATCTAGATAAAATGCCAACCTATAATCGCGATCTGTCAAAGCTAAAAATAAACTATAACATTGGTTCGCATTTAATGTACGGTGAAAATGCCAAACGGCCCGGGAGGAATTGCTTTTTACGGATCGACTAGCATTCTTCAGTACCTTGAGGGTCCGGGAAGGAACGCGCGGGGCCGGGGGGCTGCAGAATGAATTGTTTTCGGTTTACCGTGAAGCAACATTTCGTTATTGCCTACCTTTGTGGTTTTTTAAGTGTGTTTATAGGATTTAGTTCCGAGCGAGGCTTTGGGGAACAAAGAAACGTGGCCCACAGCCTTTAAATATAAATCAAAAGATGAGAAAGCTTTGAACGTCTGATGAGCTAACTCGGATTTCGTGCGTTTGTGATATTCTACGTTTTCGCCTCGAACTAGCTGTTGGGCAATATGTTTCTCACTCGGTTACATTTTCGAGTTGTTAGATAATTTATATTCAGTTAAGTTTTCATTAAAACTAATAAGCTTGTTTTAAAAGGCATAAATTAGATTTTGGTATTCAACCAATTGGCCAATATAAAAGACAGAATTAAACAATTGCATATAAACTTTCAAAAAATTCACGAACACTTCAAATATGTTAGTTCAGCTTGGAAATCTAGTACCAGTAAAAAGTCTAGTCACGAAGTGATTATTGATAGCATTACTAACTACATACCTGATATGACTACAGAACTTAACTTACACGGACCGATTTATTTGAAAAGGTGGAAAAGTCATAAAATTATTACTCTACTTGCTAAAAACCTGACACAGCCGTTGAGAGATGCGGGCGGGCTCTTACAAAATAATTTCTGTGTTATTATCAAATTTAAAAAAAATATAAAATCATTCGGCCCTTCACGTGTTGCAATAAAATCATAATTAAAACAGCCTGACGTAATTCAATGGATCGTATTAATAATTCAGCTAACAATGGCGATTCTGGGGAATTCGAGGGCACTTCGAAATGGATGAAGGAGGAAGTTTATATTACGAATATTATTACCGACAAAACTAATAAAGAACTCGATGAACAATAGGTTCAAGGAAATTATTTCAAAAACCATTCTAGAGACAAATATTTAATTATTGATAAAATGTATATACCAAGATCCTTTATAATTAATACGTCGAATGCAGAGAGCATTCATTCCTTAAACGTTTTATTTGCCAGTCATCACATAAAGAAGGCAAAATGTGTTTACATGCTTTTTGGGGCTGATCATGGCTGACCACTATAGGCGTGGCCGTCTGACATCATAAGACGTGGAAGAAAAGCTTCAGCTCCTCCGTTTTTCTAAGGGCACGTCAAATAGTTCTACCCCTGATCTCGTCCGGTCGTATCGGCTAACCGCTCCCATCGGACTATGCAAGCAAATATAGAGGGTATACTTGTATGCGCAGACAGGTATCCATTTTAATATCTCCCGTGTCGAAAGCTAGTCTCTGTTCAGATTGGCCGGCACGACTGCACATAGACTTATAATTATTATTGAGAAGGTCGAATACCGGTTAGGATAGTTAAGGCATTCAATTCCTCAGTATTTGAGGAGTCCAGGTGAAGCTTGCTTCCATCCTTACAAACATGTGAAATCAAAACCAAGCTGTCGCTGTTTTTATAATCTAATTAAATAGAAACCACTGAACACTAATTTCTCAATACATTCCTAGTATTGGTACCAGCCACGACGCTAACCGGTTCGCCTACGCGCGGCTAACTAGCGACTTACCTCGTTAGCAACATATACTGTATATCGTATGTAGTCACGCATATGAAACATGACTCGAATCTCATTAATCATTGAATTCGAGACTGAGGGTCGGCTGAAAAACTGTTGCATAATTTCCAAGTCCTTACCCGTGTCGTGAATATGTTTCCTCCGTGTACAGCTTGGTTTAATTCGTAGTTTTTAGCATGACCCAAACATTGTTTTGTAACATAATTATGTTCTCTGTATTCAATCCTGATACAGTTTTTCCAGTATCTCCTATCTGTCAGTGGCAACATTGATGTTATAGGTGTTTAAAACATTTTTGCTATAAAAATTACATATTATATCAAAAGTAGATTATCAGTGATTGTGTCTGTGCTATTTTGCCCTTATCTCACGATGGTCTTTATCTCGTTCCCTCCATAATAAAGGAAATGACTTTTTCACTGGTCATAATACACTTATTGACGTAACATAACTATACAACCAACATTATATAATTACTATTCGGTATAAGAAACACAGGGTGGTAATGACATAAAAGTAAAGTTTTGCAACACAGACAATTCCTTCGTAGTCTAACTACAAGGTGTGTATGCTTTTACCTCCAGCCTTGTCGTTTATAGCAGTTGGTGAAATGAAAGCTTATGAGCTCAGATTATGCAAAATTAAATGTTAACTATCTCTGTAAGACTATAAGTGTGTCCTCTGTTCGGTCACTTCTATATTATTTATTTCTGCCGCAGAGCAGCGGTACTTTGCTGTGATGTGGTTTACAGGGCAAAGACAAAGAGTGAAATCTAGTACTCTAACTAGCCAGACACCTTATGTCAACTGCACATGCTGACAATTTTACAATGTGGTCCTTGAAAAAGTATTTGCTTGTCTTATAGGATGCTCACATACCCTAGATGACTATAACCAATTACCACAGTCTGTATTCACACTATTGGTGTGCCCGGCCTAGCAACGCCAGCGCGGCAAACTTATCGACTCGCTGGGAGGCGGAGACCTCTCGCTGCCGAGCATGGTCGTGGCCATGCTCCGCGGTGAGGCGGAATGGGGGGTTATAGCCTTCTTCTGCGAGTACGTCATCCCCTCCTCCATCCTCAAGCCGCTCCCATCCGTCACAGACGGATGGGCAGGTGAAGGCGGGCATTCACACAAGCGATGCCTGTCTAATGACCCTGCCGTGAAGGCCTGCGTACACGGTTGGCCTCGTGCACGCCACCATAAGGCCCTCCATCTGGGGATTGCCTTGATGTTTTCGGGCAATCCCCCCTTGGCGTAAGCCCGACCAATTGGCGGGCCGTGTAGTGGTGTAGTAGTGTGGACCTCTATTATACGCACCCATAAGCGCAGGGAGAACACCGGGGGGTTTTAGTGGGTACTAGGCCTACCCACTAAAACCCCCCGGTGTTCTCCCTGCCACTCTGCCGGGAGAGCCTACACACGCTCGCCGCCTAGCCAACGGCGGGTACGGTGCGGCTAAGCATTTCCCTCCGAAAAAAGGCGGGCAGACTGTATGTTTGCCGGCTTTGTTGTGTAAATATTGATCACCTCTTAAGCCACCGAGTTTTTGCTAGATTTTCTGAGCCTGATGACGCCTAAAGTCGACGCAGCCATTTCGGCGTTTCGCTGATTATTTTGTTTGGTTGCTGATTTAAATCTGACTATGTTATAAAACGAAATAAAATATACGATCGCTTACCCAAAATTGGTCGAGTTCTCCACTCGACCAATTTTGGGTAAGCGATCCGCATGTAGCCGGTGGACTTCCTGAGCTAGCTCGAAGGAAGTCGCGTTTTCTTACGGGCTGCTGTCAATCCACCGACTAAAATCGCACGAACCACAAATAAATTTCCCTAATAGGTCACAAATTCACGTTTAAACCGACATTATACCAACCAATTAGCGGACATTCGCGACAATAATAATTTTACTCGAGAGAGCGCGCCGCGTCGTAACTCAAGTTCAATGACATTTTTTTGTCACACAGCGGCGGCCGCCACAGAACCCAAAACTAAATATGCGAATTACAGACCAACTAGTGCTGCCACTCGCTCTTCCTCGAGCGTAAACAGAGCCCTTCAAAACTCTATCACTCGAAACACAGTCTAAAGTAATTTATTTTGTTTGTTACAGGTACCAGCATGAGCAGCCACTTCCTCGCCAGCGGTTAATGGAATTTTGGAAATAAAAGATAAAAACATCTCATTTTCGTAATGGAATTCTATCTAGCTCGTTTTATATTTGTACTGGCAACGGCGGACCGCGCCGTGATTGGGTTCGGTTTTATCATTTGAATCTTTGAATTTTGTACGGTTCACGTTTCACGGGTGTATCCGAGTAATTTATATTTTGATTTGTTAATGCTTGTTGCTTAGAAAGATACCTATTTTTTTAAACATCGGGCACAGTCGTGGCCTTCATTTCACCTGATAGTAAGTGACGATAAGACCGCAAGTGGAAGGGTGCTTCAGCTGCACTCCCATACTTAGGAACTGTCTGTCTTGTTATAAATTGTCGAAACACAAGTTTAGGTATACCACCAAGTAAACCAAGCAGATAAACTTACGCCCTCATGGGAAATGGAACCCCCAAACTCCAGATCAGGTCTCAACCACCAGGCCTCAGAGGTAAACAAATTTGGAACAAAAGTGGACTTATTTCTAATAGAGATTTCCTTCATTCAACATGTCATTTCATGGGAGATTGTATTAAATCTATTACAATTAAAGATTTTTTTACTATTTATCTATACCATAAATCTATAACAAGGCAGGATGGACGTTTGGGCGAGGTACATACGTATCTGGTGCAAAATAAGGTATAAAAATGGGTAACAGAAGAATTAATTTTGGATGAAAAAGAGATAAAACAAATTATATCTTTTTTATCCAAAATTAAAACCCCCCGGGAGTAATGGTTAGTAGATTGTGCTTTTGACGTCAAATGATTGTGATAACGGGTCAGTACAGTTAGTACAGTGTCAGTGGTTTTATTTAATAGTTATTTAATTCCTCGACATTCTTTCATGTTGTATTAGGTAAATTATGTGTTGGTTCAATATCTATGATAACATCAAGGGTTTTTTTACTCCTACAGTAAAAGCCCTCGAGATTCGTAGTATAATGTTAGATTGTAATATATAAATATGCTCCGAGGGTTTATCACTGAACCACTGAATTTCTGAAGGAATAACAGTTATCCCAATTTCACGGAATAAGAACTGCATATTGTTGAATTTACTCATTTGTTTGATTTCAAGAATGCGACATGAATTAAAGATCACTGAACCAATGAAAATAAGCTTTATTCGAGAGTTATTATGATGAAAATTGGAAATTTTACATAATTATAAATATTAAATTCTTGCTGTGCCCGCGAACTACGTTTCGCCATAAACATTTTCCTGTTTTTAGAACATTTTTCATTGATGTTCAGCTCCTATTAGTCGTAGCGTGATGTTATATAGCCTAAAGCCTTCCTTGATAAATGGACTATCCAACACAAGAAGAATTTTTCAATTTGAATCAGTAGTTCCTGAGATTAGCGCATTCAATCAAACAAACTCTTAAGCTTTATAATATTAGTATATATATTATACCTAATCAGTTTTACTTAAAATAGAAAGTATCAAATTACCAAGATATATAATAATATAAACCTTTTAAAGGCGTGGGTATTTAAATTATCATATCAATTAAATCGATGAGACGGCAAATTCCTTTTAACCTCTCAAATATGGCTCGCTTTGTTCTGAGGTTTATCTACTCAGCTAAAATAGAAAATCTTGGAAATCGCGTGACTTCGATATATTTGTATTTGTATGGAGTTAGGTTGAATTGCGTACCTTATACTCAGAATCACCGAACGGTATTCGCTGAAGGTCATACAGGTCTACGCCCCGACCTCGACCCACCCCGACGAGGAAGTGGAAGCTATGTATGAGGATATTTCTCTGGCAATTCATGCTTCCAAGACTCACTACACCGTTGTCATGGGAGACTTCAACGCAAGGCTAGGCAAGCGGGGCGATAATGAGTTGAAAGTGGGGCAATTTGGAGCTGGAATCCGAAATTTTCGAAGTCAAATGCTAGCCGACTACATGGAGAGAGAGGGACTCTGATTAACTCTTTCTTCAAAAAACGGCTGCATCGAAAATGGACCTGGAAAAGTCTGGATGGCGTGACAAAAAATGAGATTGACTTCATCATGTCGACTAAGACCCGCATATTCAATGACGTCTCAGTGATCAATTCGTGTAACACGGGGAGCGATCACCGAATGTTACGAGGCGTATTGAATCTTAACATAAAAGCGAAAAGGTATCGACTGGTGAAGTCTGCGCTCCGTCCTGAAGCCATCCAGATCCAAAACCCCGAGCGATTTCAACTCGAATTACAAAATCGCTTCGATTGCCTAGAGGACTGCACGGATGTGGACACTTATAATGACAAGGTTGTGGAAGCTGTCATTACGGTGGGTGCAAAGTTTTGCAAACCCAGCCGTACTAAGCAACGAAGTAAGATCTCGGAGCCGACAGCTAAGCTGATGGAGGAAAGGCGTGGAATGGGTCGGCAGTCTTCTGAAGATGCTCGTCGGCGACTCAACAAACAGATCTCTAAGTGCCTGACTCGCGACATACGCCGATTTAATACGGAACGTATTAAAGAGGCCATCGAGCAGAACAAGGGCTCCAAAGTGATCGCAAGAGATCTGTCATTCGGTCAGAGTCTGCTGACGAAGCTGAAGACGGCAGAGTCATTACATCCCAACCTGAGCTTATGGCCGAGATCGAACGCTTCTATGGACAGCTTTACGCAACATCACAGGCACCTGTTATTCCGGCTACAGACCCTAGAGCCAAATTGACCCGGCACTACACCGAAGATATCCCGGACGTCAGCCTGTACGAGATTAGTGTGGCTCTCAAAAAGCTTAAAAACAACAAGGCACCGGGTGATGATGGAGTTAAGCCGAACTCCTAAAAGCGGGTGGACTACCAGTCCGGAAAGCGCTGCAGCGGCTATTCAACTCCGTCATACTCGAGGGCAAAACGCCTAAAGCATGGCACAGGGGCGTGGTGGCACTTTTCTTCAAAAAGGGCGACAGGGCCCAGTTGAAGAACTATAGACCCATCACGCTCCTGAGTCATGTTTATAAGCTATGTATTCTCGAGGGTCATCACGAATCGTCTCGCACGCAGGTTCGACAACTTCCAGCCTCCCGAACAAGCCGGATTTCGAAAAGGCTATAGTACCATAGACCACATCCATACGCTGCGGCAGGTTATACAGAAGACCGAGGAGTATAATCTGCCACTATGCTTGGCGTTTGTGGACTATGAGAAAGCTTTTGATTCTGTCGAGACCTGGGCCGTACTTAGATCACTCCAGAGGTGCCAAATAGACTATCGGTACATCCAAGTGTTGCAGTCATTGTACGAAAACGCCACCATGTCAGTCCGCCTTTAGGACCAAAACTCTAAACCAGTACAACTTCAGCGTGGTGTGAGACAGGGTGACGTTATATCGCCGAAACTGTTCACAGCTGCGTTGGAGGATGTATTTAAGCTTTTGGACTGGAGGGGACTCGGCATCAACATAAACGGCGAGTATATGACTCACCTTCGTTTTGCTGATGATATCTTAGTCATGGCTGAGACCGTGGAGGATCTAGGCACAATGCTCGAAGACCTCTGTAGAGTTTCCCAACAAGTGGGTCTTAAAATGAACATGGACAAGACTAAAATAATGTCGAATTCCCGTGTAGTACCCACTCCTCTGAATGTTGGAGGCTCTACGCTGGAAGTTGTTGACGAATATGTTTACCTGGGGCAAATAGTCCAGCTCGGTAAGTCCAACTTTCTGAAAGAGGTAAATCGGCGAATCCAACTCGGCTGGGCAGCGTTCGGGAAGCTACGCAGTATATTCTCGGCCCATCTACCGCAGTGTCTCAAGACTAAAGTCTTCAATTCGTGCGTGTTGCCAGTGATGACATACGGAACTGAGACGTGGCCGCTTACAATGGGTCTCATCAGAAGGCTCAAAGTCACCCAAAGGGCAATGGAGCGGGCTATGCTCGGGTTTTCTCTACGTGATCACATCAGAAATGAGGAGATCCGTAGAAGAACTAGAGTTACCGACATAGCCCAAAGAATTGCAAACCTTAAGTGGCAGTGGACAGGACACATCGCTCGTAGGACTGACGGCCGTTGCACAGAGGGACACGCTCCATACAAGGGCGGTCATAAATAGTTAAAGTCCTGTTACTATCAATATATTGTATTATTTTAGTGACTTATAGTTGTAAAAGTGTTTTAGGAACATTAAAATGAAAGAAGTACATGTATTTACGGAATAAAAAACGTTTACTTCAGTAAAAAACAAATATAAACAATAACATACTTTTACCTAAATTTATCATGAACAAACACTTAAAAATTGGAATGTAAAACATATATTTTAAATAAAATAAGAGTCAAAACATTGATAACATTATTTAATTATAATAAAATAATAGAAATAAATAAATTAAAATTAATTAAATACAAAAAAAACAAAACAACTAACAAAATACAAATAAATTATTCTTATTCTAACAATATTAAACATGTAACAATTCTATTACACTTTGTGACAGAGTATTTTTCTTTTTAGGGGGAAGTTTCCGAAGACTTGTAATATAAGGATCTGAATGTAATAATAGTCGTTGTATTAAATCTTGATTGGTAACTTCACGTGACATTTTTCGAGTGTGACTTCGTCTATAAATTTTGATATACTTATTTGTCGCTTCAGCAGCTTCTTCGGAAAGTTCTCCTATAGATAACAATGCATAACTTATAATATCTGATCCATGTACGAGCACCTTGTGGACAGAAGCAGGCAGACTATACCACGGATATTCCTCGACCAGGCTGTATGCTGTTTGTAATGCATATTCTTTAAACTTGCATTCATTAATTTTATGTCCAGAAGATAACGTTTGTAATATTACACAACAACGATCTATGAGATCCTTATTCAAACCTGTAATTTCAGCAGATACAGCTGATTCCAAAGAAAACTTCCTGGCCGTGTTTCCGTCGTTAGACGTCCCGCTTCCACCACTACGCGGCTTGTCAACTATTAAACCTAATCGTTCCCTAAACTGGGACTGTACATATTGTTTTTTATTTGATAACAATTGTTTATCACTATCTAGCCTAACTTGCCATTTTTTATGTCTAATCTATATGAAAGATGAATAAAATATTCGAAGAAACGTATCCAAGAATGTAGTGGTGATAATCCAAATTGGTATCTACTCTCTATTACAGTTTTTGTAAACATTCGTCTATTTTATTCATCTCTTTAGGGGTAGCATTACATATATAACATCTACTTGTAGATGTTTCACTTAAAGCACTACAAATTTTACCATCTACCATTGAAAGCTGCAACTTATGAGAAACGACCAATTCACGATTGTCGATCTGAATAAAAGTAGGTTGCAAACTTTCAATTTTATCCTTAAAATAAGCTTCCTCTTGCAAAGACACTACTGTGCTTTCTTTCAAAAATTGAAATCGAATAGGACGGCAGTACCTAGTGGAAGAGGGTCGAGGATTTTTCCATAAAATTTTACAATTATCTTCAGCTAATTTTACAATAATTTGAAGGGGTACATAAGATGTTACAAACAAACTACTATCTTCTAAAGTTGAATCTGAAAAAAATTGTTTGTATTCACTATGTCCAGTGCTGCCATCGAATCCCCATTTCCCAAGTAAAGAGATATTAGACAAACAATCATCAGGAATCTGATCTAAGACCTCTTTTTGAGATTCAAGGATTCGAGAAGCTGTGTGATCAAAAAGACTTTGTAATTCAACTTCAGCTGAAGACTCGGAAACAGTTATATTAGAAGGGTAACATCTCTGTTTCGCTTTAGTAATTTGTTGGTAACATGGTAATACATTAGGAGAAATCTTACTATTAACAAAGTTTTTAATTAATAAATACTGATGTTTTGTCAACTGAGCATCAGTCACAAGTGACAAGACATCATCAGTGCTAACTCTAGATATACACGAATCGAATGAACAGTCTGAAACATCAAGCAATGCACTCACAGTAGAATCATCAGACTTTGACAAATCAGCTACTCTCCGACGTTTAGTCCTTTTACTACATTGCGTAAAAGGTTTTCGAGGACGACCACGTGAATGACACGGCGACGTTTCAGACGGAGTACATTGCTTATTGTTTTTCACAAGTTGAATTTTTTCAATAACATTAAACCAATCGGAATTCTTATATAAAAGCTTGGTTTTATCCCTATTACATTTTTTCCAGAATCGAGCAATATCTTTACATAAATTATTAACAATTTTCTCTAAATAATGAATATCAATGTTCTCAGCATCGTCGTTCAGAGTAGTCAACAAACTTTGTAGGACTTGACGACACTTTTCCGAGTCATTATCGGTATTGACAGTTAGCCATATTTCAAGAATATGCATTCTTGAAAACGAGCATATATATAAATTACCTAAAACAAAAAAAAAACGGTTAAAATTCAGTCACAAAACCTACACAAAGCACTAAGACTAAATAAACTAATTTCGTAGCAAATGCTACGAGATAATCTGGCAACCGTAGCACCCTTGTCATCGCCAAAAGGGCAGATAAGGGCAGCCAAGTTTTAATTTTCCTAAGATAAGAAAGTCTAAAGATTATGGTGCAATATACCTCCATAGTCGGAGCGAGTGGGAACATATTTAAAAGTTTATTCAAACTTTGAATATTAAAATATAATACTCCAAGAAATGTCGCCTCGTAGCAATGACATACTAAAGAAAATATATACTAAGATACAATTAAAATAAAAATATTAATTATTACATACCCTGTTCTTGGATATCCATTTCAGAAAAAACTCACACAGCACTCACAGGTCCCGCAATGACAACAAATGACGTCACGCTTTTTAATGACTCACTGATAACAGTATTTACGATTGGCGATGCGCTCTCTTTGAATGCACAATAGATAATGAAGGCGCACTCTAATTACTGACCTATTTATAGTTTCAGAAGGTACCGCAACTATCCAATGTAACGACAAGGAATAAAATGTAAAACAAGAAAGCAGGTTTTTAAGATTTATGACCTATGGATGTCCCACAGTGCGTTGGGGCGGAAAGGTCCTCGAGTGGCGGCCGCGTACCGGGAGACGCAGTGTTGGTAGGCCCCCCACAAGGTGGACCGTCGATCTGGTGAAGGTCGCGGGAAGCCGCTGGATGCGGGAGGCGCAGGACCGATCGGTATGGAGATCCTTGGGGGAGGCCTATGTCCAACAGAGGGCGTCTATTGGCTGATATAATGATGATGATGATGAGGTTGAATTAAGGTTAAGCTGTTTCGTAAGGTTAAGCGTCGTAACTAGTAGGAATATCAGACATTTTCCATTGATACACATCATTAATCCTTCGAGCCGTTTCTGCAGCACTGGTGCCACGGTGGAACTCGTACTCGTAAATAACGCGATATTTCAAGTTTTCCATTTTGTAAACTGAGTGACGCAAAGAAAAAAACAATTGAGGAAAAAACAAGTGAATTGTAATTTTCGAAACAAAAATACATGAGTAAATAGCTGTATAAATTTGAACTTGGAATTCATAACCATAGAGGAGATATTTGAGATCAAATTGGCCAGTACGGCAAAACGCCAATTTCATGGGTAAGGACCTAATATTATATTATAGTAATATAATGCATTTGTACCTTCGTGAATATCTATCATTACAGATTTCACATTAAACACCCTTTTTGTCTAATCTTTCAAGTCTAAGTTGTAATGAATCGTGAATTTAAAGGAATTCGGATCAAAATGATACGTCTTTTTTCAATAATGTTGGCTTATTATTGAAAAAAATACGATACCGTTACGCTCCCAATTCCTAAGAAAGTTATCCTTACGCGTAGTCTCTACAATGCACTCTGTAATACAAGTAAGTAACTGACTCCAAAGCACAATCACTCAACCATCCCTAATATAACAAAATAAAAACTCTTCTCACCCCTACTGTATTCATGAAATTTCTCGACGTCAGGTATTTGGAAACTTCCGCGATACTGTTCGACATTACATTTACCTCGAGATAAAATCCCCACAAATTCATATTTAAATCAAAAGTTTCTTTTGAGTTATACAGATCCTTTATGTCGAGGTTATTCCGAGCGTCTGAAGATGGACCACAGTCTTTAACTTAAATTCAATCAAAGCGAAACTCTTGAGGTAATTACGTACACCGTAAGACGCCTGTTCAACAATTGTTTCGGCCGCAAAGTATTCAACTCAGCTCTAAGTTACTCTAAGTAATGACTAAGTTGATAGATACTGAGATATCAAACTTTAATTAAATTCGATGGGTGTAAGTGATTGCGACTTTTGTTTTAATAACCGGTTTTAGGGATACCTTAAGTTATTTTGTTTGACGAAAATATAATTAAGAATTTTTATTTGTCTTTTTCATTTGTTCTGTTGTCCCTTATGAAATATTTTAACTAGCCATTTCTGTTCTTGTGTTTGAGACTGGACCCAGTTTTCGGCTATAACTTTATCTTGACTAATGTAATGGCTGCATTTATAGTTGTTAAGGATATTTTACACCTCCTTTTGTTTTAAGCAAAAGGGGACTCAGTACTAGAGCACGTATACTTCTATCATCACTATTTTTGCCGCCAAGCAGCGGTGCTAGCATTGTTTCGATTTGAAGGGTAAGATACGAGTAGGCAATAATATAATGATGATACGTCTATCTTGAAAATAGAAACAGCCCTAAAAATTCATCAACATCTCTCATCTCTATATTTGAACCTAAACCTATATATCAATTATGAAATATTCAAATCCCAACACTACTTTAGTGGCATGGTTAAGTTCCACGCTACCCCTAAGGGTATGGTGGGTCCGCAGTGAAATTGACTGATGGGTACTGTTACTTGACATCTTTTTCATCTTCATTTTTGCTGTCTACTAAACGTATTATTATTTTTTTAAGATCTAAATGCAAGTAGTTCTGTTTCCCATGGATAGAGAGAAATTTTCCGTTTAGATTGGTTGGCGGTAAAATTTTAGTTTTCCTGGCTTATTATCCAAAGTAGCTGCCATAGCAAGAATAATAATACATGATCGTCAGTCACCCATGTTGTAAAATACAGCCTTTTATCCTACTAATATTATAAATGTGAAAGTGTGGATGTTTGGATCTTTGTTACTCAATCACGCAAAAACGGCTGAACGGATTTGGATGATATATGCTATGGAAAAGGACATGTACTTTATATTCCTTAATAATCTCTCAAATGGTTCCCGTGTGATAATTAAAAATTGTTCGCGAGCGAAGCTTTAGACCCAGTTCTGAAGTCCATGCAGACGAAGTCGCGGGCAGAAGCTAGTATATTATAAGACGCACTGTAATACTTAACTATTTATTAAACAGACGATGTACATTATTGCAAGGCTAAATAAACCACTCTTGCAAGCTGCACTTCTCCTTAACTATTCCACCGAAGCCCACAAAGCCTTAGGTCCATATATTTTTAATAAGCCTCTAAAAGCCCGTTCGTAAGCTGAAGCACTAATAAATGAACACTTTATTTTAACTCAGGGAAGCATGGAACATTGATATAATGTGCCATTGGGAAGCCAGACTGGCCAATTTACAAGAGTAATTTCATAAATTTATTGAAAAAACTTCCGTAATGCAAGGCCTAATCGGCCCCATAAATAATTAACTTTTTCTGGGAAATTAGTTAATACTCATATTGCCTAAATGTGTTTTTGGAGAATCAGTAGGGCTCTTGCGTGTTTTGGCAACTGCTGAGTTTAGTTGATACGTATTGTTACATTACAAATAATATATTATTTCCACCGAAACCTACCCATATTAACATACTCATAACATGACTATGTTAACATGGGTAGGTTTCGGCTTGATGGGGTATGTATCAAACACCTTTTATTTGTATAAATAAATAAAAGTTAAGGCTTCATCGAAAATTCAAAATTGTAAAATCAATTTTCTAATTCTTCATACATTTTTTTCACAGACCCAACTATTTGTGTAGGTGATTTCAAAATTATTTTGTACAATATCGAATTTACAATGACGCCATAATTTATATGACAATGTTAACATGGGTAGGTTTCGGCTTAACAGGGTATGTACCAAACACGTTGTTTAAAGTAAAAGTAATAACTTACTACTAAAATAATACCCATCCTATGTTCTGAATTCAGACGTATGTCATAAAACAAAAACCTTGAATATCTTCATTAATTATTTTTTAAAATCATATTTTGTCAGAAACTTTAATTTCTCAAAACTGAAAGAACACTGACCGGTAGTATAAAACCTTTAAAGTTAGAACCTGGGAGAAATTTAAAGCAAATTATTATTTGAAGAAGTTGCCATAATGAGAGTGGATTGCATAAATAGATGGCTGGCATCTGCGTCATCAATTTAAACTTGAGATTGCACCAGTCTGCAGAATACAGGTAGAGGACTGAATGAGCCACTGACTGTATTACCATACTATTACCATCAACGCCAATTCTAGAACGATTTTGTTTTTTACTCATACTTACCTTTACGATTGTAGAACACTAGAATTGAAACTAATATGAAAGTATTCATTTAACAGTTTTGATTCCTTGAATTTGATTACAATATTTAAAGCATGCCGCTATTTCACTATCTCTGACAGGACACGCGACAATTGTCAAAATAAATAACAAATATTCTAACACTTAAAACAAAGTGTACAATATATATATAATATTAATATATATATATATATATAAATATATATACAGTGTTTTTGTGAAAACAATTTTTACATAGTAATTTTTTTGGTCAAGCGTGAGTTGCCAATAAAAATGAGACATTTTGAAAAAAAAATTGTTTAATGCGGATCGAGTCAGTATCGTGTAAGAAATATTTTATTGTATCGGAAGAAAAATTCTGAGCAGCAGAAGTTAGTCTAATGAAATTTTTTCTCGTACAATTTTACACTTTAATTTAACAAACCTGCTTTAATAAAACTAACAACGCAATAAATGTTCAAAATGGCCTCCCTCTTGCTAAATACAGATACGAGCACGTTTTAGAACACTTCTTGTTGCCTTAGCCAAGGACATGTGATGAATATTATTTAAGTGGTAAAGGACTGCGTCTTTTAGTTCTTGTACAGTATTGTATCGAGATTCATAAACTCGACCTTTAAGATGGCCCCATACAAAGAAGTCTAACGGTGTCATATCAGGCGAACGTGGTGGCCATTTAATAGGACCACTTGTGCCCATCCACTGACCGGGAAAATGTTCATCTAAAAACCGTTTACTTGCTGTACTATTATGTGCCGGTGCACCGTCTTGTTGGTTAATGATATTATTTAAACTGCTTAAGGAAATAATATCATCCACTTTATCTATGACCAGATTCAATATCTCTTGATATTTTTGACTATTTAAGGTTCCGTAGTAAATCTCAATAGCAAAGATTTTATTATGTAATACCGCACACCAACAATTAAATGAAAAGCGGACTTGGTTATGGCTCTCTGTAGTTCGAAGAGGATTTGTACGTGACCAGTAATGTTTATTTTTTCTGTTGTACATACCGTTATTAGAAAAATTGCATTCATCTGTCCAAATAATCAGATTTGGAAAAGAATGGTTTTCAATAGACCTTGCCACAAACCAGCGACAAAATGTTAATTTGCGGTTTGTATCTCCTGAAAACAATGCTTTCAGTAGCATCCCGTAATGATGCTTTTGGACATTTTTAACAAGTTTTTCAAATACCTTGCGATTTGGTAGATAGCGATGAGGATAGCGTTCCCGATACCACTTTAATGCATTAACTGGGCTTCGATAATTAAGAAAATACGCTTCGATTAAATCAACTTTATGTGCATTGGATAACGCCATCATGAATCACAAACAAACTGATAATAACAAATGAAAGTCACAATAAGAAAAATGTTCGTTCTAAATTTGAATATTGTTTATTCAATTTAATAAAACTCTTAAGACCATGGAGGTTCTGTTCAATTTTTGATTGCAAATAAAATCTCGTTTTTAATTATGGAACACTTTTTGTATGTACGTGTATCGACTGTGATTCAGTAGATAGGTACTTTGCACGGGCAACAGGCCCATGAAAACATTTCATTAAAGGACAATGTCGAAAATCGCCCCATGACCAACAAAGATCTGCTTTACGTCATAATTATATGCATATTTTATAACACTCATAACAAATATATGTATTCGACGGACAAATCAAAAATATTTAAAAGTACTTTTAGAAACAAAACCAAATGAAGTAAAATATAGGAATGGTTATTGTTACCTTCGCTCGACTGAATAGAATTGAGTCGATTTTATGTAGGTATGGACATTTATTTAATTCTATAAATTAAGATTTTCATAACTTACAACGTAAATTAAATTAAAACATATGTCAATTGACTACTCACACACTATCGCTTCTTAGTTCGTTGTGTTTTTGACTTGCTTTATAATTTCGAGATTACTTGTTCTTCATTACGTGGCTATAATATCGTTCTTTGATTGATTGCAATAATTATTATTATAATAATTGTATAGGTATGGACTATGTGTATTGCTCTTACGAATTAAAGTGTTACTTCAACTAACCTCAAAATCTGATTAATTTTGATATTTAATTCGATTTCGAAGCTTGTCCGTAGTAATTGATGTGGACGTACAGTATTTACTAATGTCTAATTATACGAAAATCATTTTTTCACTGCTGTTGGTATTGGGGCGAACAATGTATGGACGCAGAACAATGTCCTTTGACTAACTTCTGCTGCTCAGATTTTTTTCTTCCGATACGATAAAATATTCCGTACATGATACTGAGTCAATCCGCATTAAACATTTTTTTTCCAAATGGCCCATTTTTATGTGCAACTCACGCTTGACCAAAAAAATTACTATGTAAAAATTGTTTTCACAAAAAAAAGGGCAAATGGTTCCTAAGACAGTTTCCCAGTATCTTCTATAGTTTCGGATTTCCCTATACTGTCCCAGTTAAAAAAACACTGTATATGCAAGGAAAAAAAAAACAAAAACATAAATACTAATTTGATTACTTAAAGGAAAACTTACTTAATTCAAAGATTATTTTGTTAATGCGAGATTAAATTTCTTCACTCTCTTCTTAAATACCGGGAGAGTTTGAATATCCCGAATGTGAGGAGGCAGCGAATTCCACAATCTGACAGTATGGACAGTTAAGGACCACATAAAGAACTGTGTGTTAAAGGAAGCTGGTAGCGAACGAAGGTGTGATCTACAAATAGTGTCTGGAGAACGAGCAAACTCAAAACGCTCACGAAGGTAACACAAAGAAGTGAGGTTACGTATTTTAAAAGAAAATAAAGGATGCGTAAATTTCTTCGAAGCTGGATAGAAATCCACTTAAGTTGTGCACGAAACTGGGAGACATGATTATACTTACGTAACCCAAAAAAGTATCGGATGCAAACATTTTGAAGTCTTTCGAGTTTACTAAGCAATTCCTCCGTGATGTCTAGATAACTAATATCGGCATAATCAAAGTTTGAAAAAATTTATGATTGAGCCAGTGTAATTCTACTCTGACCGGAAAGAAGTACTGAAGGGATTTGAGAATCTGAAAAGAGGAGAATACTTTGCGACTTACTTCGTTAACATGATTCTTTCAGTTCAAGTTGCTGACTTGGAATAAGTAATAACAGACCCATTAAGTATAATAGGAGGCAACACATTTAAGTCCAATTGACTGCCTATTATTAGTGCCTTTGTCTTACAAAGATTGATGAGTAGGCTATACGATTCAGCCCAACCACTCAGGCGCTCCAAATCCTCATTGAGAGCTAAAATTTCACTTTGGGCTTTACTGTCAGTGATGTGGCGAAATATGTATCTGCAAATTGTCTGCATACAAATGAAAGTTGTATGCAGACATTCAGATAGACAGATAGTATGCAGACAGAATTGGTGTGCGTTGTCTGTACTGAAAACGATCCCGTAGTTAAGAATCAAACCAGGCCACAGGTTCAGAAGATACATTGAGTGAACTAAGAATGCCAAGAATATCGAAATCAACAGAATTAAACGCGTTGCTAAAGTCCAACAGTAGAATCTACATAATTCAAAGGCAGGATGGTTCTGGTTTGTTTGATCAATCTCGGTGTGCAATTAGGTAAAAATCAGGTACAAAATAATAAGGGGCAATGAAGTACATAAATAAATAATAATAGGTCTTTCTTTCTATTTTGAAGTATTAGTAGCCTTCCCCGGAGCGGTGGTTACTAGATCGTACCTTCACGTTCATGCGATTACGGGTCAGTTATACTGTATTCCAATTTCTTGAAAATTTTATGTTCATTTAATTAATTCCACAGAATTCCTCTTTGTGATCAGGTTATTAGTTCAGCTTGTCATCACTGCGACGCTCCCGATGACACTGCCGAGCACACACTATTGGTGTGCCCGGCTTGGCGACGCCAGCGCATCGAACTCAACGCTGCGCTGGGAGGTGCAAACCTCTCGCTGCCTAGCATGGTCGTGGCCATGCTCCGCGGCGAGGCGGAATGGGGAGCTGTCGCCTCCTTCTGCGAGGATGTCATCTCGCAGAAGGAGGCCGCGGAGAGGGAGCGGGAGGCAGATCCTCAAGCCGCTCCCATCCGCCGCAGACGGATAGGCAGGCGAAGGCGGGCATTCGCACAAGCGATGCCCGTCTAGTGACCCTGCCGTGGAGGCCTGCGTGCATGGTTGGCCCCGTGCACGCCGCCGTAAGGCCCTCCGTCTGGGGATTGCCCTGGTGTTCTCGGGCAATCCCCCCTTGGCGATAGCTCGACCAGTTGGTCGGGCTTGCCCGGGTGCGTGGGTAGTGGAGTCGCAGTGTGGACCTTACCTAGCGCGCCCAAGAGGGCAGGGAGAACACCGGAGGGTTTTAGTGGGTAGGCCTGGCACTCTGCCGGGAGAGCCCCACACACGCTCGCCGTCTAGCCAACGGCGGGTACGGTGCGGTTACGCATTTCCCCCCGAGAAAAAAAAAAAAGGTTATTAGTTCAGCTTAGTCCAGGTCTGGACTGAAATATCCAGGTAGCCAATCCCTATAGTAACTAACTGCTCTGGAGATTTACTCGTATATCACAGTATTTAGTTAAATATATTTGTAAATTCATCCTACGATCTTATGATCAGAAGTGTCTATCACTAAGTTCTGAAGGAATCTTAGTCAATACACTCTAAATACATATAATAACACTGTATGTATTTCCAAACATGCTCGTAATTTTGAATAAATTGTTAAGTTTAATCATTTGTTGGTTGATCAAAATGATACATGGAGGGGAGAGCACTTATTTTATTTTGTTTATACTACCATTAATCGAAAGAAAAATGCTAAACTTGTGAGAGAGAACACCCTACCTACTTACCCACCAATTATAAAATTAATAAATGTATATGTTTTAAATCGCATAAATTAGAAAGTTATTAAGAATTTAGACTTTAGTTGTGAATTATATGTAAAAACATGTGTGAAACCAAAGTTTCTTGAAAAATTTGTGTTTATGAAATTTTAAGAAAAACGGCGTTACAACATATTTTGATAATTATTGTTGTTGGGGCCTGCTGTCAAACTTTTCATGGATTTAGAATACGTGTGTCACCGCTCCATGTCTTCCCGTGGATGTCATAGAAGCCGATTAAGGAAGTTTGCAGCCATTATATCTCTGCGAACAGATGGAAACTCGAAACAAGCATTTGGTAAACGTCGTGTAGTAGGCGAATTCTTCCTAGTGAAAGGAGAGTCCCGCTCCCGAGTTTTCCACTGATATATGGGTTGATGTAATAATGATGTCAAACAACTTTTAGTTTGACTTTGATGATCTTAATGTAGTAGTATTTCATCATACACTCACTCACATACACATGATAGACTTCTAGAGTCCTTTACAATTGTGCAACAAATGAGTGATGTGTATTTTTGTAGACAATAAATAAAAATTACCTTGTGAGAGGCAGACCGACAACAAAGAGATTCCGAGAAGTTTCCGCTTTTCCTAATCAAGTACGTAGCCCTAAAACTAACACACGATATGTATAAGCAACCCTCGAAACAAAGGTCTTAATTAAATAACCGTGTTGGTCCGCCACAGCCCTAGGCTGACGTGTATCAATTACTGATTTGACGTACTCCTATTTAGAGTTCGATCAATAATAGCACACAGCACGCTAATGTATTCAGATAATCATGTAGTCGGACAAAAAAGTGGTTTACCAATTTTGACAAACTTCACTTATAATCAAAATATCATTAGTAACTGGCAGTTACTAGTGTAATTATTGCAAAGAAACATCAACTTTTGATTACGACGCAAAACTAAATTTCAATATCTTTTTTGTCAAAGCTGGTAAACCACTTTTTTGACTTTAGGTGTACATTTATTTGGAAATGAATGATACGTCTATAATGATTTGTATAATTAATGGTGTCAGACGAATCTTTTGGAAGTCCCTTACTAATTGTTAATGAGTAGTTGTATAGCAAAACTTCCGACAAAAATGTCAGTAATTGGTACTACTACGTGAACCAATGTTGCAGCGTCTACCCTCCCTCAATCGTATGCGACAATTGCTGCTGCTTTAAGATTTGGAGCTCAGCGAAGACGACAACATCCTGCCACTTTACGTGGCAGGATCTAAGTATTTGCATGTCGGTGTGGAACTAATTAGTGATATTTCCTTGTCGCATGCGATTGAGGGAGTGCGGTCGTTGCAGCGTTGGCCTGCGTAGCTAGTTCCAATTACTGACATCTTTGTTGGAAGTTTTGCTTTAAACCTACTCATTAACAACTGTATGATATGACGTATGACATCATAGTTAATCGTGATTTTACGTGGAATTATTGATAAAGTTATTATAGTTGATATAGTATATTTTCGTTTACGTGTGCTGTTGGACATTGTTCTTTGTCAACGGTCATATATTTGATCGCGTTGACAAGTTTTAAATTTTTTCGAAAGCAGCTTGACAAGTGCTTTCGAAAAAAATTAAAGACTTGTCAACTGCGTCTTTTTTTTCTCTAAAAGCTAATCTTGTTTTTAATTTTTTTCACTAAAAGCGTTAACAAGTTTTTATTTTTTTTACATTAAACCAGCTCTTTCTATGTTCTGTGAAAACAGCTGAAAGAGACCACAGATCCGAGTATTTGGTATAGATTTCTGTTGAATATTTATCTACGTGTTCCTAGGAAAAAGGGTCTTAAACCACGGACGGCCAGGCAGACCGACGCACAACGAAGTGATTCTATAAAACGAAATATATTTCATCTCATCTGATGAAATTTGAGTAAATAGCCTATGATGACAATGAACTGTCTCTGCCTCGTATAACGTAACAAATAATAATAAGTAATTCTTTACTGATCTTACAACAAAATTGTCCCCAGCCTATAAAACAGTGTGATCCCTAATGAACATTACAATTTCCTATTTATATTTTTCGACAAACGAACATTGTGTTGAGCTATAAATATTTACTGTTTTGTAATTTAACCCGATTCATGTATAGGTGCGTAATATTGGAAAAACACAGCTGTTTTGATGCCCGCCAATAATAGCTCTTGCGCTGTACGTAATAAGGACCATGAGTAAGGTAAATAGTTTCAGACAGCCCGCTTTGTAGCATGTTTCCCCTCGTGTCCCGCAGTAATCTCCTTACGTTTCACTCACAAGACATGTAACTGGATTTACTACTTACTCGCAAATACATTATACATTATGTAATATAGAATTCACAATTGGGACATTGTTGTAGTAAGTATATCATATCATGAAATTAATATATTATGAGATCACCGGAGTTTGTTACTCAAATGTTTGATATTAACGTGTGCGACCATTTTCAAACGACACGGTTTTGTCATCAGACAAATGTCAAGAGACGAGAGTTCCTGAAATTTTAATGATTGTTCCGTTGTACCATACCTACCCGGTGGGGCCGGTGTTACACAACGTAAAGTGATGATTTAGTTATTTTGTTACATAATTCCATGGAATGTCTTATGGATAAAAATTTGTCTGGCGATGTGCTTAGAAAACTGAAAAACGTATGACAAATCGTTGTCTCTTATACGAATCGAAGGCTCAATTATTGACATGCTATCGCTGAAATGAATCTGATACATTCCAAAAAAGATCAAATTTAAATTCAATCATTTTTACTATAAATATTGGCCTTTGCAGGAAACTCGGAAGGTCAATTTGTTTCATTTTCGCTTAAATTACCATTAACCATCTTTTATGAATATTTTTTTCTTATATTCACTATAATTATTGAAAACTAGCTGCCCGCCCTGGCCTCGCACGGGTTCGGGTACCTATACTAAAAAGGAAATTTTTCGAGACCTTTTGACAATAAAACAATATAAGAAACTGAACAATTGAATGATAATCTGCCAATTTTGAAGTAAGAAACCGACTTACTTTTTTTTAATCCAAATTTTTAGAGTTCTTGTACAATTTTTCAAACATTTTCTTTTATACAAACCTCATTTCATTAATAATGAATACAACAAAAAAGAATTAACCAATTTGGTGCAGTCGTTCTGAAGTTATGAGCGTACATACATTTCGGTAATTCATTTTTATTTCTATAGAAGATTAAAAATAAAATTTGATGCTTACATATACTTAAAATGTGAAAAAATCTTTCTAAGATTAACAATAAATTATGTTATTATGATAAGGGTTCCCTGTGTCTTCGAAAATAGTTGATTCGATTTTTATTATATCGAACACATTGTGACGATAATTTAGTTGTGCGACGTTTCATTCCATCGATGCTTTATTGGTGCGATGTAACGTTAGTGCGAAAAATTCTGTTTCGACAAACCTTATAGCGATAGCACATTAGCTCGATAATTTATTAGTATGTTGGTTCGAAACGCCTACTGTTGTCTCTGACGTTTAATAATCTTTGATTGCATAAATAATATCATGATCGTGATAGATATAATAACTCGGAGTTACACCTCTGCGAAAGATTAAATATTCGAAACAAAATCCTAGACCAACCTGTATGTCCAGCGTAGTGTAGTAGACTGATTACTTCTCGTCTGAGGTGAGAGCCGTCTCCAGCAATGGGATGTGTGACGTTGATGATGAAATATTTTTGAAATTATATGTAATTACCATATTGCACGTCGGTAGGAAACGCCGCAGTGTCATCACTGTGGGGCTCTCGACAACACTATCGAGCACACCCTCGTGGAGAGCGCGGCCTGGAGACCACAGTGCGATGTTTAAGTCCTCGTGCTAGGCCACAACGAAGATTTTGTTAGAATCTCCGTTGCGCTGGAAGGGGATCCATTTTCTACCCCCTGTTCCACCGCAGGCGACTGGGTGGAAGAAGATGTGCGTTCGTAAGCGCTCTCCAATTACCCTGAGAAGCTGTGGAGGGGTAAGCCTTGTCAGACCGACATCTGACTATTATTATATAGCAGATATTATGGCCTTGATCTGGGGGACCTACCCCATCAAGGGGGTAATATAAGTGCAAATAAACTTTCCGATACCGAATGTTGGAGGTGAGATCGGGGGGAAGGGTGGTTTAGTCGAGTATGGGGACACCAGCGGAATAGCCGCTGATGGATCAGAGTGCTATAATGGTATACCAAAGTGGACAACTGGCATCGTATGAGACTTCCCGCCTCAAAAAAGGAAGGATACGTATCAATTTCACTGTAAAATAAAGGCAAAAAATGCAATAAGCTTCGCAGGCGAGGAGACATTATACTCGCAAAGGTAAACAATATTTAACATATAGCGAAAGTGGTCCGAAATCCGGTTCCTTTGGGGAGCGCGGGGTCCTCTGTAATCCCTTGATCCGTATTTAGAGCGATCCGTCGGACTGCGGCTTACTGGACACTCCGCCGATGTCTGTTATTATCAGAAAGTGACGCGACAAATTACCAATCAGTTGCGATTTCAACCAGAAATCAGCTCCGCCATGTTCGAAAGGAGGATAACATTATTAATATTGTTTGAAATTTCCTACATGTGAGATTTCACTTATTATAACTAGGTTATAAAAAATTAATATGGGCTGGAAAATTTAACATCAATTAGGTTGACATAGAAAGCTATTAGTGTTACTAATTTGTTATACATGGACAATCAAATAGCCTATTTACAGGAACGACTCAGCATCAGTACCTACAGCTCTTCTAGACAAATGCCATACGCTGACTTTTCCGCAGTCGTTCCTCAGAAAAAATGTATGAATATGACATTAGCTGCGGAAGAAATAGCGTGAGGTTGTCGAAAGCTAATGTCATTTCCATACATTTTTTCTGCGGAACGACTGCGGAAAAGTTAGCATGTGGCATTTGTCTAGGGTTTCTCTAACAATCTATGTAGATTTTTGTGTTTGACCAATTAAATTATTGCTATCTGCCGCTGAAAGCAGAACATCTACTTTAATTAATAAAAAATATGCTGGAATACAACCAATAACACAGTACCCTTTTCTACTAAAAATACTTAAGCACTCAAAAATTATTTCTAGCTATTATTGAGTTTTATTGTTATTTTAATACAGGAGAGCTGTTTGTAAGAGGGCCAGGACAGGGCCTAAAAAGATAGATACAAAAAATATGTAACACCATTTAAAAATATGTATTTTTTTAAAAATACCGTAAAAATGAAAATACCGTAAAAATGAAAATAATTAAAATATAAGTATCAGAATTCTTACATTTTGTTATTGATATTAAACGTAATCGATTTTATAAAAATGTGTCACAAAAAAGTAGTGTTCACAAGTGTTCTCATCGAAATAAATATCTTCATTATAAACACGGTCATCAAGGTAAAGCGGACTTCTGGTAAGTCACAAATCACAAACTTTATTTGCTCATACAGCTATACAATGGTGCCGATTCCGCATCAGAAACGCTTAAATCACCCCAAATAAATAACAACAGGCCAAGTCTCCATGAATCGCAGAAGTCGCGTCATCCATCGCGAGATTCGCAACAGACAGAATGGCAAACAAAGCAGGCTCCTCCGACCCATCCCTTCCGAGGGGTAATATCAGCGTGTCATTTGTTTATATTGCAGAATTAGTCCCGAGCGTCACGTGACAGATGATCCCAGTCAAACGGCCCAAACAAAGAAACAGAGTATAATCGATGCTTTAACGACAGATGTAGACAACAAACAGGTGCCATCAATCTACCACGCCCCCTCCTCCCCGCGGCCGATTGTTATTCACGATCCATTACACCAATTTTTTAGTGGATCCACCCAAAGAAACCCTTCCGTTTATTGTCTCCTTGAAAAGAGCAGTTCTTATTAAATTAAATATCTTCGGATTATCTATTTTTCGTACCCCGCTCGGTGTTTGTTCGGGGCGCCACAGATGTTCGTAGTTACACGGTTTGGTCCCTTTTAAGCTGAGGTGTTTGATATAGATTAATTCTTTTATAGCTGTTTTCGTCCACGTTTTAATGGATTTCCCCCCCGTTTTTCGAATGCTGTAAATCGCTCAGCTGTTGTGTGATACGTGGGTGAGGTTGAGGTACGTTGCTCACTGGTGATATTTGAATAATGTTAATATATAGGTATATTGAATGACAGGAATATTATATTCCTTATCCAAAAAAAAGTTTATAATATCTACAGAGCAGAGTTTATAATATCATCCGGACCTCAAAATATATAAATAACATATTGCCATAGGCAGCTTAATTAGAACAAGGTTTAATCTGAAAATTGGTTTTCCACTTAAATACACACAATATCCTTCTTACCGAATTTCTCAACAGTCTGAGAAAAAAATATGCAAGATCTTGCGCAAGTTTACGTATTTTTTATTTATTGTATCATTCGATGGGATGGTTAAGTGATACGACCGGAGTGAGTTGAACTGAGTTGGCAAATAAGCACAGTGCCCAGTTAATGGTGAGTAGGAACAGTCACCTATAGTACATGTGATTCTTGTGAGAATCGCAGCAAAGCAACTTGTGACATAAGATGTACTTTACATAGTACCGAGTAATTTCACTGCCTTTAAACCGTTATCTTACCATTTAAACCGGAATACAGCAATGGAAGCACCGTTGCTTTGTGGCAGAAAAGGTAAGACGGAGGTACCCAAGTAGATGACCCTGATACAGGGTCTCCCTCTGGCAAACTCAAAATCTGTTACATAGCTTTTAATTTCGACTGTCGTTGTGTACCAATCGCTGAATTATTAAAAATCTGCGTTGAGCCTTGTATTAACGCCACAATGATTAAGAGGATTGTGAAGCTGTAAATTTTCATACAAAAAGCGATAACGCTTTTCTCCCTCTTTACATAGTCCAATTTTCATAATTTTTGGAAATGTAGATATAATGAAGATCTAGGTTTGTACGTTTTGATTATGAAGTAATATTGCTCAGAATATAAATTATTAGCATTTAAATATCCACATCTTAGACTTAAAAACTACCTCGAGCATTTTTATACTTTTTTTACTAAATTATACTGAATTACAAAAAAAGCAAAACGTACAAACATAGATTAAGGTATACTGAATCTAATGAGATAATCAAAGTTTTGAGCTCGAAGTTAGCTGTACAACGTAGCGAGAGCTCGCATGCAGTAATGACGTTGATGACAGCATGCAGAAAGGAATAACAATTTTGACACTCAAAACGTTGATTTCAGACTATATCGAATTCTTTACAAGTACGACTGCAATCTCTTAAGATTTTTTTTTGTAATTTGGTCTCGTTGGCTACCCAAATTAGTGCCTGGATACGGCAAAAGGCTCACCATTACGTCAGACTTTTTCCTAAAATGTCAACCAATTTAAAATTTGCGTTAGCGAATAAACGTTTTTCAAAATACATAGTTAAAATTGTAATCTCACAGACAAGATACTTATTAATATGAGCATAATAAATCATCTTTTAGGTTTTCGGTTATTTATTCAAATTATTTTACATAATTGTCGCATCATTCTACGATAATTATGTAAACGCGCGATAATCCTAAGACGATAGATAATAATCTAATCGCAATACAATCAATCACGACACCATGTCAGTCCGCTTTCAGGATCAAAACTCGAAACCAATACGACTTCAGCGCGGTGTGAGACAGAGCGACGTTATATAACTATTTACAGCTGCGTTGGAGGATGTATGCTTTTGGACTGGAGAGGACTCGGCATCGACATGACATAACTCACTTTCGTTTTGCCGATGACAACGTAGTCATGGCTGAAAAAGAAGGAAGGAAGATCGTGGAAGATCTTTGCACAAACGCGAAGATCTCTGCAGAGATTCCTAACAAGTGGGTCCTAAAATGAACATGGACAAGACTAAAATTTTGTCGAATTCCCATGTAGTACTCACTCCTGTGAATGTTGGAGGCTCGACACTGGAAGTTGTTGACGAATATGTTTATCTGGGGAAATCGCCCAGCACGGTAAGTCCAACTCCCAGAAAGAGGTAAATCGACGTATCTAACTCGGCTGGGCAGCGTTCTTGGCCCATCTACCGCAATGTCTGAAGACGAAAGTCTTCAATTCGTGCGTGCTGCCAGTGATGACGTACGGAACTGAGACTTAGCCGCTTACAATGGGTCTTATTAGAAGGCTCAATGTAACTCAAAGGGCAATGGAAAGGGCTATGCTCTGGGTTTTTCTACGTGATCACATCAGAAATGATGAGATCCGTAGAGAACTAGAGTTATCGACATAGTCCAAACAATTGCAAACTTTAAGTGGCAGTGGGTGCAGGACACATTGCTCGCAGGACTGACGGCCATTGGGGCGAAAAGGTCCCCGAGTGGCGGCCGCGTACCAGGAGACGCAGCGTAGGTAGGCCCCTCATAAAGTAGACCGACGATCTAGTGAAGGTCACAGAAAGCCGCTGGATATGGGAGGCGCAGGACCGATCGATTTGAAGATCCCTGAACGAGGCCTATATCCAACAGTGGGAGTCTCTTGGCTGAAATGATGAATACAATCTTACTGTAATATTATGGAACCTACATTTCACATTCTTCAAATCTTATACAGGTCAGGTAAAATAAACTGTAATAGAATAATATCACACACAGAATTAGATGTTTATAATGAGAAAAAAGCAACAAATATTACGGATACCACAAAAATTATTTAATTCGCATGCGTTTAACGACGCGTCCTCGAGTACGCTGTACGACTCAAATCGCGAACCTGCAAAGGACGCTTGCATCACATTGCGACAGCTCAAATCAGCCGTGAACCATTTCATGGTGCTCATTAATTCCCTTAATGAGCCAAACCCATAATGAACCTTTGTTTAGGCTAAGGTCATTGTGTCTTGACACGGGGATCCTGGCTCCACTAAGTCAAACCATTCTTCTCCGTTGTAATACTTTATGTTCGTCGTAAAAACATAATATTTTACGCGCACGCGATAAAGTTTGCGAATAGCAAATAAAAAAGCTCGTATTTTGTTTTGCTTAAAACTATCCGAGCCTATGAATGTGATTTTTGTAATAAAGTACAGACAGTAAAATAATGTCGAGAGACAGATTGCGATGCGTCGTTATTTATAAAATTCTAAAAGCTAATTATGAAACTGTATTTTTTTTCAAAGATTTTCTTTAACCCACCCCAAGAAAATTTAATGTTAAACCGTAATTTAGTTAATCATTTCTAACAGGCGCCAGCCTTAATTTTAAATTTAAATGCTGCGAACTTTGATACAAATTGAAACCCTGAACTTCCTAACACAAGGGATTATAAAATTCACTTGAAGTCTTTAATATATAGCAAAAGAAACCTGACGTGGCTCAGAAGTTTCGCTTTAGTGAATATTTTTAACATTCAGAGGCCAAACTTTTTATCGAGTGTCTTGTAATAATTCACAGGATTATAAATAAGGAATTCAACGCGTCTGCTTCTTAATTTACTACTTGATTAATTACAATTATTTATTCGCACATGTTGGGTTGTCGCGAAGCGGAAGGCTTCGTGCAAAAAAGAGAGGAGGAAGCTAAAAGAAAAAAAGGTATTAGTTATTCCAAACTGTCGCGAAGCGGAAGGCTTCATGCAAAAAAAGAGAGGAGGAAGCTAAAAGAAAACAAGGTATTAGTTATTACATGATATATTTACAAAGTGTCTGCAGGGGTGGAGAATTAGGAGGGCACGATTGACTTACCTAGCTAACTTAGCCTAAATAATAAAACTATGTACAACAACATATAAAAAAGGTCTAGCCTGGCCAGGGTAGGACGCGAGTCTACTACCAGCTCTGGTATTGAACACAAACGGCTAAGGAGTAGCTTATTATAATTGTTAGCGTATGCCTACGCTAACAATTATAATAAGAAAATATAGAAAAATACAATAAAGGACTAATAAATATTACAAATATTTATCGCTTGTGAATAATAGCGTTATACAAAGTGAAGTTCAAATAAATAATCAGTTAGTGCTCTACAAACATATGTGAATCAATACATAAGTGTTACAAGAATTTGTGTATATTTACAAGATCGACATGTGAAAAGACAAGGTAATAATATTATATTTTCATACCTTGTTACAATAAAGAAATAGAATTTGTTAAAGTAGACTTAATGTAGCTAGCGTAGAGTATGATAGTTTTGTCTTTTTATTTACAACTAGCTGTGCCCGCGAACTACGTTTCGCCATCAAAATACTTAACACAGTGTTTAGTTTTTCCTCCATTTTATTCCATAATGATTCAACTTTATTCTGCCTTTCTTGAGCATCGGCCATTTCGAAATTAGGACAATTTTCGTAGGTTGGTAATGCTCTTTTTCTAACAGTTCACAAAATTAAATACATTACATATTACTATAAACACTAAGTATAATTATTGTTTTAGAGACATTATTGATATTAATAAATTCTTCTTCAGTAGAAAGAACTACACAGTTGCAAGAATAATCTTTATCGTATTCATGTTTCGAATTAAAATAAACAATTGTTAATAAATTAGAACTGTATACGAATAAAGTTTAGATTTTTATAATGGGTGTTGGTAACACCAACATAATACATTTTTTTGGATATGACAACTTGGCCAATTTTGACTGGTCGTACAGTAAGCTCCTTGTCAAGCTATACTGTTTGACCTTTGAACCGTTCTTATGTCGCTCGTAATATTGGCGGTTTTCGTAGAGTTAATGTATAGCATGAATGGGGGGGTTACTGTACAAATACGCTTTCCGTATTCGATATCCGATCACGGAATACAGACACGGAGTTTCGTGAACGTAGCGCAGACTTTCGTTACTTCTCATTCGGGATTTCTATAATTCTACCTAAACGTACGTACAGAACGTGTTCCGTTCGTTTTTGTAACGTGTACTGTGCGATATCGTGTTGCTGACATAGTTCGGTTAGCAAACTCGCCGTGATGACTAACATCCAACACACAAACGTGGAGTTATCGTTAGTTAGTTCACGATCGTTGCATTATCACGGTCTCGAAGGACACTAAACACAGGCATAAGAATAACTAATAATACAAGTATTCTTATGACACAGGTAACATCTAACATCAAACATCCAATAGGCCTCAAAGCGGTTCTCAAACTTTTTTGGTGACGGAACCCTTTGGGAAAGCGAAATACTTGACGGAACCCTAAAATAAAACAATAGTTTTTAAAAGTGTATTCTTTATTAATAAGCATAATAAAAGTACGACCAGAGAGGTTGTTTTGATTTTTCTAAATTATTGCGGATCCCTTATAGGGGTATTGTGGAGCCCTAGGGTTCCGCGGAGCACACTTAGAGCATGGCTGCTCTAGGTACCCTTCAGGGCCTACTTTCATTTAATACCCCTATTGCTGGGTTTGAAAAGCAACTGTTATCCGTCTTTTTTGAGCGGCGGCCATGTTGAATTTACGTCAATGTTGCTACGTTCATGGTGCTCTACTGATCAAGGCCTTTCATTTGATACCCATATTGCTGGATTTGGAAACGAACTTTTATCCGTTTTATTTGAGCGGCGGCCATGTTGAATTTAGGGCGATTTTCCGATGTTCATAGTGCTCTACTCATCAAGGCCTTTCATTTGATATGCATATCGCTGGGTTTGGAAGCGAACTTTATCGGCAGTCATGTCAAATTAAGTCAACGTGGCTAGGTTCAATGTGTTCTACTCTTTAGGTTCTTTGTTCGTTCGATATCCATGTTCCTTGGGTGGATCCAAAAAAATGTGATCCGTCATCTTAGACATTAGGATCAAGAGTCCCGTCCCGTCCCTCTACGCGTAACCCAGAACATTGCAGTCAGATATATTTTTTAATTATCAATATTAATCTATTACTTTTAATAGTTTTAAATGGATGAAAGAGTTTGATTCCTTAGTCCTAATGTAAAAATATATAACACCTTTCAAAATACCTTGAAAAGAGTATCTTCATTTTTCAACATTTCAAATATTTCAAAAATTGTACCGATTTTGTGAAAATTAGTCAAGAATTAAACCAATCTACAAATTTTATGGTCACTCGATAAGTATTATCATAAAAAATGCTATACATTGGTTGTATGGCTTGATCTTTTTGCCTTACCACCACGGTACGACATAAGAAAAAGACAATTTGGTTGGCGAAATCCAGTTGGGCACAGCCATTAACAGAAAATATTAAATTTTATTTGTAGGTACTATGTGAAACACTTCATTCCTGCCTTTCAATTTTCGAAATCCAATTACTTAAGATCAGGCTGTATGGCGTAGTTCCATTGCCTTTCCTTCGTGGAAGAAAATACCTTCTCTCTGTACTATGTGACAGACTTGTCAAAATAATTTCACGTGCGCCATGTTGTTTTTCTACCTAAAGCCAATTCGAAAATTTTATATGGTATTTTTTCACTAAAAATAAAAAGTGAATTTAAACAAACGAAATTATGCCTAAATGTTCTTCCGGAAAATTCTAAGCATTGTGGTGTAAGCCATATCAAATTCTGTCCAGTAGTTTCGGAGATCTTTCCGGACAAACAGACAAACAAACAAACAAACAAACAAACAAACAAACAAACCAACAAACAAACAATTTTTTTTAAAACTATTCTATCGTGTTCTGCTAATGATTTTAAGGCGACCTGTGTATTTTTTTTCTTAATATTTCGCAATTACAGATTTTTGTACCCCTACGATTTTATTATATATAGAGATTATGAAGTGAACATTTTATTCGTAAGTCTCGCGACTTTCCGTCAGCGCGAAGCAACCTGACAGGGTATTTAATTTGTTAAAAAATTAAACAATTGAACTGTTGCTCAATTCATCATAATTTTCTCAAACAAAAAATGCTCGGAAATGTAAGCATTATTGTAGTAAAAAGAAGACACGTAGTTTGTAAATCTTGGCTCGTGCATTACTCTACCGGCCTAGGCCAGGAAAGTAAGTATGAAAATTCATTTCTGGCCGCTGTGCTCAAATGTTTTTAATTCATCTATAGCTTGAATTATGTAACTTGTCATACAGTAAATTATAAAAAAATGCACTGTTCGAGCATATAGGTATATGTATATGAATATGACAACAATTTTATTAAAATTATGGTATAAAATCACACGAAAATATGCATTTTCGTTGCGAGAGAAAAAAGTCATGATCGATTGCAAAATCTCCTCATCTACCTATATAGTAAAAAGGGTAAGCAATTTATTTAAAATGTCCGAGTGTCGTAGGTACCAATTGCACGAAAAATATTAAAGTATATCTTCATTATAGTCACAACTTTACTACCTTGTGTCAATATCATGTTCACATTGCCTGAGGAGCCGAGTTCCGAATCTACGCACACAAAGTTGGTTTCGCATGTGCTCGTAACTAGTACCTTATCTGTTAAGGAGTAATTAGTATTAATTCTGTTACGGAGTAACTATTACCTGGTCTGTGTTGTAGGGTGAAGAGAGATCTGACATAATATTTTGTGTCAATATATTTCTAAAATATTTACCGCCATTTCTAATTGGATACCTTATGTCACTACTGCGTTCAGCAGAAAACCAGCAGGGCAAGCTGCACGCTTGCCCTGCTTGCTGCTCAAACTGAGTTGACGCAATTTTGACATCACATGGCCTTACACAGTTTGTGTGTTGTAAATGTTAATTGATTTTCATGTCTGTATTTGTTATGTTAATTGTGTACGTGTGGAGCTAAAATAAAATGGATTTTCTTTCTTTCTTTCTTTCACCTCTCGTTCTAGCGTTGCTTAATTGTTGACATTTTCATTAAAAATCTCATGATTTTATTGTGACATGGAACCAATTTGCCCGAATCTATTGAAAATACCGTAAATATTGGGCGGGCGGCCGCGGCGCGGTGCGGTGAGCACAACGCGTGCGTGCCGACGCAACGAAGTCCCCTTGCGGGCGGCACTGCGGCTTTGTTACCACGTAAGATACACAGATGAACAAAAATAACGAAAAAAGTAGTCAAATTTAGTGTGAATAAATTTGTGTCTATATGACTAGTGTCATGCACTAATTGACAGTATAGTCTATGCTGTAAATTCGACTCGTAACAGTCGATCTACGTAATAGGATAATTTTGTATTTCATTAAAATTTATATGCGCCGTCAAAAGAACTCGTGAATTACCACGAGTTCTTTTGACGAGCTTATGCGATAAAAAATATGCTGGAATACAAAACCTAGTTCACTAGCAGTGAAACGGAATAGCACAAATTAAACTGCAGAAAAAAGGCTGGGGAGATATTCGGATGATCTGTGGATATTTTGAAATGCGTGTTATTTGAAAAATATTACAATAAGAAAATATTATTCACTATTAAAAAAAAAAAGTCGCCCCACCACAGTAGGATTTTCTCCTGTGTCGTGGGTGCAGTTACAAACATAGAATATCACATGCACATACGTCCAGACCGGAACAAATTTCTGTAGGCCATACAAAACATTTGTCCCGTACAGGAATCGAACCCGCGACCCGTTGCGCAGTAGGTGATCACTCGACCTCTGCGCTAAACCTTTTTGGGAATGTCTAGCTAGATATCCTATGTAAAATTAAGCTTTTTATATTATGAATGTGAATATATTTAGCAATTACAAAGTATACAGTAACGACTGTCGATCAACTTAAATGCGTAAGAACATGAGTTATTTCAATATGTAATATACGGTTGTTACCATACATTTTACAAACAACTAAACGTTACGAATAAAGTCGAAGTATAATCATAAGAACTAAGATATTTTGGTTTGGTTACCCCTATTTCCAGTATTTGTATAGGTTCTTCTCATATTAGATCCCATCTGTCATATTATCCAATTTTTTCGTTAAACGTCTTATAGTTCTGATTTAACTTTCCCTTTGTTGTACAATCCATTCTTCTCTATGGATCTCTTTAGCACGGGTTAAACAAAAATCTACCCGCAGACTAAAGTTTAAAAAATAAACTACGAAAACATGTGCATCGAAACTGTATTTTGTAAACGTAGCTGTTTTTTTTTATTTTGCTAATATTGCAATCTGGTAACGTATTAGTTTAATAATTTAGTTATATTTGAGTATATCTAAAAAGTACAACTCCCTTTAATATAGTTGCACACAGTCACAGTTGTCTACACAGCACAACTATAACAGACGCATGTACATGTAAGTCAATAGAACAAGTAACACATCACCTTACCTAGGATTAATTGTTGACAATCGACTCAGCTGGAATTTTCATGTGGATTCAGTTTGCGACAAACTACGCGCAATACTAGCCAAATTCTATATTTTAAAACCGAAAGTTCCTTACAAAATATTATTAAATATGTACATTGCGCTAGCGGAGTCAATTATATCATACGATTTAACGAGCTATGGTCGAACATTTAAATCATATACTGGACGGATATTTAATTTACAAGTTAGAATACTAAAACTGATTATACCATACCATATAAAACAAAAATATAAAGATAATGTATATATTACCGATACAAATGAGGCTACACATGAATTTATTAATTGAACAATTTAACTGTAAAAACCTACAAATACCCGTGTCCCATAGAATAACCACAAGGAGCATCACAAATAATAAATTAGTTGTACCGAAAACTAATAATTACTATGGTAGGCGAACGACACAATATATAATTCCTACATTAGTTAATAAAATACCACAAAATATATTTCAAAAAATCAACTCAAAAAATTATAAGATAAAATATAAAAAATACTATTATGATAATATACGGAGCTTCCCTATTTAATACTTACTTATATAATTATAAAACCGTGCATTAAAAATCAAACAGCCTGTATAAAGTTGTTCACGTCGATAGCAAAACTAGTTTTCTGTCGGCATAGGAATCTATGCGCGCGAGTCAGCTCACCCAGCTGTATGCAACTCGCACTATCGTCAATTACCGTGCTATCGTAGATAATGGTAATGATTGTGACTTTGTAATTTTATGAATGAATAGATGTTTACTTTCTAGATGTAGTTATAATACTGTATTTTTAAGCAATGAGTTGCGAATGTGTGTACTCACACAAACTTATTTAGGTTTAAGAGTACACAAAAATTGTAAAATAAAATATGTTGTAAATAACAATAAAAAAAATGTGTATGAAGCTTTTTAAATTGTCTAATTCGTTACTCATATCTTATAACACATTTGCTCTCTGAACTAAATAAAGGATGACTGCAAGAAAATGCCTCAGACACCAAGTCCACCATTCTAGACAATGTACATAAAGAATTAATTAAACAAATAAGACATATCCTTAATAATGACGTATGTTTAAAACGGGAATAAATTGTGCCTGAATTGCACATAGCAAATTTTCAACAAAAAATAATTCAACAAAATGTGCGCAGCGCCGCTGGGATTCCAAACTTTTATTATACAATTAATGAGACACCTCCCATAGAAGTTACTTCGGACGCGCTTCGCCTCGTCGCAGGTCCCGAGGGACTCCAGAATTACCTTCGCCGAATTCCCCACAATACGTACGAAGCTTCCGTTACATACTCAAACTTTGTTGTACATAAATGAATACGAATCTTTTCGATAAGTCATCGATTATAGCCTAGTTTCTTTCAAATTACATGGAAAAAGCTGGTCAAATGCGAGTTGTATCTGCACATCTATTAAACAAACATATATGAAAAGTTTATTGGTGATGCTATCTATTATTATAATAAGAATTTAGGGATTTTCCTCAATATGTGATACATTGTTTCTTGCGAAACTTCATAAGTTTAGATCAAAAGAAAGTTCTCAGGATTTTGGTACGGCTTAGTAGATTCCCTCGGGTCTGGACAGATTGACAAACAGAGGGAAGTATGAACTACAAGTGATTTTAAAATAAATGTATATCTTACAGCTTCGGCTCGTGTGCGCGGCGGTGGATCCAGTGGGGTCGGCCGTCGGGCAAGCCCATTACCCCGCACTGAGCG